>CM038669.1:664285133-664886092 GCA_021605145.1 Aegilops bicornis | reverse complement strand
TGCGTCGGGGCCGATCAAACTCTTATGTGACAACACTGGAGCTATTGCCCTTGCCAAGGAGCCCAGGTTTCACAAGAAGACCAGGCACATCAAGCGTCGCTTCAACTCCATCCGTGAAAACGTTCAGGATGGAGACATAGAAATTTGTAAAGTGCATACGGATCTGAATGTCGCAGATCCGTTGACTAAACCTCTTCCGCGGGCAAAACATGATCAACACCAGAACTCTATGGGTGTTCGATTCATCACAATGTAACTAGATTATTGACTCTAGTGCAAATGAGATACAAGTGTTGGAAATATGCCCTAGAGGCAATAATAAAAGCATTATTATTATATTTCCTTGTTCATGATAATTGTCTTTATTCATGCTATAACTGTATTATCCGGAAATCGTAATACACGTGTGAATACATAGACTACGATACGTCCCTAGTAAGCCTTTAGTAGACTAGCTCGTTGGTCAACAGATAGTCATGATTTCCTGACTATGGACATCAGATGTCATTGACAGCGGGATCACGTCATTAGGAGAATGACGTGATGGACTAGACCCAATCCTAAGCATAGCACAAAGATCGTGTAGTTCGTTTTGCTAGAGCTTTTCCAATGTCAAGTATCTCTTCCTTAGACCGTGAGATCGTGTAACTCCCGGATACCGTAGGGAGTGCTTTGGGTGTACCAAACGTCACAACGTAACTAGGTGACTATAAAGGTGCATTACAGGTATCTCCGAAAGTGTCTGTTGGGTTGACATGGATCGAGACTGGGATTTGTCACTCCATATGACGGAGAGGTATCACTGGGCCCACTCGGTAGTGCATCATCATAATGAGCTCAAAGTGACCAAGTGTCTGGTCACGGGATCATGCATTACGGTACGAGTAAAGTGACTTGCCGTAACGAGACTAAACGAGGTATTGGGATACCGACGATCGAAGTCTCGGCAAGTAACATACCGTCTGACAAAGGGAATAGCATACGGGGTTGCTTGAACCCTTGACATCGTGGTTCATCCGATGACAACATCGAGGAGCGTGTGGGAACCAACATGGGTATCCAGATCCCGCTGTTGGTTATTGACCGGAGAGTGTCTCGGTCATGTCTCAAGATGTCTCCCGAACCCGTAGGGTCTACACATAAGGTTCGGTGACGCTTAGGGTTAATAGGAAGACAAGTATGTGATTACCGAATGTTGTTCGAGTCCCGGATGAGATCCCGGACGTCACGAGGAGTTCGGAATGGTCCGGAGGTAAAGATTTATATATGGAAAGTGGTTAAACGGACTCGGAAAGTTTCGGGGGTATGCCGGTAATGTACCGGGGCCACCGGGAGAGTTCCGGAGGTCCACCAGGAGGGGCCACATGGGCTAAGTGGGAGAGGGAGCCAGCCCCTGGTGGGCTGGGCGCACCTCCCCACCTAGGACCATGCGGCTAGGGCATGGGGAGGGGAAACCCTAAAGGGGCAAAGGGGCGCCCGGCTTGGGGGGCAAGCCACCCTTTCCTCCTCCCTTGGCGCCGCCCCCCCCCTCTAGATGCCATCTAGAGGGGCCGCCCCTCCCTTCCTCCTATAAATAGAGGGTGGGGGAGGGCTGCACACACCATTGAAGGCGCAGCCCTCCCCTCCCCAACACCTCTCTTTCTCCACACGAGCTTGGCGAAGCCCTGCCGGAGAACTGCCGTACCAACCGCACCACGCCGTCGTGCTGCCATTGGAGTTGTCTTCCTCAACCTCTCCTTCATCCTTGCTGGATCAAGACGGAGGAGACGCCATCCTCCCGTACGTGTGTTGAACGCGGAGGTGCTGTCCGTTCAGCACTTGGTCATCGGTGATCGGAATCACGTTGGGAACGTCTTCATCATCACCACTCCCTCGAACGCTTCCGTACTCGATCTACAAGTGGTATGTAGATGCAAACTCTCTCTCTTGACTCGTTGCTTAGTAGAACTCATAGATGGATCTTGGTGAAACCGTAGGAAAATTTTAATTTCTGCAACGTTCCCCAACAACAAGGTGCAAGACATGTCCTTCCCACGCACACGAAGTTAAGAAGGTCACACACACGTCAAGCAAATGGGTTCACAAGATCACTAATAGCAAACTAAAAATCAAAGATTGTGACAACCCATGATGAAGATAGGAAATAATAGGCTTGTCAAGACAAGCATGAGGACAACAATCTTCACCAAACATGAGTGCACTAAGATGCAAAGAGGTAAGACATGCACTAATTCAATAAATGCTTCCATGGAGCCACCAAAAAGATATAAAAAGTGTATGAAATGGTGGACTTGAAAGAAAAGGGATATCAACTAGAGATGTAACTTCACTCACGTGTATAAGATACTAGGTAGATGATATCCACAAAGAAGGATGTACACATAAAATAGTTACAAAAGGAAGGAATAAGATATCCAAACGGTTGTCATAAAATATACCAATGAGATCTTTGCTTGAAAGCATATCACATGGCTTAATATAATATTATTGTATATTAATGAACTCCAAACACACAACCATCAAAGACATCACAACTTGCAACAAGAGATCGTTGTTGGGATGCTTTGAGAAAGGAAACAAGTATCACAGGAATGAGTCAAGAAATTCATGCCATGATGCAACCTACACAAGGCTGACTTCATTTCTATATATATGCATGAAGTAAATACTTGTTACCGAGATAGCATTGGTATGAAGTTGTAGATCAATAAAATGTCCAAGCTTGGCTCTAATTTCCTCATAGTGCCACCACCTTCATGAATAAGCCAAGCACCCAATGCTTCTCAAATGTACCTAAAACATTTTAAGTACAATATGGTCCCCAAACTTATTGGGTTCGAAGTAGTTAGCATAACTACAACACATAGGGTAAAACCACTTAAATATGTGCCTATTGATATGAATTTGAATTTCATGCACATCATACTATTAAGAATTTGATGGATTTACCATATATATTGGATCAAATAAGGCAAACAAGGCATGTGAATTTACACATAGTAAATATGCATGCACAAGCCTACCAAAATCCAGGAGATACAAATTGGACAAATGACCACATAACCGTTAATACTTCCAATAACATCACTAGTCATTCATGTTGTCCAAAATGAATCAAAGTGACAAATCAACATATGATAGCACACAAAGTTCAACATATGAACCAAGGAAAAAAATGAGCATATAAGATATGCATTGCACACATACTCATAGGAATATCTCACTCAAGTAGATATAGGAAACTATAAACAATGAGATAACAAACTCTCATATAGAGCAATAAGATGAGTTCGAACCAAATGGTATTTCGGTTATCATTCGGTGTAGAAACCAAATAAGTACATGATCATCTATACTAACACAAGCATAACATGAGAGTTTAGAAATAACCACAATGCTTGGATAGCATAATATTAACATTCCAACTAGATAGATAATCATGTAAAGCAATAATTGGAATTGCTTTAATCAAATGATTTTCCAAATATGATTTTAAAGATAACCATGGGCAAAACCGCACAAGAATGCCATACGTAAACAAGACATTGCATGCCACGGAGATATAAGATAATCTCAAATATAAATTCTAGGTGGCATCCTCAATTGTTCATATTAACAAGGATTGTGATATGCACAAAGCATATCACTCCCCCATAATATGTTGATCCATGTATTATCCACAAGAAGCAAATGAAACCCAACTAAGGATAATTAATAGATGAGAATTTGAGTTTCAAATGAGCTTTACATACCACATAGTACCTAGATAATATTGCACTAACAATACTAGGTGGTATCCCACATACATACACATTTAAGGTTTGTGATATCCGTAAAACATAGCACTCCCCCATAATGTGATGATCAAACCAAGGAAGATTCAACTAACTTGAAGCAATAAAGGCTTGAAACCACACACGCACAAATATATGAAGTGCATTGTGACCTACACATGCTAGATAACACAAATCAAGCATACTAGAAAGCACAACTATAAAAGCACATGCTAGGTACAAAACCTAAACATGCAAGGGACATAGTAACTTTCAATGTAATCAATGCAAGTACAAGTTACGGCAAAGAGGAGCATTGGATTGATAGATATGATGATAATCCACTTGACTTGGCATTAACCATAACATATGGTGAAAATAGTTTTTCTTCATGAAGTAGCCAAGTCTCCAATGCCCTCCACACACCTATTGATCAAGTTTGAGCTTGATGGTCCCCAACCAAGTTGGGTCCTAAGAAGTTAGTAACAATAGGCTTGGCAACCCAAATGGTCTTATCCACTTTCAAACTTCTTTGGGAACCCACAAACTTGGCAAACACATTGCCACCAAGATCCTTCCTTAGCGAATAATGATTATTGACTATAGGAGGCTTAGATATGTTACTGTTGGGACAAGATGAAGCTATGTGTACCTTCTTACGGCAAATATAGCAACATGTGCTCCCCTTTCTCTTCTTCTTTACCTTTTCAACTTGGAGAGCATTATCTTGGTTAGGCATGGGAAGAGGCCTTTCATTATCTTGATCTTGAACTTGAGGCCACTTCCCTTGATGCTTCACATTTGAAGCCTTCTTCTTCAATGGACAAGATCTCACATGGTGTCCAACATTCTTGCACTTGAAGCAAGTAATGTTGGCCGAATTCTTGACTTGATCTTGTCCCTTCTTCTTGTTCTTGGACTTCTTCTTGTTGGAGATGAAATCAAGTCCTATTTTGTCATGAGGGTCCTTTTGCACACTCAAGATATTATCACAACATTTTTCCAAGTCTTTCTTCAAACTAGTGACTTGGGCCTTGAGCTCTTTATTTTCCTCTACAAGGTTAGTATTAACAAAAGAACTATAGGAAGTAGAAGCTTCATTGTTAGAGCAACAAGGCATGGTGAGCAATTCATTACAAGATGTACCAATATCATGTAGAGAGGAATTGCAAGGACTATCACATGACAATAAGGCATTTCGAGTAGAAGATGTGCTAATATTCACATGAGACTCACATGATTTTACCTTGGTGACCATAGCCTCATGAGCTAACTTTAACTCATCATGAGAGATTAGAAGATCCTCATGAGTGCCTGAGAGCTTTTTATGACTTTCTCCCAATTTCGCACAATTGCTAGTTAGCAAATCAAGTTGAGTCCTTAGCTCAACATTTTCTTTTAATATCGATGCTTCACACAAGATAGAGTTAGTAGCACAAGCATCATTATCAATATGAGAGTAGCATGTAGAAGCTAGAGACTCCGCATGAGTAGCTTGAAGTTCCTCATGAGACTTAGAGAGTTTGGTGAGCTCTCCTTTGACCTTCTTGTAGTCAAGGTCAACATGCTCAAAATCCTCTTTAAGGTTACAATGAGTAACTTCAATCTCTTCTTTTAAAGAACTCAAGTCACTAAGACATTGATGAGCCATAGCAAGTTCATGTTCAAGTTGTTCACTTTTTGCTTGCTCAGAAAGAAATAAGTCGTTACGCTTTTTTAAAGCAAGCAAGAACATCTTGGAGCCTTTTATAAGTGTTATTTTTAGCTCTACGAAGAGTTTTCCCAATCTCATAGAGATTTTGAGTCATGACTTCATCATCTTCCTCATTACAACTATCATCATTATCACTAAGAGAAGATGATACCTCGTCATTACCTCTTGCCATGAGGCACATGTGAACAAAAGGGGTTGATGATGATTCTTTTGGAGAAGAGGGTTCTTCATCAATCAAGCATGCCTCATCTTTCTTGATTTCCTCTACATGGTTAGTCATAGAAAAACTAGAGGAAACCAAAACATTTCTATCATGGCAACATGGGAGATCAAGCATATCATCACAAATGAGCTTAACACCATCATTACAGGATATTTCTTCACTCACCATGTCATTACCTTGTGGTATGCCACATGTTGGTGAAGTGAAAGATGTTGAGGTATGCAAGTAATCGGAGGTGGAAGCAATAGAGAGCTCTTCATGATTTAAAAATGTGGAGAACTCCTCCATTAACTCCCCAAAAGAATATTGTCTTCATGAAGATTGGACCCAAAATATATATCTTCAATTTTGGTCCAAGCATCATGAGCCAACGAACAAGACGAGATTGACTTGAACACCTCGAAGGTTATAGCTTGGTGAATGATACTTAAAGCTTCACTATCAAGATGCATATCACCAAGTGACGGAGATTGTCCATCCTTTAGATTTGAATTCCCTACAACCACAATCCGCAAAAGCATTTGGACCCATGGCCCAAAATGACAAAGCATGTGTAATCTCCACATAATGTAATTTGTGCCATTAAAACAAAATGTGTCATCGTGCATTAGTTCACTAGTCGACATCATTACTCTCTAGGCGGTTAAGCCTAATAAGGAGAGACCTTGCTCTGATACCAATTGAAAGGACCACGATGTCGGCTAGAGGGGGGGTGAATAGGCGTTTTAAAATCTTTTACGGATTTGGCTATATCCAAATGCGGAAATAAACTAAGCAGATACTTTTCAATCACAAATCCTAAATATACTAGGCTCACTAAGTGCACCAACAACTTAGCATAAACAAGATGAGAACAACGAGGATATGAGTAAGCACAAGTAAGTCACACAAACTTACTCAGTGTATATCACGAGGTATGGAAATGAATAATACACACAGCCACAAGTAAGCAATACATGCTTACACAAATTGTATCACAATATATGGAATTGAATGATACAAGCAAACTCAAGTAAGTTGCACAAACTTACTTGAGCAATATCACAATATATGGAAGTTTATAAAACAAGTTAGCAATTCACACTAATCACAATGTATATCAATAGTAGCAAGTATGAATTATGGAATATGAAGTGTAGGCCTAAATAATCTCTACAAGGAAATGGCCAATACAATATAATCAACCACCACAATATAATGAGGACAACAAGATATAGTGAATGCACGGTCAAATGACCAAAGTAAACCACAAGTAAGGAGTTAGGGTTAGGGATAACCAAAGTCACGGAGACGAGGATGTATCCCGATGTTCACTTCCTTGGAGGGAAGCTAGTCACCGTTAGAGAGGTGGATGTTACCACGAAGGCACACCAACGCATACGAAGGCTCACCCTATTATCCTTGAGATATCACGACGAAGGCGATTCTCAACCACTAGTGGTAGACCTTGAGGCGGCCTCCAAACCTTCACAAACTTTCCGGGGACAAATCACAAGTTGATTCCTCACCGGAGCACTCCTACCGCCTAGGAGTCTCCAACCTCCAAGAGTAACAAGAACAAAGGGGGAAATGCTCAAGACTTGCTCAAATCACGAATTCCTTTGGTCAAGAGAGGGAGAGGGAGTGGATCTATCACTTGATTGGAAAATCTCTCAAGAACTCTCACGAATCTCTCCGGGATCTAAGATTTGGTGTAGGAGAAGTGAGAGGGAGCCTTTTTGTGTTCTAGGGTTCATATGAATGTGTTGCTCAACCTTCTCCCGGGGTGGAAGAAGGTTATATATAGTGGTAGTGCAAATATGGCTGTTGGAGTGTAAGTGGCTGTGTCGGGCCGGACATCCGGGCTGGAGGCCGGACATCCGGGCTGGAGGCCGGACATCCGGGCTGGAGAGCCACTTGGAGAACAGGGCAGAACAGAGTAGGAAACAGGGGAGCCGGACATCCGGGGGTCAAGCCCGGACATCCGTGAAACAGAAAGCCCGGACATCCGGAGATCGCGGACATCTGGAGAGCAAAACAGCGTTTCACGCGGTTACGGACATCTACGCCGGATTTCGGGCCAAGCCCGGACATCCGGCGAAAAGAAAGCCGGACATCCGGAGATCGCGGACATCCGGAGGGCAAACCAGCATTTCACTCGGTTACGGTCATCTACGGCGGATTTACAGGCCAAGTCCCGGATATCTGGCCAACACAAAACTTCAGCGCCCGAAATAAAACATCCATAACTTTTCATCCGGACTCCGATTTTGATGATCTTGGGCTTGTTTTGAAGCTATGGAAAAGCTCTAGGTCCTCACTTAGAGAACCACCCAAGATAAACCCAAATGGAGGATGCAAAGTATGCAAAGGTTAGATCATATATGTTGGGGAACCTAGTTGGCCATGGATTTCTTTGGTATATAGGATATGAGTGGAATTTTGTTGGATAGGAGTGAAATATGCCTATGTTGGAATATGATGTGAGGAAGTAGAAATAGAAGATGTTGACTTGAGCAAATCTAGCACTAACCCCTTTGATCCCTCTTAATAGTGCGGGATCCTTATAACTCAAGAAACATAAAAGAGCTATACTACATAGCTATCGAGAACCATTCTTGAGTGTATATTTTCTTCGGTGGTCATCTCTCCACAACACTAACGCCAAAGGAACTAATACCTTTGACTCAAGCCTTTAACTTGAGCTGGATGTTTATGTTTCTTCTTGGCTCAAGTTGAAGACAAGACATTGGTGAAGTCTTCAAGTAGCTCCCACATATGGGAGTCCTTGCTTTGTATTCATCTTCACTTGCCCATCATGTGATCATCCACAAGCTTCAAGCATGTAATCCCTCGGGATGGTTATCTTGAACTTGCCCTTATCAACCATGATCACCAACACTTGATGTTATCCTCTCATAGACACTTGGAATATCTCTCTCTCGATGCGAGCCCATGAGAATCACCTAACCCTCGAAAACATAGACAACACATAGTATGGGTTAGTACACAGTGCAATTGATAATTTCTTATCATACCACAACATCTTATGTGGTGCATCATTTGCGCCGTGTGTTGACCATTTAGAGTTCAATCTCCGAGCTTCAACTTGGTCAACCGATATCTCTACTCCATGCTTAATCTTGACGTCATGAAGGATATATTGAATTCTTCACTTGAATAGCTTGCTCAATCATGTCTCAACACATGAGTCCATTATGATCATATCTTTGAGCCACTCCTAGAATTCATCATTCGAATCATCCTTTTTAAGATCTTGATCCATTATGGCTCAAACCATAGCTCTAAGCATGGCAACCCTTAATATACTCCAATGAACTCCATTTTGATCATCTCGATGTACTTGTTGCTTCAAAGGAGTTTTCTTCCATTATTCTTCAATCATTTTCCAATGGGACTAATCTTCAAATGTATATCTCAATGCAAACATTAGTCCATAAGGATTGTCATTAATTAATTACCAAAACCACACATGGGGACTACATGTACTTTCACCCGTGCATTGCACGGAAGATCAAGATCTTGTGGGGGAAAAGGATGAACGAGGGAAAGCCTGATCTACAAATGTGGAGAGGAGTGCGGGTAAATTGTCATAGTTTCCTTCCTATCCGTTAGATATAGATCGGACGGCCTATATTGCAGGATGACAGGTACACCATCATCACCAACTCTGCTTTTTATTGAACCGAGACAAATCTAAAAAACCCAACTAAGCCAACCTCCCAGCATATCGCGCGGGAAAAGACCCGGCCGCGCCATTTTAGTCGGGATTACCGGATTTCTAGTAGTAGTATCGATGGATCGCGCGAAGCAACATTTTTTTTGAGGGGGCGAAGCACCTAGTTTAAAATGAACAAAAGGCGGTACACTCACAGCACTCCTGTCGCGGTCGCATTGCACCCCACACACGTTCGGTCCTACACACGGTTCACGCAAACAGAACGTGCTTCGGCTTGCCTCTTCACTGACACGTGGGGCTGCACTTGGAGAAACCGACCATGCGCCAAACTCCCCCCGCCCACCGCGCGAAAATCCTCCCCCCCCCCACACACAAAAATTCCCCCCAAATCCGATTCAACCGCCCTTCGGCCAAATATTCCCCAAAACCCCCTCCCCCCGTCCCCCCTCCACTCCATTCGCTCCGCCAAAGCCGCCCTCCCTGCCACGCCGATACGTCGGCGCCGCGGTTCGTCGAGGGGACGCACGGCGATCCTCTCGCTCCCACAGTACGCTCTCGTAGACTGCCGTCCTCTAGCCGCGCCGCCACCTCTGGCTACGTTCTTGTGGAGGCGCACGGCGGTCAGCGCCGCCAACGCTGGCGACGTTTGTGTGGAAACGCACGGTGGTCAGCTTCTCCAACGGTACGCGCATTCTAGACTGAGGCCCCGTTCATGCCGGTAGCACTGAATGTTAGCTGATAGACGTTGTTAATCTCACTGTTTGCCGAAGTAGTTTACTGTCAATATGCTCTTCTTAAGAAGCTTCCTTGCCCTGTTCTGCACTCAATCTGCTTAGCTGAGACGGCATGCTAAGGCCGATTAGTTGCTAAAATATCCTGTCATATATTTATTGTGACGTAGATTGCCATGGTCTAGTAGCCAATCTGTTAGGTGAAATAGCTCTACACCGTTTTATACTCGATCTTTGTTGCTGCGATGGCCTTCGATAGTTCGATGGCTGTGTGCTCGGCCTCATTGATCTGAAACAGCCTGGCATAATTTAGCACTCAAATCTGTTTGCTGAATTAGCTTTACATATATTTCGTTACTTAGATCTGGTCGTCCAAATATCTTGCCATAGCTTTAGACATCGACCTAGGTATTTTTTTCTGGACTTCATAAAAAAGCATATATGTTTTTCCTGTAATATCTAGTAGAAGAACTAATTTGTATGTCTAACAGATGGATAGGACTTGGATAACTTCTGCTCGAAGATTCTCCGCTGCATATGTCGAGGGGTTGAAAACTTCACGAACTTTGTCGAGCTGAGTACGGTGGTCCAAATCAGATGTGCTCTGCCCATGTAGCAGTTGTATGAATTCAGTTACAAGACCCGATCAACTGTGCAAAATCATCTACACTTGTATGGGATGTCGGTCACATATACTAGGTGGGTTCATCATGGTGAAGCTGTGAACATCAATGTTATTGACTACGTGGAAGCAGCAGATCACCATCTTGATCTCGCCGATGCTCATTGGAAGAGGAGGAGGAGGTGGTGGTGGCGGAGCCAGTGAGTTTGACCAACATTGAAACAATGCTACAAAATGCTCGTGCATTCCGTGAACTTTCACCTCAGAAGAAAAACAGTGGGCCCGCATGTTGGAACAATGCAACGTTGCTATCACCTAGGAAATAAGCTGTCAGTATTCTCAGCTACGGTCACCTTTCTTCAGGTGAATACATCT
Source organism: Aegilops bicornis (assembly GCA_021605145.1). Taxonomy (NCBI): domain Eukaryota; kingdom Viridiplantae; phylum Streptophyta; class Magnoliopsida; order Poales; family Poaceae; genus Aegilops; species Aegilops bicornis. Next base: position 664,874,975 of record CM038669.1, on the reverse strand, counting down.
GAGCGGATGACCAACAAATCATTCGATGCGATGTTGGCTGCTTTCCGCAAATCTTTCCCAGATGCGTCTGAGCTGCCACACACCTACAGTAAAATGAAGAATTTCCTTCGTGTAGTTGGAATTGGATATGATATGATCCATGTTTGTAAGAATAATTGTGTTCTATTCCGGAAGGATTATGCCAACTTAAGTGAATGCCCGAAATGCAAATCATCAAGATGGAAAGATGGCGATCTTTGTGAAGAGGGTTCCTCATAATGTTCTCGAGACATTTTCCAATTACACCAAGATTGGCAGAGGTTGTTTCATGATGCTTTGAAACAAGAGAGGATGTCTTGTGGCATTCTAGGAACCAAGAGTACAGAGATCAGAATATAATGAGCCATCCATCTCATGGTAGTGAGTGGAAAAGCTTCAATGATAAACACAAAGAGTTTGCTGCTGACCCGAGAAACATTAGACTTGGCTTAGCTTCAGATGGATTTAACCCATTTGGCCACCAGAGCGCCACGTATAGCATGTGGCCAGTGCTTGTCATCCCTTACAACATGCCTCCAAATGTCTGCACCAAAGAATCAAACTACATGATGGCCTTGCTCATCCCAGGTCCAAAAAGTCCTGGAAAGGATTTTGATTTGTTCATGGAGCCTCTTGTGGAGGAACTTCAACAACTATGGAAGGGTGTTCTCACACAAGACCTATATAGCAGCCCACCAGCTGATTTCTTTCTGCGTGCTGTTGTAATTTGGTGCATCCATGATTATCCGGCTTTGGGCACTATGTCAGGGGCGAACGAGACATGGTTACAATGCATGTGTTCGCTGTGACAGGAATCCGCTGTCATACACAATACTTAGCAAGATCTGTTACATTGGACACCGCCGTTTCCTTGCCAAGGACAAGACGCATCCTAGAAAATACCGAAGACATGTGTTCAATGCAAAGCATGAAAACCGTGATGCGCCAAAGAGGCTCACCGCTGATGAGTTGCAAGTGGAATTAGAGAAGGTCAGGCATATTACACCAGGAAGCCATCCTGGTAATGGTAGCGGGAAAAGGAAGCGTGGCACGGTAGGAGAGAGATTATTGTTTACCCGCAGGTCCACTTTGTGGGACTTGGAGTATTGGAAAGATTTGGATCTGCGGCATAATCTTGATGTGATGCACATCAAGAAAAATATATGTGAGCATTATCGGCACACTTTTTAACATTGAAGGCAAGACGAAAGATACCTTAAAATCTAGGATTGATTTGACACACCGGTATCGAGAAAGGATTTGCAGGTGCAAGATGAAGGTAAACTACGGGATATGGCACCAAATGTCTCACGCCTTGGACAAGGAAAAAGAAAAGAATTCTGTGAGGTCCTCACACGTGTGAGATTCCCACATGGATTTGCTTCCAACCCCGAAAGGAGAGTCGGTGCAGATGGAAACAAGGTACAAGGGTTGAAAACTCATGACTGCCACGTCCCTACTTCAAAGGGTTTTACCGTTATCCTTAGAGGATTGGGCCACCTTGACTTATCTGAGCAGTTGCAAGAGTTGGGACAATTCTTGAGGAACTCTGCAGAGAAATATCAGGATAGATGCTTTGGAGCGTCTTAGAGACAAGATACCAACTATCCTATGCGACCTTGAGAAGATATATCCTCCAGCCTTCTTTGATGTGATGGTGCATTTGGCTGTTCATCTACCTGATGAGGCACTACTTAGAGGTCCAGTACAGTATGGGTGGATGTACCCTATTGAAAGGCGGCTAGGCACTTTCAAGGGCTATGTTAGGAACAGAGCTAGACCTGAGGGTTCCAGTGCAGAGGCCGACATTGCTACAGAAGCGTTGACATTCTGCCCAAAATACATTGAAACAGTTGATCAGCTTAGCAAAGAGGTGGGTGAAGACAATCCCGGGCTCAATGTTTTCGATTATTCTGTTCGAGTTACAGGGAAGAGTCGACAAGAGGACAAACCTAAAGATTTGGACAAAATGGTTTGGTATGTGTTCAATAACTGTCCTGAGATACTACCTTATATCAAGTAAGTGCAGTACTGCAGCTTATACATCATAATCTACTAAACTTGCAGCACATTCTTATATATTTAGATGTTTGACGGGATCACTATGTTGTGCACCATCTACAAAGAGGAGTTACTGCCGCAAAATCCAAGAAACATTGCCAAACTGGTTATGGCAGGATTTGCAAAATGGTTCAAGAACCATGTAAGCTTTTGAAGTGCACTGTCAGTTTTTTTAATATATTGAGTACATAAGATGATCAGCTTGTCTATTTTCTAACCATAGGTTAAGAAGATGCTGGAGGATGGGCAGGCAGTTGATGATGCCCTTTACTCACTAGCAATGGGTCCTGATACTCGGGTAAGACATTATGAATCTTGCGTTGTTGGAGATGTGCGCTACAACACCCTTGCACGAGACGAAGGCAGGAAGACACAAAATAGTGCCATCATGAGCATGGATACGTATGACAAAGAGACAACTGAAATGTATGCTAACATAACAGACATTGTTCAGTTGCAGTATATCTCCAGTTTCGAGGATCATCGGTGTGTGGTTCTGTTGTGTTGTCGTTGGTATAACCTGTTTTCCAGGATCGCAAAACCCAGAGCTGATGATTATTTCAAATCCATCAATGTCAAGGCGGCGTACCAGACCAACGAGCCTTTTATTTTGGCAAATCAAGCAACACAGATATTTTTCTTGGAAGACACATTTGCACGTAGATATGACTAGAGAGTATTGAAAAGGTTTGAGCAGAGGAATTCGTTTAATGAAGTTGCACAACAAGATGATGCTTACACTGCTCCTGATGTATAAGATAACACAGATGTTCCTAATATCTTTGAGAACCATCACGTCAATGACGCCGGCGAAAAGATTGCCTGTCGTGCTGTGGACATACAAGAGTTGATCAAGAAGATGCCAACCTTCGAGGACGTTGAGGACGAAGAAGAAGATGACACCGTGGGGAATTACGATTCAGACAGATACACATGGCGAAGATGTTGACGCTGCTACTGCAGATGATGATTACATTGCTTTTGTCGTATTTGCCTGTTAGAAGACGTTTTTTTATATACTACGTGAAATTGTGTTTGCTATGACAGCTGAAACCTGATGAACATGTTGTTTAGTATTTTGCTGTGAGAACATCACTTGTTATGTATGCTGATTTGTGTTTGGTGATTGTCTGACAACTAAAACATGATGACATTGTTGTTTAGTTGTACTCATATTTGGCTGTGAAACTTGAATTTGATGACATTGTTTGCTGTTGGACTGCAATTTGCTCGACGTCTTCTAATGAGAACAAAGCTGACCCGACAGGGCATCTGCTATTTATTTATTTATATGAGCAAAATGGGATACCCCCTGATTTCCACTAATAGAAATCATTAGATGTTCACAACACTACGCCCAGCCTGCTACACAGGTTTCATTCATTACTAGTTTCAACAAAGTGCTCATGTCGTAATTTGAATACATCACGAGTGCTACATACACCGCAAATAAAGAGACAATCATCCTATAGAGCACATCGATTTTGCCCATTATCTTCACAAGCTCTTTCATCTCCTCATTCTTTAAGGCCGTTCAAAGAAATTGTTGCTTGGCCATGATCGGAAGGAACTGCATCTTAAACCTTCTGCTCTGCATCTTCCTCTTACATCGTTCCTTGATTACTTGTCCAACACCCCAACCTGCTGGTATTGGGATTCCTCGGCTAACCAAATAATCAGCGTAGTTGCATTCCCCCACATCAGCAACTTCCCATAAATACAAATCACACGAATCTTCCCTTTTCTGCATGAATCAAATTGGAAGATCATCAACCAAACTATTAAAAAATCAGCAATTGAAAGCAGCAAAAGAACACTTAAACATATTATTACCGCATGATTCGGGCATTTGTAGAAGACTCGGCCAGGGTTGCGGATTGTGGTTGAGACGCGACGGATGACTCTGCGTGATTTGCAGCAGTGGCACCACACCAACGACAGCAGGTTGCGATGAGCAATCGGCTGCGGTGCGCGTGCCGGCGGGGTGTGATGAGACCCACAGGCGATGGTACGGGTGGCGACTTGGCGCATATCTGGTTGTTGCCTGCTGAAGAGCAGGTGGACGAGAAGCCAGCGGACATGGTTGCTTCTGATGCTAGGCAGAGTAAGTAGAGAAGAGGAGAAGCGAACGTTGGATATGTCAGTTTCATTACTTGCAGAGTAGCATAGCACCATATATAGTCATAGTCTAGGTTTGGATTCGAACCAGCTACAGGAGCACGTCTTTCTTTTTTCTAAAACTCGGCAACGTCTCTTTACTGGTAGACTAGCTTGTTCGTACGCCTTCCCAAGTCTTTGATTTTTTTTTGCGAGGAAGGAAGGAGGAAAAAATTGAGAGCTCCTCGGACTCAAACCCAAGACCTCTCGGTTGAAAACCAAGGGTGCTAGTCACTTATGTGGCTCACGTTCCCTGTGAGGAGGACGGCAGACGAACGCATTTTCCTCGCAGTTTTCTTCCTATATATAAAAAAGTATGCTACTTGGTGTCCGCTTAGTCAAAAAAAGATTGTGCCAACCTTGACCGTTCGATTGACATTCAACGTTTGTCGAATTTCTTCAGTCTCTTCTTCCTCGAGCCGCCAAAGCCAAACCAGCGCTGGCGGGACCGCCTGCTCCCGCCTCCAACGACTGGCTGTGATCTTCCCCGGCTCCTGTTCGTTCCCGTCCGAGGCCTCACCATCGTCCTCCGCCTTGGTTTGCTCGGCCAAGGCTCGCCCTCGGTGTTGTCAACATGGTCAACAACCGAGAGGAATAAGGAGATGACTGTACATGGTGAGGATGACAAGAGGGACCCAAAGAGCGCTGCAGCAGTAATTTTGTTTTTTGGGACGGAGAAGGGTATCAATCGGGTTAAAGCGGACGCGTGGCCTGCCTAGCCCAGGCTTTTAATTCATATGTTTAGCACATGACCAGCCCAATTTGTTTTTTTCCTTTCTCGAAAATGGCTAGCCAGCTATTTTGTTTTTGCAGAATAACCAACATAGGCCTACTTGCTTTTCTACGCTCATTGGGCCGGAAATCTTTCAAGACGAGGAGGGATGCATTTTGCCCAAAAAATGGGCTATAAGTAATAAGAAATGGGCTATAAGTAATAATAAATGGGCTATAAGTAATAAGAAATGGGCTATATGTAATAATAAATGGGCTCTAAATGAAAAAATACAGACAAACAGGCAATTAGTTCCCAAATACTGTTTTCTTTGGGTTTTGATATTGTAAATTTCATTGTTTTTAAAAGGGTAAAATTTCATTGAATTTAAATTAAGGTATATTTAGATTTAAAATTAATTTGAATCTGGCTAGAAATTTCGGACTGTATGCTATTTGGGACAGATTTGGAGGCTGACTTGTGGGTCTACTAGGTTGACATGTACTTTGGCTATGTCAACTTAGTCCACAAACGATTCAAATTTAGTCCACAAACGATTCTAGCAGCAGTCACCGTTGGATGTTAATCCAACAGCCGTGCTGCTTCTTCAATATCGATCTTCTTGCTCGGCCGCCCAAACCAGCTCTGGTGGGACTGCTCGCTCCCGCCTCCGTGTGGCTGTGGCCGCCTGACAGCCGCACCGCCCCACCCTACTTCATTGCTGGCCAGGCCATTCCTCTACTCACCCACACCTCATGTTATTTTTCGGCGACGGCAGCCGGACCAGTAAACCCTCGTACTCCCCACCGCGTGGGCAACTATTGCCGAGTCTTCCCCGGCTCCGTGTCGTTCCCTTCCTACGCCTCGCCGTCGTCCACCGCCATGGTGCTCTCGGCGCGGCCTAGTCAACATGGTCAACGAACGACATCCATCGGCCGTGGACTGTACGCGCAAAATAATGATTCCTCCACCTGACAACTGGGACCCACCGGAAGTGCCTCTATATTTCGCGAAAAAACGTTCCCCCCGCTGACATGTCAGACCCACCAGCTATATCTTCTCACGCAAGGAAGTGCCTCCTTATTACGCACAAAAAAAATGAATACCCACCCTGCTAGATGGGACCCACCATAGTGGGAGGATGACTTGTGGGCCAACTAAGTTGACGGGGAGGGAGGGCTTTGTCAACTTAGTCAATATGAACGATTCTAGCTCCAGTGACCGTACGATGTCCATCCAACGGCCATAGTGCTTCTTCAACCTCTGGTCTTCTTGCTCCAGCCGCCCAAAGCAGCGCCGGTCGTGCCGCGTGCTCCTACCTCTCGTGGATGGCTGTGATGCCGCGGAGGCCTCACCGCCCCTACTACTCCCACCGCTGGCCCAGGGTATCCCTCTACTCACCCACGCCTCGTTATTCTGCAATGACGACAAATTTCACGCCGCAGCCGAACCAGTGAACCTCAGATTCTCTCCGCTGGGCTACCATGCTGCGTCTTCCCGGCTCGCGTCGTCCCTTCCTAGGCCTCGCCGTCGTCGAGACCACCGCCTGGTGCTCTCGGCGTGGCGTGGTCAACGTGGTCAACGAATCGACTTCCATCGGAAGAGTATCAGACGTGGAGAGGTCGACAGTTGGGTCCAGCGGCCGCAAGGAAGTGCCTCCTTATTACACGCAAAATAATTATTCCTCCACCGACAGCGAGGACCCACCGGACGGGCCACCTTATTTCGCGAAAAAACGTTTCAAGAATCGATCGCTGGGACCCACCGGACGGGCCAGCATATTTCACGAAAAAAACGTTCCCCGCGCTGTCAACTCGGACCCACCGGAAGTGCCTCCTTATTTCGCACAAAAAAATGAATACTCCTCTTGCTAGCTGGGACCCACCATGGTGGGAGGCTGACTTGTGGGCCTACTAAGTTGATCGACGGGGCCTTTGTCAACTTTAGTCAATATGAACGATTCTAGCTCCAAAGGACCGTACAATGTCCATCCAACGGCCGTAGTGCTTCTTCAACCTCTGGCCTTCTTGCTCCGGCCGCCCAAAGCAGCGCCGGTCGTGCCGCATGCTCCCGCCTCCCGTGGCTGGTCAGGTCTGCCGGAGGCCTCACCGCCCCTACTATTCCCACCGCTAGCTGTGCCTGCGGCGGCAGCAGCCTCACACCGCCAACCAAAGGTGAACCCTCGTACTCCTCTCCGCGGGCTTCCGTTGCCGCGTCTTCCCCGGCTCCCCGTCGTCCCCTTCCTAGGCCTCGCCATCGTCCACCGCCCTGGTGCTCTCGGCGCGGCGTGGTCAACGTGGTCAAGGAACGACTTCCATCGGACCTGGACTGTACATGGAGAGGCTGACAGCTGGGTCCACGGCCGCAGCAAGGAAGTGCCTCCTTATTACGCGGAAAATAATGATTCCTCCACCTGACAGCCGGGACCCACCGAACGGGCCACTGTATTTCATGAAAAAATGTTTCCCGCTGAGTACTGGGACCCACCAGCTACATCTTCGCATGCAAGGAAGTGCGTCCGGGAAAAAAAACGATTCGCCCTCCTGACCGCTGGGACCCACCAGCTGACACCTTCGCACGCAAGGAAGTGCGTCTGGGCAAAAAAAAGGAACGATTCGCCCCCCTGACTGCTGGGACCCACCAGCTACATCTTCGCACGCAAGGAAGTGCGTCCGGGCAAAAAAAACGATTCACCCCCCTGACTGCTGGGACCCACAAGCTACATCTTCGCAGGCAAGGAAGTGCCTGACAGTCGGAACCCACCTGGTCGGAGTGTACGTAGCGTTGTCATTCTGGTCGCGAACGTGTATGTACATACTGGTCGTTGTAGAGGCGTGCACGTGTCGTAGTAGAGGCGCGCACATGTCGTAGTAGAGGCGCGCACGTAGCATGTACACGTACGTACATCGGAGAGGGTGCAAGAAAGAAAATACGGCCACGTACGTACATATGGGCAGGGTCTGAAACGCCTACTCGCGCATACGTACATGGCTGGTCGGAACGGAGAAACAGCGTCGCCGTCGTGTTCATGGGGAGCCAACCGGCTGGGTCGGAACGGAATGCGTGGTCGTGTTCATCGGGAGGGCTTGGACGGAACAGGCGATGGAAACGAGGCCTGGCGTACCGCAGAACGGAGGAAACGGACCTCCTACATTTGGGACGGGGTCCTGTTGATCGCGAGGGCTGTGGCGTACCGGAAAACGGACGAAACGGACCTCCTATGGTCGAAACGGGGTCCTGTTGATCGGGAGGGGTGTGGCGTACCGCAAAACGGACGAAACAAACTTGTGTTGGAGCGCTACGGTCGAAATGGGGGTTCTGTTCATCGGGAGGGGTGTGGCGTACCGCAAAACGAGACTCCACGGGATATTGTTCATCTCCACCGTCGACCTCCTCCAGCCTCCACGGGCTACCGTTGACCTCCTCCAGCCTCCACCGCGAGCTACTCCACCGGCTACTGTTCAACCACCCCTCCACGGGCACCCCTCCACCGCTTCATCGCTCATCCAGCCCTCCACACCACGGGTCCTGTTCAACCACCCTCCACGGCCACCCTCCACCGCTTCATCGCTCATCCAGCCCTCCATACCACGGGTCCTGTTCATCCAGAGGCAACGCCACCGCCATCGCTCATCCACACCCCCCCGCAACACTCACTGTTCATCCAATCGATCGGCTTCAGTTAGCAGCAGCAGCGAAGGAATCGCTCCATCGGGTTCAGTTAACAGCCATCGATCGATCGCTCAGGTTCAGTAACGCGTAGCCTGCAGTGCAATCGCTCGGGTTCAGTTAGAGCCCAACGCCTCGCTCGGGTTCAGTTAGAGCCAACGCCTCGCACACACGCGCGTACGTGTATGAGAGAAACGCGCATCGCCGCCCCGAACTCCCACCGTAACCGCAACTCCCGAAATTTTCCTCCCCTCGCTTCTAGCACGGTTTTTTCCGTCATGGACGGCCCAAAGAATGTCATGCAGCTGCGTCTCCGCCCGCCCAGTGACGAAAAGCCCATTTTTCATCATGATTTTTTGTCATAGAAGTAGGAGCCCACCACATCTATGATGATACCGGGTTTTGTGACAATTATCGTCATAGAAGTGTCATATGTATGACAGAAAAAAAATTCGTTCGGCCCAAAATGTCACGGATGTGTCTTTTTTTGTAGTGCCGGCTGAAACTCCATAACCACAAGTATTGCGTGAGTGTTAGCAATTGTAGAAGACTACATGATAGTTGAGTATGTGGACTAGCTGAAAAGTTCTATTTTTGACTCTTTCTGATGTTATGATAAATTGCAATTGCTTCAATGACTGAGATTATAGTTTGTTAGCTTCCAATGAAGTTTCTGAACCATACTTGACATTGTCAATTGATCGTTACTTGAGCATAAGAAATCATATGATAAAACCTATTTATGTTGTTGTTATAAGAATGATCATGATGCCCTCATGTCCGTATTTTATTTTTATCGACACCTCTATCTCTAAACATGTGGACATATTTTTCGATTTCGGCTTCAGCTTGAGGACAAGCGAGGTCTAAGCTTGGGGGAGTTGATACGTCCATTGTGCATCATGCTTTGATATCAATATTTATTGCATTATGGGCTGTTATTAAACATTATATCTCAATACTTATGGCTATTCTATCTTATTTTACAAGGTTTACCAAGAAGAGGGGGAATGCTGGCAGCTGGAATTATGGCTGGAAAAGGAACAAACATTGGAAACCTATTCTGCACTACTCCAAAAATCCTGAAACTCCATGAAACTTATTTTTGGAATTAATAAGAATTATTGAGCGGAAGAAACACCTCGGGGGCCCACACCGGCCAGAGGGTGGGGGCGCCCACCTCACCGGGCGCGCCTGCCTCCCGGGCCCCCGGTGGCCCTCCGGTGTCCATCTTCTGCTATATGAAGGCTTTTAACCGGGAAAAAATTGTGGGCAAGCTTACAGGACGAAACTCCGCCGCCACGAGGCAGAACCTTGGCGGAACCAATCTAGGGCTCCAGCGGAGCTGTTCTGCCGGGGACACTTTCCTCCGGGAGGGGAAAATCATCACCATCGTCATCACCAACGATCCTCTCATTGGGAGGGGGTCAATCTCCATCAACATCTTCACCATCACCATCTCCTCTCAAAACCCTAGTTCATCTATTGTATCCAATCTTGTATCCAAACCACAAATTGGTACCTGTGGGTTGCTACGTAGTGTTGATTACTCCTTGTAGTTGATGCTAATTGGTTTACTTGGTGGAAGATCATATGTTCAGATCCTTAATGCATATTATTACTCCTCTGATTATGAACATGAATATGCTTTGTGAGTAATTACGTTTGTTCCTGAGGACATGGGTGAAGTCTTGCCATTAGTAGTCATGTGAATTTGGTATTCGTTCGATATTTTAATGAGATGTATGTTGTCTTTTCCTCTAGTGGTGTTATGTGAACGTCGACTACATGACACTTCACCATTATTTGGGCCTAGCGGAAGGCATTGGGAAGTAATAAGTAGATGATGGATTGCTAGAGTGACAGAAGCTTAAACCCTAGTTTATGCGTTGCTTCATAAGGGGCTGATTTGGATCCATATGTTTAATGATGTGGTTAGATTTACCTTAATACTTCTTTTGTAGTTGCGGATGCTTGCAATAGGGGTTAATCATAAGTGGGATGCTTGTCCAAGTAAGGGCAGTACCCAAGCACCGGTCCACCCACATATCAAATTATCAAAGTACCGAACGCGAATCATATGAGCGTGATGAAAACTAGCTTGACGATAATTCCCATGTGTCCTCGGGAGCTCCTTTCTCATTATAAGAAATTATTAAGGCTTATTCTTTGTTACAAAAGGATTGGGCCACCTTGCTGCGCTTTATTTACTTTATTTACTTGTTACCCGTTAAAATTTATCTTATCACAAAACTATCTATTACCTACAATTTCAGTGCTTGCAGAGAAAACCTTACTGAAAACTGCTTATCATTTCCTTCTGCTCCTAGTTGGGTTCGACACTCTTACTTATCGAAAGGACTATGATAGATCCCCTACACTTGTGGGTCATCACGTTGGTTGCAAGGTTCTTATTTGTTTGTGTAGGTACGAAGGACTTGCGTGTATCCTTCTACTGGATTGATACCTTGGTTCTCAAAACTGAGGGAAATAATTACGCTACTTTGCTGCATCACCCTTTCCTCTTCAAGGGAAAACAAACGCAGTGCTCAAGAGGTAGCAGGAACCTCCTGGTTGGCGTGGATGCCTTGCAGCCATTGCTCCTCGTGTTCAAGAGCAAACCAGGCCTCCTAGTTGGGAGAGTCAGCAGCGTACTCGGGCATCCGCCATTGCGCTGGCGTGAGTTGCGCCCGGCGCCTGCGCACCTCCTCGTCATGCGCCCGTTGTGTCCCCGGAACCGCCGGCACCGGGATCCGATGCTGATCAAGGTGCCAGCGTCACATCAGGGTAAGGCGGCGGCTGCCTGTACTGCCAGTGCCATCACGCTTGGTGCACCAGGATATGCAGACACCACAGACCTGAGCGGTCACGCGCCAGCGGGGGAGGAGGAGGGAGAGAAGGCCCATAGGAGGATGATGGCCGGGGGTGCCCTTGCCCTTCCCGCTGCCGGAGCTACTGTCGAAGAGACCCATGGCTAGGGCTTGGGTTATCGTCGGCGAGGAAGCACAATGAGGGTGGTGGGGGTCCAAATGTGGACGGAAGTGGATGAGCCCCCCCTCCCCCCCCCCCAATGCACGCACCCGTGGGTTAGAAAAGGACGCTTCCACTGGCTGACTAGTGGGCCTGGTGTCGGTGGTCGTCATAAATTAGACGAAGGGTGGTAGTTGGATGGACGCTACAAATAAGTCACCTTATTTGTGCCAGTTTTAAGTCACCTACGTAACCGTCCGATCGAACGAGTCCCCGCCATACGATCAGATCCAAACTCGGCCAGGAGTGCTCGTTAACACCGACAAACCATTGCAACGAAGCTCGCGCTGCAACGCAACCAGGCCAAAAACAGATTGCACCTCACCGCCCCCACAGATCGCGGGCGGCGACGGCCGCCGCTCCCACACCCCTAGTGGCCCACCCTCCGCGCCGCCTCCGCCGGAGAACTCAACATCTGCAGCAGATCCGCAGCGTTCTCGCCGCTCGAATCATCACAGCGCGTCTCCCCCGACCCCCTGCATCGACCCCGATGGCGCAGCATATCTACAGGGATATGCTCGCCTCCACTGAAAAAATAGCACGCTATAGCGCCGCTAATAGCACGCTATAGCATATAGAGAATTGTCTCGCTAAATAAATCAATTTACAATGCCATGCTAATTTCACGCTATAACGCGCTATAGCACGCTAATAGCATATTTTCAGGGCCACGCTATTTTCTGTAGCGCGCTATTTTTTTCATTGCTCGCCCCCCTCTCAGCTCCAACCTCCCATGGATCCGTTGCATCCAAGTGGATGGATCCAACTCTGGCGAGCTACCAAGTACCTGCGGCGAGAAACTACCTAAATCCGCCGGTGTTCTTCCCAGAAAAACCACCATCCGCTGAAAATTCCTCTGCAAATTGGGTAAGTTCCTTAGAAAACCCCTAGCGCACATGCTTGTATTTCTTGTTGCAATGGAGCTTCAGTTAGTAATTTGACTGTTGATGGAGCTTCAGTTAGTAATGGAGCTTCAGTATAATGTTGATGAAAAAAATTCAGAAAAGAAGTTTCAGAAAGGTTCAGTTCAGAAAGTTCAAAGATATCGTTTCCGGTGGTGCATTTGAAAAAAATCAGAAACAAAACTGTAGGCTGCTGCAAAAAAGTACCAAAAAGTTCAGAAAGTTTAGTTTCATTAACTTAATTCCTTCTGCAAAAATGAAGAAGTTCAGCAAAGTTGCATTTCATTGCCTTGATGTTTACAGTGGTACAGTAGATTGAGATTGTTGTTGTTGAAAAATTCTGAAACCATTGTTTCCATTATGAAGTGTTGAACTGAAAATTGTGCATGATTGCTTCTTGCTTCTTCCTTCTTCTACTTTGTTTTACTGGAAGAATGTTTTAGAATTTAAAAAGTAACAAAAATGATAATGACTTCTGTTGAAATGGTATTAGTATGTTTCATACTAGAGAAAAATAAAAGAACTAATATAATTGAGCATTTACAATACTGTTGCATAGAAGCAAAATGGTACTAGTGCTAAAATCCCTGATGTATTGACTTTTGTTGGACTTTTAGGGTGCTGGTGAAAAGACAGGAGGTGAGAGAGCTATACACAACGACATGTTGCCACAAATGGAGGAATGAATTCAGATGTCGGGCACAACTCAACCGCTGCAATGTATGATGATGATCAAAAGGACGATGAGATTTCATCTCAGTCGCTTATGCCCTATGTTGGCATGGAATTTGACTCTATTGATGATGCCAGAGAATTTTACAATGAATATGCATTCAAGATGGGCTTTGGCACACGCATTTGCGCTTCTAAAAAAGCCAAAAGAAAGGTCCTACGACACTTAACAAGAAGGTTTTCTAGTGTGTGCATGCAGGGAAGCTAGAAAGTAAAGGGGACAGTAGCACTACTTCTGAAGGGATCTCAATGGGAGGAGCATCATCTAGCACACAGAATTGGTTTGAAGTGGATGTTGGCAACAGGCGTCAAAAGAATCGGTTGTTGCGACATGATTGCAAAGCTCACTTGATTGTTGGGGTCAGAGGCAACAAATGGGCTGTTTCACATTTTGTTGCAGAGCATACGCACCCTCTAATGCCACAGCCGGAGCTTGTACGCTACTACCGCTCACACCGCAAAATCCCGGAAGAAGATAAGGATCTAATAATGACTATGCATGATGTGAACTTCTCAACTTCGTCGTGCATGGGAATGCTTGGAAGGGTGCGTGGTGGAGACCGCAGGATACTACCATATGTCAAGAGGGATGTTTCAAACTTTTGGTCCAAGCTGCGACAAAACCTCCGAGACATGGCTTTCACAATTCAGTACTTTGAAAGGCGGAAAGCTGAGAACCCTCAGTTCTACTATGCAAAGATGGTTGAGGAGGAGACCAACTCTGTCACAGGTCTCATTTGGGTGGATGGGAGGACAAGGCCATTGTACCCCAAGTACAAAGATTGTATCTTCTTTGATACAACATTTTGCACAAATCGATACAACATGCGGTTTGCTCCGATTATTGGAGTGAACAACCACTTGCAAATGGTGTTGATGGGTTGTGCATTGCTGCCAAACTAGATTGAAACTTTTAAGTGGGTGTTCCAACATTTTTTGCTTGCCATGAACAATGAACACCCATTGAACATTATGACCGGCCAGGAAAAGGCCATGGAAACTGCCATATCTCAAGTCCTGCCCAACATGGTGCATAGATGCTACAAATGGCACGTCCAACGAAAAGTGCATCAGAAGTTGGGCAGGATAATGAGTAGGGATGAGGTTTTTGTGAAAGCTTTCTACACGTGCATCAACGATGCTGATACGGTTGATGAATTTGAAGAGAATTGGCAGCATATTATACATTGCTTCGACTTGGTTGACAATAGGCCTCTACGCAACATGTGGAAGAATCGTCACACCAGGGCTCCAGCGTTCTATCGGAAGTGTTTTCCCCCTTTACAAGCACTACGGGGAGGTCAGAGGGACTAAATTCCTACTTCAAGACATTTGTTAATCCTCAGGACTCGGTGTGGAGGTTTGTGCAGCCGTATGAGGTGTTGCAAGAGACTATGCTGGACCGTGAGGACAATCAAGCTTTCATTGGCGCAACAACCACAACCCCACTTTACTCACGGTACAGATTTGAGCATCAGGCGGTTGGTTTCTACACCCGCAACGTGTTTGGCAAGTTTCAAGCAGAAGTGACTGCCTCCACAGGTTTTGTGATGAACCAGGTTCCTTCTCCTGGCATTGGAAGCATGAGATTTGAGCTCTTTTCAAACTACTATGAAGACCCCAAGATATTTACAATGAATTTTGTGCTAGCAGAAGAGACATTTGAGTGCAACTGCAATTGTTTTGAGATGAATGGAATCATATGTGCACACATCATTAGAGTGATGGTCCACCTGAATGTCCAAGCTATACCGCAGCGCTGCTTGCTAGAAAGGTGGTCAGAACGAGCAATAAAACCAACGGGTGGTAGCAGCCATCTTCTTGATTTCAAGGCTCCCTTCAAACAATGCAATCAAGTACAACTCACAGTGCATAAAATTCACATGGTTGGTGATGTCTACTACACAACCTTCTTCTTGTAGACGTTGTTGGGCCTCCAAGTGCAGAGGTTTGTAGGACAGTAGCAAATTTCCCTCAAGTGGATGACCTAAGGTTTATCAATCTGTGGGAGGCGTAGGATGAAGATGGTCTCTCTCAAGCAACCCTGCAACCAAATAACAAGGAGTCTCTTGTGTCCCCAACACACCCAATACAATAGTAAATTGTATAGTTGCACTAGTTCGGCGAAGAGATGGTGATACAAGTGCAATATGGATGGTAGATAAAGGTATTTATAATCTGAAAATATAAAAACAGCAAGGTAACAAGTGATAAACGTGAGCGTAAACGGTATTGAAATTATAGGAAACAAGGCCTTGGGTACATACTTTCACTAGTGCAAGTTCTCTCAACAATAATAAAATAGATAGATCATATAACAATCCCTCAACATGCAACAAAGAGTCACTCCAAAGTCACTAATAGCGGAGAACAAACAAAGAGATTATGGTAGGGTACGAAACCACCTCAAAGCTATTCTTTCGGATCAATCTATAAAAGAGTTCGTACTAGAATAACACCTTAAGACACAAATCAATAAAAACCCTAATGTCACCTAGATACTCCATTGTCACCTCAAGTATTCGTGGGTATGATTATACGATATGCATCACACAATCTCAGATTCATCTATTCAACCAACACATAGAACCTTGCCCCAAAGTTTCTACCGGAGAGTCAAGAACGTGTGCCAACCCCTATGCATAGGTTCATGGGCGGAACCCGCAAGTTGGTCACCAAAAACATACATCAAGTGGCACATGATATCCCATTGTCACCACAGATAAACACGGCAAGACATACATCAAGTGTTCTCATAAAAGACTCAATCTGATAAGATAACTTCAAAGGGGAAACTCAATTCATCACAAGAGAGTAGAGGGGGGAGAAACATCATAAGATCCAACTACAATAGCAAATCTCGGGACACATCAAGATCGTGCCATAGAGGGAACACGAGCGAGAACACGAGAGAGAGAGAAATCAAACACATAGCTACTGGTACATACCCTCAGCCCCGAGGGTGAACTACTCCCTCCTCGTCATGGATAGCGCCGGGATGATGAACATGGCCACTGGTGAGGGTTCCCCCTCTAGCAGGGTGCTGGAACAGGGTCCCGATAGGGTTTTGGTGGCTACAGAGGCTTGCGGCGGCGGAACTCCCGTTCTATCTTCTGTTCTGGAAGTTTTACGATACGTAGGCATATATGGGTGTAGGGGGTACGTCGGTGGAGCTTCGGGGGCCCCACGAGGCAGGGGCGCGCCCCCACCCTCGTGGCCGGCTCCCATATCTTCTGACGTAGAGCCCAATCCTATCCGGTGGCTTTCCTTCCAAAAATAACTTCTCCAGTTGATTTCGTTCCGTTTTGACTTTGTTTGATATTCCTTTTCTTCGGAACACTGAAATAGGCATAAAACAGCAAATCTAGGCTGGGCCTCCGGTTAATATGTTAGTCCCAAAAATAATATAAAAGTGGATAATAAAGCCCAATATTGCCCAAAACAATAGATAATATAGCATGGAGCAATCAAAAATTATAGATACGTTGGAGACGTATCAAGCATCCCCAAGCTTAATTCCTGCTCGTCCTCGAGTAGGTAAATGATAAAAAGATAATTTTTGATGTGCAATGCTACTTGGCATAATTTCAATGTAAATCTTCTTAATTGTGATATGAATATTCAAATCCGAAAGATTCAAGACAAAAGTTCATATTGATAAAAGAAATAGTAATACTTCAAGCATACTAATCAAAGTAATCATGTCTTCTCAAAATAACATTGCAAAAGAAAGTTCATCCCTACAAAATCATATAGTTAGGCTATGCTCCATTTTTGTCACACAAAGATGTTCCCAACTTCTATACCCCCGATGACAAGCCAAGAAATTGTTTCGTACTTAAATAATCTCAGACTTTTTCAACCTGCACGCAATACATGAGCGTGAGCCATGGATATAGCACTATGGGTGGAATAGAATATGATGATGGGGATTGTGTGGAGAAGACAAAAAAGGAGAAAGTCTCACATTGACATGAGGAGTAGGGATTGCCATGCAACGGATGCACTAGAGCTACGAATGCTCAACAAAAGAAAACTAGTGGGTGTGCATCCAACTTGCTTGCTCATGAAGACCTAGGGCATTTGAGGAAGCCCATCGTAGGAATATACAAGCCAAGTTCTATAATGAAAAATTTCCATTAGTATGAAAAGACAACTTATGAGACTCGCTATATGAAAAACAGGGTGCTACTTTGAAGCACAATATATGAGACTCACTACATGAAGAACAAGGTGCTACTTTGAAGCACAAGTGTGGAAAAAGAGATAGTAGCATTGCCCTTTTTATTTATTTTCTCTTTTTTTGGGACTTTCTTTTTTTTGGCCTTTCTCTTTCTTTTTTGGGGCAATGCTCTAATAATGATGATCATCACACTTCTATTGATTACAACATATGAATTACAACTCGAAACTAGAACAAGATATGACACTATATGAATGCCTCCGGTGGTGTACCGGGATGGTGCAATGAATCAAGAGTGACATGAATGAAAAATAATGCATGGTGGCTTTGCCACAAATACAATGTCAACTACATGATCATGCAATGGCAATATGACAACAGTAATGTATGTCATAATGATGATGAACGGAACGGTGGAAAGTTGCACGGCAATATATCTCGGAATGGCTATGGAAATGCCATAATAGGTAGGTATGGTGGCTGTTTTGAGGAAGATATAGGGAGGTATATGTGTGATAGAGCGTATCGTATCACGGGGTTTGGATGCACCGTGAAGTTTGCACCAACTCTCAAGGTGAGAAAGGGCAATGCACGGTACCGAAGAGGCTAGCAAAGGCGGAAAGGTAAAAGTGCGTATAATCCATGGACTCAACATTAGTCAAAAGAACTCATATACTTATTTCAAAAATTTAGAAGTCGTCAAAAACCAAGTACTAAGCGCATGCTCCTAGGGGGATAGATTGGTAGGGAAAGACCATCGCTCGTCCCCGACCGCCACTCATAAGGATGCACAAGCCAGGTACACTTCATGTTTCAAATTTGTTACACAACTTTAACCATACGTGCATGCTATGGGACTTGCTAACTTCAACACAAGCATACTTTGAATTCATAATCACCCAACTAGCATGACTTTAATATCACTACCTCCATATCTCAAAACAATTATCAAGCATCAAACTTTTCTTAGTATTCAACACACTCATAAGAATTCTTACAAATCTTGTATGCTTAGCATATTATGATTATTTAAGCAAATTACCATGCTATTTAAGACACTCAAAATAATGTAAGTGAAGCACGAGAGTTCATCTATTTCTTCAAAATAAAACAATCATTGTGCTCTAAAAGATATAAGTGAAGCAATAGAGCAAATGACAAACTACTCCGAAAGATATAAGTGAAGATCAATGAGTAGTCGAATAATTACGTAGCTATGTGAAGACTCTCTAACATTTAAGAATTTCAGATCTTGGTATTTTATTCAAACAGCAAGCAAAGCTAAATAAAATTACATTGCAAGGATAGCACAACTCATGTGAAGAAGCAAAAACTTAGGCTCAACCGATACTAACCGATAATTGTTGAAGAAGAAAGATGGGATGCCTACCGGGGCATCCCCAAGCTTAGATTCTTTAGACTTCTTGAAATATTATCTTGGGGTGCCTTGGGCATCCCCAAGCTTGAACTTTTGTGTCTCATTAATTCCTCTCATATCATGGTTTCTCTTTTTATCAGAAGCTTCATACACACCAAACTCAACAAGAACTCGTGAGATAGGTTAGTTTAAACCAATGCAAAACCTTATCACTTTCTACCGTAACAAATCACTAAGATTATTATTCCACATTGAATACTAAATGCCTCTGCATATTTAATACTCCTATCCTTAAATAGAATCATTAAACAAGCAAACATATGCAAACAATGCAAACATAACAGCAATCTGCCAAAACAGTACAGTCTGTAAAGAAGGCAAGAGTATCAATACTTCCCTAACTCCAAAAATTATGAACTAAAATTCCCACTGTAGTAAATTTATCAGATCTCATTATGCATAACGTTTCAACATTATATCATGCTTTGACTTTTCTAGGGAATGTTTGCAACAGCGGTAAACTTTCTGTTTTTAAACAGCAACATGTATAGTAGCAAAATAAGCATGGCAAAGGCTATCCTTGACTTTTTTATTGAAATTAAATATGCAAAACATTATTCTAAATAACATAAAGCAAATACTAACAAGATAAAATGACGCTCCAAGAAAAACACATATCATGTGGTGAATAAAAATATAGCTCCAAGTAAAGTTACCGATGAACGAAGACGAAAGAGGGGATGCCATCCGGGGCATCCCCAAGATTAGGCTCTTGTTTGTCCTTGAATATTACCTTGGGGTGCCTTGGGCATCCCCAATATTAGGCTCTTGCCACTCCTTATTCCATAGTCCATCGAATCTTTACCCAAAACTTGAAAACTTCACAACACAAAACTTAACAGAAAACTCGTGAGCTCCGTTAGCGAAAGGAAACAAAACACCACTTCAAGGTACTGTAATGAACTCATTCTTTATTTATATTTGTTTTAAACCTACTGTATTCCAACTTCTCTATGGTTTATAAACTATTTTACTAGCCATAGATTCATCAAAATAAGCAAACAACACAATGAAAACAGAATCTGTCAAAAACAGAACAGTCTGTAGTAATCTGTAACTAACGCAAACTTATGGAATTCCAAAAATTATAAAATAAATTTTTGGACCTGTGGAATTTGTCTAGTAATCATTTTCAAAAAGAATCAACTAAATAGCACTCTCCAGTAAAAAGTTCTAGCTAATCTCGTGAGTGCTAAAGGTTCTGTTTTTTACAGTATGATCATAAAGACTTCACCCAAGTCTTCCCAAAGGTTCCACTTGGCACAAACACTAATTAAAACACAAAAACACATCTAAACAGAAGCTATATGGATTATTTATTACTAAAAATAACCAAAAAGCAAGAAACTAAAATAAAATTGGGTTGCCTCCCAACAAGCGCTAACGTTTAAAGCCCCTAGCTAGGCATGATGATTTCAATAATGCTCACATAAGAGATAAGAATTGAAACATAAAGAGAGCATCATGAAGAATATGACTAGCACATTTAAGTCTAACCCACTTCCTATGCATAGGGATTTTGTGAGCAAACAACTTATGGGAACAATAATCAACTAGTATAGGAAGGCAAAACAAGCATAACTTCAAAAATTGAAGCACATAGAGAGGAAACTTGACATTATTGCAACTCCTACAAGCATATGTTCCTCCATCATAATAATTTTCAGTAGCATCATGAATGAATTCAACAATATAACCAGCACCTAAAGCATTCTTTTCATGATCTAGAAGCATAGAAATTTTATTACTCTCCACATAAGCAAAATTCTTCTCATGAATAATAGTGGGAGTAAACTCAACTAAATAACTATCATGTGATTGAAAATTAAGATCAAGATGACAAGTTTCATGGTTATCATTATTCTTTAAAGCATACGTGTCATCACAGTAATCATCATAGATAGGAGGCATGCTTTCATCATAGTAAATTTGCTCATCAAAGCTTGGGGGACAAAAAATATCATCTTCATCAAACATAGCTTCCCCACAAAGCTATTCTTTTGGATCACCTCAAAGCTATTCTTTTGGATCAATCTATAAAAGAGTTTGTACTAGAATAACACCTTAAGACACAAATCAATCAAAACCCTAATGTCACCTAGATACTCCATTATCACCTCAAGTATCCGTGGGTATGATTATACGATATGCATCACACAATCTCAGATTCATCTATTCAACCAACACATAGAACCTCAAAGAGTGCCCCAAAGTTTCTACCGGAGAGTCAAGAACGTGTGCCAACCCCTATTCATAGGTTCATGGGCGGAACCCGCAAGTTGGTCACCAAAACCATACATCAAGTGGCACATGATATCCCATTGTCACCACAGATAAACACAGCAATACATACATCAAGTGTTCTCATAAAAGACTCAATCTGATAAGATAACTTCAAAGGGGAAACTCAATTCATCACAAGAGAGTAGAGGGGGAGAAACATCATAAGATCCAACTACAATATCAGAGCTCGGGATACATCAAGATCGTGCCATAGAGGGAACACGGCGAGAACACGAGAGAGAGAGATCAAACACATAGCTACTGGTACATACCCTCAGCCCCGAGGGTGAACTACTCCCTCCTCGTCATGGATAGCGCCGGGATGATGAAGATGGCCACTGGTGAGGGTTCCCCCCTCCGGCAGGGTGCCGGAACAGGGTCCCGATAGGTTTTTGGTGGCTACAGAGGCTTGTGGCGGCGGAACTCCCGATCTATCTTCTGTTCTGGAAGTTTTACGATACGTAGGTATATATGGGTGCAGGGGGTACGTCGATGGAGCTTCGGGGGCCCCACGAGGCAGGGAGGCGCGCCCTAGGGGGGTGGGTGTGCCCCATCCTCGTGGCTACCTCCCGTATCTTCTGACGTAGAGCCCAAGCCTATCCGGTGGCTTTCCTTCCAAAAATAACTACTCCAGTTGATTTCGTTCCGTTTTGACTCCGTTTGATATTCCTTTTCTTCGAAACACTGAAATAGGCATAAAACAGCAAATCTGGGCTGGGCCTCCGGTTAGTATGTTAGTCCCAAAAATAATATAAAAGTGGATAATAAAGCCCAATATTTCCCAAAACAATAGATAATATAGCGTGGAGCAACCAAAAATTATAGATACGTTGGAGACGTATCAGTTGGCCTCCCAAGCTTGTAGCAATGATGTTGCCTGCAAAATACTAAATGATGCAGCTCATATGCTTGAGCCCATTATAGCTGCAGCAAGGAGAGGGGAATTACCGGAGCAGCAGGAAGCGCAACAGAAGCAGGCGACCCAGCATGAGAGCACAACACAAGGTGAAGGGCAGCCAGCAACAATGCATCAAAGGGGGCCAACTCATCAGCAAAAACATCCCCAAATGCAGCAGCAACGAACACCACTTGACCCAAAGCTACAACAGCCAAAACATGAGCAACCAGATTGCCCCAAGCAGCAGCAACAAGCAGCTACCCCACACGTAGCACACGATACCGGAGAAGGACCCATGCTTCAAATCCCAGCACGTGTGTCGAAGAAAGGTCGACCGACGGAGAAGTCTAAAAGAAGAAAGACTTTACTTGAGCTGCGAGAAGATGCTCAAAAGAAGAAGGCAAAAACAGATGAGAAGAAGAAAGAAACCAAGCCCAAAAGGAAACCTAGACCAAAGAAGAAAACAGATATCTGCTCGTATTGCAAAGAAGATGATCACAGTGTTGTTGAAGGCTGCGATGGCTGTCCAGAAATGCAACTACTGTAACAAGCCTGATCATGCAGTGAAGCATTGTCCCTACCTAAGGGATGCGATGTCAATGGAGGCTGGTGTCAGTAGAGCAACAAAGCTTAGGCTTTGAGAACAAATTAAGAGAAGAAAAATGACTGAAAATGCTTTCCTAGAGTGTATGGTGTCCCTCCAGAATGTATACAATCTCAAATGGACTGTTTCTTCATGCTAGATTTTGTCCACATGAGAAAAAGCCCGCTTTAAACGTGTAAAAGAAGTCTCTTATTTGAACAAAATTTCTGATTAAATTGTGTGTTGGGCAACTGAGGCTACCTATATTTACAGTGCTTATGATGTGTTTAATTTCACAAGATTTTTTTTGATTGTGTCTACATATCATTGTTGGACAAAAAATGATGAGGTCTTACTAAATTTGTCTATATATTTCTGCTTCCTTATACTAATGGTCCACTGAGAGAAACTGAAAAATAAAAAGCAGAGTCAATGTTGGAAAAGCTATCCTGATGCTTCAATGGAAGAACAGAGTTACTGAGTGAACATATTTATGCAACAAACTTGCATTTTGAGTAGAAAAAAATGCTCCTTACATGAAGAAGCGACGAGTTGGAAACTAAATAGATTCGCTATGGGGGTACAACTGCTTCCTGGAAGCATTTCAAAAAGAAGAAAAAGGAAAAAAATGAGAACATGTATATAAAACCTATTTAGAAGTTAAAACCTATGACATTGGTTTTGAACAAACTCAAAACTATATAAAAATAATACCAAAAAGTGATCATATAATCATCACACATGAGCGCATGTTGCATTCATCTTCGATAAAAAAAACAAAAAGAAATACTAAAAGAAGCAAGTGAGGGTACAGAAGAAAATTTTAATTAATATGTGCTGCATCAACATCCATATAGGACATGAAAAACATGTCAAACCCATGCCAATGGGCTAGGGCCGGCCCTGAGGGGGCCGCCTGGCCCCCAAGATCTAGGGGCCCCCCTCCCAGGTGTGATGTACGTAGGGTAACTAGCCCATAGGCCGTACCTTCACGTAGAAAACATGGAAGTAGCCCAGGTACAGAAAGGAAGGGACAACAGGCAGCGTATGCATGTAAATCAGCGTATCATCGTGAGGAAACAAATCAGCTTAACGCACCGAAATCACGTCGCCCCATGCACTTTATTCCTTGCTATCCTGAGACAATCTCCCTCCAAAAGAAAAACGACCGCGTAACGTGATTTCATCCGTATTTTCCTATATTACATGTTCTGCTCCAAACTCCAGTTCGTGTTCGTGGTCGCGGTGACGACGCAACACGAACATCGCCTGGCCCCTCAAATTTTGACGCTGCCGGACTGAGGCGCACATGTACATCGCCGAGTGCTCGCCACCAGAAATCCACATCACATCATCGCCCAGCGCCCAATGATTGATGCCGATCTAATCAATCTGAGGTACTCCATATCATATTACTATTCCCTACGGTTTCAAGTACAGCTTCGTGCTTTGAGGAAGAAACAATTTGATAAAAGTAGTTGCCAAAATAAAATTCTAGAAGCTGAGAAGGATTTTTTATGTTAAATATTTGTTTGCTTTGGTTGATATGAATCACTTCACTCAAGTAAATTATTTAAGAAAATCATAGTGTTTAAAGATTTATACATATTTACTGTGTATGTAGTGATTATTGCATCTCAGATAAAAAAACTTTTCAAATTTGAAATTATTGTACAACCATTTGGATATACAATTACATGAAACATCTTAAATGGATAGGCAACATTGTGCATCGATAAGTGGATGACATTGAAATCGACACAATGATTGTGTATCCCCGCACGATTGGGCTAGGTGGCCGGGCTAGGTGGGCTTAGATGCGTGTGTCCTTTATTTGGGCTGAGCATCCCTCTTTTCCTTGCTTCGGGTACCATATTCACGCCTTCTAGTGTTCGTGTAGTGTGTTGTATCATCTTTTGTACTTTCTCTATTCTCCTCTATTAATAAAAAGATACACAACCTTTGCGTATTCGCGAAAATAAGTGACTTTGCATTGAAGAATGTTAAAAGAAAATTTGAAGATAATATGCATATGGTGTTTATATCAAGGGCCCCCAAATTTGAAGTTCGCCCCGGGCCCCCAAAATCTCAGGACCGGCCCTGCAATGGGCGTGTCTAAACATAAGTACAACCAGAGGGTATGCATCCATTACACTGAGTCTACTTTCTTGTTTACAGCAAAAGTTGTGAGCTACAACCCACAAAATAGTTTAGGACAGGCACAAAATCTCCCCGAAAGAACGAACTCCATCCACCCCCCTCGATGTTGATGATGAAAAATGATCTTCAATCTTCAATCAAAGATTCAGCAACTTCTTCAACTGGTCTGCGGGGTCCAACGTATTGCTGGGATGCTTGATAAGATCTGCCGCAATGCGTTTTCGGAGGTTTGGGGTACAACTCTGCGACAATGGAAATGAAAAAAAGTAGAGGATTAAAAATGGATACAAAGAAAATGGTAAACTCCTAACTAGAACAACAGTATGCTCCAATTTGTAGAAAAGGATAAAAAAAATTGCACCTCATCGAAATGCTTCATGACAACACCATCGAAGTTTTCCAAATAAAGAATTGTATAGAAGCCACAATTATAACTAAAAAATACAGAAAGATACAACAAAGATCAATAAACACTAACCACCCACAAAATCAAATCTCTGTAATTTGGACAAAAAATACTAGAAATAAATGCTTACTGTGTCGATTGCTTCCGGTAATCTGGGGTGACCTTCACAAAGCAATCAAGATCAAAGTGAAATGAAGATTCATTGCTGGAAACTTTCTTTATGTTGGCAATCTGATTGGATGCAACACAATAAAAACAGATTCAAAATACTGAAAAAAGAGGGGTTGTTTTCTTTCAATCATGCAGGTTTGAAGTAGGATGAAAGAAACAAAATGATAAAACAAGCAAAAATCATTACCACATTGTTGGTTGCCTTCTGGAGCAAATTAACATCCATGACGTTCTTGACAGAGTCGAAAACATTGAATTGCTTGTGCAACAAGTTCACAACAACCACCGCCCAATGCTTATTCTGAACGACAGTAATGAAGAGCTGGATGCAACAAAAAAGAAACTAGATGTTACATAACATGCTTCAGAAAAAATAAGGTGAAAAAATGTCATAGCAGTCAAGAGAAAAAACTTACTAGATCACTTTTTGAAATATGGTTGTTTTCACATGCCCTTCTGAACTCTCTTTCACAATTCTTGTGATTAAACAAGTCGGGATCCATAGCCAATGACTCTGGAAAAAAAGAGTAAAAATGCAACAAGATAGCACAACCAGATGAGTTTATGTATGTTGCAAAAGAAAGTGACAAAAAAGAACCACAAGATCGAGGGAAGACTAACCCCCATAAACACTGAGAATGCAAACTTGTTCGGCTTCTTCTTGTTGTACAACTGCTCCAAGTTGAAAAATTTCAGATACAGTGTCATTACCTCGTTGTCAAGATCAGCTCGTGGCTTTAATGAACCATCGAAGTTGTAAACTGATGTGTGGAAACCCTCTATTTCAATGAAATCGGGGCTGCAAAACATTTCAACATGGGACAAAGGGACACATGTTGACAGAAAAGAAAAAGGAACAGTAGATTAGTACTATAAAAAGCTACTGACCCGCCATATATTTTGATAAGAGGAACAAACAGAAAAAGGACTCACATTACTTGATCTTTCTTTGCTCTTGGTATTTTGTACCTACTCAACACATACTGCTGGTACAGAGCATCATCTTTTCGGTCAATCTTGATCCTCTTCATCCTTGGAATACCATCAGGAGGCTGTGTCGTTCTTTTCTTAACTGCCTTCTTCACAAGACCGCTGTGACCGCTGTTGCTTGCCTCGATAGTCTTCTCACCTGGCTCATGAAACTCTGCTTCTGGTAGACCCTGTTGCACTGGCACAAAGAGAAAGAAAATTAATAAGAAAAAGGAGCATTAAAAATGTTGCATGAACTACAAACATGAACACTAAAAAAACTTGAAAGATAGTACAAGATGACCAACAAACGGCAAACCTGTAGATAGAAGCGGAGCTGCGAATGCAACTGGAGATGCATTGTAAGTGGGTTCCCGGATGTCACTTGACATATGAAGCTATGGATCAATGTCAAAACAAGGAACCGATGCTTCATATTGCATTGGGAGCTTTGACTTGTTGTTCTGCCTTGCAAGCTTAGGTGTGTTGTCGAAGGTAGGCCCTGCTGAAACCGGTTGTTGCACATCAGGAGATGCAGCAACTTTATTTATTGTTTCCATAACCTTCTTTGCGGTCTCAGCATCCATGTTGAACCAATCATAATCTTCGGTTCCCTCTTTGAACAGACTACATGAAGGACCGTCATCAAATTCTAGTGCAAGTCCTTCCAAGGCAGCCACCGTACCCTGTGATAAAATGACGGCTTTCTCAACCTCGTCATCAGCGCCTGAAACTTTCAAATCTCCCACAACATCTTCAGCCACCTCCTCCCGTTCCGCCTAATCCTCACCAAGCTGCACATCTTCCTTCCCAAGTGTATCGCAACTCTGCCTTTTATCCAAACCAATGTCCTGATAATTGCCACTATGGTTGCTGTCGGGATCACCCGCAACTTCCCTGGCATCCCCGGCTTGTTGTGCTACAGCACTCATGTGTGGAGCAGGGCTAGTATGGGGGAACGCTGGTTTGATCTACAGCTGTTGCGTTGGCTGCACTACCTGCATTGCCTACTGGAGCATGAAAAGTAACGTCCTCGAAGATCTGCTCCTTGGTGCTTGATGTGGTAGAGTTTGCTTCAACCAAGATAGATGCTACGCACTTACAGAACACTGACTGGATAACCTAACCGAATGACAAGAGAACATTCTTTACTTCTGCTGCGTGCAACTTCTTGTGCTTCTCATATATTGGTATCAAGTGCTCTGGAATCTGCTTATAATGAAAACAAATGAAACATATGGAGCATTACATCAACAAATGGAAGCATATAACAAAAAACAATAAAACATATTATTTACCGATAGAAATTAGGGGAAAAGCAAAAAAGTGTGCATGCTTACTTCCAAGTCTTGACTTGAAGGTAGCGGTTGCAGCCACTCATCTAGAGAGCCGCAAACATCACCACCAATCTCACTCCCATCTGTGGCAGGGATGCTTGGTATCTCAGGAATGTTTGCATCTCCACTAGCTCCCTCCACATTGTTATTCTCGCGATTGGCTCCATTGCATCCCTCAAATGATACATACGGCGTCTCTGGCAAACAGTGAAGCTGTGAATAACACACAATCCAAAGATTAATGAGCAGCTCAAAAAAATAGGGCAGCGGAAAACAATAAAAGATATATATGGAACTTGTTAAGGAAAAATGAGCTCTTACCCAAATTCAATCCTATCGAGGCTGAGCTTGCTCCTGTCAATATCTTCTACCAAGTTGAAATCATTGTTGCATACGAAGCATGCCCTTGGGATAGAGTATAGTTAATCCTATGCTGAGAAACCAATGACCGAGGCACATCAACAAAGTCCATATAAATTATCTGCAAAAAAGCATGAAAAAGATATTTGTGAGCAAGCTTGTTGGATAAAAGATACTTGATAAAAACATAAGAGAAAAAAACAAAAGCAGCAAAGCTGGTGTGGCCATACCGCAAACATTGGCAGATAACTGCCAATCCAAAAGCCACTCCTCCCTGCCTCCATCTTCCGTTGGTACTTCTTAACCTCCTTCAACGTAGTAGCCAAGAAGTGCTCATCCCATGCGAAATCATCGATCTTGTCCATGTCCACCAAGCTCGCAAGATACTCTAGGGGTACCATGTTGCCAATCCTAGGAGATAGCACAAGGGCGATGCATAATAAAACCCATGACCTGTTTATTGTAACAACATCATCAACCTCCGCATTCTTGAGCACTTGAATACACTGCTTCATTGGAGCCCTTGACCCTACTCGATAGGGTTCACGAAGCACATGTGGCTCATTCCTCCTCAACAGCTCCACTGGCCTTCACCTAGAAGGAACATTGAAATTTTGTGCACCATGTCTCTTGAAAACAAAATTGACTTCCTTTTGTGACTGTAGAAAAAGATGGATGCAACAACTGGTAAGAAAAACACAAAGCATAAATTGAAAACAAAGATAGATGAACCTGGTTGTTTTTTACATACCTAAACAGCCCCTTTTCGGTGTAGATTTTCATGACTACCCAGTCCAGCAGATCGTGCGGCACAGAGAACGAGCTGATATTCAAGAGGGATCCAAAGCTGCATCTGCTTATAATGTCCTTCTTTTCTTTGAGCTGCTCAACAGCAACCTGACGCAACCGTGTGGCTGAGAAGCGTGTTGAGAATGACCCATCAACAGTAGATTCTTCATCATCCAATCTGCAAAAAAAGAACAAGGAAATATCATGAACATAGTTGGCATTGTTGTGCTATCTCTGATATAACAATTGAAGTTGTGCTGCACTTAAAACTAGACTACATCCCACAATTTGAAGCACAAGCACTACATCTAAACGGACACTTCCTATTTATAACAACGACTGGAAATCTGAACACATCACTTCATCTCACAAAAAACATAGTTCTCACCAAACTAAATCTGCAAAGAGAAAAATGTTGTGCTGCGCTACATCTGACAACAAATTGAAACATGACTGTTGTTGAACTAAAAACACATGACTATTGCAACACAAAATTTAGTTGCATTTCAATCTGAATCAAGGATGAAAATTCAGACTACAGAAATAAATTCAGCCTACTGAAAAAACAACACAAGGACGCCTACCGACCTACCATGCTCCTGCTCTGGCAAACTAGTTAGCTAAGCTAGGTTAACGCAAGCGCGTGTGTCCGGTCTCCAACTAGCACCGCCAAAAATTAGGGAACTTATCTCTATCTAAATATTGCTTCTGTGGCTATTTCGGCCTCCGTTTAAGCCTACATCTTGCTTAACTGTCTATGTGTTAGTTAATGCCATTCTGCAGACAAGTGCTGCAATAGCGCTGGCTATTGCAGCACGAACACAGAGCATTTCACAAAATCTATCGATGTCGAAAATGGCCCAGGAGCACTCAATCGCCTGAAAAAATCACCACCCGCCGCGGGCAGCCACGAGCTCCACCCCCGCTCCTCCCCCCTCCCCCAAATCACCCCTCCCCGTGCAACTCCAACGAGCACAAACAGCAACCACCGATCCTCACCCTACCCCCAAAATCACCCCTCCCCGTGCAGCTCCGACAAGCAAAAACAGCAACCACTGCTCCTCCCCCCCCCCCCACCCCCACCCCACCCCCAAAATCACCCCTCCCAGTGCAGCTCCGACGAGCACAAACATCTACCCCCGCTCCCCCCCTTCCTATGTAGAAATCTAGGGTTCGCTCCTAGGATCCAAGGGACAAACCTGAGCTTTGGGTCGTAAATTGCCATTGACTGCTCCGAAGATGCACACGTATTCACTCCCCCTCCGCCCGCCGGCTCCGCCATTCCTTTGCCTCGCAGCCGGGCTAACCGTCGCATCACAGGTTCGGTAGATCTGTATCGGTGGGAGGAGGTGGGGGAGATAAGAAACGAGTGCGACAGTGAGAGAAGTGGGGGAGGGGAACGATGTCCGGCGCGTTGCAATGGGCGTCGCTCGAACCAAAGCACCTGGTCGGGCTGCACACCGTCAAGCGCGACGGCTTCCAGCCGCACGATCAGACGTAGACGGCTCTGTAGGAGGTTTGCGCGTCGGAGAGATAAGTTGGATGAATTTAAACATTTTCCTTTCTCCAAACGCCAAGAAGCCTATTGTAATCTAGCCCTGCCAATGAAAGTGCAACTATCCCTAGGTGGTTTTGGTAATTCATAACAACATATAGCTCATTGAGCTAATGCTATTCCAAGACAAATATATCAGGAAAGCTAAATGAATGGCATTGCATGGATGATGAAAGTGGATCCCTCAAAATATCAAGGACAAAGGATTGGCTCAAGCTCAAAAGCTCAAGACTCTACATTTTACATTTTAGTGATCCAAGATCACATTGAGTCTATAGGAAAAGCCAATACTATCATGGAGGGATGAGGTGTTGCTTAATGAGCCTCTTGCTTCATGTGCTTAGTGATATGCTCCAAAACCCTCCACTACTTTCTCACATCCACATATGACCAAAACCTAAAGTCAAACTCGGCCCTACCGATTCTTTCTATCCAGCGCCACCGAGTTCAATTGTCATAGCCACTGCCACAAACCCTAGGCAAATCGGTCTCACCGATAGGGATCTCGGTCTCACCGAGATGGGATTGTAATCTCTCCGTTTCCCTTCGTAACATTTCGGTCTAACCGAGGTGAGCGATCGGTCCCACCGAGATTGCAATGTAAACTCTCTGTTTCCCTTTCGTAACTTTTCGGTCCCACCGAAAGAGCGAATCGGTCCCACCGAGTTTACCTGACCAACTCTCTGGTTAGATAATTACCAAAATCGGTCTCACCGAGTTTGTGTAATCGGTCTCACCGAGATTACGTTATGCCCTAACCCTAACCATATCGGTCCTACCGAGTTGCATGTCAGTCCCACCGAAAACCGTAACAGTCACTAGGTTTACTAAATCGGTCAGACCGAGTTTGTTGATTCGGTCCCACCGAGTTTGGTAAATTGTGTGTAACGGTTAGATTTTGTGTGGAGGCTATATATACCCCTCCACCTCCTCTTCATTCATGGAGAGAGCCATCAGAACAAACCTACACTTCCAACTTACCAGTTCTGAGAGAGAACCACCTACTCATGTGTTGAGGCCAAGATATTCCATTCCAACCACATAAATCTTGATCTCTATCCTTCCCCAAGTTGCTTTCCATTCAAATCTTCTTTCCACCAAATCCAAATCCTGTGAGAAGAGTTGAGTGTTGGGGAGACTATCATTTGAAGCACAAGAGCAAGGAGTTCATCATCAACACACCATTTGTTACTTCTTGGAGAGTGGTGTCTCCTAGATTGGCTAGGTGTCACTTGGGAGCCTCCGACAAGATTGTGGAGTTGAACCAAGGAGTTTGTAAGGGCAAGGAGATCGCCTACTTCGTGAAGATCTACCGCTAGTGAGGCAAGTCCTTCGTGGGCGACGGCCATGGTGGGATAGACAAGGTTGCTTCTTCGTGGACCCTTCGTGGGTGGAGCCCTCGGTGGACTCAAGGCAACAGTTACCCTTCGTGGGTTGAAGTCTCCATCAATGTGGATGTACGATAGCACCACCTATCGGAACCACGACAAAAACATCCGTGTCTCCAATTGCGTTTGAATTCTCCAAACCCTTCCCTTTACATTCTTGCAAGTTGCATGCTTTATTTTCCGTTGCCTATATACTCTTTGCATGCTTGCTTGAATTGTGTGAAGATTGCTTGACTTGTTCAAAGATAGCTAAAATCCGCCAAAGTCTAAAATTGGGAAAAGGTTAAGTTTTTAATTGGTCAGGTAGTCTAATCACCCCCCTCTAGACATACTTCAAGGTCCTACAAGTGGTATCAAAGCTTTGGTCTCCATTTGCTTTGATTTCCATAGCTTTTGGTGGTCATTGCCTTGGTTTCACAACCTAGGAGAGTATGGCGTCTAGCGAGGGAAATTATCACCATAGAGGTCCTTACTTTGATGACACTAATTTTGCTGGTTGGAAGCATAAGATGAAAATGCATATTCTCGAACATAACCCCGCCGTTTGGGCTATTGTGTGTATTGGTTTGCAAGGTGAATTCTTTGATGGGAGAGAACCGAACCGTGAAGCTAACGCAGATAAATTGAAGATGCTGCAATACAATGCTCAAGCTTGTGATATCCTCGTCAATGGCTTGTGCCCCGAAGAATTCAGCAAAATCAGCCGTCTTGAGAATGCAAAGGAAATTTTGGATACTTTGATTGATATGCATGAAGGTACCGACTCCGTCAAGGAATCCAAGTTGGATGTGCTCCAAAGTCAGCTTGACAAGATCAAAATGAAGGATGGTGAAGGTGTCTATTAAAATTACTATAGGCTTGCTCTTATCACAAATGAGATTGCCGGCTTAGGAAGCGAAGAGATGACCGATGATTCATCATCAAGAAGATCCTAAGAGCATTGGATGGAAAATATGATACCGTGTGCACATTGATCCAAATGATGCCAAATTACAAAGGTCTCAAGCCAACGGAAGTCATTGGAAGAATTGTTGCTCATGAGATGTCACTCAAGGATGAGGAACTTCACAACAAGTCAAGCGGTGCTTACAAAGCCTCATGTGAAGCCCCCACATCATCAAGTGAGAAACAAACCTTCAATGAAGAATTGAGCTTAATGGTGAAGAACTTCAACAAATTCTACAAGAGTAGAAGCAAAGAAAGAAGCTCTAAGTCAAGGTCCTACAATGACAAAAGATCTTCTAGTCGAGAGCTCAACTGCTACAATTGTGGGAGACCCGGACACTATTCCAATAAGTGTACGGCACCCTACAAGAGAAGAGAAGATTCTCCCAAGAGAAGAAGTAGAAGAGAAGAATCACCACCAAGAGAGAGAAGGAGTAGAGATGATCGTTATGAACGAAGGCCCTCACGGAGAAGCAAGGATTCGGATAGGAAGGACAAGTCATCAAAGGGCTACACAAAACGAAGACATCAAGCTCACGTTGGTGAATGGGTATCCGGCTCCGAATCCGATAATCACTCCGAGAGAAGCTATCACTCCGACTCCGAATACACTCAAGATGAAGGTGTTGCCGGTCTAGCACTTGTGTCAACCAACTCCTACGACATATTTGAATCACCAAATAAAGGAATTGGTAGATGCTTCATGGCCAAAGGTCCTAAGGTAATACACCCCGAGTACGTGGATTTTAATAGTGATGAAGATGACTTGCTAGGTGATGATGATTTACTTGTTGAGAACTCTAGTGATGAATACTATGATGAAATGTCAATTAATCATGCTAATCAAGATGAAACGAATGACAATGATAAGGAGAAGATTGAGCGTCTAACTAAAGAACTAAACACTATTAAGTTAGCTCATGAAACTATCTTCGAAGATCATCAAGAACTTTTAAGGGCTCATGAGAAGTTACGCTTTGAAAAGCTCAATCTTGAGCAAGAGCATGAGTTCCTAAAAGCGATCAATGATGATCTCCGTAAGAAAAGTTCTTCTTACATTGCCAAGCGTTTACTCTTATCTACTTACATGCCTCAAGTCAAGTCTGTTGGGGAACGTTGTAGAAATAAAAAATTTCCTACGGTTTCACCAAGATCCATCTATGAGTTCATCTAGCAACGAGTGATCGGAGTGCATCTACATACCTTTGTAGATCGCGAGCGGAAGCGTTCAAGTTAACGGGGTTGAGGGAGTCGTACTCGTTGTGATCCAAATCACCGATGACCAAGTGCCGAACGGACAGCACCTCCGCGTTTAACACACGTACGGAGCGGATGACGTCTCCCGCACCTTGATCCAGCAAGGAGGAGGGAGAGGTTGAGGAAGATCCAGCTGCACGACGGCGTGGTGGAGGATGCAGCAGAGTTCCGGCAGGGCTTCGCCAAGCGACTACGGGAGGAGGAGGTGTAGCAAGGGGAAAGGGAGGCGCCAGGTGCAAGGGTGCGGCAGCCCTCCCTCCCCCCTCTATATATAGGGTCCCCAGGAAGGCACTGGCCCTAGGAGATTGAATCTCCAAGGGGGCGGCGAGGTGGAGTGCCCCCAAGGCAAGTGGAGGCGCCTCCCCTAGGGTTCCCAACCCTAGGCGCAGAGGGGCCTGTGGGGGCGCACCATCCCACCAGGCTGGTTCCCTCCCACTTCAGCCCATGTGGCCCTCCGGGATGGGTGGCCCCACCGGTGGACCCCCGGGACCCTTCCGGTGGTTCCGGTACAATACCGGTGAACCCCGAAACTTTCCCGATGGCCGAAACTCGACTTCCCATATATAATTCTTTACCTCCGGACCATTCCGGAACTCCTCGTGACGTCCGAGACTCCGAACAACTTTCGGTTTGCTGCATACTAATATCTTTACAACCCTAGCGTCACCGAACCTTAAGTGTGTAGACCCTACGGGTTGAGACGTGCAGACATGACCGAGACGGCTCTCCGGTCAATAACCAACAGCGGGATCTGGATACCCATGTTGGCTCCCACATGTTCCACGATGATCTCATCGGATGAACCACGATGTCGAGGATTCAAGCAACCTCGTATACAATTCCCTTTGTCAATTGGTACGTTACTTGCCCGAGATTCGATCGTCGGTATCCCAATACCTCGCTCAATCTCGTTACGGCAAGTCACTTTACTGCATACCGTCTTGCATGATCCCGTGACCAAACACTTGGTCACTTTGAGCTCATTATGATGATGCATTACCGAGTGGGCCCAGAGATACCTCTCCGTCATACGGAGTGACAAATCCCAGTCTTGATCCGTGTCAACCCAACAGACACTTTTGGAGATTCCTGTAGTGCACCTTTATAGTCACCCAGTTACGTTGTGACGTTTGGTACACCCAAAGCACGCCAACGGTATCCGGGAGTTACACGATCTCATGGTCTAAGGAAAAGATACTTGACATCGGAAAAGCTCTAGCAAAACGAACTACACGATCTTGTGCTATGCTTAGGATTGGGTCTTGTCCATCACATCATTCTCCTAATGATGTGATCCCGTTATCAATGACATCCAATGTCCATAGTCAGGAAACCATGACTATCTATTGATCAACGAGCTAGTCAACTAGAGGCTCACTAGGGACATGTTGTAGTCTATGTATTCACACGTGTATTATGATTTCCGGATAATACAATTATAGCATGAATAAAAGACAATTATCATGAACAAGGAAATATAATAATAATCCTTTTATTATTGCCTCTAGGGCATATTTTCAACAGTCTCCCACTTGCACTAGAGTCAATAATCTAGTTACATTGTGATGAATCGAACACCCATAGAGTTCTGGTGTTGATCATGTTTTGCTCGCGGAAGAGGTTTAGTCAACGGATCTGCGACATTCATATCCGTATGCACTTTGCAAATTTCTATGTCTCCATCTTGAACATTTTCATGAATGGAGTTGAAGCGACGCTTGATGTGCCTGGTCTTCTTGTGAAACCTGGGCTCCTTGGCAAGTGCAATAGCTCCGGTGTTGTCACTGAGCAGTTTGATCGGCCCGGACGCATTGGGTATGACTCCTAGGTCGGTGATGAACTCCTTCACCCAAATTGCTTCATGCGCTGCCTCCGAGGCTGCCATGTACTCCGCTTCACATGTAGATCCCGCCACGACGCTTCGCTTGCAGCTGCACCAGCTTCTTGCTCCACCATTCAACATATACACGTATCCGGGTTTGTGACTTAGAGTCATCCAGATCTGTGTCGAAGCTAAGCGCCGACGTAACCCTTTACTGACGAGCTCTTCGTCACCTCCATAAACGAGAAACATGTCCTTAGTCCTTTTCAGGTACTTCAGGATATTCTTAACCGCTGTCCAGTGTTCCTTGCCGGGATTACTTTGGTACCTTCCTACCAAACTTACGGCAAGGTTTACATCAGGTCTGGTACACAGCATGGCATACATAGTAGATCCTATGGCTGAAGCATAGGGGATGACACTCATCTCTTCTTTATCTTCTGCCGTGGTCGGGCATTGAGCCGAGCTCAATCTCACACCTTATAATACAGGCAAGAACCCTTTCTTGGACTGATCCATTTTGAACTTCTTCAATATCTTATCAAGGTATGTGCTTTGTGAAAGACCTATCAGGCGTCTCGATCTATCCCTATAGATCTTGATGCCTAATATGTAAGTGACTTCTCCAAGGTCCTTCATTGAAAAACTCTTATTCAAGTAGGCCTTAATGCTGTCCAAAAGTTCTATATCATTTCCCATCAAAAGTATGTCATCTACATATAATATGAGAAATGCTCTGAGCTCCCACTCACTTTCTTGTAAACGCAGGCTTCTCCATAAGTCTCAAGATAAACCCAAACGCTTTGATCATCTCATCAAAGCGAATGTTCCAACTCCGAGATGCTTGCACCAGCCCATAAATGGATCGCTGGAGCTTGCATACTTTGTTAGCATTCTTAGGATCGACAAAACCTTCCGGCTGCATCATATACAGCTCTTCCTTAAGATAACCGTTAAGGAACGCTGTTTTGACGTCCATCTGCCATATCTCATAATCATAGTATGCGGCAATTGCTAACATGATTCGGACGGACTTAAGCTTCGCTACGGGAGAGAAAGTCTCATCGTAGTCAATCCCTTGAACTTGCCGATAACCCTTAGCGACAAGTCGAGCTTTATAGATGGTGACATTACCATCCGCGTCCGTCTTCTTCTTAAAGATCCATTTGTTTTCTATCGCCGCCGATCATCGGGCAAGTCACCAAAGTCCATACTTTGTTTTCATACATGGATTCTATCTCGGATTTCATGGCTTCTAGCCATTTGTTGGAATCTGGGCCCGCCATCGCTTCTTCATAGTTCGAAGGTTCACCGTTGTCTAACAACATGATTTCCGGGGCCGGGGTTGCCGTACCACTGCAGTGCGGAACGTGTCCTAGTGGACCCACGGGTTCAGTAGCAACTTGATCCAAGTACCTTGATCATCATCATTAATTTCCTCTCCAATCGGTGTAGGCACCACAGGAACATTTTCCTGAGCTGCACTACTTTCCGGTTCAAGAGGTAGTACTTCATCGAGTTCTACTTTCCTCCCACTTACTCCTTTCGAGAGAAACTCTTTTTCTAGAAAGGATCCGTTCTTGGCAACAAAGATCGTGCCTTCGGACCTAAGGTAGAAGGTATACCCAATGGTTTCCTTGGGGTATCCTATGAAGGCGCATTTTTCCGACTTGGGTTCGAGCTTTTCAGGTTGAAGTTTCTTGACATAAGCATCGCATCCCCAAACTTTTAGAAATGACAGCTTAGGTTTCTTTCCAAACCATAATTCATACGGTGTCGTCTCAAAGGATTTAGACGGTGATGAAGTCATGTACCTAGGGTAGGGTCATGGACCTGCCCAAAGGTACCCTCCTCAAGGACACTCGCGAAATAAGCTGCCTTCCAGTCGACCTGGTAGGCTTCCACTCGACAAAATCCGAGACACTCGACCAAGAAGGCTCACTCGACCATCAAGTGCTCAGGAATCACTGTATCCAAACGGTCTGTAATTAAGTAGTCTTTATGGTCATGATGACACTTTATGTCCGGCGTTACCAGTAACGCCAGGTCTTAACGTACCTTAAACCCTCTGCTACGTGGGTTGGCTGGGGTCCTGGCACACTCTATATAAGCCACCCCCCTCCACAGGCAGAGGGGTTGGAACCCCTGTAACACATACGCATATAATCCAGTCGAACACCTCCGGGCTCCGAGACGTAGGGTTGTTACTTCCTCCGAGAAGGGCCATGAACTCGTAAATCCCTTGCGTATACAACTACTCCATAGCTAGGATCTTGCCTCTCCATTCCTACCCCCCATTCTACTGTCAGACTTAGAACCAGGACAGTTGGCGCCCACCTTGGGGCGGGTGTTCTAGCGATTTGTTGGAGAAGTTGGGATTCTTTCGATCTCCTACATCATGGTTTCAGGTGGAGTTCTGGTCGAGGGCCGCGAGATCCGTCTCGGTGCACTCACGTTCGTCGCCGACGACTCCGCTTGGCTTCAAAAGGCTCCACTCGACGTGGACGCGCTCCCCGTCCGCGGAGCGACGCACTTTCGTGCATGTGTCCGCGGCGTCCTCCTGCGGCAACCGTCGACCCAGTATGGGTCGGCTCCTGTGCCGTCCTCGCTCCTGGGCCTCCCCGCCGGCGCAAGCATTCCGGTCGGTCGAGGCTTCAGCGGTGGGTGAGGCATGCGGTGGCTCGCCAGTCGGCCACCCCCCAAGTCGCGGCGATCGAGCCCGACGAATCTCTCTATGGTCTATTCGACCTGTCAACTGGCTCCGCAGAGACTGCGTCCGAGTGCGATAGCAGTGACCCGGCGGCAGAGGTTCTGATGGTCGATGGACTATGCAGTCCCCCCGGATTCCCCCGCACCAACGGAGGTGACGGTGGAGGCGATCTGGCGCAAGCCCACGAAGAGTACCTGCCCGAGCCCCTCACTTCGCTTCAGAGGGAGGAGCTTCACCGTCGGAACATGGATGTGCTTCACACTCCTATCGTTGGAGAAACCCCCGAGGCTCGTGCCTTGGAGGATGCGCGCTTGGCCAACCTGGCTGAGCGCACTCGACTGGAGAACCTTCAACGAGTACTCGACGAGCGCGCGCGACCAAGGGTTCCAGAATCCAGTCGACGTCAGCTCTTCCAGCCACCAACTCAGGTATATCGAACTCTGATTCAGAATTTAGCAGCTGTCGCCCGTATAGCAGAGTCAATTCAGCCTTCCCAGTCGGAGGCGGGTAGAGGTTTGCTACAAATCAGAGATCTGCTCCGGGCAGCAGGAGACCAAAACTCAGTCGTATCACAGTCGCGGAACATGATTCACAGCCGATCCGTCACTGCGAATTCAGTCCAGTCGGCCCATAGTCCGAGATCGCCCCCGAGGCGTGAGGAACGTGGGGGCCGGCGTGATGATCAGTACAAGAGCCGCGAGCAATATGAGCACCGATTCGATCACAATGATCGACGTCGAGTGCCCACTCCTCCCCAAGGGGTGGATCATACGCTCCTCGGCGGCAGGACTGACAGACGCCAAAGACAGTGTTGGGCGAAGAGTTCCAGTCGACCCCAGGGAACCAGGCTTTGATGCGATATCTATTATCGTTCAAGGTTTGGTCGACAGGAACAGAGCTCACGGGAAGGCCATGACAGAGATGTTCCCTTCAGCAGAAGAGTTCATGTCTCAGGGCCAGAGTGTTTCAGCAGAGCCATCAGAGCCGCGGTGATTCCTCCCAACTTCATGTTGGCGACTGGAGTCAGTAAGTTCACTGGTGAATCCAAGCCTGACAATTGGCTTGAAGATTACCGAGTGGCTGTTCAGATCGGCGGCGGCAACGATGAGGTAGCCATGAAGCATTTGCCTCTTATGTTGGAGGGTTCAGCGGGCGTGGTTAAATCGATTAGCACCCAGTGATTTACACTTGGGAAGATCTTGCCCGAGTGTTTGTCGGACATTTGAAGGGACTTGCAAGCGACCAGCGGGGTTGACGGAGTTGCGATCGTGTGTGCGTAAGTCGAGTGAAACTTTGAGAGATTATATTCAGAGGTGGATCACTTTGCACCACACGGTTGAGAATGTATCGATCACCAGACGATCTGTGCCTTCAAAGAAGGTGTCAAGAACAGAGAGTTGAGTTTGAAATTCGGTCGAACCGGAGATATGACCACGAGTCGGATGATGGAGATTGCCAGCAAGTATGCAAATGGTGAAGAAGAGGATCGGCTCGGAGTGGTAAATACAAATCGGCCGCTAATGAGGCGGCGGAGGAAATTCGATCGGAAGCGAGCGCAAAGCCGAGCCAGCTGCTCCCGGAGAAGCCTTGGCTGTGACCCCAGGAAAGTTTAAGGGGAAACCCAAGGGTCCTT
Organism: Aegilops bicornis; assembly: GCA_021605145.1. Classification (NCBI taxonomy): domain Eukaryota; kingdom Viridiplantae; phylum Streptophyta; class Magnoliopsida; order Poales; family Poaceae; genus Aegilops; species Aegilops bicornis. The sequence goes on along the minus strand of CM038669.1, from coordinate 664,834,807 downwards.
GGAACCCCAAGAAGGTGAAAGACCAGGATGGAAATGACGTGTTGGATCTGCCTTGTCACATTCACACGAAGAAAGATGAAGAGGGTAAACTCATTTACCCGAAACATACCACTCGACAGTGTCGGCTCTTGATTCAGCGGTTCCAAGGGAAACGGCCCAAGGATAGGGATAAGGAGACAGACAAAGTTGAGGACAAAGATGACAGCGATGATGGATATCCCCAGGTCAATTCCACCCTGATGATTTTTGTTGATGTCGAAAGCAAAAGTCGATTGAAGGTTATCAATCGGGAAGTGAACATGGTCGCTCCGGCGACGCTCAACTATCTGAAATGGTCCCAGACCGCCATCACATTCGACCAGTCCGATCACCTGACGCACATTGCCACCCCTGGGAGGCAAGCGTTGGTGGTCGACCCAGTCGTTGAAGGCACTCGGTGACCAAAGTTACGATGGATGGTGGTAGTGGCTTGAACATATTGTACGCAGAGAGGCGTTGAAAGGGATGGGCATTCCGATGTCGGACTCGATTACCGATAACATGAGCTTCCACGGAGTCATTCACGGAAAGAAGGCTGAGTCACTCGGCCAAATTGCTCTTGATGTAGTTTTTGGTGATTCGAAGCATTTCCGGAAAGAAAAGTTGACCTTTGAGGTCGTGGATTTCCAGAGCGCTTATCACGCTATTCTGGGAAGGCCAGCATATGCACGTTTCATGGCCCGACCATGTTACGTGTATCTTAAACTGAAGATGCCTGGCCCCAAGGGCGTGATCACTGTTACGGGCAATCGGAAGAAGGCGGAAGAGTGCTTCCAGAAGGGCTCTAAGATCGTTGATGCTCAGTTGGCAGTGGTAGAGCTACAAGAGTATCAGAAAACTGCATATCCGAGTGATTTGTTGCGAGCTAAGAAGCCCGCTACGGAGTCAGCATTCCAGTCGTCCGGTGAGACGAAACAGGTTCACATTCACCCGAGATCCCAATACTGCTCCGACCAACATCTCAACAACACTCGACTCAAAATAGGAAGAAGCGCTCATCCAGTTCCTCCGTGAGAACTGGGACATCTTTGCATGGAAGCCTGCTGACATGCCAGGTGTTCCCAGGGGGCTGGCTGAGCACCGCCTACGAGTCGACCCAAAAGTCAAACCGGTTAAAGAACATCTTCGGCGGTCCGTCGTCCAGAAGAGAAAGGCCATTGGCGAAGAGGTGGCTCGGCTCTTAGCGGCAGAGTTCATCCGAGAGATCTACCACTCCGAGTGGCTCGCCAATGTCGTCATGGTCCCCAAGAAGGACAAGTTGTTGCGCATGTGCATCGATTTCAAGCATATCAATCGGGCCTGGCCGAAAGATCATTTCCCTCTTCCTCGCATTGACCAAATAGTCGACTCAACTGCAGGATGTGAGAGGTTGTCTTTTTTAGACGCCTATTCTGGGTACCATCAGATCCATCTGTATGGACCCGATGAGATCAAAACAGCGTTCATCACTCCATTCGGGTGCTTCTGTTATGTCACCATGCCATTCGATCTCGAGAATGCCGGAGCCACATTCATGAGGATGATTCAGAAGTGTTTGCTCACTCAAATCAGTCGGAATGTGGAAGCGTACATGGATGATATAGTGGTCAAGTCACGAAAGGGTTCCGACCTGTTGACTGGCCTTGCTGAAACATTTGCCAATCTTAGGAGGTATGATATCAAACTTAACCCATCAAAGTGCACGTTTGGAGTTCCTGGCGGAAAGTTACTCGGTTTTCTCGTTTCTGAGCGAGGAATCGATGCTAACCCCGAAAAGGTTGGCACTATACTCCGAGTGAAGCATACATGCGTGTGCACGATGTCGAAGCTTCTTGGATGCTTGGCCGCTTTAAGTCGATTCATCTCTCACCTCGGTGAAAAGGCATTGCTTCTTTACCGACTGATGAAGAAGTCAGACAAGTTCGAGTGGAATCCAGAAGCTGATGCAGCGTTTGCAGAGCTAAAAGCTCTGCTCTCCACCCAGCCGGTGCTTGCTGCTCCTATCAGCAAAGAGCCTTTGTTGCTTTACATTGCAGCCACTGGACAAGTCGTCAGTACCGTACTTACGGTCGAGCGGGAAGAAGAAGGAAAAGCCTTCAAAGTTCAACGCCCAGTTTATTATCTTTCTGAAGTGCTGACCCCATCAAAGCAAAGATACCCTCACTATCAGAAGCTTGTTTATGGGATTTATATGACCACAAAGAAGGTTGCTCATTATTTCTCCTGATCATTCCATTACGAGCGTGACGCCCCATTGTCAGAAATTCTTCATAATAGAGATGCAACTGGTTGGGTGGCTAAATGGGCGATTGAACTCCTTCCCCTTGATATCAAATTTGAGGCAAATAAAGCCATCAAGTCCCAAGCAATAGTAGACTTCCTCGCCGAGTGGACTGAACAGCAGCTTCCGACTCAAGTTCACTCGGAGCACAGGACTATGTTTTCGATGGTTCCAAGATGCTGAAGCAGTTGCAGTGCGGGGGTTGTATTGGTTTCCCCCCGAGGAGATAAGCTCAAATATGTTCTCCAGATTCACTTTGATCCTTCCAACAACGAAGCAGAATATGAAGCACTCCTGTATGGGTTGCGTATGGCCATTTCACTCGGCGTCCGTCGCCTTATGGTCTACGGCGACTTGGATCTGGTTGTTAATCAAGTGATGAAGGAGTGGGATGTCAGAAGCCCAGCTATGACAAAGTTCTTTATGCAGTGAGAAAACTGGAGAAGAAATTCGAGGGGTTAGAGCTTCATCATATACCCCGACTAAAAATTCAAGCTGCGGATGATTTGGCGAAGATAGGGTCCAAGAGGGAAGCCATTCCTAGTAATGTATTTTTGGAGCACATTCATGCACCATCAGTGCAGGAGGATCCTTTCACAGAAGAAGCCCCGCAGAAAAAGAGTGCCAATGATCCGACTGAAGTTGAGGTCCCAGCCGTGGTCGACCTGATTATGGAAGTTGTGGTCATCACTCCCGACTGGACAGTACCGTACATCGCATATATCCTAAGGAAAGAGCTCCCAGAGAATGAAGAAGAAGCTCGACAGATCGTCCGTCGATCCAAGGCCTTTACAGTGATCAAGGGACAGTTGTACAGAGAAAGCGCCGATCGAGTCGGCCGTAAGTGTATCGGCCGAAGAAGGTCAGATGATTCTTGAGGATATCCACTCGGGGACCTGTGGCCATCATGCGTCCTCTCGGACCATTGTGGCTAAAGCATACCGAGCGGGATTTTACTGGCCGAAAGCAAATGAAATGGCAAAAGAAATAGTCGACAAGTGTGAAGGGTGTCAGTTCTATTCCAACATGTCACACAAGCCCGCCTCGGCCTTGAAGACCATTCCACTCGTCTGGCCCTTCGTTGTTTGGGGATTAGACATGATTGGACCGCTGAGAACTGGCAGAAGCAGCTTCACTCATTTTCTAGTAGCAGACGACAAGTTCACCAAGTGGATCGAAGCCAAGCCCATCAAGAACCTCGATGCATGCACTGCTATCAGTTTCATCAGAGAGTTGATATTCAGATATGGAGTTCCGCATAGCATCATCACTGACAATGGGTCAAACTTCGATAATGACAAGTTCAAAGCCTTCTGCGCCTCTCAGGGCACGCGGGTCGACTATGCTTCAGTTGCTCATCCTAAGTCGAATGGACAAGTGTGGCGACCGATTCTCCGGGTAATAATTCCCAGAAAATGGCCCTTGTGCTCATCGGCCCCAGGATAACTGTTAGCTGATGAGGCACCAACTTGATACAGAAATTCCAAGCAAAAACAAAATATGTAGTACAAGACCATTCTGGTGCGTGAATACAACAAATGGTTTCTAGTGGTTGATGGCGGAAGCGGGTTGAAAATCATCGGTGTCTATGGGACTCCATTTCCCACATGAACAGTGACCGGGTTAATTCCTATCTTGGCGTGGCGAGATCACCGTTGCCTAGGTTCTGGGACAGTCACCGCAACGCTCCTCTCCAAGCATGAAATCTGGCCAAGACAATAACCAGGGACAAGCCAATGAGTACTTTGAATGTACTCGCAAACATAATGAACACAGGCATGATTTAATAAATACGAGCTGAAAATATTTATGCTCATGACGCTAGCCACATAAGATAATTAAAACTCTGATGTGGATAAGCATTTATATATGAATATGCAATGCCATAGAAGCATTAAAAATTATGAAATAAATAACAAGCATGTCACAGTCGGGCGTCTGAGCGACACCACATAAAGGGCTTAAAAAAGAAATGCCACGGTCGGGCATCTAGACGACACCACATAAAGGGCTTTAAAACAAATGCCACAGTCGGGCGTCTAGGCGACACCACATAAAGGGCTTTAAAAGAAATGCCACAGTCGGGCGTCTGGGCGACACCACATAAAGGGCTTTAAAAGAAATGCCACGATCAAGGCGTCTGAGCGACACCACATAAAGGGCTTTAAAAGAAATGCCACGGTCAAGGCGTCTGGCGACACCACATAAAGGGCTTTAAAAGAAATGCCACGGTCGGGCGTCTGGCGACACCACATAAAGGGCTTTAAAAGAAATGCCACGGTCGGGCGTCGAGCGACACCACATAAAGGGATTTTAAAAGAAATGCCACAGTCGGGCGTCTGAGCGACACCACATAAAGGGCTTTAAAAGAAATGCCATAATGAATATCCAGGAGGTAGGACCATCCCAGGGATATTCAAGAATACCAAAAAAATATCACGGGTTAGTCCACATCCAAAATAGTAATCATAAATTATCACAAGTCACCATCGGACTTCCAGGTTTAATAGTTTCACCTCCGAAGACCGACACTAAGACCGACACTTGACTCATCCGAAACTGTAATCCTTAACCATGGACACGGCTATTCGAATAGGTTTAATCTCTGCAGAGGGTGTACTCTTTACCCACGAGTAACGGATTTCTTTAGTCCATCGAGACTAATTCCGTCTACGGTCTTTTTGTTGAAAACACACCTAACTTGCACACACCAGCTTAATTCACATGTGTCTGGAATCACCCACAACACCTGTTAAGCAAAACTCTAAGTGGGGAGGCTACAACCTCGACGTAACATGGGATCACAAAATTTATACCGCGCGCAAACTGGGGAGCTACCCCCTTTCGGCTACAACCGAAACACCCATGCTCCGGACCGGTGGTATGACTACCGGATGCCTCGGTATCTCCCACCACGGCCTCTCATGCGGTGTGTGCTAGGAAAGGGTTGACAACTTACTGAACTGCACCCTACTTTATGTAGAGGCAGTGGTAGTCTGAAGCAAGTATGGGGTTCTTGGCACAAGACTCGATCTACGGTCGACTCAGGAGGTTGTAATATTTCCTGCATGATTAGCACAACAATGCATATATCTCAAACAACAGATGAAAACATCACGTGACATCCCCTCATGTCATACCGGACACGACCGTCTCGACGGAGGACTAGGGGCAAGCCCGTGTCTACCCAAGACAGAGGCCTTCCCGTCTTTCCTTCCGGTATGCATGAAAGACGTATGACGGTGATTTCCATCCCAAATCATGTCAACTTCATTAGCATAAACTTATTAATATGCACCCATGAATAGGATCACATCCTCACATAAAATGACGCATGTATGTGTCGAGGTGGTGTTGTCACGGTGCTATGCAACACACACAAAAATTCACCAGGGTTCAGAATGCTTGCCTTCAGGTCATGGGAAGGAAGGGTGCATCCAAATCATCATGAAATCTTCAAAAACCCTATTTAAAGTAATATATTTGAATTAACACACAAAATAAAAACAGCACAAAAGTTGTTTTGAAAAAATTTCAAATAAATCAAACTAGACAATATTTGAGAGAGGTAGCAAAAGGAATCAATTCATTTGGAGTTGTATTTAAAAAGTTATAGGCAGGCAAAGTTCTGGTCAAAACCTGATTTTAAAATAAAACAGAAAAACAGAAAAATGTTTCGATATATACGTACACGTCGAAGGCGTAATCGGGGAGTATGCTTCCACTTATCCAGCGTGGCTACGCCTGAGCCACTGACAGTGGGCCTACTGCCCACCGGTCAGGTTGACTAGTCTATTCTCCCTCCTCTTCCTCCGCCCGAGAGAGGGGGCGGGACTCCGGCGACGCTCGCCGGCGAACGGCGGCACCGTTCAACAAGTGGAGGTCACCCGCGGGCTCAGGGGGTCGTGGCGGTTACTCCGGTGGTGGTTTCGTCCTCTGGGGTGGTCGGGGCTGCCGACGGTGAGCTCCGCGGCGGACGGTGGTCGTCGGAGAAAGTGATTTTGAGGCGGCAGTGGCCTTTGACCAAAATCGAGTAGGGGGACGCGCTCACGGGAGGAAGGGGATGTTCCTGGTGGAGAGAGTGGAGAAGGGGAGGTCTTGGTGCCGCCGGAGTGGCTGGGGCAGTGGCGGCGGCAGGAGTTGCCGGAGACGGGGAAGAGAGCCTTCCCGGGTCGATTGCGAGCTAGGGGAGCGCCATAGGGGTGGCCTGAGGTTGCCGGTGTGCGGGCTTGAGCTCGGGGCCTCTTATATAGGCGATGGAGGTCGGTTTGCGGCGTCCGGGGATAAGCTTGCCGGCGACCGCCGTTCTGTAGCTAGGGCGACGTGGCGGCGACGCGCGCTAGAGGACGGAGCTGCGGATGAGCACGCACTGCTCCAGGAGGCAGGTGGCACGCGCTGGTGGCTTGGGCGGCGCCGACCATGGTCGGGCCTGCTAGCGGCCGGCAGCTAGCCGCCACGGCCATCCTGGCGGTGGCGCTGTGGGGCGCCAGGTTGGTCCGGGTGGTGTGGTGGTGCAGGGAGACACGGCGTGCAGGCTGGGGCCAGGTTGTTTGAGTGTGGGGTGGGACGCGGCGACTCGGGTGCATGCGGGTGCCAAATGCACGCTCTGGGCGCGCCCAGAGCACGCCCGGGACATGCTCGACGAAATGCTAGGGCATCCTAGAGGCTGCGGTTGAGGCTGGCAATTAACAGGACTAGTCTAGGCTTAGCAAGGGGACTGGGGGACATGGTGGATTGGTCAGGGGCTCAAGTTCACCATGCAAACTTGAATTCATGCCAAAATTGGTGTGCACTCGTGAGTGTTTGACAAAATGCCAAAGGCACCTAGGTAGTTCTTGGAGTGGCCATATTCTCCAGATCAGTGTCTCTATGGATACAAGAGAGGGTGGTGAAATTGGTTTGCAAAGAGGAGAAACTTGCTAGTGCAAGTTTTGCAAAACTTCAGTTCTGGGCAGGGAGTGAGTGGCATCATTTCATGGACCAAAAGTGTTCCAAATAGAGCATGCTCCTGGACTTAGGTGTTTTGCAAGGTTGACTACAATCATGAGAAAACACAAGGTCATTAGAGCAAGAAATAATAGAGTTGTAGTAGAAAACACAAGTCTGGTCCAGAATGAAAAAGAGGCTGCTGTACTCAAATTTTCCAAAGAACATCACTATGCTATTGCATAAAGTTGAATGGCATGCTATCACTGACATCCCATAATTTTGGTGGAGGCTCTAGGGAAATATTTAAATGGGTTGTAGTGCAAAATACCCATTGGACCAGAGAAGCAAACCAGGTGAAAGAACGCATAAAATAAGCAATGAAATAAATTTATTAGTGCTCATAATTGATTTAGAGACATCTCATGACATCTCCAAATTTTGGTTGAAATTTTAAGTGATCTTATCAAATGGTTGTAGTACAAAAGGAGCTCTAAAAATTTAATATAGTTCGTTTTAATGAATAAAGCTCAAGGTGAAATAATTTAATAAACAATTCTACTTATTTAGAAATTGTTTTGATGAGATGGCAAGGAAGTCCAATGTATTTTGGAAAGCTCCACTAGGGAAAATACAAAACTCCTTAAAAATAAAGGAAGAGTTCTGAAATCAACAGAAATAAAGATTTTTAAAACCTTTGGCAAAAAATTTAATATTGAAAACTTGGCAAAAATTTTGGGGTGTTACAACTACTACCCCCCTTAAGAAAAATCTCGTCCTCGAGATTTGCAAAGAGTTAAAATTTAAACGAATATGCATAAAAACGAAAGCGGCCACAGTGAGAGCAATAAGTGATGCAAAAATACAGTGTGGGGTACTGGCGCGGTGTGTGGAAAATTTAGCGATTTCTACACTGGACAAAAATTTAGAATAAATCCTAAATCTTAAAATACGCTGGTCGCACCCGAGAGCACAGTGCTCTCTCTGGCTGACTGGTGGACCCGGGCCCACGGTCAGCCTCTTCTCCTTCCTCCGGCTCCTTCTTCTTCCTCTCTCCCGTGCTCTCTCCCGTGCTTTCTCCACCGGCGATGCCTATCGCGTAGGGCACCTAGGCCGTACCGCGGTAGTGCGTGGCGTGCTAGCTGCCGGTGCAGCGTGCACTCACCGCCCGGGCAGTCTGTTGTCGGCCTTTGCCATGGATTCGCCTCCGAACACCAGCCGGTTGGGCGCATTTAACGAGCAGCTGGTTGACCTCGCCCACCGTAAACCGAGATCGAGCTATAAAATTACCGCGTCTTCCTCCTCTTCTTCCTCACACCTGGCCTCGCTCCTCCTTCTCTCTTCTTCTCATCTGTTTCCGATTGCCGGAGCTCGAGACGAGGCGCTAATGGCGGAGGCGGCGCCGAACTGGTACGTGGTCCTGTTGTGCGGAGGGCTGGCAGCGGTGTTGGGGCTCTCGGTGCTCCTGTGCGCGATCTCGACGATCGTCGCGATGCCGCTGCTCGGCTGCTGGCTCTCCGCGGTCGCGGTAGCCATGACGAGTAGGTGGGGTGTGCCGGGTGATAACTGTTGTCCGGAGGTGCTTAGTTAGACGCAACACAGTTGCAAAATTTTGCAAGCAGTGTATGTGTTCGTGTAATTGTGGTGGTGAGTCTGCTGCCTTGGGGCTGTGTGAAATAAATGATCTATGTCGTGCGAAAAACATACGATCACGGCAACTCAGGAAAAAGAAATCACGCTCGTGATTTCTCGCGAGGGAAAACAGTTATACAATAAAGTCCAAATGCGACAGAGCTGCTTATATTAATGATTCACTCGCTTGCGAAACTTCGGGGTACTAAGCATAAGTTACAAAAATGCGACAATAAATACAGCGGTGCATCTAGATTGAAAATGGTGATTGGACGGGGTCTTGAGAAAACGTTTCTGGTACTAGGATACACTCTTATTCTATCGGAGGGAGTGGATTGACCAGTCGATGTATGCGTCTCTCCTGGTCGGGCCTCAGTGATCTGCCGATGGCAATCTGAGGATTTAAATCCGCGAGGCTCTGCAGATAACCAATCACATGTTGGGTCAAACGTTCTTGCGCGATGACGTATTGGACGAGGTTGGCCAAGACTGGGTCTCTCTCAATACGTCCACCTGGAAAGGATGTTACTCCTCCGGGTGCTGCACGGCTCGGAAAATAATAATACCCTCGTCATTTGTCGTAGGGTACCGCGAATCGAAAGCGAGCAAGCGCTTCATATGCAGCAGCTTCTACGGCCATGCTGGGTTGGCATAGATTTTCCCACGAAGGAGACTTCCGTGGGATCTTGGTTTGGGGTTTCTGGGCGGGATGTGCACGGCTGCCCAATATCTCGAGGTGGAAGGGTGATCCTTGATTTGAACAGCTCGTCTTGGGGTAGCTGGGTGGCGCCCATGGTAATGCTGGGTAAAATCCCACAATATATTGACAAAACTACAGGGGTAGCATCTGGAGTCCTCAGATAAATACTAGGGCTCGGCATGGCAAGAAATGGTTGTGGGGATGGTGCACAAGGTGAGGGGTGCTTGGCAAGGTCACTTGGTGGCCTTTTTATAGCACCGGGGCTGGGTCATTTACCGTGGTAAAAGACTTGGCCGGCTCAGCTCGGGGTCAAACACAGGCACATACATCTTACTAAAGTGACGTATCACTATGGATGTTGTCGGGGCGGGTTCTGGGTAGCTGCGCCAAGGATAGAGAAATCACACTGCATGCTAATACATCCATGCAAAACTACTATATAAAACAAATGCACGATGCCAGGCTGCGCTAATTTAAGGAATCACAGAATTACAAAGCGAGGATACACTGGGACTCGGCACTACTCGAGTGTCTCAGTCTACTTCGTTCACATCCAAGCGGGCGTCCCTTGTGGACGTCGAGGCTTCCCTACGGTTCTCACCGTCGGAATTTGCTGGAGATGGCTGAGGGGCTGCAGGCTCGGGGTAGTGACGATGACCGTCACGGGCATTGTTGACCACAACCCCGTTAGAATGTGCTCCCAGGAGGCGACGTAGCACTTCGGTCATCAAAGCACCTTGGCTGACGGCTGGGGCTGGCCTCAGGGTCTCGATCGGTTGTCCAAATAGCACGACAGGATTGTCGGCGTTGGGCTCGATCTCCTCTCTCGGCTGGGCTCGACGAACCAGCTCTCCACGAGCTGTGACCAGATCAATAGTGATCTGATCGAATAGGTCCTCCAGTGCACTTACATAGCGCACTAGATGCAGTAATGCAGGATCTGTCTCGTGATCTCCGTTGGCAACTTGAGGTGGTCTACCATACCCTTCATGCCTGGGGTAGTAGTGGAACGAGCGACAGTTAACTCTGGGCGACAGGTGCCTGAGATGAACTATAGCCTCTCGAGCAGCTAGTTGGATGGCTTGCGGCTCAAAGGAAGTAGTCCTTCCGGTGAACTGTAGGCGCTCGGGTGTGACCCCTACCGTAGATATGTCTGATGGCCCAGAATTGTGGCTCTCGCCACTAATGGGTCCTTGGTACACAACATATTCGGGTGGCTCTTCTAGCAGCGTAGGCACGACGGGTAAGGTTTGCAGTATGGTCACAAAACCTCCAAGGTTGGTTCTTTGTAGTCTCATGGTGTACTACGGGACCAGGCATTGTGGCCTGGTTTTGGGATAGCGGCTGAGCTGGGCTGGGTTGAGGCGAGCGCATTCCTTTTTATAGAAAAAGGGAACGGAGTCTTCCTTCGCACGCTTGCGAATGAGACACCTTTGGTGTTGGTCACTAGTGGGTGATAGACGGGCTAGATGATAGGTTGGGCACCGACTGCAGAAAGCGTCGGGTCACTGTGTGGCTATCTTGTGCGAGAAGCTTGGCTGAGGTTTTGGTTATGGCTCGGTGGGTTATTGGTCTAAGCTTATTGACCTGGCTAAGATAGGATTAGCCAATGGTCAGCCTGGCTCTGATACCAAGTCTGTGGCGACCGATTCTCCGGGTAATAATTCCCAGAAAAATGGCCCTTGTGCTCATCGGCCCCAGGATAGCTGTTAGGTGATGAGGCACCAACTTGATCTGAAATTCCAAGCAAAAACAAAATATGTAGTACAAGACCATTCTGGTCTGTGAATACAACAAATGGTTTCTAGTGGTTGATGGCGAGCGGGTTGAAAATCATCGGTGTCTATGGGACTCCATTTCCCACATGAACAGTGACCAGGTTAATTCCTATCTTGGCGTGGCGAGATCACCGTTGCCTAGGTTTTGGGACAGTCACATAACGCTCCTCTCCAAGCATGAAATCTGGCCAAGACAATAGCCAGGACAAGCCAATGAGTACTTTGAATGTACTCGCAAACATAATGAACACAGGCATGATTTAATAAATCTGAGCTGAAAATATTTATGCTCATGACGCTAGCCACATAAGATAATTAAAACTACGATGTGGATAAGCATTTATATATGAATATGCAATGCCATAGAAGCATTAAAAATTATGAAATAAATAACAAGCATGCCACGATCGAGGCGTCTGAGCGACACCACATAAAGGGCTTAAAAAGAAATGCCACGATCGAGGCGTCTAGGCGACACCACATAAAGGGCTTTAAAAGAAATGCCACGATCGAGGCGTCTAGGCGACACCACATAAAGGGCTTTAAAAGAAATGCCACGATCAGGCGTCTAGGCGACACCACATAAAGGGCTTTAAAAGAAATGCCACGATCGAGGCGTCTGGCGACACCACATAAAGGGCTTTAAAAGAAATGCCACGGTCGGGCGTCTGGCGACACCACATAAAGGGCTTTAAAAGAAATGCCATAGTCGGGCGTCTGGCGACACCACATAAAGGGCTTTAAAAGAAATGCCACGGTCGAGGCGTCTGGCGACACCACATAAAGGGCTTTTAAAAGAAATGCCACGGTCGGGCGTCTGGCGACACCACATAAAGGGCTTTAAAAGAAATGCCATAATGAATATCCAGGAGGTAGGACCATCGAGGATATTCAAGAATACCAAAAAAAATATCACGCAGGTTAGTCCACATCCAAAATAGTAATCATAAATTATCACAAGTCACCATCGGACTTCGGGTTTAATAGTTTCACCTCCGAAGACCGACACTAAGACCGACACTTGACTCATCCGAAACTGTAATCCTTAACCATGGACACGGCTATTCGAATAGGTTTAATCTCTGCAGAGGGTGTACTCTTTACCCACGAGTAACGGATTTCTTTAGTCCATCGAGACTAATGCATCTCTGGTCTTTTTGTTGAAAACACACCTAACTTGCACACACCGGCTTAACTCACATGTATGCAGAATCACCCACAACACATGTTAAGCAAAACTCTAAGTGGGAGGCTACAACCTCGGCGTAACATGGGATCACAAAATTTATACCGATGCATAACTGGGAGCTACCCCTTCGGCTACAACCAAAACACCCATGCTCCGGACCGGTGGTATGACTACGGATGCCTCGATATCTCCCACCACGGCCTCTACATGCGGTGTGTGCTAGGAAAGGGTTGACAACTTACTGAACCGTACCCTACTTGATGTAGAGGCAGTGGTAGTCTGAAGCAAGTATGGGGGTTTCTTGGCACAAGACTCGATCTACGGTCGACTCGGGGAGGTTGTAATATTTCCTGCATGATTATCACAACAATGCATATATCTCAAACAACAGATGAAAACATCACGTGACATCACCTCATGTCATACTGGACACGACCGTCTCGACGGAGGACTAGGGGCAAGCCCGTGTCTACCCAAGACAGAGGCCTTCCCGTCTTTCCTTCCGGTATGCATGAAAGGCGATGACGGTGATTTCCATCCCAAATCATGTCAACTTCATTAGCATAAACTTATTAATATGCACCCATGAATAGGATCACATCCTCACATAAAATAGCGCATGTATGTGTCGGGGTGGTGTTGTCACGGTGCTATGCAACACACATAAATTCACCTGGGTTCTGAATTCTTGCCTTCAGGTCATGGGAAGGAAGGGTGCATCCAAATCATCATGAAATCTTCAAAAACCCTATTTAAAGTAATGTATTTGAATTAACACACAAAATAAAAACAGCACAAAAGTTGTTTTGAAAATTTTTCAAATAAATCTGAAAATAAACTAGACAATATTTGAGAGAGGTAGCAAAAGGAATCAATTTATTTGGAGTTGTATTTAAAAACTTATAGGCAGTCAAAGTTCTGGTCAAAACCTGATTTTAAAATAAAACAGAAAAACAGAAAAACGTTTCGATATATACGTACACGTCGAAGGCGTAATCTGGGAGTACGCTTCCACTTATCCAGCGTGGCTGCGCCTGAGCCACTGACAGTGGGCCTGCCTGGCCCACCATCGAGTTTGACTAGTCTATTCTCCCTCCTCTTCCTCACTTGAGAGAGGGCGGGACTCAGCGGCCTTCGCCCGTGAACGGCAACACCGTTCAACAAGTGGAGGTCACCAGGGGCTCGGGGGTCGTGGCGGTTACTCGGTGGTGGTTTAATCCTGCAGGGTGGTCGGGCTGCCGGCGGTGAGCTCCATGGCCAGACAGTGGTCGTCGGAGAAAGTGATTTTGAGGCGGCACTGGCCTTCGACCAAAATCGAGTAGGGGGACGCACTCACGGGAGGAAGGGGATGTTCCTGGTGGAGAGAGTGGAGAGGGGGAGGTCTTGGTGGCGCCGGAGTGGCTGGGGCAGTGGCGGCGGCAGGAGTTGCCGGAGACGGGGAAGAGAGCCTTCCCGGGTCGATTGCGAGCTAGGGGAGCGCCATAGGGGTGGCCTGAGGTTGCCGGTGTGCGGGCTTGAGCTCGGGCCTCTTATATAGGCGATGGAGGTCGGTTTGCGGCGTCCGGGATAAGCTTGCCGGGCGACCGCTGCTCGTAGCTAGGGCGGCGTGGCGGCGGCAGCGCTAGAGGACGGAGCTGCGGATGACCACGCACTGCTCCAGGAGGCAGGTGGCACGCGCTGGTGGCTTGGGCGGCGCCGACCATGGTCGGGCCTGCTAGCGGCCGGCAGCTAGCCGCCACGACCATCCTGGCGGTGGCGCTGTGGGGCGCCAGGTTGGTCGGGGTGGTGTGGCAGTGCAGGAGACACGGCGTGTGTGGGGCAGGTTGTTTGAGTGCGGGGTGGGACTCGGCGACTCGGGTGCATGCGGGTGCCAAACGCACGCTCTGGGCGCGCCCAGAGCACGCCCGGGACATGCTCGACGAAATGCTAGGGCATCCTAGTGGCTGCGGTTAAGGCTGGCAATTAACAGGACTAGTCTAGGCTTAGCAAGGGTACTGGGGGACATGGTGGATTGGTCAGGGGCTCAAGTTCACCATGCAAACTTGAATTCATGCCAAAATTGGTTGTGCACTCAGAGTGTTTGACAAAATGCCAAAGTCACCTAGGTAGTTCTTGGAGTGGCCATATTCTCTAGATCAGTGTCTCTATGGATACAAGAGAGGGTGGTGAAGTTGGTTTCAGAAGAGGAGAAACTTGCTAGTGCAAGTTTTGCAAAACTTTCCGATTCTGGGCAGGAGTGAGTGGCATCATTTCGTGGACCAAAAGTGTTCCAAATAGAGCATGCTCCTGGACTTAGGGGTTTTGCAAGGTTGACTACAATCATGAGAAAACACAAGGTCATTAGAGCAAGAAATAATAAAGTTGTAGTAGAAAACACAAGTCTGGTCCAGAATGAAAAAGAGGCTGCTGCACTCAAATTTTCCAAAGAACATCACTATGCTATTGCATAAAGTTGAATGGCATGCTATCTTGACATCCCATAATTTTGGTGGAGGCTCTAGGGAAATATTTAAATGGGTTGTAGTGCAAAATACCCATTGGACCAGAGAAGCAAACCAGGTGAAAGAACCCAAAATAAGCAATGAAATAAATTTATTAGTGCTCATAATTGATTTAGAGACATCTCATGACATCTCCAAATTTTGGTTGAAATTTTAAGTGATCTTATCAAATGGTTGTAGTACAAAAGGAGCTCTAAAAATTTAATATAGTTCATTTTAATGAATAAAGCTCAAGGTGAAATAATTTAATAAACAATTCTACTTATTTAGAAATTGTTTTGATGAGATGGCAAGGAAGTCCAATGTATTTTGGAAAGCTCCACTGGGGAAAAATACAAAACTCCTTAAAAATAAAGGAAGAGTTCTGAAATCAACAGAAATAAAGATTTTTAAAACCTTTGGCAAAATTTTTAATATTGAAAACTTGGCAAAAATTTTGGGGTGTTACAACAAGCAGAGCGTGCAAACGGCCTCATTCTCAAAGGGCTGAAACCACGGGTGATGCGTGATCTCAAGCACGCAGCAGGAGCTTGGGTCGACGAACTTCCATCAGTTCTCTGGGGATTGAGGACCACTCCTAATCGGTCGACTGGGAGAACTCCATTCTTCCTGGTCTATGGAGCTGAAGCAGTTCTGCCGAGTGATCTGCTTCACAATGCGCCTCGAGTCGAACTATACTCTGAAGAAGAAGCAGAACAAGCCCGACAAGATGCGATCGACCTCTTGGAAGAGGAGAGGAGATGGCCTGATCCGCTCGACTATCTATCAGCAAGACTTGCGTCGGTTCCATGCCAGAAATGTGAAGAGTCGAGCCTTCCAAGAGGGAGATTTGGTCCTCCGAGTGGATCAACAGAAACCACACAAGCTCGCTCCCACATGGGAAGGTCCCTTCATCGTCACAAGAGTTCTCCACAACGGAGCATATCATCTCTATAACGTTGATCGCCAGATCGACGAGCCTCGAGCTTGGAATGCGGAGCTGCTCCGCCCCTTTTATACTTAAATACTCACTCGGTTGAGATGTAATAAAAGTACTTTTGTAGTTTGTTTATCTAAGACAAGAATGTTATAATTTTCCCAGTGATTGTTATTAATTTTGTTGAAATTTCCCCAGTGGGTGGCTTAGGCTGCGAATCCGGTTCGCCTAAGTTTGTAAAAAATCATTTACGAGTGGCGGGCAGTCACCCACTTTCGGGGGCTTAGCTGCGAATCCGCCGCCTAAGTATTCAAAATCCTACCGAGTGGTGAGCCAGCCTCCCACTCGGGGCTTAGCTGCAGTCCAAGTACTCGCCTAAGTATTCAAAATCCCACCGAGTGGAGAGCCAGCCTCCCACTCGGTGGCTTAGTCACTGATCCAAGTACTCGCCTAAGTATTCAAAATCCTACCGAGTAGAGAGCCAGCCTCCCACTCTGGGGCTTAGCTGCAGTCCAAGTACTCGCCTAAGTGATAAAAATCCTACTGAGTGGAGAGCCAGCCTCCCGCTCGGGGGCTTAGCTGCAGTCCAAGTACTCGCCTAAGTATTCAAAATCCTACCGAGTGGTGAGCCAGCCTCCCACTCGGGGGCTTAGCTGCAGTCCAAGTACTCGCCTAAGTATTTAAATCCTACCGAGTGGAGAACCAGCCTCTCACTCAGGGGCTTAGCAACAGCCCAAGGATTAGCCTAAACAATCAATATAATGAACGCTTCGCAAGGACAACGAGGTGCAGGTCGGCTGCTACCTTTTCCTTCAGAGCTACACCATAAAAATCCTACCGAGTGGAGAGCAAACCTCCCACTCGGGGGCTTAGTTGCAGCCTAGTGCTCGCCTAAGTAATAAAAACCCTACTGAGTGGAGAGCAAACCTCCCACTCGGGGGCTTAGTTGCAGCCCAGTGCTCGCCTAAGTAATAGAAATCCTACCGAGTGGAGAGCAAACCTCCCACTCGGGGGCTTAGCTGCAGCTCAGTGCTCGCCTAAGTAATAAAAAACCTACACTGAGTGGAGAGCAAACCTCCCACTGGGGCTTAGCTGCAGCCCAGTGCTCGCCTAAGTATTCAAAATCCTACCGAGTGGAGAGCAAACCTCCCACTCGGGGGCTTAGCTGCAGTCCAGTGCTCGCCTAAGTGATAAAAATCCCACCGAGTGGAGAGCAAACCTCCCACTCGGGGGCTTAGCTGCAGCCCAGTGCTCGCCTAAGTGATAAAAATCCTACCGAGTGGAGAGCACACCTCCCGCTCGGAGGCTTAGCTGCAGTCCAAGACTCGCCTAAGTAAGGAATTCATCCCAATCCATAAGGACTGACGAGGTGCAGGTCGATTGCTACCTTCTCCTTGAGCTTCGCCACAAGTACAACGTCACGGTCCATCCCAATCCATAAGGACGACGAGGTGCAGGTCGACTGCTACCTTCTCCTTCGGAGCTTCGCCACAAGTACAACGTACGGTCCATCCCAATCCGCAAGGACGACGAGGTACAAGTCGACTGCTACCTTCTCCTTCGGAGCTTCGCCACAAGTACAACGTGCGGTCCATCCCAATCCGCAAGGACGACGAGGTCAGTCGCAGTCTGTGCTCCATCTCTACCTGCAAGATAGATGAAGTACAAGTCGACTGGAGTTTCACCTCAAGGATACTACTTACAACAATGAAATATATTCCGAATGAAGAGCAAAGTTCTCTCGAAGGCAAATAAAGCATGTTCAAGGATAGATCAAGTTCGGATAAACGTCCTATGGATCCAAAAGTGCTCAGGCGTTAAGCCTGTTAAAGTTTGTCAGTTACAAAAATCACTCGGCATTCCGAGGCAAATTTAAGGTGGGACTTAGAAGTTTTTTACTCCTCCGGTGGAGGACTGGAAGGTGCAACAAACTGGTCGAGGTTGATTCCGTCGGCAATACGGGTAGCAGCAGCGATGAAGGTCTCCATGAAAGATCGGAAGTCGTACTTCCTGGTGTTGGCAACTTTGAGGGACGCTTGACTTTTCCTCTTGGCGCTTCCTTGCGGTGGACACGAACCGAGAGATGAGCAACATCAGCACCACACCGCGGAAGACTTTTTCCATTCTTGCACTCGACTTGGAATCTCATTCAGTCGAGTCATTAAGGATTCAAGGTCATTTTGAAGCGTCTACTCTGGCCAGAGAGTTGAGTCGATCCGCGACACCGCAGCTTTCAGTCGAGCAAGATAATCCACCACGGTAGCAACGCGAGACTCCAGTCGGAGCACATTCATAGCAGCTTCGTCCTTCACAGGAGAGTTGATGGGGTCCAAGCTGGTTTCCACTCGACTGGTTTCTTCTTCGAAGTTTTGACAGAATTCTGAAAACACAGCTCAGACTCAAAACAACAATCATGCGATGAGCCGGTGATAGCAAGACAGTCGGATAAAAGAGATTACCTTCAAGCATGAGGAACAGCTTCTTGGCGAGCCCTCCAAGATAAACCTCCAGGTCATTTCGCTTCCCCGCCAGTTGGCCAGCCTTGTCAGACAGAGCAATCTTGTCGTTCTTCAGTCGACTAACTTCCTTGTTGGCCGCGTCAAGAGCGGCTTTCAGCTTGGCATTTTCATCTTCAAGTTTGCCGACTGAGGCAAGTTTCTCTTCAGCGAGCTTTGTTTTCTCCAAAGCCGCCTTCTGTGCCTCTGCAAGGTCAAGGTCCTTCTTCTTCAGAGTCTCCTCCAGTTTATCTGCAAAGCAACAATGAGAACAGAGTTGAGAATGAATAGAAAAACAAAGACAGTCGTCAAGTTCTCACCAGCCATACCTTTTGCTTCATCCTTCGCATACGCAAATTCTCCCGAGCAAGCTTCAAGTCGAGGTTGAGCTGGATCTGTTTGTTCTCTAACTCAAGATAGCGAGCCACAAGCTCATAAGATTTCTACACAGAGTCAATCAACAAAAGACATCAAAGACAGATCACTTTCGAGTGACTAAGGAAAAATCATAGCATTTCTAAGACTACAGCCGAATCAAAACATTCGACAGTAGTCTTGGGGACTACACCCAGCGGGTGCACTCAGCGTGCCCCCACTGGTTTTACCAATTTGGTTCGACCAGTCGACCAAAAGAGGCAAAAAGGTTATGATTCTAAAACCATCGCTAATTGTCAGCGGTCAGCCGCGGTAAAAAAAGTAGTTCTTTAGACTATAGACGACTGCCCGCAGTCCACCATAGTCTCGGGGACTACACCCAGTGGGTGCACTCAGCGTGCCCCCACCGGTTCTCCGGGTCCATTCGACTTGGTCCGACCAGGCCGAGTGAAGAAGTTCAAAGTGTAAAGACTATAGTCGACTGCACGCAGTCCACCATAGTCTCGGGGACTACACCCAGTGGGTGCACTCAGCGTGCCCCCACAAAAACTCAATCGACACACCCACCCAGTGGGTGTACAGATATGGAAATCTTCAGAAAGAAGCAGTTTCAGGTAGCATATCCTAACAGAGCAAGCAACGATCGACATACTTGGACATTGCTCTGGAGAGCTGAACTAGCATCATAGGCCGCCTGGCTGGCCTCTCGGACTGTCTTCACTTGCTCCATCATGATCCCTGCCTGGCGTATAGCCTCCTTAGCAGCACTCACTTGGTCTTCCGGGACGTGGTGTGTAGCAAAAAGGATGGTGGATCAGCGATCGGCGAAGTGGGTCGGGCACTTGTCAGCCGGTACAAAAAAGACACAGAAGCCCGAGCGGTGTTGCCTCCCTCGAGAACCAGCGTCTCAGGTATCGTCACAACTGGAGCAGCCTTGCCAGCAGGCACCCTCTTGTTCTTCCTCTTCCTCAACGGCGTTTCCTCATCATCATCGGGGAGATCAATGACATGAGGCGTAACTACAAGAAAGATTCAAAAGTAAACACGGAAATCCAATCGACTAAAAGCGAAACTGCAGAGTTCATACCAAGGTTGGAGGTGATGGCATCTTCCATTTCCTGATCTTCATGCTTGGCTGAGGTCTCGGAGGTAGCAGCACTGCAGATTTCAAGAATCGGCTGATCAGTCATCGAGTCGACCAAAAGTACACGCATGTTGAATAGGGAAATACAAGTTCCGCTGATTACCCGGAGATGGTGGGAATGACCATCCGCATCTTGGGCAGGGCCTTCGCCGGCTTCGACGATGTTGCTCGAGGTTGCTTCGGCGGTTTCTCAGTCGGCGCAGGGGAAGTTGTCTGAGGTCGCTTCATCGACTGCCCAGTGGGCGCAACAGCTTTACCGCGCTCGGCCGCCGGGTCATGCGTCAACTTGGACCTTCTTTCCGAGCGGGGAGGATCGACGTCTTCCTCCTCTTCCTCCTCCTCCTCCTCCTCTTCACCAGAGTTGTCGTCCCCTTCATCCTCCTCGTCGTTGGACTCCCATTCCTCCTGGCTTTCATCTCCGCTTCCTTCTCCTTCTTCGACTGGTTCCTGCGCCCCGTTGGGCATCGAGTACATCTCAGTGGTGGCCTAGAAGACAACAAAACAAGGCAAAAGTCAGTCGACGAATTTGCATCAAAAAGAATGAATGCAGCAGAATCACAGTCGGAGATAAGTGGTTATACCTTGTCTGGATCGTAAGAATGGTCAAGTGGGGGAATCCTCCTAGCTCCGCGAGGATTATCTTTGTTTCATGTGATGGCAGTCATCCACTTCTCGGTGGCGTCATCGACCTCCTCTGGATGGACCCGAGTGGTATCATCCGTACCGGAGTACATCCACATCGGATGGCCTTGGTATTGGAGTGGCTGAATACGCCGTCGGAGGAAAACTTCCAGAAGATCCATGTCGGTCACCCCGTCGCGAATGAGCTGGACTACGCGTTCCATCAAAAAATTTACTTGGGCCTTCTCCTCTGGTAGCACCTTCAGGGAAGATGGCTTGTTCACTCGACTCATGGAGAAAGGAGGGAGTCGGTCGGCCTTGCATCGGCTGGTCTTGGTAGTAGAACCAGGTCGACTGCCACCCTCTAACCGAGTCGGGGAGAGTCATAGCCGGAAAAGCGCTCTTCCCCCTCATCTGGACCCCGAGTCCCCCACACATCTGGATTACTTGGGTTCTCTCGTCATTCGGGTTCGCTTTCTTCACCGTCTGAGAGCGACAAGTGAATATATGCTTGAAGAGGCCCCAGTGCGGCCGACAACCCAAGAAGTTTTCGCACAACGACACGAAAGCAGCAAGATAGACAATGGAGTTGGGAGTGAAATGATGGAGTTGCGCTCCAAAAAAGTTCAGAAACCCCCGGAAGAAAGGATTCGGCGGCAGAGAAAATCCCCGATCTACGTGAGTGGCTAGGAGAACACACTCACCCTCTTCAGGCTGTGGCTGCCACTCCGTTCCCGGAAGCCTCGCCGACCCATGGAGGATCGGTCCCTCGTTGGTTAGATTGTTGAGGCCCTTCTCGGTGATGGTCGAGCGGATCCAATCTCCCTGGACCCAACCTTGCGGCAGTTTGGACCGCGAAGAAGATCCGCCCCGACTGGGCGCTCTCCCCTTCGCCTTCGCCGCCGCCTTCTTCACCTGCTCCAAGGCTGCGGTCTTCTCCTTCACCATGGTCGCCGGCGAAGCAGGTACTGAGCTATGGCGCTGAGCAGGCTAAGGGCACAGCAGAAGGATTTGGAGGCGGAGGGAGGGGAAGATTGGGGTCACACTGTTCAAAATACCCCGTCCGATGCCATATATGAGGCCGCTTCCGAGTGGCTGACTGGTAGGCCCAGGCAATCCCGTCAAATCCCGCAACAGGCGCGCGCGTGATACATGGCGAAAAAGGCGGCGCGAAGATCGAGGCGTCATCGCCTTATCCCATCCGAGTGCCACAGTTTTCTCCGCTTTGCGCGCTTCCCAAAATTCAGATCCCGCGAAATCCGCTAACCGCGGAGCAACCTGTCAGACAGCAGATTTCCTCCAATCCATCGCTCAGAAATCCTCAAGTTCACAAAGTTCACTCGACAAATGTGAAGAATGGATCAAGGCGACTGAAAGAGAAGTTGACGCCATCACTAAAAGGTCATTGATCCAGAGTAAGGCACACTCGCAACACAAAGAACAGGTCGGAAAGATTATCAACTCCTTCCTCACTCAAACCTCGATCCATTCGGGGGCTAATGATGAAGTCATGTACCTAGGGTAGGGTCATGGACCTGCCCAAAGGTACCCTCCTCAAGGACACTTGCGAAAGAAGTTGCCTTCCAGTCAACCTGGTAGGCTTCCACTCGACAGAATTCGAGACACTCGACCAAGAAGGCTCACTCGACCATCAGGTGCTCAGGAATCACTCTGTATCCAAACGGTCTGTAATTAAGTAGTCCTTATGGTCATGATGACACTTTATGTCCGGCGTTACCAGTAACGCCAGGTCTTAACGTACCTTAAACCCTCTGCTACGTGGGTTGGCTGGGGTCTGGCGCACTCTATATAAGCCACCCTCCACAGCAGAGGGGTTGGCACCCCCTAACACATACGCATATAATCCAAATGACCGCCTCCGGGCTCCGAGACGTAGGGCTGTTACTTCCTCCAAGAAGGGCCTGAACTCGTAAATCCCTTGCGTATACAACTACTCCATAGCTAGGATCTTGCCTCTCCATTCCTACCCCCCATTCTACTGTCAAACTTAGAACCACGACAGACGCTGCCCTATTTAAAGTGAATGTAGCTGTCTCTAGAGCGTATCCCCAAAATGATAGCGGTAAATCAGTAAGAGACATCATAGATCGCACCATATCCAATAGAGTGCGATTACGACATTCGGACACACCGTTACGCTGAGGTGTTCCAGGCGGCGTGCATTGTGAAACGATTCCACATTTCCTTAAGTGTGTACCAAATTCGTGACTTAAATATTCTCCTCCACGATCTGATCGTAAGAACTTTATTTTTCAGTCACGTTGATTCTCTACCTCATTCTGAAATTCCTTGAACTTTTCAAAGGTCTAAGACTTGTGTTTCGTCAAGTAGACGTACCCATATCTACTTAAGTCGTCAGTGAGAGTGAGAACATAACGATATCCTCCGTGAGCCTCAACACTCATTGGACCACACACATCAGTGTGTATGATTTCCAATAAGTTGGTTGCTCGCTCCATTGTTCCGGAGAACGGAGTCTTGGTCATTATGCCCATAAGGCATGGTTCGCATGTGTCAAATGATTCATAATCGAGAGACTCTAAAAGTCCATCAGCATGGAGCTTCTTCATGCGCTTGACACCAATGTGACCAAGGCGGTAGTGCCACAAGTATGTGGGACTATCGTTATCAACTTTACATCTTTTGGTATTCACACTATGAATATGTGTAACATCACGTTTGAGATTCATTAAGAATAAACCATTGATCATCGGAGCATGACCATAACACATATCTCTCATATAAATAGAACAACCATTATTCTCGGATTTAAATGAGTAGCCATCTCAGACAAACGAGATCACGATACAATGTTCATGCTCAAACTTGGCACTAAATAACAATTATTGAGGTTTAAAACTAATCCCGTAGGTAAATGTAGAGGTAGCGTGACGACGGCGATCACATCGACCTTGGAACCATTCCAGACGCGAATCGTCACCTTGTCCTTCGCCAGCCTCCGCTTATTCCGCAGCTCACGCTATGAGTTACAAATATGAGCAACGGCACGGTATCAAATACCTGGAGTTACTACGAGTAATCGGTAAGGTACACATCAACTATATGTATATCACATATACCTTTAGTGTTGTCGGCCTTCTTGTCCGCTAAGTATTTGGGGCAGTTCCGCTTCCAGTGACCCTTCCCTTTGCAATAAAAGCACTCAGTCTCAGGCTTGGGTCCATTCTTTGACTTCTTATCGACAATTGGCTTACCGGGCGCGGCAACATATTTGCCGTCCTTCTTGAAGTTCTTCTTACCCTTGCCCTTCTTGAACTTGGTGGTTTTATTGACCATCAACACTTGATGTTCCTTTTTGATTTCCACCTCTGCTGACTTTAGCATTGAAAATACTTCAGGAATAGTTTTCACCATCCCCTGCATATTGTAGTTCATCGCAAAGCTCTTGTAGCTTGGTGGGAGTGACTGAAGGATTCTGTCAATGACCGCCTCGTCCGGGAGGTTAATGTCCAATGGGACAGGCGGTTGTGCAACCGGACATTTTGAGTATGTGCTCACCGACAGAACTATTTTCCTCCATCTTACAACTATAGAACTTGTCGGAGACTTCATATCTCTCGACCCGGGCATGAGCTTGGAAAACCATTTTTAGCTCCTCGAACATCTCATATACTCTGTGTTGCTCAAAACGCTTTTGGAGCCCCGGTTCTAAGCTGTAAAGCATGCCGCACTGAACGAGGGAGTAATCATCAGCACGAGACTGCCAAGCGTTCATAACGTCTTGGTTCTCCGGGATGGGTGCTTCACCTAGCGGTGCTTCTAGGACATATTGTTTCTTGGCAGCTATGAGGATGATCCTCAGGTTCTGGACCCAGTCCGAATAGTTGCTGCCATCATCTTTCAGCTTGGTTTTCTCTAGGAACGCGTTGAAGTTCATGTTGACATGAGCGTTGGCCATTTGATCTACAAGACATATTTGCAAAGATTTTAGACTAAGTTCATGATAATTAAGTTCATCTAATCAAATTATTTAATGAACTCCCACTCAGATTTGACATCCCTCTGGTCATCTAAGTGTTACATGATCCGAGTCGACTAGGCCGTGTCCGATCATCACGTGAGACGGACTAGTCATCATCGGTGAACATCTCCATGTTGATCGTATCTTCCATACGACTCATGTTCGACCTTTCGGTCTCTGTGTTCCAAGGCCATGTCTGTACATGCTAGGCTCGTCAAGTTAACCTAAGTCTTTTGCATGTGTAAAACTGTCTTACACCCGTTGTATGTGAACGTAGGAATCTATCACACCCTATCATCACGTGGTGCTTCAAACCATTTAACTTTAGCAATGGCGCACAGTTAGGGGGAACACCTTCTTGAAATTATTATGAGGGATCATCTTATTTACTACCGTCATTCTAAGTAAACAAGATGCATAAACATAATAAACATCAAATGCAATTATATAGTAGTGACATGATATGGCCAATATCATATAGCTCCTTTGATCTCCATCTTCGGGGCTCCATGATCATCTTGTCAACGGCATGACACCAAGATCTCCATCATCGTGTCTCCATGAAGTTGCTCGCCAACTATTACTTCTACTACTATAGCTAACGGTTTAGCAATAAAGTAAAGTAATTACATGGCGTTGAATCAATGACACGCAGGTCATACAATAATTAAGACAACTCCTATGGCTCCTGCCGTTGTCATACTCATCGACATGCAAGTCGTGATTCCTATTACAAAAACATGATCTCATACATCACAATATATCATTCATCATTCATCACAACTTTTGGCCATATCACATCACAAGGAAATTGCTGCAAAAACAAGTTAGACGTCCTCTAATTGTTGTTGCATCTTTTACGTGGCTGCAATAGGGTTCTAGCAAGAATGTTTTCTTACCTACGAAAAAGCCACAACGTGATTTGTCAACTTCTATTTACCCTTCATAAGGACCCTTTTCATCGAATCCGCTCCAACTAAAGTGGGAGAGACAGACACCCGCTAGCCACCTTATGCAACTAGTGCATGTCACCGGTGGAACATGTCTCACGAAGCGCACGTGTAAGGTCGGTCTGGGCCGCTTCATCCCACAATACCGCTGAAGCAAAATAAGACTAGTAGCGGCAAGAAAGTTGACAACATCTACGCCCACAACAGATTTGTGTTCTACTCGTGCAATAGAGAACTACACATAGACCTAGCTCATGATGCCACTTTGTTGGGAGCGTTGCAGAAAATAAAAATTTCCTACGGTTTCACCAAGATCCATCGATGAGTTCATCTAGCAACGAGTGATAGGAGTGCATCTACATACCTTTGTAGATCGCGAGCGGAAGCGTTCAAGTGAACGGGGTTGAGGGAGTCGTACTCGTCGTGATCCAAATCACCGATGACCAAGTGCCGAACGGACAGCACCTCCGCCTTTAACACACGTATGGAGCGGATGACGTCTCCCACACCTTGATCCAGCAAGGAGGAGGGAGAGGTTGAGGAAGATCCAGCAGCACGACGGCGTGGTGGTGGATGCAGCAGAGTTCCGGCAGGGCTTCGACAAGCGACTATGGGAGGAGGAGGTGTAGCAAGGGGAAAGGGAGGCGCCAGGTGCAAGGGTGCGGCTGCCCTCCCACCACCCTCTATATATAGGGTCCCCAGGGGGGCGCCGGCCCTAGGAGATTGAATCTCCAAGGGGGGCGGCGGCTAGGGGGTGGAGTGCCCCCCAAGGCAAGTGGAGGCGCCCCCTCCCCTAGGTTTCCCAACCCTAGGCGCAAAGGGGGGCCCAGGGGGGGCGCACCAGCCCACCAGGGGCTGGTTCCCCTCCCACTTCAGCCCATGTGGCTCTCCGGGATGGGTGGCCCCACCCGGTGGACCCCCGGGACCCTTCCGGTGGTCCCGGTACAATACCGGTGAACCCCAAAACTTTCCCGATGGCCGAAACTCGACTTCCCATATATAATTCTTTACCTCCGGACCATTCCGGAACTCCTCGTGATGTCCAGGATCTCATCCGGGATTCCAAACAACTTTCGGTTTGCTGCATACTAATATATGTACAACCCTAGCGTCACCGAAGCTTAAGTGTGTAGACCCTACGGGTCCGGGAGACGTGCAGACATGACCGAGACGGCTCTCCGGTCAATAACCAACAGCGGGATCTGGATACCCATGTTGGCTCCCACATGTTCCACGATGATCTCATCGGATGAACCACGATGTTGAGGATTCAAGCAACCCCGTATACAATTCCCTTTGTCAATCGGTACGTTACTTGCCCGAGATTCGATCATCGGTATCCCAATACCTCGTTCAATCTCGTTACCAGCAAGTCACTTTACTCGTACCGTAATGCATGATCCCGTGACCAAACACTTGGTCACTTTGAGCTCATTATGATGATGCATTACCTAGTGGGCCCAGAGATACCTCTCCGTCATACGGAGTGACAAATCGATCTCGATCCGTGTCAACCCAATGTACACTTCGGAGATACCTGTAGTGCACCTTTATAGTCACCCGATTACGTTGTGACGTTTGGTACACCCAAAGCACTCCCTACGGTATCCGGGAGTTACACGATCTCATGGTCTAAGGAAAAGATACTTGACATTGGAAAAGCTCTAGCAAAAGCGAACTACACGATCTTGTGCTATGCTTAGGATTGGGTCTTGTCCATGACATCATTCTCCTAATGATGTGATCCCGTTATCAATGACATCCAATGTCCATAGTCGAAACCATGACTATCTATTGATCAACGAGCTAGTCAACTAGAGGCTCACTAGGGACATGTTGTAGTCTATGTATTCACACGTGTATTACGATTTTCGGATAATACACTTATAGCATGAATAAAAGACAATTATCATGAACAAGGAAATATAATAATAATCCTTTTATTATTGCCTCTAGGGCATATTTCCAACAAAGTCTAGTAACAAGAACAAGAAAGATTCTTCTTCTAGTAGTAACAATAACAATGCTAAATCCAATATTGTTGCTTCTAGTAGTTCTCTTGATTCCACTAATGATCCTCTTAGCCAAGTTACACTTGAGCAAGAAAACAGCTTATTGAAGGGAATTATAGAGAAAGGTGTATACAAGAGCCTTGCCGGGAGTAAGCAATTTGAGGAAATTGTACGCAAGCAAGGAAGGCACCGGAAGAATAAAGGTGTTGGTTTTGAACGAAAGTTCAATGCCAATGGAGTTGAGTGGGAAGAAGATCAATACCCCAAGACGAAGTTTGTTCCTCAACAAGAGAAGTATGATCGTACTTCCTTCAAGGGAACACAAGCACAAGATGATCTTCCACCACAAGACCATAAGAACAAAGGAAAGACAAGCTTCAAGAGGAGATTGATGCATTTGAAGAAGCACCTAAGGCCTTGGTCAAGTGGGTTCCCAAGACTACGTCAAGTTCTACTTCATCAAGTACAACTCCTACACCAAGGATTCCCATCAAGATGATGTGGATCCCGAAGAAGAAGAACTAGAGAGTTCTTAAGGGTGACTCCGCCAACATTCTTCACTCATATCATTATGGCAAGGACAAGTGAAACCACCTTTCATATCTTGCACTAGTTCAAGGAGTCACAAACCCTCATGTTGGTAAGGCAAGGGACAAGGTAACCTAATGTTTTCATGGACATCATGTTGTGTGTGCATCACTCTATGTCTATGGATATTCTTGTTTGTTCTTTGTGGGACTAACCCATGTAGGTATTGAAAGTGCAACTCACTCCAAAGGTTTGCACCAAAAATATCTACATCAACATTGAGCATCCACATCTTCAACACCTACATGAAGTCATCATCGACAAAACCCAAGGTTAGTTTATCCCTCTAAGGGGGATCTCACATCTAGGGGGAGCTTAACTCTAAGAATTGAGTCAAAGCAACTCTAATGATGTGAACACATAAATGCTTTATGTAAAAGTGGTAACCCCACCTGAGCTTAAACGATGAGTATGACCTATGATAAAATGTTCTCATTTGACTCCTAAGTCAATATACTCATATATAGATGACCTAGTCATCGCCAGTTATTTGATAGATGCTAGCGTTGGTTGTGCATGCTTTGTCACATATTTCATTTGTCATTTTATTGTGTGACCATGTTGGTTGCATATTTTACTCATTCGAGGACATCCACTTGTTGTTTTGATTGATTGGCTTCTTTTTCTTTGGCCAAGTGGATGGTCAAGAATGCCTAAGAACCTTCTCTAGCTATCTATGCTTTTCTCGTCTCAAACTCTATTCATGCTACATCACAAAATTTGATCAAGTCACATTCGAACCACTCTGCGTGAGGTGCACTCGGAGTCCCCGATTCGTCATAAACTTAAACTTCCAAATTTTCTTTGTGATTTTTGGTCTGACCGATTCATCCATTTCGGTCATACCGAGATTACTAAGTCGATATAGGTTTTCATCTCGGTGCAACCGATTTGAACTTTTCGGTCACACCGAGTTGCTGTAACTGTTAACCGTTATGCATCTCGGTGCCACTGAGTTGTTCCACTCGGTCACACCGACAGTGTCGGACTATATATTCTCACGGGAAAATTTTGGAAAACTTTCTCCGAAACTCCTCGCCACAGCATAGCTCGCTTCTGCCTACTAGGTCTCCGTGATCGTCGACTTCATCGCCAGCCGCCTCCTGTCGCTGGTCTCGGCCGCCGTCAACGGATTTCTTCTCTGCCGTTGCCGCCGTAGCGAGTTCACCGCCGAACTAGGGTATGAACTCGATCACAGTGCTATCCTCGCCTGATTCTCAGCACATTGTGTTCATAATGCCTCTTGCCATGATTGAAACACCTCTATCCAATCAAAACAATCCTTAGAATAGGTGTGATTCAAAAATTTAGGGTTAGGTTTCCGCCGAAACCATCTCGGACCCACCGAGCTGAAAAACTCGGTCCCGCCGATTTGGCTAATGCCATTGCACTAGTAAGTCTCGGTCTGACCGAGAATTGCTAATCGGTGTGACCGATTTTAAAACTTTGTGAAACCCTAGCAGTCTCGGTGCCACGAATCTGTGACTGGCCCTGACCGAGTTCACTAGTTTAGGTTCCAAAACTGCTTCGGTATCACCGAGTTTGAAAATCGGTAGATCCAAAATGCTTTCTATGGAAAACTAAAACTAAGTTTTTGAATCATTCTTTTGCAAAAATCTCTGCATTTTGTGATGCTCGTCCACTCTACCTCATCTATAACTATTCACAGGGTCAGCAGTCAGTATGTGCAGCATGTTAGACTAAAGTGACAGCCAGAACAAGTCAGAAGAGCAGATTCACATGAGTGAGGGCACTAGTCCCTTTAGCAGCTCAGATGAGGGGAGCAGAAGCACTCCCAGCAATTTTCCCAAGGCTGCCACAAGGACAAGGAAGAAGAAGACCTCAGACTCTGAGGATCAGGACTATGTGGCAGTTGAGGATGAGGCAAGTTCAAAGAAGAAAGTGCTCAAGAAGGAGTACAGCTCAACTGCAGTTAAGCCAGGAATGAAGATCAAAAGGCCTGCAGGAAGACAACCAATGTCCAAAGCCGAGTCTCCACTCAAGCTTCTTTGGAATCCCAACCCAAAGAGCCTGCTGCTGCTGAAGGAAAGAAAAGGAAGGAAAGGGTCAAGAAGACCATGGCCAGAGTAATAGGAAAGCCTTCCATGATGGAGGAAGAAGAGGAAGAAGAGGTTGCTGAACCAGCACCCAAGGCACAAAAGCTGATGGGTGATGCTATAAAGTCAGGGGCAGCCACTTCAAAGCCCAAAGTAGCACCCAAAGCTGCCCCCAAACCCAAGAGTGCACCTAAGGGAAATACCAGGAGTATACCAGCTGCTGAAAAGAACAAGGCCCCAATGCCTGATGTTGCTGCTGAGGAAGATGAAGAAGGGCGGGTCCTAAGGAAGCTCGAACCCAAGATTCCAGATCACAAGGATGCTCATCATGTGGCTGAGAATATGAAGATCAGGAGAGACTTAGGGTTGAGGCTATGGAGAGAGTCAGGTCCATATGCCACCAGGAGAAGGACTGCTGTAGATTACAGGTTCCACACCAAGGAGTAGCAGGACTTCTATGAGACCATCTTATTGGATAAGAAGCCCATAGTATGTGATATGAGGTGGGTCGACTGGACCTACATTCAGTAGAATGCGTAACACTATCCTCGAGTATATGACAGCTTCAAAGGCGTGTGGAGTTGTAGATTTTGTTGGGCGTAAGCTCACAAACTGGAATGACGAGCTCATTATGCAATTCTACTCCATGACATTTCTATCCAGATGGCAGGATAGTTTGGATGTCAGAAGGAACGAGATACCAATCAACCATAGAGGAATGGGAAAGTCTGATCAATGCCCCAAAGGAAAGTGAAGATGACTTGGACATTTCTGCCAAGAAGAAGATGGATCACAACTCAATGTCACAGATGTACAAGGAGATCCCTGATGATGCACTTGAGACTTTCAAGTTTGGATCAGTTCATTTTCTTCTGTCAGAGCTGCCAACAATCAACTGGATCCTAAGGCACACTCTGTTGCCCAAATCAGGTGACCACAACATGATCAGAGGGCATGCAATTAACTTGCTTCACATTTTTGATGTGCCCCAGAAATTCAAGGTCATGAGCCTCATAGTTGAAACTATCAAGAGGACAAAGAAGCAGACCAAAAGAGGAGTTGTGGATATGCCCCACAAATCCAGGAGTTGATTAACTCAAAGATGGGCACAGTGGAAGTATCATTGGATAAAGAACACTTAGCTCTCTATCCTGAATTTGAGGTCAATCTAGTTGTCATGACTGAGAATGACCCCTCATCAGTACAAGCTCAAGAGAAGAAGGAGAAGGCAAGGAAAGAGAAGGCTGCCAAGATGCCCACTCTAGCAGAGGCATCTGAGTACTTTTTGAAGAACAAGCAGGAGTAGCTTGGTTACTTGATAGCATCAACTCTGCAGATTGAGAAGGGGTTGGCCACCCTAACTCAAAACCAGGAGAGCCTGGAAAGAATCATGGAAAAAAATTCTATCATCTTGATGTCAAAGTAACTGAGATTGATCGGTTGTGGAGCAGCTACAGGATGACATGCAGGAGAGGAAGGGCAGGACAACAACTGATGCATTTGCCAGAGTGCCTCGAGCTCAGAGATCAGCTGCAGAGCCCGTACCAGTCACCAGAGTCACTTCATCTGCTCTAGCTACAGCTCCAGCGCAACCAGCTCTAGCACCAACTCCTTCAGCTCCTTCCACATCTACTGAAGTCTTCGTCCAAGGAGCCATCTCTACGCCACCAGTGAAGACCAAGCACGAGAGACGATATAGTCCTATGCATTTTCTAGGAACTTTTTGGTAACTTGTTGCCAAAGGGGAGAAAATGTATAGATCATAGGCTTTGAGAGAGAGATTTGCTGCTTTTGTTCTCTCTTGTCTTCTTGGTTGAACTTTGTTTGCTTTTGATTGCTTGAGATACTATGCTATTACGTGAGACATTGATGATCATGTGTTTGATCATAAGCTACACTTATGCTTGTTATATGTTATTATCTTACTTATCCTCATATCATTCACTGTGCTTGGTGATGAGTGCATGTATTCAATCTTTATTATTTTGAGCGCTCCACCAAGATATATGCGACATGGAAGAGTAACCCATGAGTCTAATTCCTTGTGCATTTGCAGTCCAAAGCAAATCTTAAAACATGCACAAATTTAGGGGGAGCTCTTGCTTATCACATACTTCTCAAAGCTTATTTATGTTTTTCAATCTTATTATCATTTGTCGAAGCTTTGATCTATATGTTCTCATCAATTACCAAAAACGGGGAGATTGAAAGTGCAACTATCCCTAGGTGGTTTTGGTAATTCATAACAACATATAGCTCATTGAGCTAATGCTATTCCAAGACAAATATTTCAGGAAAGCTCAATGAATGGCATGGCATGGATGATGAAAGTGGATCCCTCAAAATATCAAGGACAAAGGATTGGCTCAAGCTCAAAAGCTCAAGACTCTACATTTTACATTTTAGTGATCCAAGATCACATTGAGTCTATAGGAAAAGGCAATACTATCAAGGAGGGATGAGGTGTTGCTTAATGAGCCTCTTGCTTCATGTGCTTAGTGATATGCTCCAAAACCCTCCACTACCTTCTCACATCCACATATGACCTAAACCTAAAGTCAAACTCGGCCCTACCGATTCTTTCTATCCGGCGCCACCGAGTTCAATTGTCATAGCCACTGCCACAAACCCTACGCAAATTGGTCTCACCGATAGGGATATCGGTCTCACCGAGATGGGATTGTAATCTCTCTGTTTCCCTTCGTAACGTTTCAGTCTAACCGAAGTGAGCGATCGGTCCCACCGAGATTGCAATGTAAACTCTCTGTTTCCCTTTCATAACGTTTTGGTCTCACCGAAAGAGCGAATCGGTCCCACCGAGTTTACCTGACCAACTCTCTGGTTAGCTAATTACCAAAACCGGTCTCACCGAGTTTGTGTAATCGGTCTCACCGAGATTACGTTATGCCCTAACCCTAACCATATCGGTCCTACCGAGTTGCATGTCAGTCCCACCGAAAACCCTAACGGTCACTAGGTTTACTAAATCGGTCAGACCGAGTTTGTTGATTCGGTCCCACCGAGTTTGGTAAATTGTGTGTAACGGTTAGATTTTGTGTGGAGGCTATATATACCCCTCCACCTCCTCTTCATTCGTGGAGAGAGCCATCAGAACAAACCTACACTTCCAACTTACCAGTTCGGAGAGAGAACCACCTACTCATGTGTTGAGGCCAAGATATTCCATTCCAACCACATAAATCTTGATCTCTAGCCTTCCCAAGTTGCTTTCCACTCAAATATTCTTTCCACCAAATCCAAATCCTGTGAGAGAGAGTTGAGTGTTGGGGAGACTATCATTTGAAGCACAAGAGCAAGGAGTTCATCATCAACACACCATTTGTTACTTCTTGGAGAGTGGTGTCTCCTAGATTGGCTAGGTGTCACTTGGGAGCCTCCGACAAGATTGTGGAGTTGAACCAAGGAGTTTGTAAGGGCAAGGAGATCGCCTACTTCATGAAGATCTACCGCTAGTGAGGCAAGTCCTTCATGGGCGACGGCCATGGTGGGATAGACAAGGTTGCTTCTTCGTGGACCGTTCGTGGGTGGAGCCCTTCGTGGACTCGCGCAACCGTTACCCTTCGTGGGTTGAAGTCTCCATCAACGTGGATGTACGATAGAACCACCTATCGGAACCACGACAAAAACATCCGTGTCTCCAATTGCGTTTGAATTCTCCAAACCCTTCCCTTTACATTCTGGCAAGTTGCATGCTTTATTTTCCGCTGCCTATATACTCTTTGCATGCTTGCTTGAATTGTTCAAAGATAGCTAAAATCTGCCTAAGTCTAAAATTGGGAAAAGGTTAAGTTTTTAATTGGTCAAGTAGTCTAATCACCCCCCCCCCCCCCCCCCTCTAGACATACTTCAAGGTCCTACAGCCGATTTTTGTTTTTCCCCTCTTGTAAGGGTTTTGTTCTCCATTTGCGGCGCCGCCGGCGAGAGTCTATTGCTACCGTCCGCCGCCGCTAATCCCCATCCGATCTCCGCCTCTCCCCTATCCTGATCCTTGGGAAGTAGACGCGAAGGTACACGGCTGGGTTTCGACCTTCTGTTCCTGGACAGGTTTAGGGCTAGGGTTTTGTGCTCGCGTCGCCATGGCGACACGGGAAGAATGAAGCAGGACGCGCGGGGGAAAGGAACCGGTGGAAGATCTCCTGAGCCGCTTGGAACTCCATGAGGATGAGGAGGAACAGTTTGTTTGGGAAGAAGAATTCAAGGATGAGAAGATCGAAGCCAAGTGGCTGGCGATAGCGAAAGTGCACACTAACAAGGGATTCAGCCCCTCTGCTCTGTATGGTGATATGAGATCAGCATGGAACCCAGCCAGAGAGGTTCGTTGGTGCAGAATAGATGAGAATCTTTTTACGGTACAGTTTGGTTGCTTGGGTGATTGGAACACTGCGATTAACAAGGGGCCTTGGCTGTTTAGGAACCAAGGAGTCTTGATAGAGGAATATGATGGATTCTAGAAACCTGAATTGATGGTTTTGGATAAATTGGTGGTATGAGCTATGATTTTGAAACTCCCAGATAATTATCTGTTTCCAGCAGCGATCAAGGGCATGTGCAGTAAGATGGGTAGGGTTTTGGAGGTCCAAACAACCCTACCGGCTGGCTTTGTTGGTGAATTTGTAAGGGTCAGAGTGGAGCTTACTGTCACGAAGAAACTTATCAGATTAGTTTCAATTACCAAGAATAAAGAAACATACTGGTACCAAGTTCAGTATGAAAAGCTACCGTATTTTTGTGGCAATTGTGGTCTTTTGGGGCACTGGTACGATGAGTGTGGCACGGGGGAGCATGATGTAACCAAGCTAGAGTGGGGTGATTTCCTGCTGGTTGATGGAGGGAGAAGTAACGGCAAAGGCCGTGGAACGAGGTGGAACCCTGGTCGAGGAAGAGGAACCCTCGTCGAGGAAGAGGAAACTTCTTGTGCTTCTCATATATTGGTATCAAGTGCTCTGGAATCTGCTTACAATGAAAACAAATGAAACATATGGAGCATTACATAAACAAATGGAAGCATATAACAATGAAACATATTATTTACCGATAGAAATTAGGGGAAAAGCAAAAAAGTGTGCATGCTTACTTCCAAGTCTTGACTTGAAGGCAGCGGTTGCAGCCACTCATCTAGAGAGCCGCAAACACCACCACCAATCTCACTCCCATCTGTGGCAGGGATGCTTGGTATCTCAGGAATGTTTGCATCTCCACTAGCTCCCTCCACATTGTTGTTCTCGCGATTGGCTCCATTGCATCCCTCAAATGATACATACGGCGTCTCTGGCAAACGGTGAAGCTGTGAATAACACACAGTCCAAAGATTAATGAGCAGATAAAAAAAATAGGGCAGCGGAAAACAATAAATGATATATATGGAACTTGTTAAGGAAAAATGAGCTCTTACCCAAATTCAATCTTATCGAGGCTGAGCTTGTTCCTGTCAATATCTTCTACCAAGTTGAAATCATTGTTGCATACGAAGCATGCCCTTGGGATAGAGTAGTTAATCCGATGCTGAGAAACCAATGACCGAGGCACATCAACAAAGTCCATATAAATTATCTGCAAAAAAGCATGAAAAAGATATTTGTGAGCAAGCTTGTTGGATAAAAGATACTTGATAAAAACATAAGAGAAAAAAACAAAAGCAGCAAAGCTGGTGTGGCCATACCGCAAACATTGGCGGACAACCGCCGATCCAAAAGCCACTCCTCCCTGCCTCCATCTTCCGTTGGTACTTCTTAACCTCCTTCAACGCAGCAGCCAAGAAGTGCTCATCCCATGCGAAATCATTGATCTTGTCCATGTCCACCAAGCTCGCAAGATACTCTAGGGGTACCATGTTGCCAATCCCAGGAGATATCACAAGGGCGATGCATAATAAAACACATGACCTGTTTATTGTAACAACATCATCAACCTCCGCATTCTTGAGCACTCGAATACACTACTTCATTGGAGCCGTTGACCCTACTCGATAGGGTTCACGCAGCACATGTGGCTCATTCCTCCTCAACAGCTCCACTGACCTTGACCTAGAAGGAACATTGAAATTTTGTGCACCATGTCTCTTGAAAACAAAATTGACTTCCTTTTGTGACTGTAGAAAAAGATGGATGCAACAATTGGTAAGAAAAACACAAAGCAGAAATTGAAAATAGAGATAGATGAACCTGGTTGTTTTTTGCATACCTAAACAGCCCCTTTTCGGTGTAGATTTTCATGACTATCCAGTCCAGCAGATCGTGCGGCACAGAGAACGAGCTGATATTCAAGAGGGATCCAAAGCTGCATCTGCTTATAACGTCCTTCTTTTCTTTGAGCTGCTCAACAGCAACCTGACGCAACCGTGTGGCTGAGAAGCGTGTTGAGAATGACCCATCAGCAGTAGATTCTTCATCATCCAATCTGCAAAAAAAGAACAAGGAAATATCATGAACACAGTTGGCATTGTTGTGCTATCTCTGATATAACAATTGAAGTTGTGATGCACTTAAAACTAGACTACATCCCTAGATTTGAAGCACAAGCACTACATCTAAACGGACACTTCTTATTTATAACAACGACTGGAAATCTGAACACATCACTTCATCTCACAAAAAACATAGTTCTCACCAAACTAAATCTGCAAAGAGAAAAATGTTGTGCTGCGCTACATCTAACAACAAATTGAAACATGACTGTTGTTGAACTAAAAACACATGACTATTGCAACACAAAATTTAGTTGTGTTTCAATCTGAAGCAAGGATGAAAATTCAGACTACAGAAATAAATTCAGCCTACTGAAAAAACAACACAAGGACGCCTACGGACCTACCATGCTCCTTCTCTGGCAAACTAGTTAGCTAAGCTAGGTTAACGCAAGCGCGTGTGTCCGGTCTCCAACTAGCACCGCCAAAAATTAGGGCACTTATCTCTATCTGAATATTGCTTCTGTGGCTATTCCGGCCTCCGTTTATGCCTACATCTTGCTTAACTGTCTATGTGTTAGTTATTGCCATTCTGTAGACTAGTGCTGCAATAGCGTTGGCTATTGCAACACGAACACGGAGCATTTCACAAAATCTATCGATGTCGAAAATGGCCCAGGAGCACTCAATTGCCTGAAAAAATCACCACCCGCCGCGGGCAGCCACGAGCTCCACCCCGCTCCTCCCCCCCCAAATCCCCCCTCCACGTGCAACTCCACCGAGCACAAACAGCAACCACCGATCCTCACCCTACCCCCAACCTCACCCCTCCCCGTGCAGCTCCGACGAGCAAAAACAGCAACCGCTGCTCCTCCCCCCCACCCCACCCCCAAAATCACCCCTCCCAGTGCAGCTCCGACGAGCACAAACATCTACCCCCGCTCCCCCCCTTCCTATGTAGAAATCTAGGGTTCACTCCTAGGATCCAAGTGACAAACCTGAGCTTTGGGTCGTCGTCGGCCATTGACTGCTCCGAAGATGCACACGTATTCACTCCCCCTCCGCCCGCCGGCTCCGCCATTCCTTTGCCTCGCAGCCGGGCTGACCGTCGCATCACAGGTTCGGTAGATCTGTATCGGTGGGAGGAGGTGGGGAAGATAATAAACGAGTGCGACAGTGAGAGAGGTGAACGATGTCCGGCGCGTTGCAATGGGTGTCACTCGAACCAAAGCAACTGGTCGGGCTGCACACCGTCAAGCGCAATGGCTTCCAGCCACATGATCAGACGTCGATCGGACGGCTCTGTAGGAGGTTTGCGCGACGGAGAGATAAGTTGGATGAATTTAAACGTTTTCCTTTCTCCAAACGCCAAGATGCCTATTGAAATCGAGCCCTGCCGATTTTTGTTTTTCCCCTCTCGTTAGGGTTTCGTTCTCCGTTGGCGGCGCCGCCGTCGAGAGTCTATTGCTACCGTCCGCCGCCGCTAATCCCCATCCGATCTCCGCCTCTCCCCTATCCTGATCCTTGGGAAGTAGACGCGGAGGTACACGGCTGGGTTTCGACCTTCTATTCCTGGCCAGGTTCAGGGCTAGGGTTTTGTGCTCGCGTCGCCATGGCGACACAGGAAGAACGAAGCAGGACGCGTGGGGGAAAGGAACCGGTGGAAGATCTCCTGAGCCGCTTGGAACTCCATGAGGATGAGGAGGAACAGTTTGTTTGGGAAGAAGAATTCAAGGATGAGAAGATCGAAGCCAAGTGGCTGGCGATGGCGAAAGTGCACACCAACAAGGGATTCAGCCCCTCTGCTCTGTATGGTGATATGAGATCAGCGTGGAACCCAGCCAGAGAGGTCCGTTGGTGCAGAATAGATCAGAATCTGTTTACGGCACAGTTTGGTTGCTTGGGTGATTGGAACACTGCCATTAACAAGGGGCCTTGGCTATTTAGGAACCAAGGAGTCTTGATAGAGGAATATGATGGATTCAAGAAACCTGAATCGATGGTTTTGGATAAATTGGTGGTATGAGCTATGATTTTGAAACTCCCAGATAATTATCTGTTTCCAGCAGCGATGAAGGGCATGTGCCGTAAGATGGGTAGGGTTTTGGAGGTCCAAACAACCCTACCGTCTGGCTTTGTTGGTGAATTTGTAAGGGTCAGAGTGGAGCTTACTGTCACGAAGAAACTTATCAGATTTGTTTCAATTACCAAGAATAAAGAAACAGACTGGTAACAAGTCCAGTATGAAAATCTACCGTATTTTTGTGGCAATTGTGGTCTTTTGGGGCACTGGTACGATGAGTGTGGCATGGGGGAGCATGATGTAACCAAGCTAGAGTGGGGTGATTTCCTGTTGGTTGATGGAGGGAAAAGTAACGGCAGAGGCCGTGGAATGAGGAGGAACCCTGGTCGAGGAAGAGGTGATAATACCTGGGACGAGCCACACTTTGGACCAGGTCGTGGGCGAGGAAATCCTCCTCATGGCGCTGTTGGAAGGGGTACAGTGCATAGCTGGCGCCACAATGCGCTATATAAACCAAAAGGTTCAGAGATGGAAAAAGGACTAGGGTCAGAACAGGAGATGAGTAATCAGGACGCTCGCCAGACCAACGTCCTTGGGAAGAAAACTGCAACAGATACACAGCAAGTTTTGCATGGGGGATCGAACATGTTGGCGATCATCCCCAGTATGCCCACCACTTCAAAAGTGGCAGCCACGGCCGTCTCCAGAAATTCGGGGCCCCGGGGCGAAAATCAAAATAGGACCTAAAATTATTTCAAATTTTCCAAACGATAGAAGAACTAATATAATTAAAACATATTCTCAGTTTATTACCACGGATCAGGAACAAACTTAATTCCATACTACTCCTAACTTGGTTTTGCTGACAAATAAATTCATGACGAACATTCCATGGACAATCTCAATTTCATCCTAATTCGGTCTCTGTCAACCTAATTTAGTGCCAGCCTGGAGTACCAATACCTAGCCCCGTGGACAAATAATATTAACCTACTCATCTACTCCTAACTTAGCATCGGGGAGATCAAGCTTAATCAAGTACTAGTAATCAAAGAGAGGGATGGTCTTAAGCAGATGAGACATTTATACCTAGTAGACTAGTAGTGGAGGACTGGGGGCATCCATGTAGGGGGAAGGCAGCAGACGACGACGTCCTGGCCGATCGATGGAAGTCAGTCAGCAGACGACGGCGTCCAGGGCGATTGGCGGAAGCAAGCCGATCGGTATGTTGTGTTTAGGGTTAGCGAACGATGATGGAAACATGTCTGGTCGATAGATGTAGAAGGAGGACTCGTGGGCTGGCTTTGCTGCTGAGTGGGCTCCCTATACGTTTTTCCTAGGCCTTTGCTTGGTTAGCCGCTGGTGGACTAAATCATCTAAGTCTAATTCCTGGCAATTTGGGGCCCCAAATTTTGAGGGGCCCTGTGTGGTCGCCCACCTTGGCCACCTCCATCGACGGGGCTGGTGGCAGCGATGGTGGATCAGATCGAAGGAGAGGCTTTGCCAGGGATCACCCCAGAGGCGTCTAGCATGCCTCAGAAAAATGCTAACAGGAAGAAGTATAAGGGGTTGGATGGTGAGGCTGTGGACAGCTCGGAAGGCCAGCAAACAATTGAGATATCGGCGTCCTCCCGCGAGGAGGATGGCCGGAAGCAATGAAAATCCTAGCCTGGAACTGCCGGGGCCTCCGGAACGCACCGGCAGTACGTGTTTTGTTGGATGTCCAACGAAGCTGCAACCCCGAGGTGATGTTCTTGTCAGAGACGCACCTTGATAGTTATCCAGCAGAATGCCTGCGGAAGAGGTTGAAGATGGATCAAAAACTAGTTTGTCCGAGCAACGGCAGAAGTGGAGGACTAGTTCTTTTCTGGAATAATAATGTCAATATTCAGAGAATTTCTCTAGACCCCATGTTCATTGATGTAAAGATAGTGGATAATAATAATAATAATTCTGGGTGGCATTTCCCTGGGAACTATGGAGAGTTCAGGTGGGAGAATAAACACTTAACTTGGTCGCGTATGAGGCAGCTGCATCAAGCGCATAATTTACCATGGCTCCTGGTGGGTGATCTCAATGAGATTATGTATTTACATGAGAAGGAGGGTGGCAACCCCGACCACCCCAATATATGCAAGCGTTCCAGGACATTGTAGAAGAATGTGCCTTGCATGATCTTGGCTACATTGGTGACCAATACACTTGGCGTCGAGGAAGAATACGCGAAAGGCTCGATAGAGGGCTGGTAAATGATTTGTGGACCTCCCAATTCCCTCGGGCAGCATTGCGGAATCTGGAGTTTAATCATTCAGATCATAGACCCCTTCTGGTGGACACTGAATTCTATGTACAGCCACCAAGCGGTTCGAATACACATGTCAAAAGATTTGAAGCTAGATGGCTGAGAGAGAAGCTTTTCAATGAGAAAGTGATGGAAGCCTGGACGGAGGTAGCAACCGACCCTAAAGCAACAAGCATACATGAAAAACTCAATAGAATGCATGCTAGCTTCCATGACTGGGATCAGAGGGTTCTCAAAAAACCGAAAAAACGGTTATGTAAAGCCCAAAGGGAGTTGGAAAGAGTCATGAATGGCCCT
Source organism: Aegilops bicornis (assembly GCA_021605145.1). NCBI lineage: Eukaryota > Viridiplantae > Streptophyta > Magnoliopsida > Poales > Poaceae > Aegilops > Aegilops bicornis. The sequence continues at coordinate 664,793,575 of CM038669.1, read as the reverse complement.
ATGTCTGATGAGAATGATGAGAAGAGGAAAGAGTTGATGGAACTGATTGAATATCTGTTAGAGCTGGAGGAGATCCAAGTCATGCAGTGGTCTAGAGCGACTTGGCTGGCGAGCGGAGATCGAAATACGGGGTTCTTTCAAGCATATGCATCAGCAAGGACAAAGAGAAATTTTGTGAAGACATTGAAGGATGATGGAGGTAACTGGCTTGAAAGTATACCAGAGCTGAACACACATGGTCTAAACTACTTTACGCATCTCTTCTCGTCTGAGGTGCAGCACACAAATCCAGAAATTTTACAGAAGGTTCTGCATAAGGTAACTAATCAAATGAATAACTCTTTGATGGCACCTTATACAGCCGAAGATGTCAGGAAGGCAGTTTTTAGTATTGGAGACATAAAGGCCCCCCGACCCGATGGCCTTCATGCAATATTTTTTAAAAGATACTGGCATATTCTGGGAGATGAGATCATAAAGGAGGTTCTTCATGCAATTAACTCTAGAGTAATCCCTGCTGATTGGAATGAAACTACGATTGTGATGATACCAAAAACGGATGGCCCTGAACTGGTAACACAATTTCGCCCTATCAGTCTTTGCAATGTTTTATATAACATCATTTCTAAATTGTTAGCCTACCGGCTAAAAAGTATTTTGCCGGAGATCATTTCCCCTACGCAAAGTGCCTTCGTCCCTGGAAGAATGATCACTGACAATATCTTGATAGCATATGAGTGTGTGCATAAAATCAAGAACAAAAGGGCTGGTCAGACAGGTTTATGCACGGTAAAATTGGATATGCATAAAGCATACGATAGGGTTGAATGGTCCTTCCTCCGTGATATGATGAGGGCACTGGGTTTTAATGAGCAGTGGATTGAACTTATGATGGCGTGTGTAAGCTCTGTTTCGTATAAAGTTGGATTCAACTCCGAGGAGATGGACAGCTTTAGTCCAACAAGGGGTATAAGGCAAGGAGATCCCCTCTCCCCATATCTTTTCCTTCTCTGTGCAGAAGGCCTCTCCAGTTTATTGCAGTATGAAGAAGAAGCCGGTGGCATACAAGGAGTTAGAGTGTGCAGAAATGCACCGTCAGTGTCACACTTACTTTTTGCTGATGATTCTCTAATTCTAATGACTGCGGATGTTTTAAATGCAGCTTCCTTACAGCATGTTCTGGAAACATACTGCCAGAGTTCGGGACAGTTGGTGAGTTTATCGAAATCTAGTGTGTTTTTTAGCCCTAACACTCCTGTAGCTTTAAGAGCTGAAATCTGCCAAGAACTGAATATTGATACGGAAGCACTATCTGATAAGTATCTTGGGCTGCCTGCTATGGTGGGAGCAGACAGGAGTGACTGTTTTAAACATTTTGTTGAAAGAATCAGGGAGAGGCTCAAAGGATGGATGGAAAAGATCCTATCAATTGGAGGCAAGGAAATCCTTATTAAGGCGGTGGCACAAGCCATCCCAGTTTTTGCCATGTCCGTGTTCTGTATACCCAAGGGAATTTGCAAGGATATCACAGATTTACTATCCCAATATTGGTGGGGAGATGATGAGGAACACAAAAGAATGCACTGGTTTTCTTGGTGGAAGTTATGTTGCCCTAAAAGTGATGGAGGGATGGGGTTTAGAGACCTACACTCTTTCAACTTGGCAATGTTGTCAAAGCAATGTTGGAGACTAATCACTCAACCGGACTCTTTGTGTGCTAGAATTTTGAAAGCTAAATACTACCCAAATTGTACCCTTCTTCGGGCCACTTTAAAAAGTAGTTCATCTTTTACCTGGCAGAGCATCATGAAGGGCCTAGAGACTTTCAAGTTGGGATATATCTGGAGAATTGGAACGGGTGAAAATGTGAACATTTGGACTGACCCATGGATCCCTGCCAGTCCAGATAGGAAGGTGATCTCTATACGAGGTCAATCCATTCTTACTACTGTTGCCGAGCTCATTGATCCAACTTCGGGCACCTGGGATGAAGATTTAATCCGTTCAAATCCTAGTCCGGTTGATGTTAGCAGAATCCTGCAAGTACCATTGAACACCAACAGCTTTCAAGACTTTATTGCATGGCAACCAGATCGGCGAGCGAGTTTTTCGGTCCGTACAGCATACAAAGTTCAGTGGAATCGATCTTTTCGGCCCCATGCAACTGCCCTGGCACAGCCGTGCAGATCGTGCCCTCCGGCAGTATGGAGTACCTTATGGAAGCTGCCGATCCCACGTAAAATTCAGATTTTCTGTTGGAGAACTCTTCATGGAATCCTGCCTCTAAAGGCTATACTCACTAACAGACACATCGGGTCAGTGGGAGCGTGCCCTATCTGCCATAGAGGAGCTGAGGATATTAAGCATCTAATTTTTTATTGCTGCAACACAAGAGAACTCTGGAATCGTTTGGGCATCATGGATATTGTTGATGAGGCAATGTCACTAGACCGATCTGGATCGGTCGTCCTTGAAAATCTCCTCCTAGCGGAACCGAGACCACTGCCATTGAAAGCAAATCTGGATATCAAGCAAGTTCTAGCGGTGGGAAGTTGGTATCTTTGGTAGATCCGTCGACAATATACCCATAATGGTACACCTCCACCGGCCTTTAAATGGCATCTGTCGGTTCTTGCTATTACTAATAATTTTCATCAGGCTAATGTGAAGAGAAAGAGTGCTCCGGAGGAGAGATGGACTAAACCAGATATCAAGTTCATTAAATTGAATGTGGTTGCAGCCTACTATATAGATGAAGGAGTGGGCGCGACGGCTGCAGTGATCAGGGATGAGAAGCGCATGTTCTTGGCGGCTCAATGCATTTTCATCACCCATGCAGCAAGTGCAGTTTCCACCGAAGCAAGGGCAATGAGAGATGGTCTAGCGTTTGCAAATTCCTTGGGCTTCCCTCGGGTTGAAGCAGAATCGGATTCCTCAACTGTGATTGAATCATGTGCGGGTCAAACGACATGGTGGGATGAAGCAGCAGCAACTTTCGCCGAATGTGTGGATCTCTCTTCGATGATCGGGAAGGTCAACTTTAAACATTGTTCACGCTCCTGTAACCAAGCAGCGCATGTGCTAGCTAAATTTAGTTACTGTAATAAGTTTTCTTTCAGCTGGACGGACGAGCCCCCGGGCTGTCTCGTTTCCGTACTTGTGGATGATATTATTCCTCCTTTTAATCAATAAAGCTAGTCATGATGGCCTTCCCTTAAAAAAAATGCCAAGAAGCCTGGCGTTTCCGCTTTGCCACGTCAACGCCAGCTAAGCTTGTGTGGGCCGAGACGTGGAGGTGACAAACATATACATACCCCACCCCCACGCCGGCCGGCCAGCAGCAGCGGGTGGATTTGAAATGAGTTTAAATGTAAATTTCCACCACTCCACGTATAAGAGCCAAGATGCGATACTATGAGAAAAAGAAAAATGTGGTGCTGCTATACTTTAGTATATTGAATGAATGAAAAACACAAAAAGAAGGGAAAAAGAAGGGGAAACCTGAAAAATGACCAAAGCCATCTCGCTTGGTAGCTAGCCAGAGTGAAACTGCCATTACAAAATCTTGATTTTGAAATAGCTAGCTTGGAGCAAGTAGAACGTATAGTAGGTCTAGCGACCAGAGATGTCTTGCCGCAACGGCTCTATAAACCAACCATACCTACGTTATCTGTGTGGAAGTAGTGGAATCCATATTCAAACCATACCTACGTTTGTTGTTGATCCGCGGAAGGAAATCATAGGATTCCAGCATCCGACGCTGAACTTCAAAGGGAACTACTACCTCTGTCTCATAATGTAGAACTTTTTTGTAGTTCACTTTGAACTTCAAAAACGTCTTATATTATGAGACAAAAAGAGTATAATTAATGGTGCATCCAGGTCGGGAGGGACAACGTGTCATGTGCATAGAAATACTGAAAAGGATCCCTAAAACAGATATACTGAAAAGGAAAGATGGTTACTCTGGCACATAAAAATGCGGCCAATACACGCACGCACTCCATTGGGCAACAATGAGATATTTTTATTACTGTACCTCAGCTGCCTCCGTCATGGTCACGTACTACGAAAACCACACGGGCAGAGGCGCAGAGGCATGCCAGAGTACGCTCATTGTCTGAACAGTCTGCAGAAAACATTTTTAGACTGATCCAGCATGCATGCAAGCACCTGGCCTGTTTCTCTCGTCTCCTAGCTAGCTCCTCAAATGATACACATCACACGTGCATAGCCAGCCCAGGGCATTCACTCCCAAAGTCATTAATATGCCCACAATGTGTTCGGTGTTGTACTATTAATGTTAGATCAATAGTAGCAGTAAAAGTGTATCTGCACATTGATTTTGAAATGAATTTGGCAGCAAGTTAAGGTTCTGGAAACAATAACAAAATAAACACCCCGCAAAAAATATTAAAATAAACAACTTAATTTTGCTTGTAATTGCTATACAATGTTTAGACGCTATTTGTGCGCGGTTGTTGAAATGCGTTGCTTTGTGCATATTTTGCACTCTGCTCGAACAATTAGCCACAAAAGTAACCAATAGCGGGTTGGGCAAATATACCAAAGTAGACAAAAACTGACCGAGCAAACAGGATCGCGATAATCCATCGAATGTAACCACAACATTATCCAGATATCATGTTACTGCATTTTTGTCACGCTGGTATGTGGCTCACCGAGGATCGAAAATGTCGTCCGTCGTGTTTGCACAAATTTCGTCTGGTTAGTTCAATTAGTTGTTGAAATGGTAGCGTTGGATGGCGGTCTCCGGCATCAGTGCCTGCGGACAGATGCCGGTGCAAATTGCAGGCCAGCGTTGAAGATGCCCTTAGTAGATAGATTAAGCCCAAATTTTGGTGTCATAAAAAAATTCAAACCACAAAGTATATATTTTTTTTACCAAACCCAAAAACCATACTTCAGAACCTAGGTCCCAAAAAACCATTTTCATTCACACCCAATCCAATCCAAACCATTTTTCCATTTGTGGGTTCGACCCATCATCGACCCTATTTTTTTTCAGATAGAGTGTACCACTCAATTGATTAAGACATTTAATTAAGATTACACCCTAAACATTATTTAGGCGTATTTTCTAAAAATAGTAATATGATTTAGGTTGAAAACATACTCTGCTGGGTGCACACTCAGAAGCCCCAAGCCCCAAGACCAAGACGAAAGCATGCAGAGAAAACACATGTGCAAGCACAAGATGCAAAAAGGACCCCGATGTAAAAAGGTAAATTACAAACAAGTCTTTAACGTTGATCTCCATTGCTGTCCAACTCCACCTTTCGCCATGGTAGGTAGTAGACTAATGGATCAGTAGAGGCGAGCAGATGAGGAAGTCAAGCCTCCTCTAAACCCAAGCAACGGGGAACCCTCTAACTCTAGGAAAGTTCTTTTGAGCAGATTATAGAGAATCTGGGTTTGGAAAAGCAACCGAGCAAAAGAACTCGATTAAGCTTCGATAGTCTCAGCATGATTCTCTAGAATCCTAGTGCAGTCCAAAATCCCTGAAAACGTTGCATTTTCCCAGAATCTCGGGATTTTGTTGAGTCCCTCAAAAGAAAACGTTTCAGATAAGAGAATGCCCCTATTTGAGAGGTAATTACAGCTGAATTGAGGTAACATATCTACCATTCTTAAGAAGTTGCTCCCCACCAAATTGCATTTTTTTACCATGCACGCTGTCCACATCGGCTTTATGCTACATCATCATTCAGTTTAATCAGCAGCCAATCAGTCTTATTCCTACTACGGGACGGTGGAAAAAAAACAAAGACGCCTCGCTAGACTCTGCATGCAAACCTCCACGACAATCAATACAACTCCACGCATGTAGTGGTCTCACGGTTAGACTTCTCCTGTGTTAATAGTTAGTAGATGGAGTAGTATTTGTGATCGATGATATCCAGTAGGAGCAAAAGACTCGGGACAAAGGATTAAGCTGGGACATATCCAGTTGGGATCCAAGACATATCTCCAACATGTATCCAGATTACTTTTTCCTTTATTCTTAAAATGTCAATTCTTCCGAGACATGTTTAGATATACGGTATCCAATACGGATGTACCCAACTTTGCATGTATCAGTGTTTTCAGGAAGCCCTGCAGCATACACTACTATTTTGTCTCTCTTATTTCTAGCACCTACCATTTAGGGCTGGACTTCAATAAAACTCACCAAGCAAATGGTTGATGGCACACTTAGACTACATACATACCTCCACCAACAACAATGCGAATCTCAACAATGAACATTGAACAAGATGATTTGGCCATTACAAGTAGTGACCTCCTTCAGAACAGCCTTAAATCTCTCTTCAAAATCCCCTATTAATTATTTTTTTGATTTGCTGGTTTTTCTGTTTTGTTTTTTCACCAACTATTTTTAGTTGAGTCTTCCACTAACATTTATCCTTATCATGCAAGTGTACAATGCAACCGATCTTGGTGGGAAGCACGGAAACAACTGTGTGTGACAGGTATCACACTTGGCTGCTATTATTTGATTGTGATGTCCAAGGATAGACTTCTATTTTGCCATAGAAGCTCCCTCTTACCAACCAACAATTTTGCATTAATTCTACAATCTGAGAGGACTGTTACATCTGTTTTGAACCTCATCCTCATGTCCACAAAGAAGAACGCCAAATTTTTAGCACTAACCCATGTTTATTTCTCAATTTTCTAATTCTAGGATCTTGCTATCATTGCCGACCTTCTCGCAAAGCAAATGGGTAGAAAAAAGCTATATATCCGAATATACTAACTCGCTTCTATTTGTCAGTTTTATTATTTAGATGTGCAACAAGTCATGTTATCGTATAGCAATCCAGTTTTACTGTATTTGCTGGCTCTGTTCTTTCCAGGAGCCTTTTCTTGCTTAACCTACTTCATGCAGGGATTGTATTAGGACTAACGGTGTCAAATTGCTTAACCTACTTCATGCAGGAATGGTATTGGGACTAGGGGTGACAAATTGCTCATGTTTCGGGATCATGCAAACCTCTGCCGCTTTTAGCTCCATTTTGTTCGGTTATTCTCTCAAAGTCTTGGCCGTATGTGTTGGATATTCAGATTTTAAGTATGGCCTTTATACCATCAGAGATATATTTCATATAGCATAATTTTCTAAAGTATTCATTTTTTACTTTGTATTATTTAGACTATTCTTTTCTTTATCAATTGATTGTTCCTTTTTTATGTATCCTCTAGGATGCCTTTTGGGATTCGTAGGTCAGTAGTTAGGTAAGGGTTGTGTGAATAATTATCGGTTAGCTTCCCTTCATTATACTTGGTTAATTACGATGTTGCTCCCTTCTTTATTCTCTTATTGTAAGTCAGTGGTATGTGTTCTTCTACTACCCTCCTCACTGTAAGCCACAACGACATATTATTCATAGCCCCTAAATGAGATGTAGTTGCATGTTGCAATCATATATTCTTAAGAAGTTGATCCCCACTACTACCTATTCTCTTACCATGCACGCTGTCCACATCAGCTTTATCAGTAGTTTGATGAGCTGGAATTGAGAAGATGGATCATTGTTTACTCTACGCTGAGATGTGTCAACCTAATAAATATCACATATGACCAATTTCTTTTTTCATATCTCTCTAAATCATTGCTACATTTCTCGCTGCAACGCGCGGGGTATCCTCTAGTATTCCTAGTTTATTCGGTTTATAGTGTTTATTTTAATGTTACCATCGCTAGTTGTTTGTGTTCGGGTGTATAGATAGTCTCCATCATACATAAACCGAATAAACCATCAGACCATATAAACGGAAATGGACCACCTTTTTCTCTAACTTCCCTACTTCAACATTTTGTATTGCCTCGTTATGCGCAACATCATTGTTATTCATTTTTTACATGTGTATACATCAACATGGTTATTTGAGTCATCTATATCTTTTGAGTAATTTCTTGAAAAATAAAAATCATAGCAACAACAGGATAGAGATAGTTATGTGAAAACACGTGAAATCTGTCTTTTTTTAGAGCACAAGAGTTTTTTCTTCCAAGAACACAAAAGTATCCTTTTTGCATGAAAAAATAACATGAACACACATACAAACATCGCTGTACCATGCGTGCACTGTAGCTATTCTACAAATAAATATCCAAAAATATACTAATTGATTTTTTTGCATGGGACAAACCAGGAGGGGAATCAACATTGGGGCACTGCTTGGGCCCACGTAGATTCAGAAAAGAAATGGCATAGGCATGGTCCCCCATACTGTTCTAGAATTAGCTTAATATTTGAAGTTTGAGTGATAAGCTGGCTTGTATCCCCATGGAAGTAGTATTAATCGGACGGCACCGAGCGTAGGTGCGGGTGGACCATGGTCCAGAATCACACCTCTCATCAAGACATTGATAAATACTGCATTAGCAACAAGAGAAACACTAACTTTTCAAGAAAGTGTAGGGATAGGATTGCTGCTTTCTCAAGGAGAGAAGACTCATGGTGGGAAGGGAAGAGGCCGCCACGGAATGCTTGATGACCAGCTGCAGTCGCTGCAATTGATTCACTGATGAAAAATATGGATCATTCAGCACCAGGGGCATGCCTCATGAGATTGAGATGCAGCAATCAGGACTGAGTCGGTCAAAACCCACTGAAGCAACCACTGCAGGGCTAGCTGACCTGGATCCATCAGACATGATGGTAATTAGCGTGTGAACAAAAATAGTACTGTAGACTGAAAAGATGTTTCCATTTCTCTACTACTATAGTACAAGAAATTTTAAACTTGTTTCAGCCGCCCGTTGTGACGTAGAGGCAATTACTAGCCGTTGATTTCCTGGACATAATGAATCGCTACTCTTTATCATAGCTACCTGAACAGATCCGACGGCTGTAATTCTCGGGATTCGCTCGATGCAGTCGCCCGCCAAAACAAGGTTGACGAGATTTTTCTGGAGGTAGCGAGAGACTGCACTACTGCACACCTTGCAATGTCACGTGATGGTGATGAGAAAAGTCCTCACTCAAGAATCAAGATCTTCTATGGCTGGTTTCTGAAGTACTAGTAAATGTGCACGTGCAACGCACGTATTATCATATAAAAAATCATCATTCATTCTAGAAAACAATGAACAAAAATATAATAGTGTGCTAACATGAGGCAATATTTAGTGAACATATTTGTCGATCATGAGTAAACTGACAATGTTCGAGGGGAATTTTTTAAAAGTATATCACAATTTTGTGGACCAAATCCTTTTCGAATCCTTGCCGACGAACAAGTCATGTGAATATAAATTTTACATTGATATTATGATTTTTTTTTAAATAGACAAAGGCACGACCATGAAGAAATCGATGCACAACAATATGTATTTTTAAAAGGACATCACCGGTTCACACACATAAATGATATACATGTTTCAAAAACATAACCAAAAATGAACATGGGTATAATGAGTAATCATGCTTACAGGCATGGCATAGAGGGAGTGCAAATTTCCATTCATCTCTAAAGAAAAGGGGGAATGTCCCAATCAATTCTGGAAACATAGTCATGCGGTACAAATGTTGAACCTACTCGCACAACCAGTGTAATGAGCGCATCATTCATTATACTCATCATTTACCAGGTTGCAGTAACCTCCTTTTCAAAAAAAAATTACCAGGTTGCAGTAAATTGAAGTCTTGCAAGAGCGGGTTTGGTCAAGTCAGCCATGTAGTAGTTGCCAGTGACCTGGTTCCTAACAACATTGGCCATCTTGCGAAACTCCTTGTGCATGAGACTGGAGAACGCAAAGGCTTGGTCTGCTGCGTCTTCGTCATCTCCTCTTGTCAAGAGGACCACGGTCATCTCCTTTTCAGCAGCTAGCTGCACCATGTCTTCTTGTTTGACAGGTCAGAGACCAGTAGGAGTGGACATTGTAGAGGTAGTTGGTCCCCATGCTGAACTGAACCGTGGCACTGCTGTTGCGAATTACTACATCAGGTCAGAGTGCAATGCATGTTAGATAGTTATGGTTTATGATAACCTTTGCAGGAGTTTAACAAGACATATTAAGGTACTGAAGATCGAAGGTGGCACGTGCATAAAAGTTTCAGGCGGTATTTCCATTTCCAGCGAACTGAACAAATAAAGTAGAAAAGGACAAGCTAATGCCATGTGTGCACAACCAGCATATGAAAGGCCAATGAAGTACACGAGGGCATCATTTGAGTTCATAGATAATCGGTGAACAAGAGGGCATCATTTTTTCAGTTTAGAAACAATACAAATTGGCAATGCATGTCAATCTGCAAGTACATAAGAGAGGTGAAACTATCTTACATAGTTGTGCATGTTTAACATGTGCTTAGTTTGTGAAGCATTTGTCAAACACCCAAGAAAAGAATACGAAAATAGATCGAAGCACATGTACGATCGAGGCTACGGTGGAATTTGCCAGAGATGAACGTGACTTTCGACGCACAATAGACCGTTCGAAGGACCTGAATATGTACAAAACCCATAATACCTTATTATTGATAATTATACGACATGCTTTCAAAGTATGAAAATGTGCTTATTAACAGAAATACATTGAGATAGGATGCAGATCAGGAAAACGTACCAGTCACTTTGACCCAACCCGATGTAGCCGAGTTCACTGGATCTTCTCCCCGACAACTTCATTGTAGTTTCTGCACAATAACACATTTTCTGAAGAAATATATTCTGCACACGACCAACGGTTTCTCTGAAGAAATGTATTCTGCACAATAGATTAAAGTTTCTGCATGATAGTTCAAAAAAGATGGACATTAACAAACAAGCAAGCGGGCTGAATGGAGAAACCATGTAATCCAAGTGTGCTCCCTAACCACAGATCTATCAACATATTACACAACAAATCACAAAAGTGTGTTCTTGAGTTCTCTTACAAATATAAGCTGTTGTGTACCCAAATAAGATAGACTGAACCAACCTGCGCGACGTAAACACTTGCAACAGAGCATGTATCAACATTTTCCTTTCCTCTTCCTTTCCATTGATTCTCAGGGATATCTGATGGCCCAAAACTGAAGCACAAAAAAGTGTTAGCTGATGCTGAACCATGGGCTAATCGGCGAGTGAATAGCGAAAGCTAATAACTATGACAGATTCTTGATGTCACTAAGACCACAACATTTTAACTGTGTGTGCCCCCCTCTTTGGCGCTCAATTCCATAAGGTTTTTTCTGTTCAACCTCTCTCTTCTTTCCACCAAATCTAAAGTGTTAGGACACAAAAAAAATTCATTTTGAAGGAAGTGGAAGTGCACTAACAGCATACTGAAGCTAGAGACATCTATTACGATTACAAAGGCAAAATAAGATAGCAGATGCGTGATACTAATCTCTGAATATTGTGAACAAATAGTTGAAACTGACCAAAAGTTCAATAAAAAAATTTGGGCCTTAAACAATATTGACTGATAAGAGTATTTGGTACCTAAATTTACCTTCCAATTCATCACAACAATATTTAATATCACGATACAGGATATAACATACTTAAAGGGAGACGTCATGATTCAAGTTACTGCGAAAAGGGTAGTTCAGAGCTCTGTAACATTTGCATACCAATCACACTACATCATAGCCTATAAGAAAGGATAACAAGTGGGGAAAGACATACCCTTCCTTCCACTAAATCATGTGTGCCAATGTTGACAACAATGATTAACTATTGCAGCCGCCAGCGGCCAACCCCACCACCGTCGCCCGTGGCGGCGCCTCCTTCCTTGGCGCTCACCCTTGCTTTAGATTCAAAAACTCCTGCAGAAACACCACACAAAATTCACCATTCAAACCAAACACCACACTGAGCTCATATTTAGTTCAGCATAATCTGAAGAATAAACATTCAAATGAAATCCCATGAGTATTCTGTGACCACCGGAATAGAAGCCAACCCAGTGTCGTGAAGACATTTACAAAGAAAAGCCTAATTTCTGAAGTTTCCTGCACAAAACAGAGATGTAATGCCTAACAGATTATAGAATTGCCATTTGTGTTAATAAAGGAAATGTATAGGATAATCTATAGTACTTGGGTGTGTTGCCTGCTCATCCTAAACAAGAACACTTTGTTAAATCCATTGTTTTTTATAATCTACAATATTTAATACCTCAGCAGGTTTGGCAACCTTGGAGATAACTCCTCACAAAAATAAGTAAATAGAATCCCTCCAATTTCCACCATCATCAATCACAACATGCACTGTTCTAAAAATAATAACCGTTGAATGAATGCAAATTCTAGAGTCTCCAATCGTGTCCTACATACTGCATGAATATCAGCATGACAGGCATAAGTACTAAGCATATAAGCACTAACAGTCTACATTATAAGTTACAACTCTGACGGGGCTACTATAGATGTAGGCATGAACATAAATTTGCTAGACCCAAATGATGATAGGATAAATGAAATTGAGACATTGCAGGATCTGTTAGCACTGAACCGAGAACAGCATACGCCGAACTTTGTGCATTACTATCTGAACAAACAACATTTGATTTACATGAAGTATGCATCATCGTCTAGAATTACCAACGGGTAAGGGATGGAGATTGGAGAAAGAAGGGAGGGAAGAGAAGACCCACCGATTTGAGAAGCACGGGATCCGGCTTCAACGGCACCAGCGAGCACATCACAGATCGAGATGGAGATCCGAGGCGGCACACAAGTAGCAGGGAGAGAGAAGAAGAGGGGAAGCAAGAAGGATTGGTAGGGGAGAGAAGAAGAAAACGATCTGGAGAATCTCATATACGCACGTTTCAGTCCACAGCAGCCGGAGTGCTGTGCGGCGAGGTTGGCGAAGGAGGCACCACCGGCGAGGATCTGGTTGCAGGGCTCGCCGAGGAGCGCGGCGACATCGGTGCGTGTGGTGGCGGAGAAGACCCGGCCCTCGAGATCCTTCCAGGAAGCCACGCGCCGCTCCTCCTCGTACTTGATGACGCCCGCCCCATCTCCTTCGCCGTCGCCGCAAACGCCATCTCTCCATTCTTCCGCCGCTTGCCGCTCCGGTTTCTTCGGGAGGTTGGTTCCTCGCGACGGGGGTAGCAGAGGAGAGGAGGAGCGGCGGCGGGCGGCGGCGATGGGAACAGGGAGGAGTTCTGTGGCGGCTGGGGGAGGTGTGGAGTCAGGAGACGTGATGTTTTTTTTTCAACTGCGACGTGATGTTGGTTCGGGGTACGACGTCGTGAGCGGATTAGTGGGCACGCGTGGGACCGTACGTTGGTGGCGGTGGCGAGCATCTAATCTCGTCCCAATTCGTTTGGATGGCAGACCATCAATGTCTGACTCTTAGATATATTTAGGTGGGATAGATCCAAGGGTGCTGTCGCCCGCCGCCCCATCTCCTTCGCCGTCGCCGCAAACGCCATCTCTCCATTCTTCCGCCGCTTGCCGCTCCGGTTTCTTCGGGAGGTTGGTTCCTCGCGACGGGGGTAGCAGAGGAGAGGAGGAGCGGCGGCGGCGGCGATGGGAACAGGAGGAGTTCTGTGGCGGCTGGGGGAGGTGTGGAGTCAGGAGACGTGATGTTTTTTTTTCAACTGCGACGTGATGTTGGTTCGGGGGTACGACGTCGTGAGCGGATTAGTGGGCACGCGTGGGACCGTACGTTGGTGGCAGACTGGCAGAACATCTAATCTCGTCCATTCGTTTGGATGGCAGACCATCAAAGTAATACGGACTCTTAGATATATTTAGGTGGGATAGATCCAAGGGTGCTGGTTTTCTTGTGTACACTAAGTCTGGTGGGTTTAGACTAATTCATGTTTGCTTTTTTAATAGTAGTATAGATCCATCGCGCAAGAAAAGATTTTAATTGCAGTTTGACCAAGACACCACGTGCATAGCACGTGCCATCTACTAGTATGATTTAATATGTTGTTGCTCTATACATGATAATTAAACTTTACGTGATGAAAATCCAGATAACTGAAATAGTGTCAACAGAAGACGAATGGTGCTATATGCGTGCAAGGAGTGCTGGAAAAAACTGCACACAGAAAATGATAGCTCAGTGTTCGGCGTTTCCAAGTCACTTGTTTGGTAATACATTCATAAGGTCCTAAAGAAAAGCATGAGAAACTGATTATAAACTGTGAACACATTTGGTGCATGTACATGATCATGGCATTTTTGAACAATTAGGCAAGCAGCAAGGGAACTTTTTCCTTCGGAGAATCCGAAAGGGCAGAAAAAGAAGTGATTGGGGACAGTTGAAAGCCTCCAATGCAAGACGTAGTTTGTTAGACGCGGCAGATAGTGTGGTCGTCAGTTTCGACCGTAGATGTTGTCGTCCCAGATCATCCGTTTTGTGTAACCCAAGGTTATGTATTTTATGTCTAAACCTTAGCCACGGTCAATTTGATCTTGATCAAGTAGTGAGACAGTGGGTATGAAATACTTTATGTGTATATATATTACCGTTTCCTACACCATCTTCTCTGCATAATCACTGCTAGCTGAGGTACTTCAATTTTAAAATCAAGGGATCCAGAACTGATTCCCTACTAATCTGAAACATCGTGTGTGTTCAATTCATTATGAAAAAAAATCACTACAAAATTACCACCAGCTCACATATTTGGGCTTGCAATCAAATGATCTAGAACTAATTCCACTGCGTGCTAATCCGAAGCATCAGGACATGCTCTTTCCTACATAATTATATTAACTAGCTCATATGCCTAGTTAACATGCTTAATTCTACTCCCGCAACAAAAAACATGCTTAATTCTCAGATCAAGGGATCCGAAATTAATTCCGTGTTAAGTTGTACTAGTCATTACGATTTTTTTTACAGTAGTTCTTATCTCCAAGTCAGATCTCTACTAATTCATCCAGGAAAATTCAGTCCGCTAATAAGAAACAAACACAAAGAGAAATGGCACAAAAATAGCACAGCAAACTGATTAGAGCAGGGGAATAAATTACCTACTCATAAAACTTTTACTAGCTCTGAAAATTGCACAAAGAATCAGTGGCGGAGCTATGTTGGGGCCAGGGGGCCGATGCCCCCCCCCCCCTACATTTTCAGGTTAATTATAGTTCCATAGGGTTTATCAAGCGAGCTTTCTCCATGCTAAAGGACCATAGAAGAAGCGGGTGCAAATGACCATGCCGTAGATGCAGGCAGCCAATGTGACCAACCTGCAAGTGAAAAATACCTTAACCCATCAGCAATCCAAACACCATCAGCAAACCGAAGAACGAGATAAGAGATCGTCGTAGAACCTGCGACGTAAAGGGGGAAAATACTAGTCAGTTTTCAATGGTTTTGGCATGCAAAGCCATCCAAACGTGGAAAATAGATCCCTTGATTGTGATAAGAGAGTTGTATATGAAGAAGCTCTACAGGTATATAACATGTTTGAGCGATACTTGACCATATTCTAATCATACAACGATATGGCTAATATATGCCACTAGAGTGCTCCAGCAATCTAAACATGAGCCAATCGTGGTTATCTTTATCGCAGTCTTTGTAGATCAGTACTCAGGTATGTGGCTAATATATGCAAGAACGGTTCAACAATAACACCAGGTTCTAATCATACATGGCATGCTAGCATTTAAGTCTGCAATGGGCACAAGGTGCCACATTAATATTAGTGTCCCAGATGTGCAAGCAATTTTTAGAAAGGTAGATGCAGAACAAGACAACATTGTAGAAGCAAGAGTTGCACTTATAACATTAACAGAAAACAAGAATAGAATTAGCGAACCTTATAACATTAACAGAAAACCAGACATCATGCATGGAGAGGTATCAGTACGTTAAAACGCATTCCGAATAGGTGCAGCAACACATGAGATCGTCGTCAAACCTGTGAAATAAAGGGAAAAAACACTAGTAATCACAAAAATTTGTTCCCCTTGTTTACATGCCATGGTTGGTCTATGTGGACAGGAACTTTTACTACCTCTGAAAACTGCACAAAGAATCAGTAGGGGAGCTATGTTGGGGCCAGGGGGCCCCCCCCCCCCCCCCCCCCCCCCCCAGCGTTGGAGCAATTTCGGAAGAACTTTTTTTAGAGACTTAGATCAGCCCCTCCCCCCAGTGTTTTTCGGCTAGCTCTGCCACCTCTTCTTTTCAAAAGAGAGTTTTGAAACAAAGGTAAGTTGATGATTAATAGTAAAATCGGATTTTAGTCTGCGATACTTTTGATATCGACTAAAATTCTAAAAAGCAATATCTGACAAAAAGATCTCCTACATGACTAGTGACATCCTCTAGGCTCTGCCCAGTTGTTACAATCAGGAACATTTATCTTTCAGTTTCATTCAAGTGAGACAGAATATAATACCAATCAAGAACATTTATATTTCATTTTTATTCAAGTGAGACAGGATATAATAGTAATACCCTCTAGGATCGATGTCCTTTCTCAATCCATGTTAATCAAGTAGCCACATATGGCATTGCTCTCGGGCACAGACTTGGCTTGAGACCTGACATATATGTAGGGTGACATGATATAAGGATTGGTACGAGCAGCTTGGATTGACCAGCTCAAAGAAGGCAAGGCTCAAAAGGAACTTCTAGATACGAAAAGCTTCTTTGGTGCACGGCGTCCAGTGATATGCTTATCGGCACCACTCGTTTGCATGTGGATCGTCATAGCGCAGTTATGAACCAATGTATAACAACGTAGCGGTTCTTTTACAGCATGCAGTATATCATGGGTAAAGCACATTGTTTGGTCCTGGATTCGTTCACTAGTAGTAGCAAATGTTCCCCGATCCATCCCCTTTGTATGAAGAAATCTGGAACTGGTTGCAACAAGTACCACACTCGGCACAATTTGTCCCTTGTTAGCCTGTCCTACCACACTCGAGCATGCAATAATAAATTTCTTTTTTGTTTGCAGACTAGGCGATGCAATTTCTTTTTCAAACTCTTAATGTACAATCCGTCATGGTGAACCACGCTTAATGAGTCTCTAAAGGCAGTAATCAAGTTTTGTGACACTCTCAATGTACAGTTTAAGACAGATCCATGTTTTTTTAATCAACACAATGCAAGTTGTAATAGTCATTAGCGAAGAGCAAGGTTTTGGCATACACTGCAGCACTTTATGACTCGGTTTTAATTTCCACCTCATGCACATTCCACCAGTGCTAATCGTCATTAGCACAATAGCACTAGTCACCACACAGGTCAGGAGGATTTGAATGTTTTCCTACACAAGAAATTCGATGAATTCTTTTCGTACATATTCAATTAACGGGTTGGCTGATGCATGCGCCATTTAACTCTCCGTTTTGGCCACCTGCGCGCTGATCCAGCGAGATTTCTTGCGTTGCATGCAGATCCCACCTCGCCCTGTCCCATCCAGCGCGGCTCCCGACTTGTAAAATTATTAACTACATACGGTGTATATATATATATATATCCAACTATTTGCGTCTCTTTACTACTTCATCATAGAAGCTAATCCAATGGGAGGCTACAATAAATGATCTAATCTGGCAATGACTCGCACCATGTTCGGCAAAATAAAACATCCTTACTAGAGATGTGTTATCGTGTATTCCCTTGTTTGTTCACATGCATCGTCCTCCCATTTTTTCTTTCCTATATCCACAGTTTTTCATGCGATCATCTGGCATCCTAAAATAACAACACTTATTACAAAGAAGATACATAATTCATATAACCACACCGTATCGACGGGCGCGGCGTGCCGCTGCGCGGGGGTAAGCTAGTTATCTCTCTATCCTCCATTTCCATCTCTTCCTCTTAGAAGCCGCTATAAACATGCTTCATTCCCTTTTCTGTCGTTAGTCTATGCAAATCATTGCTTTTATTTCAAATATGTTCTTTCTATTTCGATTCTAACTATGCATATGAATGATCAATATTGAAAACCAAAAGCCATATGCTTTCGTGTTGTGTTGTAACTTTCAAGTATTTCTCACTTTCACTTCCCTTTTACCATTATTGCGGACCTTTACTGTTGGTGTTTTGTATTATTTGTCTATGACCAAGGTAAGTTATGAAATATTGGTTGGTCAAATCATAGAGTTGTATGATTGTTCTAGATGATACTACAATCACAAGCCTCAGTTATGCATTGTCATCGTTTTGAATTAGTTTTGCAAATTTACAATATCATGTCCATCCAGCACTATGGTTTAACCCTGCAGGTCCGTGACGTGTTTGACGCCAACAACTACTTTGGATATGTTTTTGGCAGTGCTGCTAACATACCATTTTTGCGAAGGACGGTAGTTATAAAAAAACCGAGTAATATCCTATCAAGTAAATGATGATGTATCCTACCAACTAGACATACCCTGCAATGCAATAAAGAGTGTTCTAACCCCAAAATTATGGAAGCGAAAACACAAAAGGCCCATGAAATAAACAACAACCCCCGGCCCGCAAACAGAGCAGCAAGAAATCTATTTGTAAATTAACAATCAAACAAATAAATGGTAGAAAAGTAGAACGGCGCAGCAAGGCGCGCGTATGCTTCTAGTCTACTAGTACATATTACACACTTTGTGCACAAAGGCGATTCTTGTCTTCAAAGTAAAAAAATGCGCAAACGCAAATGCGACTGAACACTGGTTATCGTGTATCTGTGACGCACGCATCCATTGAAGCGTAAAGCTGTATCATACGTGTATTGAACACGAAATGATTTTTCATTCAAATTCCATGCCAACATCCATGTGCGCATCTATTTCTCGGTACTGTTCAAGCATGACAAGTGCCTCCTTCCTGATTTGTACTACTATAAGATTGACATGAACAAGTAATTAAGTACATCAAGGGCGCTCGCTTGGAATCAATGTATTTCGGTACGGAGATGTTTAACTTACACCGGTATCTTACCGGCCTCTTGAGCAACTTACGGCTGGACATGAAACGACGGGCCGAGACGTATATTATTTACAAAAGTGTATTTGAAGGTAAAACGGGAATCCAAACAGGGCACAAAAGAGCCGTGCATCAAGATATTACTAGCAAATATACCCGTGCGTTGCAACGGGAGAAAAACAATCAGATTATATAGATATGATAGAGATAAAAAAAGTCTGAATCAAATGCAAGGATGAGATAAGGATTTTCAATATGTCATTTCACAAACTATGTCTGAGTGATGTTATGATGAGAAGGGACTTTTAAAAATTCATTTCAAAAACAGAAAATGTGATGGTCTTATCATGACTTAATTTCCTAAGGTGCCACAATGAAAAATATTTTTTTTGGTTGAGCAAACTACATTGTTGGACCGCTGCCTGAGCTAGACTGATACATGATGTGTCTCACATTGACCTAGCGTAGCGATGTTTTCCAAAACCAGTAGAACTTTGGTACGAGAATAGTTGTGTACGGAGGCAAAGCAGACATTTAGTCATTTCCATATAGTTTATAAAAACTAACCATAGCAAGATGTGTCAATTTTTTTGGGCTCGGCGCTGTAGAGAACACGAAAATCTTTTTTTACCCGATGCGCGAGGGACTAAATAAAATCATAAAATGACCTCTACAGATCCCCTAATAAAACTTCTACCTAAGCGATTGTTTGTTTTGTTCGTTACTTAAGAACCGGTTTTAATTTTTCTGAACATTTTCTAAAATTTCATGGACATTGTTTTCAAATTCCCGAATATCTGTTGAATATACGATTATATTTTTAAAAATCATGAACATTTTTTATTTCATTGTTTTTTAAATCGTGTTTTTCTATAATATGCGAACAATTTTTTTAATCATGAACATTTTATGATCCCCTAATAAAACCTCTACAGATCCCCTAATAAAACCTCTGCCTAAGCGATGGTTTATTTTGTTCGTTACTTAAGAATCAGTTTTATTTTTTTGTGTACATTTTCTAAAATTTCATGGACATTGTTTTCAAATTCCCAAATATGTTTTGAATACACGATCATATTTTAAAAATCAAGATTTTTTATTTTATTATTTTTTAAATCGTGAATTTTTTAAATATGCGAACAGTTTTGTTTTTAAATCACGAACTTTTTATGATTTTTCAAATGTTTTCTGAATTCACAAACATTTTATGATGTATCTATATATTTTTTTCAGTACTCGTAACTTTCTTGAAATTTGTTTTTTTTTTGGCAATCCCAGAGTAATTTAAAGAAAGAAAAACAGAAAAAAATAAGAAAGGAAAAAGGAAAAGAAAAACAGGGGCGTCAGTACGGGCCGGCCCATTACCGCCTGTATATTGTTGAAAAGGGGAGAAAAAAGGTACTACCAATGGATCGAACCCTGGTGTCCCGTGCGGAGAACTTTGGCCTTGGCCACTGCGCTGGCTTCCTACAACTGTTATATACTTGTATTGACGGTCCTATAAGAAGCAAATTTGACGGTGATTTTTTTTTTAAAAACGAGTCGTTTTCTTTACTTACTGGTGGCATGGTGGGTAAATAGGGACAACTTCAAGGGTAATTTATATGACGGACGACAGAAACCCAATTCTCTTTATTATTATTAGGTAAAGATAAAGATTTACCGCTGAAAACAGTTTTTTTTTGTGTGTGAGATTTTTTTTTGTGTGTGTGTGAGATTTTTGTGTGTGTGTGTGTGAGATGAAGCCACAGGGTGCCACGCGCTTGGTCGCCTGCAAACGCATACTGGGCCGAGCACGGAGGAGCGAGGTCCTGATTAACGGGCCGTCTCTTTGCAGCGATTACTTCCGGCCCACGACGACCAGGGGAGCGCACGTGAGCCCGCGCGGTCTCCCGTGGCGGACGGTCGGGAGAGCCCGCGCGCCCTCGCGCAGCTTCTGGAACCTTCCACACCCATCCCCTCTTTCCAATCCCACCTACACCCTTCCCTCTCCTCTCCTCTCCAGACGCTTCTCCCCTCCCCCTTTTCTCTCCCTCCTCCGGCCTCCAGACCAACACCAGAGCAGATTCCCACGCGACGCGAGCGATCTCGATCGATTGACAGAGAAGAGACGAGAGGACGGCCATGGGGCTGGACTACTACAAGATCCTGGGCGTGGACAAGGCGGCCAGCGACGACGACCTCAAGAAGGCCTACCGCAAGCTCGCCATGAAGTGGCACCCCGACAAGAACCCCACCAGCAAGAAGGAGGCCGAGAGCAAGTTCAAGCAGATCTCCGAGGCATACGAGGTACGTTACCCATCTTCCCATTTCTCTCTTTCTAGATTTGATTCCTTTCCTCGATTCCGTCCGTCCGACCGTCGATCTCGCGCCGCGGCAATGCTAACGGTGGCTGGCTGCTCCGTCCGGGCGACGGCGCGCAGGTGCTGAGCGACTCGCAGAAGCGGGCGGTGTACGACCAGTACGGCGAGGAGGGGCTCAAGGGCCAGGTGCCGCCGCCGGGGGCCGGCGGCGGCGCGGGCGGGCCGGGGGGCGCCACCTTCTTCTCCACAGGCGCCGACGGGCCCACGGCGTTCCGCTTCAACCCGCGCAACGCCGAGGACATCTTCGCCGAGTTCTTCGGCTCCTCCAGCCCCTTCGGCGGGATGGGGGGCATGGGCGGCGGCATGGGGGGCATGGGGGGAGGCGGCCACGGCATGCCGTCCGGCGGCATCAGGTTCTCGCCCTCCATGTTCGGCGGCGGCGGCAACCACACCTTCACCCAGACCTTCGGCGGCGGCGGCGGCGACCAAACCTTCACCCAGACCTTCGGCGGTAGCGGTGGCCAAGGCTACCCCGGGATGTTCGGCGGCGGTGGCGGCGCGCCGGTCAAGGCGGCGCCCATCGAGAGGAAGCTGCCCTGCTCCCTCGAGGAGCTCTACAAGGGGACCACCAAGAAGATGAAGATCTCCAGGGAGATCGCCGATGCCAGCGGGTGAGCGCCCTCTCCTATCCTTCCCCTTCCTCTGCTTTATGCATAATATGGTCATTTGTTACTGCTGATTAAGTAAGATTCCTAGATTAAGATTGGAGATTGTCTTAGTTGGCCCGGATTGAACCTGGGAATTGCAATGCCCTTTTTTGATTCCATCTAACATTTCAGCTGTAGTGGTGTTGATTTGGACAGTTCTTGGGAATTCTTAAGCCAGCTTTTAGATTTTAGCGTGCTCGGTCATTCAGAATTATTTAGTGTCAGTGTGAGGTATACATGTGTTGAGAAGATTAATAATAAATCTGAGAAATGTGCAGTTGACCACTTGGATCTGCCTCATTTGTTTTAGTACACACTACAATGAACCACTTGCTACCAATCTTTTGTCTTCAGAAAATGATGCCTGAGATCTGCTTGATTCACAGCCACTGTTCCTGGTTTATTAAAACTACAATACAATTGTTAGCAGTGCAATGTCCTTTTTGGTTCCATCTGATAATTCAGTCATGTGTTGTTAATATGGACAGTTCTTAGGAATTTTCAAGCCAGCTGTTAGTTATTAGCGTTCTTCATTCTGAATTATTTGGTGTCAATGTAAGGTATACATGTGAATTAAACCTGAAAACTGTGTAGCTGATCACTTGGGTCTGTTTGATTTGTTTTAGTGGACATTGCAGCGACAGCCATTGTTCATGGTCTATTCTACAGCTATATTGGTAGTAGCGGTGCAATATCTCTGTTTATTCAATCAAATAATGCACTTGTGACTTGTTGATTCTGGTAGTTCTTAGGTATCTTAACCCAGCTTTAGATTTTGATGCTGCTCAGTCATTCTGAAATATTTAGTGTCAGTTATCTGTGCATGTGTTCAGAAGAAGAAGACGCTGAATTTGTGTGCTAAATTAGATACTAAACTTTACTCTTCTGCGTCTGTGCAGGAAGACGATCCCGGTGGAGGAGATCCTGACGATCGACGTGAAGCCGGGGTGGAAGAAGGGCACGAAGATCACCTTCCCGGAGAAGGGCAACGAGCAGCCCAACACGATTGCGGCGGACCTGGTCTTCATCATCGATGAGAAGCCGCACTCGGTGTACACCCGGGACGGCAACGACCTGGTGGTGACGCAGAAGATCCCCCTCGCCGAAGCCCTGACAGGCTACACGGTGCACCTGACGACGCTGGACGGGCGCAGCCTGACGGTGCCCATCAGCTCGGTGATCCACCCGGGGTATGAGGAGGTGGTCCGAGGCGAGGGCATGCCGATCCCTAAGGACCCGTCCAGGAAGGGCAACCTGCGGGTCAAGTTCGACATCAAGTTCCCCGCCAGGCTCACCGCCGACCAGAAGTCCGGCATCAAGCGGCTCCTGGGGCAGTAGAGCAGGTCTGTGTGTTGAACTGAACAGGGGACGTGAGATGACATGCTGCCTGCTTTTGGAGCATCGGCGACGATCGAGTTGGCCCTTTGGATTAGATGAGAAAGTGTATACGATGTGAACTTGAGGTGCATAGATAGGTAAATCTTGGAAGTGCATTTCTTGTAAACTTTTGGAGATCAAAGGGTGTCTGCTGGATGACTTATTTTTTGTTGTTCCTGGTGTTTTGTATGGATTAGTGATGCGGTAGAGGTAATAAAGTGACTTCATCATAGTCCAAAAAACTGGGTGTACAAATTCTGCATTGCCAGCTGTTGTTATTACTTTGCCTGGAAAATCTTGCAGACTGGAATTCGATTAGTGATGATTGATTGGGTTTGAAAGATTAGTTACTCAGCTTTTGATTTTCTTTTTCTTCTGATTCTGAAATACTCCTATGCTGCTGTAGTATTGGACGAGAAGGTTACTCAGCGTCATTCAACTATATGCCATGGTGGGATATTGCTTATCGGAAATTTATTTATTGGTCAAAGGGATAAATTGGGTAGTTTATTGGCATGTCGGTCGATTTATCGACCAATTTATCTTATCGATTAGACACTGATAAACGATTAGACACCAAAAAGCGATAAATTGACCGATTTATTGGAATATCTGCCTCATTTTCTCGTCTTTCGCCCGCACGCTGTCCAGGTTAAAAACTCGACCTAGCAAAAATGTTCGGCTGTGCGACACCTGGATATAACCTAGCTCATGTGGGTGAATATAAGAAGGTCCGGACACGCCCCAAACATGGCCGCCATGTCACAACTCTCAACCCCTCTACTTCTCTTGACCTTCGCTCTGCTTTCGTACCCTTCCTGTTCCCCTCACCGCACCATCATGGCTGTTGTTCTCGTCCCTCTCCGTTCACTCATTTTCTTCTTCTCCTTCAAAGTCGGCACCGCATGCATCTCTCTCGCCACCACCACCAGCCGTGTCATGAGAGCAGCGGAGGGGCGAGGGGACGCCGCACACATGGTGAACCCCACCGATTCGTCGAAGGGCACCGCTCGCCATGGGGCAAGCTCGGCAACCACCTGTTTTTTTCCAGCATGCAAAGATGGATATAGTGTTGCTTGCAACCCAGAGCACGGCAAGCTGCAACTGCATTTCCAAGATGCTACTACCACAATCGGGAGTGTTGCAACCTGCTAGTGGAGCAGCTACAACGGGCCGCACGCCGGAGTGGAGCTGGCAAGCGTTTTTGTTGCAACCATGAAGAGGCACGGCTGGAACCGTTCATGGCAAGAGCTTCAACCGGCAATGGCGAGAGCTGCATCTGCGATATCCGCTAGCCACGAGCGACGACGTGTGAGTGTGACCCGTCGGTGTAGAGGTGCAAACAGTCAGCGGAGGCCGGAGAGCTTCGATTGCAGTGACTATGAGCTGCACGTTTTGCTGGAACCGGCGGCCTAGGGTGCTGAACCAGCTTCTTCAGAAGCTGTGACGATTGAGGAACTGTGGTCTTTTGTTGCTGTAACCAACAGTCTGGTTTGCTACTACGATGCATCACAGCGAGCAGTGGGTTCTGCATATCTACGACGGTCACAGCTGTCCGGCGATGGATGGCACTATTTTTTCTGTGACTGGTGTGAGATTTTGCTACGACCGGCAACCTTTTTTTTGCCGGCAACGGCGTCAACTCCGTGCTGCATCGGATACGGCCATGGCTATTGGCGATAGCGGCGACCTGTCGAAGGACGAGCGTTGGTGGCCGGGGAGGAGTGCGGGTGGCTCCAGAGCGCGCGTGCGCCGATAGCCCATGGCCGGCAAGTGCGGGCGCCCGATGAGGAGCGAGCGAGGCCGAGAGAGCGAGTGGAGGATCGCGGGAAGACGAAGCCTTCAGATCAGACCGTTAGGCGCGTACGGATCGAACGGCTCTCCATTGACCGGCGGAAGCCTTGGCCGGTCGACCGGCGCATATCATTGTCAAAATTATCTGAATGAATTTAAGATAATATGAGGGAAGGGCTGCGGACAAATCAGAGGTGGACCCATACTCAACGAATACAAACACGCCATGCCGCACACGGCTGCCAATGCCGGACAAACTCGTGCCGCCGAACCGCCGAACCAGAAAAAGAAGCGAGCCAACGTATCCCATGCATGCATGCGTCCATGCGCCGGCCATGTGCCGCAACGTGTCACGCATGCCGGCGAGAGAGGCTATACTCCCACGGCGAGATGAGCGGCGGGCGGGGATGATAAGAGCGCCGATGAGAGAGGGAGAGAGAGAGAGAGAGAGAGAGAGAGAGAGATTAGCCCAGCTTGCTTCTCAACCCTCACTCCCCTTCACTTGAGCTCTTTGTCCTCGACGGGAGAACAATCCGGCGGGATACATGCAGCGCGGTCGGCGGCACGGCGGGAGGGCGGCGCCGCAACCGGGGGCTGGCGGCGGCATGTCGCTATTCGGGGACGATTTCTTCGATTTGCTCAACTCCGTCGGATTCGAGGACGACGATGTGTTTGGCTCGCCCAGGTCCCGCCCGTCGGCACTCGGCTCCGTGCTCGGCGGCGGGAGGCCGGTGAAGGCGGCGCCGATAGAGCACAAGCTGCCGTGCACCCTGGAACAGCTCTACGCGGGGACGACCAGGAGGATGAGGATCACCAGCCTAGTCGTCGACGCCGACGCCAGCGGCACCGGGTGAGCTCTGCTGCCCCCATCCCTCTCTCTGCTTCAGACCCTCTATGTACATCTTCCTTGCTGAATGCCATTGCCATGCCGCCCGTGGCGACCGCACTGCACTCTGCACGCAGGGGAACGGTTCCGGCGGAGGAGACCGTGACGATCGAGGTGAAGCCGGGGTGGAAGAAGGGCACCAGGATCACCTTCCCGGAGCGGGGGAACGAGCGGCCCAACACGGTCCCGGCCGACGTGGTCTTCGTCGTCGACGAGAGGCCGCACCCGGTGTTCGCCCGGGACGGCGACGACCTCGTCGCGACGTGCAGGGCGCCCCTGGCCGGACGCGCCGTGCACCTGACGGCGCTCGACGGGCGCGGCCTCACGGTGCCCGTCAGCAGGTCGGCGGTCCGCCCGGGGTACGAGGTGGTGGTCCGCGGCGAGGGCATGCCGGTCCCCAGGAAGCCGTCCAGGAGGGGCGACCTGCGGGTGAGGTTCGACGGCAACAATAAGCTCCCGGCGGCGTGAACCGGCGACCGGAGATGATGTTGCCGCATCTGCGAGGACTTGCGTCGTCGGTGGATTAGATGATGTGACTGTGGCGAGGCCTATGTGTGGGGGGAGTAGGAGCGGTTTCATGTACAGTATGCTTCCAGCTTTGAACGAAGACGTGTAAAATCTTGTGAACCGGAGTCCGTTTGCGGAACCGATTCGTTTTGGTGAAAGAGCTGGTCACTTTGAAAGTGTGATCCACCTCGTCCGTGTCAGAGCGCCAAAGGTCCTCCTACCCGGTCACGTCGCGATATCTTTCGAGTAATCAACACGTCATAGTCACACCATGATATCAAAGTCATCTGTTAAGAGCATCTCCAGCCGTTCAGCCCCGAGGCGGCGAAAAAATGGCTGCCGGCGCTAGCCACTAGCACGCGTCCACCGCCCGCCATCTACATGCCGAGAAGCCTGTAGAAGCGGGTGTAGTCGCCGCTGCCGTCATCGTCGCGCGCCCCGCCGGAGCAACCGTCCCTGCTGCAACCCTGCCTAGGATCGCCGACGCGTGGCCGGGAGCTGGACGGCCCGGCCCCTTCCTCCTCGTCGCTGTCGAGGACGATGGCGCCGCCCTCCTCGTGGCCGCGTCGCCGGGCCTGGAGTTCCTTGTACGCCTGGCGTTGGCGGCGCACCTGCTCGCGGACATAGTCCTCCTTCGCCCACTTCAGGAAGGACTCGTCGTCGGGAGCCACCATGTCGGCGTGCTCCGGCTTCACGGGGAGCAGGCCCGGCTCTGGCTTTGGCCGGACCAGGCGAAGGGAGCGCGGGGAGGGGCGGGCTCCCTCGTTGATGACGAGGGTGCCGCTGCGGCGTCTCCTCCGGCTCTGGCTTGACGGGGCGAAGAGCCGGCGAGCCGGAGTCCGACGGCGAGGACGTCGGCTCCATTCGCCGCGGTGTCCAGGAACTACCGCGGCGGCGAGAGAAGGACGGCCGCGTCGGATACTCCAGCCGCGACAATGTTGCCCGTCTCGATGTGGTCGAGGACGGCCTCGAGGGTGCGGCCGGGGACACCCCACCGCTCGTGCCGTCCTTCGGCGTTGAGGCGGCCGCGGGGAATGACACCGTTGACGGAGGCGGTCTGCTCCTCGCGACGATGCTGAAAGTACATCGTTCACAGCGTCTCGAAGTCAGGCGCGTACCTCGGCCCTCCGTCAGGGAGGAGCGGATGCAGGCGATCTCCGCCCGCCGTGCCGCCCCTTCAGGCACCGGCGGCACGGGGACACCGCCCGCGCTCAGCCTCCACGCCCCAGGCACACGCATGTCAGGGAGCGCCGGGTACTCCGCCTCGTAGAGGAGGCGCGCCTCCGGGTCCTGGAGGTGTCGGCGGCCGAAGCCGTTCGCCGCTGCGCCATCGCCTGGAATCTCTCGGCCATCTTTACTTCGCTCGTCGGCGGGAAGGGGGCAGATGGATTTTGCGAGAGAGGGTGTGGCGTTTACCGGCGGGGAGCGGGCGCCTTTTATAGCCCAAGCGGGCCGGCCGGGAGGCGGCATTGCCGGGCGGCGCGTGGCGGGAGCGGGCGGGACGCGCGTCGGCGGTGCCTTCCTTCACTGCGCCCGTGAGGCATCCATTAGTAGAAAACAGGGCTTTCGTCCGTGCGGTTTAGCCCATTAGTCGGTTCAATCCGTAACCGGGACTAATGTGAGCATTTATCCCGGTTCGTGCGGCTAAGGCATTAGTCCCTGTTCACCTGTGCCCTTTAGTCCCGGTTTGTGCCTCAAACCGGGACTAAAGGGTTGTTGGGGAACGTAGTAATTTCAAAAAATTTCCTACGATCACGCAAGACCATGGTGATGGCATAGCAACGAGAGGGAAGAGTGTCCGTCCACGTACCCTCGTAGACCGAAAGCGGAAGCGTTATAACAACGGGTTGATGTAGTCGAACGTCTTCACGATCCGACCGATCCAAGCACCGAACGTACGGCACCTCCGAGTTACGCACACGCTCAGCTCGATGACGATCCCGGACTCGATCCAAAGCAAAGTGTCGGGATGAGTTCCACAAGACGACGGCGCAGTGACGATGTTGATGCTCCACCGACGCAGGGCTTCGCCTAAGCTCCGCTGACGATATGACTTCTCCGGCGCAGGCTTCGCCTTAAGCTCATGACGATATGACCGAAGTGGAATATGGTGGAAGGGGCACCGACACGGCTAAGGAAAGATCCAGAGATCAACTTGTGTGTCATGGGGTGCCCCTGCCCCGTGATATAAAGGAGCCAAGGGGAGGTGGCCGCCCAAGGGAGGAGAAGACTAAGGAGTCCTACTCCTCCGGGAGTAGGACTCCCTCCAATCCTAGTTGGATTAGGATTCCTGAGGGGAAAGAGAGAGGGGGGCCGGCCCACCTTTCCTAGTCCTAATAGGACTAGGGAAGGGGGGGCGCGACCACCTAGGGCTGCCCTTCTCCTTTCCTCCAAGGCCCACTATGGGCCCATGTAGTTCAGGGGTTCGGTAACCTCCGGTACTCAGAAATTCGATTTCACTCGGAACCTTTCCGATGTCCAAATGTAGGCTTCCAATATATCAATCTTTATGTCTCGACCATTTCGAGACTCCTCGTCATGTCCGTGATCACATCCGGGACTCGAACAAACTTCGTGCATCAATACTTATAAACTCATAATGAACCACATCGAAGCGTTGTTGCAAGCGGACCCTACGGGTTCGAGAACTATGTAGACATGACCTAGAACCATTCTCGGTCAATAACCAATAGCGGAACCTGGATGCCCATATTGGTTCCTACATATTCTACGAAGATCTTTATCGGTCAAACCGCATAACGACATACGTTGTTCCCTTTGTCATCGGTATGTTACTTACCCGAGATTCGATCGTCGGTATCCAATACCTAGTTCAATCTCGTTACCGTAAGTCTCTTTACTCGTTCCGTAATACATCATCTCACAACTAACTCATTAGTTGTAATGCTTGCAAGGCTTAAGTGATGTGTATTACCGAGAAGGCCTAGAGATACCTCTCCCACAATCGGAGTGACAAAACCTAATCTCGAAATACGCCAACCCAACAAGTACCTTTGGAGACACCTGTAGTACTCCTTTATAATCACCCGATTACGTTGTGACGTTTGGTAGTACCCAAAGTGTTCCTCCCAGAACGGAGTTGCATAATCTCATAGTTATAGGAACATGTATGGGTCATGAAGAAAGCATTAACATACTAAGCGATCAAGTGTTAAGCTAACGGAATGGGTCATGTCAATCAGATCATTCAACTAATGATGTGACCTTGTTAATCAAATAACAACTCCTTGTTCATGGTTAGGAAACATAACCATCTTTGATTAACAAGCTAGTCAAGTAGAGGCATACTAGTGGCATCTTGTTTGTCTATATATTCACACATGTATTATGTTTCCGGTTAATACAATTCTAGCATGAATAATAAACCTTTATCATGATATAAGGAAATAAATAATAACTTTATTATTGCCTCTAGGGCATATTTCCTGGCCTCCCACTTGCACTAGAGTCAATAATCTAGATTACAAAGTAATGATCCTAACACCCATGGAGTCTTGGTGCTGATCATGTTTTGCTCGTGGAAGAGGCTTAGTCAATGGGTCTCGCAACATTCAGATCCGTATGTATTTTGCAAATCTCTATGTCTCCCACTTGGACTTGGTCCCGAATGGAATTGAAGCGTCTCTTGATATGCTTGGTCCTCTTGTGAAATCTGGATTCCTTTGCCAAGGCAATTGCACCAAAGATTGTCACGAAGATCTTCATCGGTCCCGATGCACTAGGTATGACACCTAGATCGGAAATGAACTCTTTCATCCAGACTCCTTCATTCGCTGCTTGAAGCAGCTATGTACTCCGCTTCACATGTAGATCCCGCCACGACGCTTTGTTTAGAACTGCACCAACCGACAGCTCCACCGTTTAATAAAAACACGTATCCGGTTTGCGATTTAGAATCGTCCGGATCGGTGTCAAAGCTTGCATCGACGTAACCATTTACGACTAGCTCTTTGTCACCTCCATATATGAGAAACATATCCTTAGTCCTTTTCAGGTATTTCAGGATGTTCTTGACCGCTGTCCATGATCCATTCCTGGATTACTTTGGTACCTTCCTGCCAAGCTTACAGCTAAGCATACGTCAGTCCGGTACACACATTGCATACATGATAGAGCCTATGGCTGAAGCATAGGGAATATCTTTCATTTTTCTCTATCTTCATTGTGGTCGGGCATTGAGTCGACTCAATCTTATACCTTGCAACACGGGCAAAAACCTTTCTTTGCACGATCCATTTTGAACTTTTTCAAAACTTTATCAAGGTATGTGCTTTGTGAAAGTCCAATTAAGCGTCTTGATCTATCTCTATAGATCTTGATGCCCAATATGTAAGCAGCTTCACCGAGGTCTTTCATTGAAAAACTTTTATTCAAGTATCCTTTTATGCTATCCAGAAATTCTATATCATTTCCAATCAATAATATGTCGTCCACATATAATATCGTAAATGCTCTGAGCTCCCACTCACTTTCTTGTAAATACAGGCTTCTCCAAAAGTCTGTACAAACTCATATGCTTTGATCACACTATCAAAGCGTTTATTCCAACTCCGAGAGGCTTGCACCAGACCATAAATTGATCGTTGGAGCTTGCACACTTTGTTAGCACCCTTTGGATCGACAAAACCTTCTGGTTGCATCATATACAACTCTTCTTCTAGAAATCCATTCAAGAATGCAGTTTTTACATCCATTTGCCAAATTTCATAATCATAAAATGCGGCAATTGCTAACAAGATTCGGACAGACTTAAGCATCGCTACGGGTGAGAAAGTCTCATCGTAGTCAACCCCTTGAACTTGTCGAAAACCATTCACAACAAGTCGAGCTTTGTAGACAGTTATATTACCATCGGCGTCGGTCTTCTTCTTAAAGATCCATTTATTTTCAATGGCTTGCCGATCATCGGGCAAGTCAACCAAAGTCCATACTTTGTTCTCATACATGGATCCTATCTCAGATTTCATGGCTTCCAGCCATTTTATGAATCTGGGCTCACCATCGCTTCTTCATAGTTTGTAGGTTCGCCATGGTCAAGTAACATGACTTCGAATAGGATTACCGTACCACTGCAGTGCGTATTTTACTCTGGTTGACCTCACGCGGTTCAAGAGTAACTTGATCTGAAGTTTCATGATCATCATCATTAGTTTCTTCACTAATTGGTGTAGTTGTCACAGGAACCATTTCTTGTGATGAACTACTTTCCAATAAGGGAGCAGATACTGATTATCTCATCAAGTTCTACTTTCCTCCCACTCACTTCTTTCGAGAGAAACTCCTTCTCTAGAAAGGATCCGAATTTAGCAACGAAAATATTGCCTTCAGATCTGTGATAGAAGGTGTACCCAACAGTCTCCTTTGGGTATCCTATGAAGACACATTTTTCGATTTGGGTTCGAGCTTATCTGGTTGAAGTTTCTTTACATAAGCATCGCAGCCCCAAACTTTAAGAAAGCGACAACTTTGGTTTCTTGCCAAACCACAGTTCATAAGGCGTCGTCTCAACGGATTTTGACGGTGTCCTATTTAACGTGAATGCGGCCGTCTCTAAAGCATAACCCCAAAAGCGATAGCGGTAAATCGGAAATAGACATCATAGATCGCACCATATCTAGTAAAGTACGACACGACGTTCGGACACACCATTTCTCTGTGGTGTTCGGGTGGCGTGAGTTGCGAAACTATTCCACATTGTTTCAAATGTAAACCAAACTCAGAACTCAAATATTCTCCTCCACGATCAGATCGCAGAAATTTTATTTTCTTGTTACGATGATTTTCCACTTCACTCTGAAATTCTTTGAACTTTTCAAATGTTTCAGATTTGTGTTTCATTAAGTAGATATACCCATATCTGCTCAAATCATCTGTGAAGGTGAGAAAATAACGATACCCGCCGCGTGCCTCAACATTCATTGGACCACAAACATCGGTATGTATGATTTCCAACAAATCAGTTGCTCGCTCCATAGTTCCGGAGAACGGCGTTTTGGTCATCTTGCCCATGAGGCACGGTTCGCAAGTACCAAGTGATTCATAATCAAGTGATTCCGAAGCCCATCAAGATGGAGTTTCTTCATGCGTTTTACACCGATATGACCTAAACGGCAGTGCCACAAATAAGTTGCATTATCATTATCAACTCTGCATCTTTTGGCTTCAACATTATGAATATGTGTATCACTACCGCCGAGATTCAACAAGAATAGACCATTCTTCAAGGGTGCATGACCATAAAAGATATTACTCATATAAATAGAACAACCATTATTCTCTGATTTAAATGAATAACCGTCTCGCATTAAACAAGATCCAGATATAATGTTCATGCTCAACGCTGGCACCAAATAACAATTATTTAGGTCTAAAACTAATCCCGAAGGTAGATGTAGAGGTAGCGTGCCGATTGCGATCACATCGACTTTGGAACCATTTCCAACGCGCATCGTCACCTCGCCCTTAGCCAATCTTCGGCAATCCGTAGTTCCTGTTTCGAGTTGCAAATATTAGCAATGTAACCAATATCAAATACCCAGGTACTACTGCGAGTATTAGTAAGGTACACATCAACAACATGTATATCACATATACCTTTGTTCACCTTGCCATCCTTTTTATCCGCCAAATACTTGGGGCAGTTCCGCTTCCAGTGTCCGGTCTGCTTGCAGTAAAAACACTCAGTTTCAGGCTTAGGTCCAGACTTGGGTTTCTTCTCTTGATCAACAACTTTCTTGCTGTTCTTTTTGAAGTTTCCCTTCTTCTTCCCTTTGCCCTTTTTCTTGAAACTAGTGGTCTTGTTGATCATCAACACGTGATGCTCTTTCTTGATTTCTACCTCCGCAGCTTTTAGCATCGCGAAGAGCTCAGGAATTGTTTTAGTCATCCCTTGCATATTATAGTTCATCACGAAGCTCTTGTAGCTTGGTGGCGATGATTGGAGAATTACATCAATGACACTATCATCCGGAAGATTAACTCCCAGCTGAATTAAGTGATTGTTATACCCGGACATTTTGAGTATGTGCTCACCGATGAACTATTCTCCTCCATCTTGCAGCTATAGAACTTATTGGAGACTTCATATCTCTCAATCCGGGCATTTGCTTGAAATATTAACTTCAACTCCTGGAACATCTCATATGCTCCATGACGTTCAAAACGTCGTTGAAGACCCGGTTCTAAGCCGTAAAGCATGGCACCCTGAACTATAGAGTAGTCATCAGCTCGCTTTGCCAGACGTTCACAACTTCTCGCTCAAAGATCTGCAGCTGGCTCGCTACCCAGCGGTGCTTCCAGACGTAATTTTTACGTGCAGCAATGAGGATAATCCTCAAGTTACGGACCCAGTCCGTGTAATTGCTACCATCATCTTTCAACTTTGCTTTCTCAAGGAACGCATTAAAATTCAACGGAACAACAAGACGAGCCATCTATCTACTGAAACATAGACAAGCAAAATACTATCAGTACTAAGTTCATGATAAATTTAAGTTCAATTAATCATATTAAAAAACTCCCACTTAGACAGACATCTCTCTAGTCATCTAAGTGATCACGTGATCCATATCAACTAAACCATGTCCGATCATCACGTGAGATGGAGTAGTTTCAATGGTGAACATCACTATGTTGATCATATCTACTATATGATTCACGCTCGACCTTTCGGTCTCCGTGTTCGAGGCCATATCTGTTATATGCTAGGCTCGTCAAGTTTAACTCGAGTATTCCAAGGCGCAACTGTTTTGCACCCGTTGTATTTGAACGTAGAGCCTATCACACCCGATCATAACGTGGTGTCTCAAAGACGAAGAACTTTCGCAACGGTGCATACTCAGGGAGAACACTTCTTGATAATTTTTTAGTGAGAGATCATCTTATAATGCTACCGTCAATCAAAGCAAGATAAGATGCATAAAGGATAAACATCACATGCAATCAATATAAGTGATATGATATGGTCATCATCATCTTGTGCTTGTGATCTCCATCGCCAAGCAATCGTCATGATCACCATCGTCACCGGGCGCGACACCTTGATCTCCATCGTAGCATCGTTGTCGTCTCGCCAACTATTGCTTCTACGACTATCGCTACTCCTTAGTGATAAAGTAAAGCAATTACATGGCGTTGCATTTCATACAATAAGCGACAACCATATGGCTCCTGCCAGTTGCCGATAACTCGGTTACAAAACATGATCATCTCATACAATAAAATATAGCATCACGTTTTGACCACATCACATCACAACATGCCCTGCAAAAACAAGTTAGACGTCCTCTACTTTGTTGTTGCAAGTTTTACGTGGCTGCTACGGGCTGAGCAAGAACCGTTCTTACCTACGCATCAAAACCACAACGATAGTTTGTCAAATAGACTCCGATTTAACCTTCTCAAGGACCGGGCGTAGCCATACTCGGTTCAACTAAAGTGAGAGAGACAGACACCCGCCGGTCACCTTTAAGCAACGAGTGCTCGGAGGCGGTGAAACCAGTCTCGCCAGAAGCGTCACGCGTAATGTCGGTCCGGGCTTCATCTCACAATACCACTGAACCAAAGTATGACATGCTGGTAGGCGGTATGACTTGTATCGCCCACAACTCACTTGTGTTCTACTCGTGCATATGACATCAACGCATAAAACCAGGCTCGGATGCCACTTTGTTGGGGAACGTAGTAATTTCAAAAATTTCCCTACGATCACGCAAGACCATGGTGATGGCATAGCAACGAGAGGGAAGAGTGTCCGCCCACGCACTCGTGAGACCGAAAGCGGAAGCGTTATAACAACGCGGTTGATGTAGTCGAACGTCTTCACGATCCGACCGATCCAAGCACCGAACGCACGGCACCTCCGAAGTTACGCACACGTTCAGCTCGATGACGATCCCGGACTCGATCCAGTAAAGTGTCGGGATGAGTTCCGTCAGACGACGGCGTGGTGACGATGTTGATGCTCCACCGACGCAGGGCTTCGCCTAAGCTCCGCTGACGATATGACTTCTCCGGCGCAGGGCTTCGCCTAAGCTCCACGATATATGACCAAGTGGAATATGGTGGAAGGGGCACCCACACGGCTAAGGAAAGATCCGTAGATCAACTTGTGTGTCATGGGGTGCGCCTGCCCCGTATATAAAGGAGCCAAGGGGAGGTGGCGGCCCAAGGGAGGAGGCAGCAAGGAGTCCTACTCCTCCGGGAGTAGGACTCCCCTCCAATCCTAGTTGGATTAGGATTCCGGAGGAAAGAGAGAGAGGGGGCGGCCCACCTTTCCTAGTCCTAATAGGACTAGGGGAAGGGGGGCGCCACCTAGGGCTGCCTTCTCCTTTCCTCCAAGGCCCACTATGGGCCCATGTAGTTCCCGGGGGTTCCGGTAACCTCCTGCATCTAAGAATTCTCGATTTCACTCGGAACCTTTCCGATGTCCAAATGTAGGCTTCCAATATATCAATCTTTATGTCTCGACCATTTCGAGACTCCTCGTCATGTCCGTGATCACATCCGGGACTCGAACAAACTTCGTGCATCAATACTTATAAACTCATAATGAATCGCCATCGAAACGTTAAGCGTGCGGACCCTACGGGTTCGAGAACTATGTAGACATGACCTAGAACCATTCTCGGTCAATAACCAATAGCGGAACCTGGATGCCCATATTGGTTCCTACATATTCTACGAAGATCTTTATCGGTCAAACCGCATAACGACATACGTTGTTCCCTTTGTCATCGGTATGTTACTTACCCGAGATTCGATCGTCGGTATCCAATACCTAGTTCAATCTCGCTACCGTAAGTCTCTTTACTCGTTCCGTAATACATCATCTCACAACTAACTCATTAGTTGTAATGCTTGCAAGGCTTAAGTGATGTGTATTACCGAGAAGGCCTAGAGATACCTCTCCGACAATCGGAGTGACAAAACCTAATCTCGAAATACGCCAACCCAACAAGTACCTTTGGAGACACCTGTAGTACTCCTTTATAATCACCCGATTCGTTGTGGACGCTTTGGTAGTACCCAAAGTGTTCCTCCGTAAACGGGAGTTGCATAATATCATAGTTATAGGAACATGTATGGGTCATGAAGAAAGCATTAACATACTAAACGATCAAGTGTTAAGCTAACGGAATGGGTCATGTCAATCAGATCATTCAACTAATGATGTGACCTTGTTAATCAAATAACAACTCCTTGTTCATGGTTAGGAAACATAACCATCTTTGATTAACAAGCTAGTCAAGTAGAGGCATACTAGTGACATATTGTTTGTCTATATATTCACACATGTATTATGTTTCCGGTTAATACAATTCTAGCATGAATAATAAACCTTTATCATGATATAAGGAAATAAATAATAACTTTATTATTGCCTCTAGGGCATATTTCCTTCAAGGGTGCGATGCCCATTAGTCCCGGTTCATGCCTCAAACCGGGACTAAAGAGTAGACCTTTAGTCCCGGTTTGAGGCACGAACCTTTAGTCCCGGTTCGTGCCACGAACCGGTACTAAAGGTCCCATTTTCACACTCTACCCCAGCGTGGATCGCCTTTTCAATTTTTAAAAAAATAAAAGAAAATGATGGAAATGTCAAAAAAATAAAAGAAAATAAGTTTCCCATGTGATATGTGGTCATTTTCAAAATCCTCAAAAACCTAACAGAAAAAAAGTTACGGGGCTTTTAATATCTAGAGTGGAAAAAATCGAAAAAATTTCAAACTGTGGTCAAACCATGGTCAAACTAATTATTCTAGAATATTAGTGTTACTAAATAATTTGTTCAGTTATTTTGAATTTTGGTCAAATCTGATCAAACTGTGGTCAAACTATGGTCAAACAATGGTCAAACTATGGTCAAACCATGGTCAAACCATGGTCAAACTAATTATTCTAGAATATTAGTGTTACTAACTAATTTGTTCAGTTATTTTGAATTTTGGTCAAATCTGGTCAAACTGTAGTCAAACTGTGGTCAAACTATGGTCAAACCATGGTCAAACTAATTATTCAAAATAACTATTGTTTTCTAAATAATTATTGTTTTTAAAAACAATAGTTTGAAACTCAAACAGTGAAATGTGTCAATTCATGCTCAAGCAAAATCCTGAGGGTTAATAGGATTGACATCTTACTATTGTCAGGAAAACAACAAGTGCAGACTTGGAAACAAGGGAGAATAGAACCCGGAAGTTAAGCGTGCTCAGGCTGGGTGAGTGGGAGGATGGGTGACCGTTCGGGAAGTTAGGTGATTTGGAATGATGAGGGTGATTAGAGAAGAGGATAAATTGAGCAGTGATGAGGGGTGCTGATTAGAGATTAGGGGTTAAAATAATTCAGAAATTTAAAAATAAAAAATTATTCAAATGAAATTTCAAAAAAAAAATTTCAAATAAAATCATA
This sequence comes from Aegilops bicornis, assembly GCA_021605145.1. Classification (NCBI taxonomy): domain Eukaryota; kingdom Viridiplantae; phylum Streptophyta; class Magnoliopsida; order Poales; family Poaceae; genus Aegilops; species Aegilops bicornis. The sequence goes on along the minus strand of CM038669.1, from coordinate 664,755,719 downwards.
AAATTTCCATTAGTCCAAAGGTGGAGCTCCACGTGGCCGCGGCCTTTAGTCCCGGTTCTGGATTGAAGCGGGACTAAAGGAGGGAGGCATTAGTACCGACCCTTTTTCTACTAGTAATCAATGGAGGTTGACCGGCGCGGCAGCCTTGGCCAACCTTGGCATTGATTCCCGTTCGCGCCAAAACCACTCGCCCCGGCGCCCCCGGGCGCACCCAGCGCGCCGGGTTCTGCATGGGTCCGCCGGCACTAACTTCGGCCCAAACCGGCGAAAAACAGGCTCTTGAGAGCGCGACTGGGCCGTTTCTCGGCGCCGGCAGAAAAAAAATCGCCTTGGGGCGCCGTGTTAGGGGTGCGGCTGGAGATGCTCTAACATACACTTGTCTTCGTTTTTATTCTCCTCATATTAGCTTTGTCTTGAATCAAACGTTGATCAAGTTATAGAAAAATATATATTATGTACGATACCGAATCAATATCACTAGAATCATGCATCAATGAATATGTTTTCACGTCAGATATACTGTTTACTATAAATGTTTATATTGTTTTTCATGAACTTGGTCAAACTAACTTAGGGCAATCTTTTTTTTCGCAAGAAGGATCAGATCTAGAACGGCCACTACTGCTATCAAAACAAGCAGCTTCACTACTGGAGCCGGCTTGATCTTATCGATGACAACCGGAAAGTTTTCGGGCACACACTAGTCCTGGAGCTGCAGTCGTCGCCGTTGAAATCTTGTATAGATCTAAAGCACCTGATCTTGCCTCATAACGAGAAACCCTAACCTCACTGTCGGAGACGGACGTAATCTTTTCCGGAGCTCCATCGATTATATCCACACAAGTGAACTCGAGGAGGATCGGAGCCCGAAAGACAAACTCAAAAAAGAAGTGCCGTCATTAGCCCGAGGCCGTATGTGTGAGGACAAAAAAAATCCTAACCTAAACTACTAGTTGGAGTAGAGGCATCGAGATTCCCCTCCCCTCCGCCGGCCGCCAGAGTGGCATGCAGAGGGGAGATGAATTCACGGGCTCACGGTGAAGTCTGAAGTGGAGAGTTTGCCTCCTAAGGTCGGGATAGGAAAATGAGAGGCTTGAGAGCTAGAAAACCCTATGCCAATATATTGACTGGATTGTTGAGTTTTGACTTTAAGACAAAGCTAATATATATAATTTGCTATCTTCGATATCTATATCTCTCCTACTTAAAAAGAACGTAGCATTTTGTTGTCCACCTTCTCTTTCCTCCAACCTTATGTACGTTCCTCCCCCCTCCCTCTCTTTGTTTTGAATTTTTTTTCTCTTCTATCTCCATTTTTACCCTTTTTCTGAAAAATTCTTTAGATAAATAACGGACATAATTTGATAAACACAATCACAACAATATGGGTAGGTAAATCGCCTGTCAACGTACTAGAATATGTATACCCCGTTAAAACACACAAATAATTATTGAGTCTCTTTCTCTACTACCTTCTATATCTATACTATCTAAATAATAAGCAAGGTTCCTTCCCTGCCAACGAAATGCGTTCTGCCAATCTTCATCCGCCTCCTCTTCCATCATGTACATATGTCGTCCCACCCGCTCCTGATTTTCCCTGTAAAAATAGCCCGCTCTAGTCCCGGTTTTCTCCCTCAAGTAGTTACCTTTGCCCTAGCTCAACCCCATCTCATGGATCCCGAGGGAGTCCTGGATTAGGGGGTGTCCGGATAGCCGAACTATCACCGTTGGCCGGACTCCTGGACTATGAAGATACAAGATTGAAGACTTCGTCTCGTGTCCGGATGGGACTTTCCTTGGCGTGGAAGGCAAGCTTGGCGTCTGGATATGTAGATCTCCTACCATTGTAACCGACTCTGTGTAACCCTAACCCTATCAGGTGTCTATATAAACCGAAGGGTTTTAGTCCGTAGGACAAACAACAATCATACCATAGGCTAGCTTCTAGGGTTTAGCCTCTCTGATCTCGTGGTAGATCCACTCTTGTACTACCAATATCATCAATATTAATCAAGCAGGAGTAGGGTTTTACCTCACCCGAGAGGGCCCGAACCTGGTTAAAAACATCGTGTCCCTTGTCTCCTGTTACCATCCGCCTAGACGCACAGTTCGGGACCCCCTACCCGAGATCCGCCGGTTTTGACACCGACATAGGTGCTTTCATTGAGAGTTCCTCCGTATGTCGTCATCCTTAGGCCCGATGGCTCCTTCCGATCATCAACAACGACGGTCCAGGTGAGACTTTTCTCCCGTGACAGATCTTCAGATTCGGCGGCTTCGCATCAAGGGCCAACTCACTTGGCCATCTGGAGCAGATCGAAAGCTACGCCGCCATCAGTCGAATTGGGAGTTTGCACTATACGGCCGACATCCCCGGAGACTTGATCTTCGACGGATTCGAGCCACAGCCAAGCGCGCCGCACTGTCTCGATGGGCACGATCTAGCTCTGCTGCCGAACAGTGCCCTGGAGGCCGCACCAGCGTCCGCTCCGACCCTTAGCTCGGAGCCGACTCCCCCTATCGAGGACGAGTGTTTGGACACCGCCTCGGGGACTACGATTTCTACGTCGATTAAGCCGAACTCCATCCCTGTCGCTGCGAAGACCGTGACTCCAAGGTGCCGGACTCCTCTCCGGACTCCGAACCCTCCGCGCCCCTGCCAATCGAATCCAATTGGGCGCCGGTTATGGAGTTCACTGCCACGGACATCTTTTAGCACTCGCCCTTTGGAGACATCCTGAATTCACTAAAGTCTCTCTCCTTATCAGAAGAGCCCTGGCCAGACTATGGCCAGGAAGGTTGGTGTCGGTGTCAAAACCGGCGGATCTCGGGTAGGGGGTCCCGAACTGTGCGTCTAGGCGGATGGTAACAGGACACAAGGGACACGATGTTTTACCCATGTTCGGGCCCTCTTGATGGAGGTAAAACCCTACGTCCTGCTAGATTAACATTGATAATGTGTGTTACAAGAGTGGATCTACCACGAGATCAAAGAGGCTAAACCCTAGAAGCTAGCCTATGGTATGATTGTTTTTCCTACGGACTAAAACCCTCCGGTTTATATAGACACCGGATAGGGTTAGGGTTACATGAGTCGGTTACAATGGTAGGAGATCTACATATCCAGATCGCCAAGCTTGCCTTCCACGCCAAGGAAAGTCCCATCCGGACACGGACGAAGTCTTCAATCTTGTATCTTCATAGTCTTGGAGTCCGGCCGATGATGATAGTTCAGCTATCCGGACACCCCTAATCAGAACTCCCTCAAGAGCCCCCGAACCAGGCTTCAATGACGATGGGTCCGGGCGCATATATTGTCTTCGGCATTGCAAGACGGGTTCTCCCTCCGAATAATTTATAGAAGATTGTGAACACCAGGATAGTGTCCGGCTCTGCAAAAAGAAATTCCACATACCACCGTAGAGAGAATAATATTACACAAGATCTGCTGACATATTTTGTGGCGTGACGTCGCACCACTACCAAGCCTTTATTCAAATTGTTTTTACTGTTCCACCTCGGTAGCGTTTAGCGAAGCGGTTTCCTTGGCACGTCTTGTCGAGGCAGAGATCGTGTTCCCCTTATTCCGGGATTCCCATCAATACGGACGTGGGTAACCCAACCGCGCCATTGATTATGGCGCTTGGGAGATAAGCGAGTTTTAACAGGCCGGTGGGGATACATCTTTTTGTCCGCCCATATAAGAGGATAAGGATCCATCCTTTCACCTATGCCTTCTTCCTTCTTTGCTCATCCATTCCCGTGCACTCGAGCTCTAGCGCCCAAGTCCGCACTTTCCTCCTCAACCTTCTCCAACCATGTCAGGAGCGGGAGGCAGATGGATGGCCTCCTCCGTCACGGAGGGGCACATCACAAGACTGCGGGAGGCCGGATACTTGTCCGGCGATATCGCGCACAGGCTGCCCGACGCGGGGCAGCTTATTCCAACCCCCAGTCCCCATGAGAGGGTGGTATTTCTCCCCCACTTCCTCCGCGGACTAGGTTTTCCACTTCACCCATTTGTCCGGGGGCTCATGTCCATCATCGTGTCTTCATGAAGTTGTCTCGCCAACTATTACTTCTACTACTATGGCTACCGGTTAGCAATAAAGTAAAGTAATTACATGGCGTTGTTTAATGACACGCAGGTCATACAATAAATAAAGACAACTCCTATGGCTCCTGCCGGTTGTCATACTCATCGACATGCAAGTCGTGAATCCTATTACAAGAACATGATCAATCTCATACATCACATATCATTCATCACATTCTTCTTGGCCATATCACATCACATAGCATACCCTGCAAAAACAAGTTAGACGTCCTCTAATTGTTGTTTGCATGTTTTACGTGGCTGCTATGGGTTTCTAGCAAGAACGTTTCTTACCTCACGCAAAACCACAACGTGATATGCCAATTGCTATTTACCCTTCATAAGGACCCTTTTCATCGAATCCGTTCCGACTAAAGTGGGAGACCGGCACCCGCTAGCCACCTTATGCACCAAGTGCATGTCATCGGTGGAACCTGTCTCACGTAAGAGTACGTAAGGTCGGTCCGGCCGCTTCATCCCACAATACCGTCGAAACAAGATTGGACTAGTAACGGTAAGCATATTGAACAAAATCAACGCCCACAACTACTTTGTGTTCTACTCGTGCAAAGAATCTACGCAATAGACCTAGCTCATGATGCCATTTGGGGAACGTAGCAAAATTCAAAATTTTCCTACGTGTCACCAAGATCTATCTATGGAGAAACCAGCAACGAGGGGAAGGAGAGTGCACCTACATACCCTTGTAGATCGCTAAGCGGAAGCGTTCAAGAGAACGGGGTTGAAGGAGTCGCATTGCCGTGATCCAAATCACCGGAGATCCTAGTGCCGAACGGACGGCACCTCCGCTGCTCAACACACGTACAACCCGGTGACGTCTCCCATGCCTTGATCCAGCAAGGAGAGAGGGAGAGGTTGAGGAAGACTCCATCCAGCAGCAGCACAATGGCGTGGTGGTGGTGGAGGAGCGTGGCAATCCTGCAGGGCTTCGCCAAGCACCGCGGGAGAGGAGAAGGGAGAGAGGTAGGGCTGCGCCAAGAGGGAGAAGTTCTCGTGTGTTGGGCAGCCCCAAAAAACCACACTATTTATAGGAGGAGGGGAGGTGGCTGCGCCCCCATCTAGGGTTCCCACCCAAGGGGTGCGGCAGCCCTAGATGGGTCTTCGGGGGGGCGGCCAAGAGGGGGAGAGAGGGGGCGCCCCCTAGGGTGGGCCTTTAGGCCCATCTGCGCCTAGGGTTTCATCTCTCCCCACCTAGCTGCGCCTTGGGCCATGTGGGGGACGCACCAGCCCACCTGGGGCTGGTCCCCTCCCACACTTAGCCCATGCAGCCCTCCGGGGATGGTGGCCCCACTTGGTGGACCCCCGGGACCCTCCCGGTGGTCCCGGTACGTTACCGATAAAACCCCGGTGACCAAAACAGGACTTCCCATATATAAATCTTTACCTCCGGACCATTCCGGAACTCCTCGTGACGTCCGGGATCTCATCCGGGACTCCAAACAACATTCGGTAACCACATACAAACTTCCTTTATAACCCTAGTGTCATCGAACCTTAAGTGTGTAGACCCTACGGGTTCGGGAGACATGTAGACATGACCGAGACGTTCTCCGGTCAATAACCAACAGCGGGATCTGGATACCCATGTTGGCTCCCACATGTTCCACGATGATCTCATCGGATGAACCACGATGTCAAGGACTCAATCAATCCCGTATACAATTCCCTTTGTCTAGCGGTATTGTACTTGCCCGAGATTCGATCGTCGGTATCCCGATACCTTGTTCAATCTCGTTACCGGCAAGACTCTTTACTCGTTCCGTAACACATCATCCCGTGATCAACCCCTTGGTCACATTGTGCACATTATGATGATGTCCTACCGAGTGGGCCAGAGATACCTCTCCATTTACACGGAGTGACAAATCCCGATCTCGATTCGTGCCAACCCAACAAACACTTTCGGAGATACCTGTAGTGCACCTTTATAGTCACCCGATTACGTTGTGACGTTTGGTACACCCAAAGCATTCCCTACGGTATCCGGGAGTTGCACAATCTCATGGTCTAAGGAAATGATACTTGACATTAGAAAAGCTTTAGCATACGAACTAAGATCTTTGTGCTAGGCTTAGGATTGGGTCTTGTCCATCACATCATTCTCCTAATGATGTGATCCCGTTATCAATGACATCCAATGTCCATGGTCAGGAAACCGTAACCATCTATTGATCAACGAGCTAGTCAACTCGAGGCTTACTAGGGACATGGTGTTGTCTATGTACCCACACATGTATCTGAGTTTCCTATCAATACAATTATAGCATGGATAATAAACGATTATCGTGAACAAGGAAATATAATAATAACTAATTTATTATTGCCTCTAGGGCATATTTTCAACAGTCTCCCACTTGCACTAGAGTCAATAATCTAGTTCACATCGCCATGTGATCAACACTGATAGGTCACATCGCCATGTGACCAACATCCAAAGAGTCTACTAGTGTCTTAAACTAGTTCACATCACCATTTGATTAAGTCTCAATGAGTTCTAGGGTTTGATCATGTTTTGCTTGAAAGAGAAGTTTTAGTCAACGGGTCTGCAGTATTCAGATCCGTATGTACTTCGCAATTCTCTATGTCATATTGTAAATGCTGCTTCCACGTTCCACTTGAAGCTATTCCAAATGGTTTCTCCACTATACGTATCCGGTTTGCTACTCGAGTCATTCGGATAGGTGTTAAAGCTTGCATCGACGTAGCCCTTTACGCCGAACTCTTTATCACCTCCATAATCGAAATATTTCCTTATTCTTCTAAGGATAATTTTGATCGCTGTCCAATGATCCGTTCTGGATCATTTTGTACCCTTGACTTGACTCATGGCAAGGCACACTTCCGTGCAAGACACAAAGCATAGCATACTATAGAGCCTACGTCTAAAGCATAAGGGACGACATTCGTCCTTTCTCTCTTTTCTGCCGTGGTCGAGCTTTAACTCTTAACTTCATACCTTACATCTCAGGCAAGAACTCCTTCTTTGACTGATCCATCTTGAACACCTTCAAGATCATGTCAAGGTATATGCTCATTTGAAAGTACCATTAGGCGATTTTGATCTATCCCTATAGATCTTGATGCTCAATGTTCAAGTAGCCTAATCCAGGTTTCTATTGAAAAACATCTTTCAAATAACCCTATTTGCTTTCCAGAAATTCTACATCATTTCTGATCATCAATATGTCAACAACATATACTCATCAGAAATTCTAAAGTGCTCCCACTCACTTCTTTGGAAATACAAGTTTCTCATAAACTTTGTATAAACCCAAAATCTTTGATCATCCTATCAAAGTGCATATTCCAACTCCAAGATGCTTACTCCAGTCCTTAGAAGGATCGCTGGAGCTAGCATACCTTTTAGCATCCTTAGGATCGAAAAACTTTTCTGATTGTATCACATACAACCTTTCCTTACATCTGCCAGATTTCATAAATGCAGCTAATGCTAACATGATTCCGACGGACTTAAGCATCGCTACGGATGAGAAAATCTCATCGTAGTCAACTCCTTGAACTTGTGAAAACTCTTCGCCACAAGTCGAGCTTCATAGACGGTGACATTACCGCCCACGTCCGTCTTCTTCTTAAAGATCCATTTATTTCAATGGCTTGCCGATCATCGGGCAAGTCCACCAAAGTCCATGCTTTGTTATGATACATGGATCATATCTCGGATTTCATGGCTTCTAACCATTTGTCGGAATTTGGGCCCACCATCGCTTCTCCATAGCTCGTAGGTTCATTGTTGTCTAGCAACATGACCTTCAAGACAGGATCACCGTACCACTCTGAAGCAATACGCATCCTTGTCACCCTACGAGGTACGGTAGTGACTTGATCCAAAACTTCATGATCACTATCATAAGCTTCGACTTCAATTGGTGTAGGTGCCACAGGAACAACTTCCCGTCCCCTTGCTACACACTTGTTGAAGTGAAGGTTCAATAACCTCATCAAGTCTCCACCATCCTCCCACTCAACTTTCCGAGACAAACTTTTCCTCGAGAAAGGACCAGATTCAAGAAACAATCCCTATTGCTTTCGGATCTGAATTAGGAGGTATACCCAACTGTTTTGGGTGTCCTAAGAAGATGCATTTTATCCGCTTCGGGTTCGAGCTTATCAACCTGAAACTTTTTCACATAAGCGTCGCAGCCCCAAACTTTCAAGAAACGACAACTTAGGTTTCTCCAAACGGTTTCTCCAAACGACAACGGAATTACGTGGTGCCCCATTAAAGTGAGTGCGGTTGTCTCTAATGCCTAACCCATGAACGATAGTGGTAATTCGATAAGAGATATCATGGTGCACACCATATCCAATAGGGTGCAACTATGATGTTCGGACACACCATCACACTATGGTGTTCCAGGCGGTATTAATTGTGAAACAATTTGCACAATGTCTTAATTGTGTGACAAAACTCGTAACTCAGATATTCATCTCTATGATCATATCATAGACATTCTATCCTCTTGTCACGAAGATCTTAAACTTCACTCTGAAATTACTTGAACCATTCAATAATTCAGACTTGTGTTTCATCAAGTAAATATACTTAACATCTACTCGAATCATCTCGTGAAGTAAGAACATAACGATATTCACTTTGCATGCCTCAGCACTCATTGACTGCACACATCAAAATGTGTTACTTCCTACAAGTTGCTTTCTTGTTCCATTTCTTTGAAAACGAGGCTTTCGGTCATCTTGTCCATGTGGTATGATTTGCATGTCTCAAGTGATTCAAAATCAAGTGAGTCCAAACGGTCCATCTGCATGGAGTTTCTTCATGCGTATACACCAATAGACATGGTTCGCATGTCTCAAACTTTTCAAAACGAGTGAGTCCAAAGATCCATCAACATGGAACTTCTTCATGCGTTTTATACCAATATGACTCACATGGCAAAGTGCCACAAGTAAGTGGTATTATCATTACTATCTTATATCTTTTGGCATGAAAATGTGTATCACTACGATCGAGATTCAATAAGCCATTCCTTTAGGTGCAAGACCATTGAAGGTATTATTCAAATAAACAGAGTAACCATTATTCTCCTTAAATGAATAACCGTATTGCGATAGACATAATCCAATCATGTCTATGCTCAACGCAAAACACCAAATGCAATTATTTAGGTTTAACACCAATCTCGTTGGTAGAGGGAGCGTCGATGCTTGATCACATCAAGCTTGGAAAAACTTCCAACACATATCGTCAACTCACCTTTAGCTAGTCTCCGTTTATTCCGTAGCTTTTATTTCGAGTTACTATCACTTAGCAACCGAACCGGTATCTAATACCCTGGTGCTACTAGGAGTACTAGTAAAGTACACATTAACATAATGTATATCCAATATACTTCTATCGACCTTGCCAGCCTTCTCATCTACCAAGTATCTAGGGTGGTTACGCTTCAGTGTCTGTTCCTCTCATTCTGAAGCACTTAGTCTCGGGTTTGGGTTCAACCTTGGGTTTCTTCACTAGAGCAGCAACTGTTTTGCCGTTTCATGAAGTATCCCTTGTTGCCCTTGCCCTTCTTGAAACTAGTGGTTTTACCAACCATCAACAATTGATGCTCCTTCTTGATTTCTACTTTCGCGGTGTCAAACATCACGAATACCTCAAGGATCATCATATCTATCCTCGATATGTTATATTTCATCACGAGTCTCTAGCAGCTTGGTGGCAATGACTTTGGAGAAACATCACTATCTCAACAGTAAGATTAACTCCCACTCGATTCAAGTGATTGTTGCACTCAGACAATCTGAGCACAAGCTCAACGATTGAGCTTTTCTCCCTGAGTTTGCGGGCTAAGAAAATCGTCGGAGGTCTTATACCTCTTGACGTGGGCATGAGCCTGAAATCCCAATTTCAGTCCTTGAAACATCTCATATGTTCCGCGACGTTTCGAAAACGTCTTTGGTGCCTCAACTCTAAACCGTTTAACTGAACTATCACGTAGTTATCAAAACGTGTATGTCCGATGTTCGCAACATCCAATGACGACGTTTGGGGTTCAGCACACTGAGCGGTGCATTAAGGACATAAGCTATCTACTGTCCGCATAATCGCTACTGTCAACTTTCAACTATATTTTCTCTAGGAACATATCTAAACAGTGGAACTAAAACGCGAAGCCATTTACATAATTTGCAAAAGGTCTTTTGACTATGTTCAGGATAATTAAGTTCATCTTATGAACTCCCACTCGAATAGACATCCCTCCGGTCATCTAAGTGATTACATGATCCGAGTCAACTAGGCCGTGTCCGATCATCACGTGAGACGGACTAGTCATCATCGGTGAACATCTTCATGTTGATCGTATCTACTATACGACTCATGCTCGACCTTTCGGTCTCTCGTGTTCCGAGGCCATGTCCGTACATGCTAGGCTCGTCAAGTTAACCCTAAGTGTTTCGTGTGTGTAAATCTGTCTTACACCCGTTGTATGTGAACGTAAGAATCCATCACACCCGATCATCACGTGGTGCTTAGAAGTTTACAACTTTAGCAACGGTGCACAGTTAGGGGAGAACACTTCTTGAAATTGTTGTAAGGGATCATCTTATTTACTACCGTCGTTCTAAGTAAACAAGATGCATAAACATAATAAACATCACATGCAATTATATATAGTAGTGACATGATATGGCCAATATCATATAGCTCCATTGATCTCCATCTTCGGGCTCCATGATCATCATCGTCACCGGCATGACACCATGATCTCCATCATCGTGTCTTCATGAAGTTGTCTCGCCAACTATTACTTCTACTACTATGGCTACCGGTTAGCAATAAAGTAAAGTAATTACATGGCGTTGTTTAATGACACGCAGGTCATACAATAAATAAAGACAACTCCTATGGCTCCGGCCGGTTGTCATACTCATCGACATGCAAGTCGTGAATCCTATTACAAGAACATGATCAATCTCATACATCACATATCATTCATCACATTCTTCTTGGCCATATCACATCACATAGCATACCCTGCAAAAACAAGTTAGACGTCCTCTAATTGTTGTTTGCATGTTTTACGTGGCTGCTATGGGTTTCTAGCAAGAACGTTTCTTACCTACGCAAAAACCACAACGTGATATGCCAATTGCTATTTACCCTTCATAAGGACCCTTTTCATCGAATCCGTTCCGACTAAAGTGGGAGATCGGCACCCGCTAGCCACCTTATGCACCAAGTGCATGTCGGTCGGTGGAACCTGTCTCACGTAAAATGCGTGTAAGGTCGGTCCGGGCCGCTTCATCCCACAATACCGTCGAAACAAGATTGGACTAGTAACGGTAAGCATATTGAACAAAATCAACGCCCACAACTACTTTGTGTTCTACTCGTGCAAAGAATCTACATAATAGACCTAGCTCATGATGCCCTTTGTTGGGGAACGTAGTAAAAATTCAAAATTTTCCTACGTGTCACCAAGATCTATCTATGGAGAAACCAACAACGAGGGAAGGAGAGTGCACCTACATACCCTTGTAGATCGCTAAGGAAGCGTTCAAGAGAACGGGGTTGAAGGAGTCGTACTGCCGTGATCCAAATCACCGGAGATCCTAGTGCCGAACAGACGGCACCTCCGCGTTCAACACACGTACAACCCGGTGACGTCTCACATGCCTTGATCCAGCAAGGAGAGAGGGAGAGGTTGGGAAGACTCCACCCAGCAGCAGCACGGGCGTGATGGTGGTGGAGGAGCGTGGCAATCTGCAGGCTTCGCCAAGCACCAAGGGAGAGGAGAAGGAGAGAGGTAGGGCTGCGCCAAGAGGGAGAAGTTCTCGTGTGTTGGGCAGCCCCAAAACCCCCACTATTTATAGGAGGAGGGAGGTGGCTGCGCCCCATCTAGGGTTCCCACCCAAGGGGTGCGGCAGCCCTAGATGGGTCTTGGGGGGGCGGCCAAGAGGGGGCGAGAGGGGGCGCCCCCTAGGGTGGGACTTTAGGCCCATCTGTGCCTAGGGTTTCCCCTCTCCCCACCTAGCTGCGCCTTGGGCCAGGTGGGGGGACGCACCAGCCCACCTGGGGCTGGTCCCCTCCCACACTTAGCCCATGCAGCCCTCCGGGGATGGTGGCCCCACTTGGTGGACCTCGGGACCCTCCGGTGGTCCCGTGACGCTACCGATAAAACCCAAACTTTTCCGGTGACCAAAACAGGACTTCCCATATATAAATCTTTACCTCCGGACCATTCCGGAACTCCTCGTGACGTCCGGGATCTCATCCGGGACTCCAAACAACATTCGGTAACCACATACAAACTTCCTTTATAACCCTAGTGTCATCGAACCTTAAGTGTGTAGACCCTACGGGTTCGGGAGACATGTAGACATGACCGAGACGTTCTCCGGTCAATAACCAACAGCGGGATCTGGATACCCATGTTGGCTCCCACATGTTCCACGATGATCTCATCGGATGAACCACGATGTCAAGGACTCAATCAATCCCGTATACAATTCCCTTTGTCTAGCGGTATTGTACTTGCCGAGATTCGATCGTCGGTATCCCGATACCTTGTTCAATCTCGTTACCGGCAAGTCTCTTTACTCGTTCTGTAACACATCATCCCGTGATCAACCCCTTGGTCACATTGTGCACATTATGATGATGTCCTACCGAGTGGGCCCAGAGAAACATCTCCGTTTACACGGAGTGACAAATCCCAGTCTCGATTCGTGCCAACCCAACAGACACTTTCGGAGATACCTGTAGTGCACCTTTATAGTCACCCAGTTACGTTGTGACGTTTGGTACACCCAAAGCATTCCTACGGTATCCGGAGTTTCACAATCTCATGGTCTAAGGAAATGATACTTGACATTAGAAAAGCTTTAGCATACGAACTACGATCTTTGTGCTAGGCTTAGGATTGGGTCTTGTCCATCACATCATTCTCCTAATGATGTGATCCCGTTATCAATGACATCCAATGTCCATCGTCAGTGAAACCGTAACCATCTATTGATCAACGAGCTAATCAACTAGAGGCTTACTAGGGACATGGTGTTGTCTATGTACCCACACATGTATCTGAGTTTCCTATCAATACAATTATAGCATGGATAATAAACGATTATCGTGAACAAGGAAATATAATAATAACTAATTTATTATTGCCTCTAGGGCATATTTCTAATGATCTCCCACTTGCACTAGAGTCAATAATCTAGTTCACATCGCCATGTGATCAACACTGATAGGTCACATCACCATGTGACCAACATCCAAAGAGTCTACTAGTGTCTTAAACTAGTTCACATCACCATGTGATTAAGTCTCAATGAGTTCTAGGGTTTGATCATGTTTTGCTTGTAAGAGAAGTTTTAGTCAACGGGTCTGCAGTATTCAGATCCGTATGTACTTCGCAATTCTCTATGTCATATTGTAAATGCTGCTTCCACGTTCCACTTGAAGCTATTCCAAATGGTTTCTCCACTATACGTATCCGGTTTGCTACTCGAGTCATTCGGATAGGTGTTAAAGCTTGCATCGACGTAACCCTTTACGCCGAACTCTTTATCACCTCCATAATCGAGAAATATTTCCTTATTCTTCTAAGGATAATTTTGACGATCGATGTCCAATGATCCGCTCTGGATCATTTTTGTACCCCTTGACTTGACTCATGGCAAGGCACACTTTCGATGCGGTACACGCATAGCATACTATAGAGCCTACGCCTAAAGCATAAGGGACGACCTTCGTCCTTTCTCTCTTTCTGCCGTGGTCGAGCTTTAACTCTTAACTTCATACCTTACATCTCGTGCAAGAACTCCTTCTTTGATCGATCCATCTTGAACACCTTCAAGATCATGTCAAGGTATATGCTCATTTGAAAGTACCATTAAGCGATTTTGATCTATCCCTATAGATCTTGATGCTCAATGTTCAAGTAGCTTAATCCAGGTTTCTATTGAAAAACATCTTTAAAATAACCCTATTTGCTTTCCGTAATTCTACATCATTTCGATCATCAATATGTCAACAACATATACTCATCGAAAATTCTATAGTGCTCCCACTCACTTCTTTGGAAATACAAGTTTCTCATAAACTTTGTATAAACCCAAAATCTTTGATCATCCTATCAAAGTGCATATTCCAACTCCGAGATGCTTACTCCAGTCCTTAGAAGGATCGCTGGAGCTAGCATACCTTTTAGCATCCTTAGGATCGAAAAACTTTTCTGATTGTATCGCATACAACCTTTCCTTACGTAAACTGGTAAGGAAACTCGTCTTGACATCCATCTGCCAGATTTCATAAATGCAACTAATGCTAACATGATTCCGACGGACTTAAGCATCGCTATGGATGAGAAAATCTCATCGCAGTCAACTCCTTGAACTTGTGAAAAACTCTTCGCCACAAGTCGAGCTTCATAGACGGTGACATTACCGTCCACGTCCGTCTTCTTCTTAAAGATCCATTTATTTCAATGGCTTGCCGATCATCGGGCAAGTCCACCAAAGTCCATGCTTTGTTATGATACATGGATCCTATCTCGGATTTCATGGCTTCTAACCATTTGTCGGAATTTGGGCCCACCATTGCTTCTCCATAGCTCGTAGGGTTCATTGTTGTCTACCAACATGACCTTCAAGACAGGATCACCGTACCACTCAAGCAAAGACGCATCCTTGTCACCCCACGAGGTACGGTAGTGACTTGATCCAAAACTTCATGATCACTATCATAAGCAACGACTTCAATTGGTGTATGTGCCACAGGAACAACTTCCTGTGCCCTGCTACACACTTGTTGAAGTGACGGTTCAATAACCTCATCAAGTCTCCACCATCCTCCCACTCAACTTTCCGAGACAAACTTTTCCTCGAGAAAGGACCAGATTCAAGAAACAATCCCTATTGCTTTCGGATCTGAATTAGGAGGTATACCCAACTGTTTTGGGTGTCCTATGAAGATGCATTTTATCCGCTTTGGGTTCGAGCTTATCAACCTGAAACTTTTTCACATAAGCGCCGCAGCCCCAAACTTTCAAGAAACGACAACTTAGGTTTCTCCAAACGGTGTCGTCTCAACGGAATTACGTGGTGCCCCATTAAAGTGAGTGCGGTTGTCTCTAATGCCTAACCCATGAACGATAGTGGTAATTCGATAAGAGATATCATGGTGCACACCATATCCAATAGGGTGCAACTATGATGTTCGGACACACCATCACACTATGGTGTTCCAAAGTGTATTAATTGTGAAACAATTTGCACAATGTCTTAATTGTGTGCCAAAACTCAGTAACTCAGATATTCATCTCTATGATCATATCATAGACATTCTATCCTCTTGTCACGAAGATCTTAAACTTCACTCTGAAATTACTTGAACCATTCAATAATTCAGACTTGTGTTTCATCAAGTAAATATACTCAACATCTACTCGAATCATCTGTGAAGTAAGAACATAACGATATTCACTGCATGCCTCAAAGACTCATTGGACTGCACACATCAAAATGTGTTACTTCCTACAAGTTGCTTTCTTGTTCCATTTTACCGAAAACGAGGCTTTCGGTCATCTTGCCCATGTGGTATGATTTGCATGTCTCAAGTGATTCAAAATCAAGTGAGTCCAAACGGTCCATCTCGCATGGAGTTTCTTCATGCGTATACACCAATAGACATGGTTCGCATGTCTCAAACTTTTCAAAACGAGTGAGTCCAAAGATCCATCAACATGGAACTTCTTCATGCGTTTTATACCAATATGACTCACATGGCATTGCCACAAGTAAGTGGTATTATCATTACTATCTTATATCTTTTGGCATGAAAATGTGTATCACTACGATCGAGATTCAATAAGCCATTCCTTTAGGTGCAAGACCATTGAAGGTATTATTCAAATAAACAGAGTAACCATTATTCTCCTTAAATGAATAACCGTATTGCGATAGACATAATCCAATCATGTCTATGCTCAACGCAAACACCAAATGCAATTATTTAGGTTTAACACCAATCTCGTTGGTAGAGGGAGCGTCGATGCTTGATCACATCAAGCTTGGAAAAACTTCCAACACATATCGTCACTCACCTTTAGCTAGTCTCCGTTTATTCCGTAGCTTTTATTTCGAGTTACTATCACTTAGCAACCGAACCGGTATCTAATACTCGGTGCTACTAGGAGTACTAGTAAAGTACACATTAACATAATGTATATCCAATATACTTCTATCGACCTTGCCAGCCTTCTCATCTACCAAGTATCTAGGGTGGTTCTGCTCAAAGGTCTGTTCCTCTCATTATGAAGCACTTAGTCTCGGGTTTGGGTTCAACCTTGGGTTTCTTCACTAGAGCAGCAACTGTTTTGCCGTTTCATGAAGTATCCCTTGTTGCCCTTGCCCTTCTTGAAACTAGTGGTTTTACCAACCATCAACAATTGATGCTCCTTCTTGATTTCTACTTTTCGGTGTCAAACATCACGAATACCTCAAGGATCATCATATCTATCCCCGATATGTTATAGTTCATCACGAGGCTCTAGCAGCTTGGTGGCAATGACTTTGGAGAAACATCACTATCTCATCTGGAAGATTAACTCCCACTCGATTCAAGTGATTGTTGCACTCAGACAATCTGAGCACAAGCTCAACGATTGAGCTTTTCTCCCTGAGTTTGCGGGCTAAGAAAATCGTCGGAGGTCTTATACCTCTTGACGTGGGCATGAGCCTGAAATCCCAATTTCAGCCCTTGAAACATCTCATAAGTTCCACGACGTATCGAAAATGTCTTTGGTGACTCAACTCTAAACAGTTTAACAGAACTATCACGTATTTATCAAAACGTGTATGTCCGATGTTTGCAACATCCACAGACGACGTTTGGGGTTCAAAGACACCGAGCGGTGCATTAAGGACATAAGCTATCTCATCGTCCGCATAATCGCCATTGTCAACTTTCAACTATATTTTCTCTAGGAACATATCTAAACAGTGGAACTAAAACGAAGCCATTTACATAATTTGCAAAAGGTCTTTTGACTATGTTCAGGATAATTAAGTTCATCTTATGAACTCCCACTCAGATAGACATCCCTCCGGTCATCTAACTGATTACATGATCCGAGTCAACTAGGCCGTGGTCCAATCATCACGTGAGACGGACTAGTCATCGTTGGTGAACATCTTCATGTTGATCGTATCTACTATACGACTCATGCTCGACCTTTCGGTCTCTGTGTTCCGAGGCCATGTCAGTACATGCTAGGCTCGTCAAGTTAACCCTAAGTGTTTCGCGTGTGTAAATCTGTCTTACACCCGTTGTATGTGAACGTAAGAATCCATCACACCCGATCATCACGTGGTGCTTAGAAGCGACGTACTTTAGCAACGGTGCACGCTTAGGGGAGAACACTTCTTGAAATTGTTGTAAGGGATCATCTTATTTACTACCATCGTTCTAAGTAAACAAGATGCATAAACATAATAAACATCACATGCAATTATATATAGTAGTGACATGATATGGCCTATATCATATAGATCCATTGATCTCCATCTTCGTGGCTTCATGATCTTCTTCGTCTCCGGCATGACACCATTATCTCCATGATCATGTCTTCATGTAGTTGTCTCGCCAACTATTACTTCTACTACTATGGCTACCGTTAGCAATAAAGTAAAGTAATTACATGGCGTTGTTTAATGACACGCAGGTCATACAATAAATAAAGACAACTCCTATGGCTCGCCGGTTGTCATACTCATCGACATGCAAGTCGTGAATCCTATTACAAGAACATGATCAATCTCATACATCACATATCATTCATCACATTCTTCTTGGCCATATCACATCACATAGCATACCACCGCAAAAACAAGTTAGACGCCCTCTAATTGTTGTTTGATTGTTTTACGTGGATGATATGGTTTTCTAGCAAGAACGTTTCTTACCTACGCAAAACCACAACGTGATATGCCATTTGCTATTTACCCTTCATAAGGACCCTTTTCATCGAATCCGTTCCGACTAAAGTGGGAGAGACTGGCACCCGCTAGCCACCTTATGCATCAAGTGCATGTCAGTCGGTGGAACCTGTCTCACGTAAGAGTACGTGTAAGGTCGGTCCGGGCCGCTTCATCCCACAATACCGTCGAAACAAGATTGGACTAGTAACGGTAAGCATATTGAACAAAATCAACGCCCACAACTACTTTGTGTTCTACTCGTGCAAAGAATCTACGCAATAGACCTAGCTCATGATGCCACTGTTGGGGAACGTAGCAAAAATTCAAAATTTTCCTACGTGTCACCAAGATCTATCTATGGAGAAACCAACAACGAGGGGAAGGAGAGTGCACCTACATACCCTTGTAGATCGCTAAGCGGAAGCGTTCAAGAGAACGGGGTTGAAGGAGTCGTACTGCCGTGATCCAAATCACCGGAGATCCTAGTGCCGAACGGACGACACCTCCGCTGCTCAACACACGTACAACCCGGTGACGTCTCCCATGCCTTGATCCAGCAAGGAGAGAGGGAGAGGTTGAGGAAGACTCCATCCAGCAGCAGCACAATGGCGTGGTGGTGGTGGAGGAGCGTGGCAATCCTGCAGGGCTTCGCCAAGCACCATGGAGAGGAGAAGGGAGAGAGGTAGGGCTGCGCCAAGAGGGAGAAGTTCTCGTGTGTTGGGCAGCCCCAAAACCCCCACTATTTATAGGAGGAGGGGAGGTGGCTGCGCCCCCCATCTAGGGTTCCCACCCAAGGGGTGCGGCAGCCCTAGATGGGTCTTGGGGGGGCGGCCAAGAGGGGGAGAGAGGGGGGCGCCCCCTAGGGTGGGCCTTTAGGCCCATCTGCGCCTAGGGTTTCCCCTCTCCCCACCTAATCTGCGCCTTGGGCCATGTGGGACGCACCAGCCCACCCGCGGCTGGTCCCCTCCCACACTTAGCCCATGCAGCCCTCCGGGGATGGTGGCCCCACTTGGTGGACCCCCGGGACCCTCCCGGTGGTCCCGGGACGTTACCGATAAAACCCGAAACTTTTCCGGTGACCAAAACAGGACTTCCCATATATAAATCTTTACCTCCGGACCATTCCGAAACTCCTCGTGACGTCCGGATCTCATCCGGACTCAACAACATTCGGTAACCACATACAAACTTCCTTTATAACCCTAGTGTCATCGAACCTTATGTGTAGACCCTACGGGTTCGGGAGACATGTAGACATGACCGAGACGTTCTCCGGTCAATAACCAACAGCGGAGCTGGATACCCATGTTGGCTCCTACATGTTCCACGATGATCTCATCGGATGAACCACGATGTCAAGGACTCAATCAATCCCGTGATACAATTCCCTTTGTCTAGCGGTATTGTACTTGCCCGAGATTCGATCGTCGGTATCCCGATACCTTGTTCAATCTCGTTACCGGAAAGTCTCTTTACTCGTTCCGTAACACATCATCCCGTGATCAACCCCTTGGTCACATTGTGCACATTATGATGATGTCCTACCGAGTGGGCCCAGAGAAACATCTCCGTTTACACGGAGTGACAAATCCCAGTCTCGATTCGTGCCAACTCAACAGACACTTTCGGAGATACCTGTAGTGCACCTTTATAGTCACCCAGTTATGTTGTGACATTTGGTACACCCAAAGCATTCCTACGGTATCCGGGAGTTGCACAATCTCATGGTCTAAGGAAATGATACTTGACATTAGAAAAGCTTTAGCATACGAATCCACGATCTTTGTGCTAGGCTTAGGATTGGGTCTTGTCCATCACATCATTCTCCTAATGATGTGATCCCGTTATCAATGACATCCAATGTCCATGGTCGTGAAACCGTAACCATCTATTGATCAACGAGCTAGTCAACTAGAGGCTTACTAGGGACATGGTGTTGTCTATGTACCCACACATGTGTCTGAGTTTCCTATCAATACAATTATAGCATGGATAATAAACGATTATCGTGAACAAGGAAATATAATAATTACTAATTTATTATTGCCTCTAGGGCATATTTCCAACATCGAGGGCTCCTTTGTGGAGACAATAAAGGGGTGGCAATCGGGGTGGTTCTACATCACTGAGCCACGCAACCCTGAATGGGTGGCGGCCCCCGAATTCAGATATTGATTCCCCACACGGCTCTCGTCATGGAAAGAGACGGGCCTGAAGTGGGGGAATTCGGACGAGCTATCCGGACTCCAAACATGCGTCCGGAACCTGGTGGACAAGAATCGCAGGCTTGTCGACGTAATCCAGGTGGTGCTCATCCGCCGGATTCTCCCATGCCAACAACGGGACTTCAATTTGTGGGAGTTCGATCCGCAAGACAAAGACCGAACCTTGAGCCGGCTCTTCGATACCACGTACGAAGATGCCTGGAAGGTGCTGTTCAAGGGCGCCGAAGCCCCCGTATCCGCTAACAAAGATCGCGGATACAGCTCGCGGCGTCAAGCCAGCGAGGTAAGTTATTTTACCCTTTACGGGACTCCTTTTTCATAGATTGACTCTACGTGGGTTCTGAAAACTCCCTATTCTTCGACAGTGCCGGTTGAAGACGTCCGGACAGATTAACCGTCCGGCCTTTGCCGAAGACCCATGGACGCCCGATTGATTTGACGGGCCCGGCACCCCATGTGGTGCCGGAGAAGAAGGCCAAGAAGGAGGCTACGTGAACTTGAAGGAGCACCGACGCCAGTCCGGCCGGATTCTGAAGCGTAATCTTCTCCTCAAGACGAGGAGGAGGAAGAAGAAGCTTCTCCCCGGGGAGGAGAGGAAAAGGAAGGCTGCCCCAACCGGGAGGCCGGAGGGTCCAAGAAGGGAAGAACCCTTCCTCCGGACTTCTCCACCAACGTCGATGACGACGAGGGGGATCGGCCTACAAGGGCCAAGCCCCTGGCGAGATCGTAAGTGTCCGGATACCCGTGGCTTTTTATTATCGCAGAGTGTTCTCTAATGTCGAACAATCGTGCAGCCCGCCCAAAGGCGAGTTCGTCGATTCATCGAGCGGGTCCCTGGGCTCGTCGGAAATGGAGAGTACTTCGCTTCCGACCGCCTCCTCGCCTCATGCTGCGGACAACGCCGCGGCGGAGCTCCAAAGGGGGCTTGGTCACGAGGAGGTGGCGCAGGAGGTGCCACAAGGCAACCTCCCGGACTCTAGGCGCGTGGGGGGCAAGACCCCCAGGGGCTCTAAGCCCGACCCTTATGCAGGCTTCATGCCGAACCTTCAAAGGTTCCGAGTCCGTAAGCGATCCCTTCGCAAGAAGGGTAAGACGCCGGTGTCCTTCGTCCAACCGGAGGCAACAGATAGCTTACTGGAGGCGCTCAACGGTGCCTCCATAGAGGAGGAGCACCGCACTTTTATGAGTGCGGTGATCCGGACAGTTCAGTCCGCCAAGAGCGGGCTGACCGAAGCCTGTACCAGTCTTCTATCAGGCTTTGAGGTAAGAAATTTCAATATATGTAAAATGGTACCGCATAGACAGTAGCCCCTGATGCTCGGTTCGGTGTTCGAAAAAAAAAGCCGGACTGAGGATCTTTTAGAAAGATAAACGCAGGAGTCATAAAAATATGTCAATATGGGATTGCAGGCTGTGCTGCTGACCTCCGCCGCACTGACTGCGGAGGTCAATACTTTGAAGAAAAAACCTCGAGCGGTCCGAGAACGAGCTCGGCCATGCCAAGAAGCAGCTCGAGGAAAAAGAAGGTGAGTAATACCTTATGAAAATTGTACCTTACAGAAAAGGATTTGGTTGCAAGAAAAATGACAAGGATAACGTGGGTATTGTAGGGGCCGCTAACGAGGTGGCGACCCTGAAGGAGGCGGTGGCCGCGGCCGAGCGTAATGTGTCCGCGGAACGCACCGAGCGAGAGAAGCAGGAGGCGCGGGTGGTGGAGGTACAACAAGAGCTCCAGGATCTCGTGAAAAAACATGAGAACTT
Source organism: Aegilops bicornis (assembly GCA_021605145.1). Taxonomy (NCBI): domain Eukaryota; kingdom Viridiplantae; phylum Streptophyta; class Magnoliopsida; order Poales; family Poaceae; genus Aegilops; species Aegilops bicornis. Next base: position 664,733,648 of record CM038669.1, on the reverse strand, counting down.
GGAGCGTGACTCGAAGACTCGAGAGTTTGAGCTTGCAACGGCTCTTGAGAGTGCCAAAACCGCTAAGGCCGAAGCCTACAAGGCCCTCCAGGAGATTGAAGCGGTGAAGAAAATAGCAGCAGGTAAGGCATTTTTCATGCGAGTAAGCATGTGAGTGTTAATTACCTGTTGCTTACCCGACCGGAGCTCGCCAGGGCGTTCGCAGAGCTTCCTCGCAGGCGTGTCCGATGCTGCCGCATTCTACCGGGCCGAGGAGGGAGCTCAACGGAGAAGGTCTTCGTCTCGATGCCGAGGCGGACATTCGGCGCCCTTAGCGACCAGCTGAAGCAGCTGGTCGAGCTCCACAAGGCGGCCAACAGGCCATGAAGGGCCTCATAGTTCGGTGTGGCCTAAGGAGGCCATGCCTGGGAGCTATTTCGGCCTGGTGCGGCGGCTGGTGGATGCGTGCCCGTGGGTTGAAGTTATCAAGCATTCCGCTTGTATCGAGGGTGCCTGTCGGGCCCTTGCCCGCGCAAAGGTGCACTGGGGCAAGATGGATGCCCAGAAGCTCGTGACGGACCCGCCACCAGAGGGCAAGGAGCATCGCACGCCCGAGATGTATTATAAGAGTGTGCTGAGGGCGCCCGCACTATTGCGGGTGAGTGCTTCAAAGATGTAATATTTGAGTAGACTCGCATTTTGTTATCCTGTGCGCTGAAAACTTAGTTCATATGCGCTAAGCAACGCTTGTTAATTTAAAATATTACCTTCTATACGGCTGTTTATCAAATCTGAGAGATGGCAAATCGTCGGCTTCAGGCCCCATGCTGGGGTGTTCGGGATAAACTTGAGCGCTCTTGTTCCCATTTTTGGGTCCATCTAGGGAGGCGCTCAACACAACGAACAAGGCAACCGGACTTATAATGCTTGAACACTCTCACTTAGCCATAGAATTCTATAATTTTAAATTTCGACGAAGCCCCTAGTCTTCGGAAGGTCAATTTGGGGCGCTTATCCACGCCTTTGGCCGGACAGTATCCGGCTCCTCGCCTAAGCGGCATAAGTCTTTAAGGACTCGCAGAAAACCTCTCAAACAGCGACGGTCTCTCGCCTCATCATGACGGTCAGCTTTAGCTTTCTCCATCGAGGCGTTAACCCAGCCGAACTGGGCGGAATCGCAGTGGTTCTCCGGTGCTACCTTAGCCGATATAACGGAACGTAAGGTACCAAAACACGGAGCCGGGCAAACCCAACTATTGACCCAAGACATGATTCGAGCCGATGCATATAGTGCTATAAGTTCGGGTGCCGCACTTGTGAAAGTGTTCGGACTCATCACACCATAACGCGGGAAACATAAGCCCCTGGTGTATATTAGCCGTACCAAAGTGTACGGATGCAACATGTCGTGAATGAACATATGTATGAAAAAGAAATGCAATTATAAGCAAGAAGGTGCTGCATTGTTTTATTCAATAAGTGCTGCTACGAATGCAGAACGATACGAATAGTGCGATAAGCAAGGTATGGAACTGTTAAACATGTCCCTTCGAGGGGTAGGCTGCAGATTGGTGTATGAAAATGCTCGTAATGGAGACCACCTGTATATTCGTTGTAGCCTTTATCCTTCCCCGGCTGTTGCATCGTGAGTTCGGCAGTCTGCTGCCGGACAGGCTTCTGACAAACGGAGTCCTATGGTTAAAAAGTAAAAGGTAAAAAGAAAAGAAAAAGGAACGACACACTTGAGAGCCCCTTGTGTGGTTGAGCCGCAGTCTGGGTGTATTGTGGTCGTGCCCCCCTCCCCATGCCCATGGTATCTTCAGAGTGTAATGGTGTACGCGAAGGACCTGCTTTGACGTTTCGCAGGAGCTGGGGTTGGGGCCGCCTTTACGCTGGCGATGCTCGGAACGTGCCAGGTGGTCTTGTTGTAAGTTACTCCGGGCGCGCTTGGCTGTGTCCGGCCGCTTAACGGCCGGATTCGATAATTGCCTTAAGAGGCTGCATTGCACTTCTGCCGCGAGAGCCGCTGTATGTTCCTCCGTGCGGAGGGAACGTTCAGTGTTTCCGTTGACCGTAATGACTCCTCGAGGGCCTGGCATCTTGAGCTTGAGGTATGCGAGTGCGGCACGCGTTGAACTTTGCAAGCGCGATGCGTCCGAGCAAGGCATGATAGCCGCCATGAACGGGACTATGTTGAAGATTAACTCCTCGCTCGGAAGTTATCCGGGATCCGAAGACCACTTCCGATGTAATTGAGCCTGTACAATTGGCTTCTACACCTGGTATGACGCCTTTAAAGGTCGTTTTGGTAGGTTTAATCCTTGAGGGTCTATGCCCATTTTGCACACTGTATCCTGGTAAAGCAGGTTCAGGCTGCTGCCGCCGTCCATCAGGACTCTGGTTAGGTGAAATCCATCGACGATTGGGTCTATGACGGTCTTGGCGAATCCGCTTGGCGGATCTTTGGTGGGGTGGTCCCTTCGGTCAAAAGTGATCGGGCAGGAGGACCATGGATTGAACTTCGGGGCAACTGGCTCCATCGCATAGACATCTCTGAGTGCACGCTTCCGCTCCCTTTCGGGTATGTGGGTTGCGTATATCATGTTCACCAACGCACCTGTGGGGGAAACCTTCTGTCCTCCATTGTTCGGCGGTCGGGTCTCGTCCTCGTCATTGCTATGCAGCCCCTTGTCATTGTTTTCGGCAATTAACTTGCCTGCCTGCTTGAATACCCAACAGTCCCTGTTGGTGTGGTTAGCTGGCTTTTCGGGGGTGCCGTGTATCTAGCACATGCGGTCGAGTATTCGGTCCAAATTGGACGGACCCGGAGTAGTTCGTTTGAATGGCTTTTTCCGCTCACCGGGTTTAGAGCCTTTGAATCCGGCATTGAATGCCGTATCCTCAATATTGTCGCAGTTAGTGCGGCGTTTGTTTTTGTTACGACGCGGCCTGCCATTTTGGTCCTTGAAGTGCGGACTGCCAGAATTTTTGCTGAGGTTGTTGCTGCGTGCTAGCCAGCTGTCCTCACCCGCGCAGAAGCGGGTCATGAGTGATGTGAGGGCTGCCATGGATTTCGGCTTTTCCTGTCCTAGGTGCCGGGCAAGCCACTCGTCATGGATGTTATGCTTGAAGGCCGCGAGGGCCTCGGCATCCGGACAGTCGACGATTTGGTTTTTCTTGGTTAAGAACCGTGTCCAGAATTGTCTGGCCGATTCGTCTGGCTGCTAAATTATGTGGCTTAGGTCATCGGCGTCTGGTGGTCACACATAAGTGCCCTGGAATTTATCGAGGAATGCGGCTTCCAGGTCCTCCCAGCTCCCAATTGACTCTGCTGGCAAGCTGTTGAGCCAATGTCGGGCTGGTCCTTTAAGCTTGAGGGGAGGTATTTGATGGCGTGAAGATCGTCACCGCGGGCCATGTGGATGTGAAGGAGATAGTCTTCGATCCAAACCGCGGGTCTGTTGTGCCATCATAGGATTCAATATTGACGGGTTTAAACCCTTCGGGATTTGATGATCCATTACTCCGTGCTGTGAAGCATAGTGGGTGTCTTGGCGCCTGCACATCGGGCGATATCACGACGGAGCTCAAAAGAGCTTGGTCTGTTTTGTTCGCCCGGCCGACTTATCAGGTCCGGCGCGACGGTTGTCGCCACGCACTGCGGGGCGCCCACGTGATCCATAAATCGATCTTGATTGTCTTGCCTTGTCCTCCAATATATCTCGCAGGTCCGGAGCGTTCCCCTTTGGCCAAGTGCTTTTTGAGTGATGTGTTGGGGAACGTAGTAATTTCAAAAAATTTCCTACGATCACGCAAGACCATGGTGATGGCATAGCAACGAGAGGGAAGAGTGTCCGTCCACGTACCCTCGTAGACCGAAAGCGGAAGCGTTATAACAACGCGGTTGATGTAGTCGAACGTCTTCACGATCCGACCGATCCAAGCACCGAACGACGGCACCTCCGAGTTACGCACATCGCTCAGCTCGATGGCGATCCCGGACTCCGATCCAAAGAAAGTGTCGGGGATGAGTTCCACAAGACGACGCGTGGCAGGACGATGTTGATGCTCCACCGACGCAGGGCTTCGCCTAAGCTCCGCGACGATATGACTTGTCCGGCGCAGGGCTTCGCCTTAAGCTCATGACGATATGACCAAGTGGAATATGGTGGAAGGGGGCACCGCACACGGCTAAGGAAAGATCCGTAGATCAACTTGTGTGTCATGGGGTGCCCCCCTGCCCCCGTATATAAAGGAGCCAAGGGGGAGGTGGCCGGCCCAAGGGAGAGGCGCACCAAGGAGGAGTCCTACTCCCACCGGGAGTAGGACTCCCCCCCCTCTCCTAGTTGGACTAGGATTGGAGGAGGGGGAAGAGGGAAGGGGCGCCGCCCCGCTTCCTTGTCCTATTCGGACTAGAGGGGAGGGGGCGCAGCCCACCTTGGCTGGCCCTTCCTCTTCTCTCCTATGGCCCATTAGGCCCATGGACCTCCCGGGGTTCCGGTAACCTCCGGTACTCGGTAAAATCCCGATTTCACCCGAACACTTCCGATGTCCAAATGTAGGCTTCCAATATATCAATCTTTATGTCTCGACCATTTCGAGACTCCTCGTCATGTCCGTGATCACATCCGGGACTCGAACAACCTTGATTGCATCAATACTTATAAACTCATAATGAACTGTCATCGAAGCGTTAAGCGTGCGGACCCTACGGGTTCGAGAACTATGTAGACATGACCTAGAACCATTCTCGGTCAATAACCAATAGCGGAACCTCGGATGCCCATATTGGTTCCTACATATTCTACGAAGATCTTTATCGGTCAAACCGCATAACGACATATGTTGTTCCCTTTGTCATCGGTATGTTACTTACCCGAGATTCGATCGTCGGTATCCAAAACCTAGATCAATCTCGTTACAGGTAAGTCTCTTTACTCGATCCGTAATACATCATCTCACAACTAACTCATTAGTAGTAATGATTGCAAGGCTTAAGTGATGTGTATTCTTGAGAAGGCCTAGAGATACCTCTCCGACAATCGGAGTGACAAAACCTAATCTCGAAATACGCCAACCCAACAAGTACCTTTGGAGACACCTGTAGTACTCCTTTATAATCACCCGATTACGTAGGACGCTTTGGTAGTACCCAAAGTGTTCCTCCGTAAACGGGAGTTGCATAATCTCATAGTTATAGGAACATGTATGGGTCATGAAGAAAGCATTAACATACTAAACGATCAAGTGTTAAGCTAACGGAATGGGTCATGTCAATCAGATCATTCAACTAATGATGTGACCTTGTTAATCAAATAACACCTCCTTGTTCATGGTTAGCAAACATAACCATCTTTGATTAACAAGCTAGTCAAGTAGAGGCATACCAGTGACATACTGCTTGTCTATATATTCACACATGTATTATGTTTCCGGTTAATACAATTCTAGCATGAATAATAAACCTTTATCATGATATAAGGAAATAAATAATAACTTTATTATTGCCTCTAGGGCATATTTCCTTCCTCCCACTTGCACTAGAGTCAATAATCTAGATTACAAAGTGATGATCCTAACACCCATGGAGTCTTGGTGCTGATCATGTTTTGCTCGTGGAAGAGGCTTAGTCAACGGGTCTGCAACATTCAGATCCGTATGTATTTTGCAAATCTCTATGTCTCCCACTTGGACTTGGTCCCGAATGGAATTGAAGCGTCTCTTGATATGCTTGGTCCTCTTGTGAAATCTGGATTCCTTTGCCAAGGCAATTGCACCAGTATTGTCACAGAAGATCTTCATAGGTCCTGATGCACTAGGTATGACACCTAGATCGGAAATGAACTCTTTCATCCAGACTCCTTTCATTTGCTGCTTCCGAAGCAGCTATGTACTCCGCTTCACATGTAGATCCCACCACGACGCTTTGTTTAGAACTGCACCAACCGACAGCTCCACCGCTTAATAAAAACACGATCCGGGTTTGCTATTTAGAAACGTCCGGATCAGTCTCAAAGCTAGCATCGACGAAACCACTTACGAATAGCTCATTGTCACCACCATATACGAGAAACATATCCTTAGTCCTTTTCGTATTTCAGGATGTTCTTGACCGCTGTCCGGTGATCCATTCCTGGATTACTTTGGTACCTTTCCTGCCAAGCTTACAGCTAAGCATACGTCAGTCCGGTACACAAAGATTGCATACATGATAGAGCCTATGGCTGAAGCATAGGGAACATCTTTCATTTTCTCTATCTTCTGCTGTGGTCGGGCATTGAGTCGACTCAATCTTATACCTTGCAACACAGGCAAAAAACCTTTCTTTGCTCGATCCATTTTGAACTTTTTCAAAACTTTATCAAGGTATGTGCTTTGTGAAAGTCCAATTAAGCGCCTTGATCTATCTCTATAGATCTTGATGCCCAATATGTAAGCAGCTTCACCGAGGTCTTTCATTGAAAAACTTTTATTCAAGTATCCTTTTATGCTATCCAGAAATTCTATATCATTTCCAATCAATAATATGTCGTCCACATATAATATCGTAAATGCTACTGAGCTCCCACTCACTTTCTTGTAAATACAGGCTTCTCCAAAAGTCTGTACAAACCCATATGCTTTGATCACACTATCAAAGCGTTTATTCCAACTCCGAGAGGCTTGCACTGCACCATAAATTGATCATTGGAGCTTGCACACTTTGTTAGCACCTTTTGGATCGACAAAACCTTCTGGTTGCATCATATACAACTCTTCTTCTAGAAATCCATTCAAGAATGCAGTTTTTACATCCATTTGCCAAATTTCATAATCATAAAATGCGGCAATTGCACATCGCTACGGGTGAGAAAGTCTCATCGTAGTCAACCCCTTGAACTTGTCGAAAAACCTTTCGCAACAAGTCGAGCTTTGTAGACAGTTATATTACCATCAGCGTCAGTCTTCTTCTTAAAGATCCATTTATTTTCAATGGCTTGCCGATCATCGGGCAAGTCAACCAAATTCCATACTTTGTTCTCATACATGGATCCCATCTCAGATTTCATGGCTTCCAGCCATTTTGCGGAATCTGGGCTCACCATCGCTTCTTCATAGTTTGTAGGTTCGCCATGGTCAAGTAACATGACTTCCAGAATAGGATTACCGTACCACTCCGGTGCGTATTTTACTCTGGTTGACCTACGAGGTTCAGTAGTAACTTGATCTGAAGTTTCATGATCATCATCATTAGTTTCTTCACTAATTGGTGTAGTTGTCACAGGAACCATTTCTTGTGATGAACTACTTTCCAATAAGGGAGCAGATCTGATTATCTCATCAAGTTCTACTTTCCTCCCACTCACTTCTTTCGAGAGAAACTCCTTCTCTAGAAAGGATCCGAATTTAGCAACGAAAATCTTGCCTTCAGATCTGTGATAGAAGGTGTACCCAACAGTCTCCTTTGGGTATCCTATGAAGACACATTTTTCCGATTTGGGTTCGAGCTTATCCGGTTGAAGTTTCTTTACATAAGCATCGCAGCCCCAAACTTTAAGAAACGACAACTTTGGTTTCTTGCCAAACCACAGTTCATAAGGCGTCGTCTCAACGGATTTTGACGGTGTCCTATTTAACGTGAATGCGGCCGTCTCTAAAGCATAACCCCAAAACGATAGCGGTAAATCGGAAATAGACATCATAGATCGCACCATATCTAGTAAAGCACGACACTGACGTTCGGACACACCATTTCTCCGTGGTGTTCGGGTGGCGTGAGTTGCTAAACTATTCCACATTGTTTCAAATGTAAACCAAACTTCGTAACTCAAATATTCTCCTCCACGATCAGATCGCAGAAATTTTATTTTCTTGTTACGATGATTTTCCACTTCACTCTGAAATTCTTTGAACTTTTCAAATGTTTCAGATTTGTGTTTCATTAAGTAGATATACCCATATCTGCTCAAATCATCTGTGAAGGTGAGAAAATAACGATACCCGCCAAGGCGTGCCTCAACATTCATTGGACCACAAACATCGGTATGTATGATTTCCAACAAATCAGTTGCTCGCTCCATAGTTCCGGAGAACGGCGTTTTGGTCATCTTGCCCATGAGGCACGGTTACGCAAGTACCAAGTGATTCATAATCAAGTGATTCCAGAAGCCCATCAAGATGGAGTTTCTTCATGCGTTTTACACCGATATGACCTAAACGGCGGTGCCACAAATAAGTTGCACTATCATTATCAACTCTGCATCTTTTGGCTTCAACATTATGAATATGTGTATCACTACCGTCGAGATTCAACAAGAATAGACCATTCTTCAAGGGTGCATGACCATAAAAGATATTACTCATATAAATAGAACAACCATTATTCTCTGATTTAAATGAATAACCGTCTCGCATTAAACAAGATCCAGATATAATGTTCATGCTCAACGGCGGCACCAAATAACAATTATTTAGGTCTAAAACTAATCCCAAGGTAGATGTAGAGGTAGCGTGCCGATTGCGATCACATCGACTTTGGAACCATTTCCAACGCCAAGATCGTCACCTCGCCCTTAGCCAATCTTCGCTTAATCCGTAGTTCCTGCTTCGAGTTGCAAATATTAGCAATGTAACCGATATCAAATACCTGTGTACTACTGCGAGTATTAGTAAGGTACACATCAACAACATGTATATCACATATACCTTTGTTCACCTTGCCATCCTTTTATCCGCCAAATACTTGGGGCAGTTCCGCTTCCGGTGTCCGGTCTGCTTGCGGTAAAAACACTCGATTTCGTGCTTAGGTCCAGACTTGGGTTTCTTCTCTTGATCAGCAACTTTCTTGCTGTTTCTTTTGAAGTTTCCTTCTTCTTCCCTTTGCCCTTTTTCTTGAAACTAGTGGTCTTGTTGATCATCAACACTTGATGCTCTTTCTTGATTTCTACCTCCGCAGCTTTTAGCATCGCGAAGAGCTCAGTGAATTGTCTTAGTCATCCCTTGCATATTATAGTTCATCACGAAGCTCTTGTAGCTTGGTGGCAGTGATTGGAGAATTCTGTCAATGACACTATCATCCGGAAGATTAACTCCCAGCTGAATTAAGTGATTGTTATACCCAGACATTTTGAGTATGTGCTCACCGATGTAACTATTCTCCTCCATCTTGCAGCTATAGAACTTATTGGAGACTTCATATCTCTCAATCCGGCATTTGCTTGAAAAATTTACTTCAACTCTGGAACATCTCATATGCTCCATGACGCTCAAAACGTCGTTGAAGACCCGGTTCTAAGCCGTAAAGCATGGCACACCGAACTATAGAGTAGTCATCAGCTCTGCTTTGCCAGACGCTCACAACTTCTCGCTCAAGATCTCGCAGCTGGCTCGCTACCACCGGTGCTTCCAGACGTAATTTTTCTACGTGCAGCAATGAGGATAATCCTCAAGTTACGGACCCAGTCCGTGAAATAGATACCAACATCATTCAACATTGCTATCTCAAAGAACGCATTAAAAATCAACTCAACAACAGCACGAGCCATCTATCTACAAAAAACATAGACAAGCAAAATACTATCGGTACTAAGTTCATGATAAATTTAAGTTCAATTAATCATATTAAAAACTCCCACTTAGATGTACATCTCTCTAGTCATCTAAGTGATCACGTGATCCATATCAACTAAACCATGTCCGATCATCACGTGAGATGGAGTAGTTTCAATGGTGAACATCACTATGTTGATCATATCTACTATATGATTCACGCCGACCTTTCGGTCTCCGTGTTCCGAGGCCATATCTGTTATATGCTAGGCTCGTCAAGTTTAACTCGAGTATTCCGCGTGCGCAACTGTTTTGCACCCGTTGTATTTGAACGTAGAGCCTATCACACCCGATCATCACGTGGTGTCTCAGCACGAAGAACTTTCGCAACGGTGCATACTCAGGGAGAACACTTCTTGATAATTTTTTTAGTGAGAGATCATCTTATAATGCTACCGTCAATCAAAGCAAGATAAGATGCATAAAGGATAAACATCACATGCAATCAATATAAGTGATATGATATGGTCATCATCATCTTGTGCTTGTGATCTCCATCGCCAAGCACCGCCATGATCACCATCGCCACCGGGCGCGACACCTTGATCTCCATCGTAGCATCGTTGTCGTCTCGCCAACTATTTCTTCTACGACTATCGCTACTCCTTAGTGATAAAGTAAAGCAATTACATGGCGTTTGCATTTCATACAATAAAGCGACAACCATATGGCTCCTGCCAGTTGCCGATAACTCGGTTACAAAACATGATCATCTCATACAATAAAATATAGCATCACGCTTTTGACCACATCACATCACAACATGCCCTGCAAAAACAAGTTAGACGTCCTCTACTTTGTTGTTGCAAGTTTTACGTGGCTGCTACGGGCTGAGCAAGAACCGTTCTTACCTACGCATCAAAACCACAACGATAGTTTGTCAAATAGACTCCGTGTTAACCTTCTCAAGGACCGGGCGTAGTCATACTCGGTTCAACTAAAGTGAGAGAGAGACACCCGCGGTCACCTTTAAGCAACGAGTGCTCGGAGCGGTGAAACCAGTCTCGCGTAAGCGCACGCGTAATGTCGGTCCGGCCGCTTCATCTCACAATACCGCTGAACCAAAGTATGACATGCCGGTAGGCAGTATGACTTGTATCGCCCACAACTCACTTGTGTTCTACTCGTGCATATGACATCAACGCATAAAACCAGGCTCGGATGCCCTTTGTTGGGGAACGTAGTAATTTCAAAAATTTCCTACGATCACGCAAGACCATGGTGATGGCATAGCAACGAGAGGAAGAGTGTCCGCCCACGCACTCGTGAGACCGAAAGCGGAAGCGTTATAACAACGCGGTTGATGTAGTCGAACGTCTTCACGATCCGACCGATCCAAGCACCGAACGACGGCACCTCCGAGTTCGCACATCGCTCAGCTCGATGACGATCCCGGACTCCGATCCAAAGTAAAGTGTCGGGATGAGTTCCACAAGACGACGGCGTGGTGACGATGTTGATGCTCCACCGACGCAGGGCTTCGCCTAAGCTCCGCTGACGATATGACTTGTCCGGCGCAGGCTTCGCCTAAGCTCATGACGATATGACCGAAGTGGAATATGGTGGAAGGGGCACCGACACGGCTAAGGAAAGATCCGTAGATCAACTTGTGTGTCATGGGGTGCCCCTTGCCCCGTGATATAAAGGAGCCAAGGGGAGGTGGCGGCCCAAGGGAGAGGCGCACCAAGGAGGAGTCCTACTCCCACCGGGAGTAGGACTCCCCCCCCTCTCCTAGTTGGACTAGGATTGGAGGAGGGGAAGAGGCGCCGCCCCGCTTCCTTGTCCTATTCGGACTAGAGGGGAGGGGGCGCGCAGCCCACCTTGGCTGGCCCTTCCTCTTCTCTCCTATGGCCCATTAGGCCCATGGACCTCCCGGGGTTCCGGTAACCTCCGGTACTCGGTAAAATCGATTTCACGGAACACTTCCGATGTCCAAATGTAGGCTTCCAATATATCAATCTTTATGTCTCGACCATTTCGAGACTCCTCGTCATGTCCGTGATCACTTCCTGGACTCCGAACAACCTTCGGTGCATCAATACTTATAAACTCATAATGAACTGTCATCGAAACGTTAAGCGTGAGGACCCTACGGGTTCGAGAACTATGTAGACATGACCTAGAACCATTCTCGGTCAATAACCAATAGCGGAACCTGGATGCCCATATTGGTTCCTACATATTCTACGAAGATCTTTATCGGTCAAACCGCATAACGACATACGTTGTTCCCTTTGTCATCGGTATGTTACTTACCCGAGATTCGATCGTCGGTATCCAATACCTAGTTCAATCTCGTTACAGGTAAGTCTCTTTACTCGTTCCGTAATACATCATCTCACAACTAACTCATTAGTTGTAATGCTTGCAAGGCTTAAGTGATGTGTATTACCGAGAAGGCCTAGAGATACCTCTCCGACAATCGGAGTGACAAAACCTAATCTCGAAATACGCCAACCCAACAAGTACCTTTGGAGACACCTGTAGTACTCCTTTATAATCACCCGATTACGTTGTGACGCTTTGGTAGTACCAAAGTGTTCCTCCGGTAAACGGAGTTGCATAATCTCATAGTTATAGGAACATGTATGGGTCATGAAGAAAGCATTAACATACTAAACGATCAAGTGTTAAGCTAACGGAATGGGTCATGTCAATCAGATCATTCAACTAATGATGTGACCTTGTTAATCAAATAACAACTCCTTGTTCATGGTTAGCAAACATAACCATCTTTGATTAACAAGCTAGTCAAGTAGAGGCATACCAGTGACATACTGTTTGTCTATATATTCACACATGTATTATGTTTCCGGTTAATACAATTCTAGCATGAATAATAAACCTTTATCATGATATAAGGAAATAAATAATAACTTTATTATTGCCTCTAGGGCATATTTCCTTCATGATGCCGGGGTACGGTTCTAGTGAAGGGCCTAGAGGCCTCTCTGTCGCGGCCACGGGGTGGTCGGTCAGCCGTATTGTCTCCTGGTGATGCGGGTTTGTAAGCCTCCTCCTCTAATCGGGGGAGCAGCTTATGCTTAGGGTAGCTTTTGAGGGGCGTTCGAGCTCATGCTCTTGGCCGCGAGGACTTCGGTCCATCTGCCGGCTAGCAGATCTGATCAGCTCTAAGCTGTTGCTGCTTTTTCTTTAGGCTATTCGCGGTGGCCATAAGCCTGCGCCTAAAACGCTCTTGTTCGACGGATTCTCGTGCACGATGAATTCATTGTCGCCGAGGCTTGCTTCGTCTTCGGAGGGAGGCATATAATCCTCTACCTCTTCTTCCGCCGCTCTCTCTTGAGGGCTGGCGTCTTCATCCTCCCGCGATGGATCTTCTTTGGAGTGGATTGTCTTCGGTGTTGTCCGGTGTATTGTTATCTCCGGTGACGGAATCTTCATTCTTGTTGTGGCGGGATTTAGAGCGGCGCCGCTGACGCCGGCGCTTGGGCTGCTTCTTGGAGGGGTCATCCTCCGTTGTTCCATCGTCGTTCCCATCTTTTGGGATGTCCACCATGTATATGTCGTATGACGAGGTGGCCTTCCAAAGGCCTGTAGGCGCTGGTCTTAGTCGATCTCCGCATCGCCGGCCATACCGTCGATGTCTTCGGAGTCGTAGTCTAGCATGTCGGTTAGGTCGTCGGCGGTGGCTACCAAGTGGGTGGTGGGTGGGCGTCGAATTTCTTCGTCGACCGTATCCCAACCTTCCCGACCGTAATCCGCCAGGCTCTCCGGATAAAGAGAGAGACTTTAGTGAATTCAGGATGTCGCCAAAAGGCGAGTCTTTGAAAGATGTCCGCGGCCGTGAACTCCATAACGGGCGCCCAATCGGATTCGATCGGCAAGGGCGCGGAGGGTTCGGAGTCCGGATAGGAGTCCGGCGCCCTGGAGTCAGAGTCTTTGCAAAGGACAGGGATGGAGTTTGGTTCGATCGTCGTAGAGATTGTAGCCCCCGAGGCGGTATCCAACCACTCGTCCTCGGTCGGGGAATCCGGCTCCGGATTAAGGGCCAGAGCGGATACTGGTGCGGCCTCGTGGCACTGCTCGTTGCAGAGCTAGATCGTGCCCATCGAGACAAAGGCGGCACGCTATTGCTGCGGCTCGAATCCGTCAAGATCAAGTCTCCGCGGATATCGGCCGTATAGTTTAAACTTCCAAATCTGACCGATGGCGGGGCGTAGCTTCGATCTGCTCCAGATGGCTGCTTAATTGGCTCATGATGCAAAAGCCGCCCGAACACAAAGATCTGTCCGGGAGAAAAGTCTCACCCTGGACCGCGTCGTTGTTGATGATCGGAGGAGCCATCGGGCCTATCGCTGACGCATACAGAGGAACTCTCAATGAAAGCACCAATGTCGGTGTCAAAACCGGCGGATCTTGGGTAGGGGGTCCCGAACTATGCGTCTAGGCGGATGGTAACAGGAGACAAGGGACATGATGTTTTACCCAGGTTCGGGCCCTCTTGATGGAGGTAAAACCCTACGTCCTGCTAGATTAATATTGATAATGTGTGTTACAAGAGTGGATCTACCACGAGATCAAAGAGGCTAAACCCTAGAAGCTAGCCTATGGTATGATTGTTTTTCCTACGGACTAAAACCCTCCGGTTTATATAGACACCGGATAGGGTTAGGGTTACACAGAGTCGGTTACAATGGTAGGAGATCCACATATTCGTATCGCCAAGCTTGCCTTCCACGCCAAGGAAAGTCCCATCCGGACATGGGACGAAGTCTTCAATCTTGTATCTTCATAGTCTTGGAGTCCGGCCGATGATGATAGTTCGGCTATCCGGACACCCCCTAATCCGGAACTCCCTCAGTTGGGATGCGGACGACGAGGAAATTCAACGCCCACCCACCGCCCACTTTGTAGCCACTGTCGAAAGCTTAAACGACGTGCTCGATTTCGACTCCGAAGTCATCGACGGTATGGACGACGATGTAGGAGACAACCATGAACCAGCACCTATAGGATACTGGACACCCACCTCATCCCATGATGTATACATGGTGGATACACATAAAGGAAGCGACGACGAGGAACAACGGGACACTGCGAAGGATAAATCCCTCGAAAAGTAGTCAAAACGGCAACGTAAACGCCGCACCAAGTCCCGCCTCGACAAAGACCCAGCCATAGAGCAGGGCGAGACGGCGGATGATGAACATGCTATCGAGCAACCATCCGAACAGGACAACTTGGATAAACAACCCATCCCCGGCGAAGATAACAGTCCGGACGATCTCACACCGGACAAATTGTTGGAGCAGAAGAACCTCCACAAAAGGCTCGTCGCCACTGCGCGTAGCCTGAAAAAGCAGAAGCGGAAGCTCAAAACAGCGGAAGACGCACTCAGAATCAGATGGAGCAAAGTACTCAACACCGCAGAGAAATACGGCGACAGTCGCCAAACAAAGAGCTACCCGAAGCGTAAATTACTGCCCGAGTTCGATGAGGAGGCCTTAAAGCCCCCGCAATCAAAGAACAAAGAGGCCGCCCGGTCGGATAGACGACCACATGGCAAACACGGAGCGGCAAGCGGCGCCGCACACAAGCCTGCACGCGATCCGCATAAGGATTCGCACCAAAAGGATGGCCCAGTTAGGTCCATCTATGGGCCGAGAAAGCAAGCTCTTCTAAGCAATGCAACACGCAAAATATCCGAACATCACGGCACACCCAAATATAGGGGCGCCACACACCCCCTGTGTTTCACCGATAAGGTGCTGGATCACGAATTCCCAGCGGGATTCAAACCCGTTTTTTACTAGAGGCATACGACGGAACCACAGACCCCGGAGTCTGGATTGAGGATTACATCCTCCACATACACATGGTTAGAGGAGATGATCTCCACGCCATATAATACTTGCCCCTCAAGCTCAAAGGGCCAGCTCGGCATTGGCTCAAAAGCCTCCCTGAAAATACCATTGGTAGTTGGGAAGAGCTCGAGGATGCTTTTCGGGCAAATTTTCAAGGGACTTATGTCTGTCCTACGGATGCAGACGATTTAAGTCATATAACTCAACAACCCGGAGAGTCAGCCCAAGAATTTCAGAACAGGTTCCTTACCAAAAAGAACCAAATAGTCGATTGTCCGGACGCCAAGCCTTAGCAGCTTTCAAACACAACATCCGAGACGAATGGTTTCACAGACACCTCGCCAGAGAAGCCGAGAACTATGATCGCATTAACAAGCCTCATGACACGCTTTTGCGGAAGAGGATAGTTGGCTGGCAAGATGCACGATCAGCGACCCAAGTACATCCGGGTTAGGGATGGAAATGGAAAACCACGACGCAGCAAGGACCAAATACGGACAAAGGGAAACATCCCAAAGAGCACGCCACCAATGCCGGATTCAAGCTCCAGCAGAATCATAAAAACTGCCCCTCAAGGACAACAAATGACGAGCTATCCAACTAAAACAAAATCTTGGACAAATATGCCAAATCCACAAGATTCTGTGAAGCCTGCAAACCATACCCACAGAGATTGTTGGGTCTTCAAGCAGTCTGGCAAACTCAATGCCGAACGCAAGGGGCTCGACACACCAAGCAAGGACGATGACGAACCCCACAAGCAGAGCACCGGAAACAAAAGAATTTCCCACAAAAAATCAAAACAGTGAACTCACTTCAAGTGACAAAAGGGAAAAACAGAGCGGCACCCATAGAAACACGTGTCGCACGGTCTATCCCAGCAGAGTCCCAACGATGGTTGTCAAAACCAATCACCTTCGATCATTAGGACTATTCTGGAAGTATCCGGAACGCATGATGGACTGCCTTGATATTAGATCCTATAATCGATGGACTCCAATTTACACAAGTCCTAATGGACGGAGGTAGCGATCTAAACCTGTTATATCAGGACACAATTCGCAAAATGAGGATAGACCCAACCAAAATTCGCCATAGCGACACCTCCTTCAAAGGGGTAATGCCAGGCCTATATGCCCATTGTACGGGCTCACTACTGCTAGAAGTTGTGTTCGGCTCACCCGACAACTTCCGCCGTGAAAAGTTAACCTTCCACATCGCCCCATTCGAAAGTAGCTATCAAGCACTACTGGGGCGTGAAGCTTTCGCCCGCTTCAACGCAATACCGCATTATGCATCTCTTACACTTAAAATGCCCGGTCCACGCGGCATCATCTCATTAAAAGGGAGTATTAAGTGTCACTCGAGCACGGAAGTGTTGGAAATATGCCCTAGAGGCAATACTAAATTAGTTATTATTATTATATTTCCTTGTTCATGATAATCGTTTATTATCCATGCTATAATTGTATTGATAGGAAACTCGGATACATGTGTGGGTACATAGACAACACCATGTCCCTAGTAAGCCTCTAGTTGACTAGCTCGTTGATCAATATATGGTTACGGTTTCACGACCATGGACATTGGATGTCGTTGATAACGGGATCACATCATTAGGAGAATGATGTGATGGACAAGACCCAATCCTAAGCCTAGCACAAAGATCGTGTAGTTCGTGTGCTAAAGCTTTTCTAAATGTCAAGTATCTTTTCCTTAGACCATGAGATTGTGCAACTCCCGAATACCGTAGGAATGCTTTGGGTGTACCAAACGTCACAACGTAACTGGGTGGCTATAAAGGTGCACTACGGGTATCTCCGAAAGTGTCTGTTGGGTTGGCACGAATCGAGACTGGGATTTGTCACTCCTTGTGACGGAGAGGTATGTCTGGGCCCACTCGGTAGGACATCATCATAATGTGCACAATGTGACCAAGGGGTTGATCACTGGATGATGTGTTACGGAACGAGTAAAGAGACTTGCCGGTAACGAGATTGAACAAGGTATCGGGATACCGACGATCGAATCTCGGGCAAGTACAATACCGCTAGACAAAGGGAATTGTATACGGGATTGCTTGAATCCTTGACATCGTGGTTCATCCAATGAAATCATCGTGGAACATGTGGGAGCCAACAAGGGTATCCAGATCCCGCTGTTGGTTATTGACCGGAGAACGTCTCGGTCATGTCTGCATGGTTCCCGAACCCGTAGGGTCTACACACTTAAGGTTCGGTGACGCTAGAGTTGTTATGGGAAATAGTATGTGGTTACCGAAGGTTGTTCGGAGTCCCGAATGAGATCCCGGACATGACGAGGAGCTCCGGAATGGTCCGGAGGTGAAGATCGGTATATTGGACGAAGGGTATTGGAGTCCGGAATTGTTCCGGGGGTACCAGGCGATGACCAGCGTGTCCGATAGGGGTTTCGGAGGCCCTGACAAGCGTCGGGGGGCCTTATGGGCCAAGGGGAGAGGGCACATCAGCCCACTAAGGGGCTGAGCGCCCCTCCCACACTATCTCACGTAACCAGGAGAGGTGGGGGCACCACCCCTAGGGCAGCCGCCCCTCCCGGCTTGGGGGCAAGTTTCCTAGGGGGTGGGGGCGCCCAAACCCATCTAGGGTTTCCCCTGTGGCCGCCGCCCCTCCCCTAGGGAACCCTAGGGCACCTCCCCCTCCTCCCTTCCCCCTATATATAGTGAGGGAGAGAGAGGGCAGCCGCACCCTTCCCCTGGCGCAGCCCTCCCCCTCTCCAACTCCACCTCCTCCTCAGTAGTGCTTGGCGAAGCCCTGCCGGAGAACTGCAAGCTCCACCACCACACCGTCGTGCTGCCGGAGTTCTCCCTCAACTTCTCCTCTCCCCTTGCTGGATCAAGAAGGAGGAGACATCCCCGGGCTGTACGTGTGTTGAACGCGGAGGCGCCGTCCGTTCGGCGCTAGATCGGATCTTCCGCGATTTGAATCGCCGCGAGTAGGACTCCATCAACCGCGTTCTTGCAACGCTTCCGCTTAGCAATCTATAAGGGTATGTCGATGCACTCCCCTCTCTCTCGTTGCTAGTCTCTCCATAGATAGATCTTGGTGACTCGTAGAAAAATTTTGAATTTCTGCTACGTTCCCCAATAGTGGCATCATGAGCTAGGTCTATGCGTAGTTTCTATGCACGAGTAGAACACAAGTTGTTGTGGGCGTTGATTTTGTTCAGTATGCTTACCGTTACTAGTCCAATCTTGTTTCGATGGTATGGTGGGATGAAGAGGCCCGGACCAACCTTACACGTACACTTACGTGAGACGGGTTCCACCGACTGACATGCACTTGTTGCATAAGGTGGCTAGCGGGTGCCAGTCTCTCCCACTTTAGTCGGATCGGATTCGATGAAAAGGGTCCTTATGAAGGGTAAATAGCAATTGACATATCACGTTGTGGTTTTTGCGTAGGTAAGAAACGTTCTTGCTAGAAACCCATAGCAGCCACGTAAAACATGCAAACAACAATTAAGGACGTCTAACTTGTTTTTGGAGGGTTTGCTATGTGATGTGATATGGCCAAAAGAATGTGATGAATGATATGTGAAGTATGAGATTGATCATGTTCTTGTAATAGGAATCACGACTTGCATGTCGATGAGTATGACAACCGGCAGGAGCCATAGGAGTTGTCTTAATTTATTATATGACCTGCGTGTCAATGAACAATGCCATGTAATTACTTTAGTTTGTTGCTAAACCGTTAGCCATAGTAGTAGAAGTAATAGTTGGCGAGACAACTTCATGGAGACACGATGATGAAGATCATGATGATGGAGAACATGGTGTCATGCCGGTGACAATGATGATCCTGGAGCCCCGAAGATGGAGATCAAAAGGAGCAAAATGATATTGGCCATATCATGTCACTTTTGATTGCATGTGATGTTTATCATGTTTATGCATCTTATTTGCTTAGAACGACGGTAGTAAATAAGATGATCCTCATAATAATTTCAAGAAAGTGTTCCCCTAATCGCACCGCTTGTAAACTTCGTTGTTTCGAAGCACCACGTGATGATCGGGTGTGATAGATTCTAACGTTCGAATACAACAGGTGTAAGCCAGATTTACACACGCAATACACTTAGGTTGACTTGACGAGCCTAGCATGTACAGACATGTCCTCGGAACACGGAAGACCGAAAGGTCGAACATGAGTCGTATAGAAGATACGATCAACATGAAGATGTTCACCGATGATGACTACTCCGTCTCACGTGATGATCGGACACGGCCTAGTTGACTCGGATCATGTAATCACTTAGATGACTAGAGGGATGTCTATCTGAGTGGGAGTTCATAAGATGAACTTAATTATCCTGAACATAGTCAAAAGCCCTTTGCAAATTATATCATAGCTCGCGCTTTAGTTCTACTATTTTAGATATGTTCCTAGAGAAAATATAGTTGAAAGTTGACAGTAGCAATTATGCGGACAGTAGAAGGCTTATGTCCTTAATGCACCTTTTCGGTGTCGGACCTCAAACGTGTTACGTGGATGTTGCGAACATCGACATACACGTTTTGATGACTACATGATAGTTCGGTAATGTTAAATGGTTTAGAATTGAGGCACCGAAGACCTTTTTTTTGAAATGTCGCGGAACATATGAGATGTTTCGAGGGCTGGAATTGGGATTTCAGGCTCGTACCCACGTCAAGAGGTATAAGACCTCCGACGATTTTCTTAGCCTGCAAACTAAGGGAGAAAAGCTCAATTGTTGAGCTTGTGCTCAGATTGTCTGAGTACAACAATCACTTGAATCGAGTGGGAGTTAATCTTCCAGATGAGATAGTGATGTTTCTCCAAAGCCATTGCCACCAAGCTGCTAGAGCTTCGTGATGAACTATAACATATCAGGGATAGATATGATGATCCTTGAAATATTCGCTATGTTTGACACCGCGAAAGTAGAAATCAAGTAGGAGCATCAATTGTTGATGGTTAGTAAAACTGCTAGTTTGAAGAAGGGCAAGGGAAAGAAGGGATACTTCATGAAACGGCAAAATAGTTGCTGATCTAATGAAAAACCCAAGGTTGAACCCAAACCCGAGACTAAGTGCTTCTGTAATGAGAGGAACGAACACTAAAGCAGAACCACCCTAGATACTTGGTAGATAAGAAGGCATGCAAGGTTAACAGAAGTATATTGGATATACATTGAATTAAATGTGTACTTTACTAGCACTCCTAGTAGCACCATGGTATTAGATACCGGTTCGGTTGCTAAGTGTTAGTAACTCGAAATGAAAGAGCTACGGAATAAACGGAGACTAGCTAAAGGTGAGATGACGATGTGTGTTGGAAGTGTTTCCAAAGGTTGATATGATCAAGCATCGCCTGCTCCCTCTACCATCGAGATTGGTGTTAAACCTAAATAAGTGTTATTTGGTGTTTGCGTTGAGCATAGACATGATTGGATTATGTCTATCGCAATACGGTTATTCATTTAAGGAGAATAATGGTTACTCTATCTATTTGAATAAAACCTTCAATGGTCTTGCACCTAAAAGAATGGTTTATTGAATCTCGATCGTAGTGATACACATTTTCATGCCAAAAGATATAAGATAGTAATGATAGTACCACTTACTTGTGGCAATCGCCATGTAAGTCATATTGGTATAAAACGCATGAAGAAGCTCCATGTTGATGGATTTTTGGACTCACTCGTTTTTGAAAAGTTTGAGACATGCGAACCATGTCTATTGGTGTATATGCATGAAGAAACTCCATGCAAATGAACCGTTTGGACTCACTTCATTTTGAATCACTTGAGACATGCAAATCATACCACATGGGCAAGATGACTGAAAGCCTTGTTTTCAGTAAATTGGAACAAGAAAGCAACTTGTTGGAAGTAATACATTATGATGTGTGCAGTCCAATGAGTGTTGAGGCACGCAGTGAATATCGTTATGTTCTTACTTCACGGATGATTTGAGTAGATACTGAGTATATTTACTTGATGAAACACAAGTCTGAATTATTGAATGGTTCAAGTAATTTCAGAGTGAAGTTGAAGATCATCGTGACAAGAGGATAAAATGTCTATGATATGATCATAGAGATGAGTATCTGAGTTACGAGCTTTGGCACTCAATTGAGACAGTGTGAAAATTGTTTCACAATTAATACGCCTGGAACACCATAGTGTGATGGTGTGTCCGAACATCATAGTTGCACCCTATTGGATATGGTGCGTACCATGATGTCTCTTATCGAATTACCATTATCGTTCATGGGTTAGGCATTAGAGACAACCGCACTCACTTTAATAGGGCACCACGTAATTCCGTTGATACGACACCGTTTGAACTATGGTTTGGAGAAACCTAAGTTGTCGTTTCTTAGAAGGTTTGGGGCTGCGACGCTTATGTGAAAAAGTTTCTGGTTGATAAGCTCGAACCCAAAGCGGATAAAATGCATCTTCATAGGACACACAAAACAGTTGGGTACACCTCCTAATTCAGATCCGAAAGCAATAGGGATTGTTTCTTGAATCGGGTCCTTTCTCGAGGAAAAGTTTCTCTTGAAAGAATTGAGTGGGAGGATGGTGGAGACTTGATAAGGTTATTGAACCATCACTTCAACTAGTGTGTAGCAGGCACGTGAAGTTGTTCTGTGGCGCCTACACCAATTGAAGTAGAAGCTTTATGATAGTGATCATGAAACTTTGGATCAAGTCACTACCAAACCTCGTAGGTCGACAAGGATGCGTACTACTTCAGAGTGGTACGGTAATCCTGTCTTGGAGGTCATGTTGCTAGACAACAATGAACCTATGAGCTATGGAGAAGCGATGGTGGGCCCGGATTCCGAAAAATGGCTAAGAGGCCATAAAATCTGAGAGAGGATCCATGTATGAGAACAAAGTGTGGACTTTTGGAAGAACTGCTTGATGGTCGTAAGGCTGTTGGGTACAGATGGATTTTAAAAGGAAGATATACAATGATGGTAAGTATCACCATTAAGAAAGCTCGACTTGTCGTTAAGATGTTTTCCGACAAGTTCAAGGAGTTGACTACGATGAGACTTTCTCACTCGTAGTGATGCTAAGAGTCTGTTGGAATTATATTAGCAATTACTGCATGATTTATGAAATTTTGCAGATATGATGTCAAAACATTGTTTCCTCGATGATATCCTTGAGGAAAGGTTGTATGTGATACAACCAGAAGGTTTTGTCAATCCTAAAAGACGCTAACAAGTATGCAAAGCTCCAGCAATCCTTCTAAGGACTGGAGTAAGCATCTCGGAGTTGGGATGTACGCTTTGATGAGATGATCAAAGATTTGTATTTCCAAAGAAGTGAGTGGGAGCACTATAGCATTTCTGATGAGTATATGTTGTTGACATATTGTTGATCGGAAATGATGTAGAATTTCTGGAAAGCATATAGGGTTATTTGAAAAGTGTTTTTCAATGGAAGACCTGGATTAAGCTACTTGAACATTGAGCATCAAGATCTATAAGGATAGATAAAAAACGCTAAATGGTACTTTCAAATGAGCACATACCTTGACATGATCTTGAAGGTGTTCAAGATGGATCAGTCAAAGAAGGAGTTCTTGCCTGAGTTGTAAGGTATGAAGTTAAGACTTAAAGCTCGACCACGGCAGAAGAGAGAGAAAGGACGAAGGTCGCCCCCTATGCTTCGCACGTAGGCTCTATAGTATGCTATCTTTGTGTACCGCACCGAAGTGTGCCTTGCCATGAGTCTAGCAAGGGGTACAAGAGTGATCCAGAATGGATCATTGGACAATGATCAAAATTGTCCTTGGAGTAAATAAGGACATGTTTCTTGATTATGGAGGTGATAAAGAGTTCGGCGTAAAGGGTTACGTCGATGCAAGCTTTAACACCTATCCGAATGACTCTGAGTAGCAAACCAGATACGTATAGTGGAGCAACCATTTGGAATAGCTCCAAGTGGAGCATGGAAGCAGCATTTACAATATGACATAGAGATTTGAGAAGTACATACGGATTTGAATATTGCAGACCTGTTGACTAAAACCTCTCTCACAAGCAAAACATGATCAAACCCCAGAACTCATTGAGAACGATGTGATGGGATCACATCATTAGGAGAATGATGTGATGGACAAGACCCAATCCTAAGCCTAGCACAAAGATCGTGTAGTTCGTGTGCTAAAGCTTTTCTAAATGTCGAGTATCTTTTCCTTAGACCATGAGATTGTGCAACTCCCGGATACCGTAGGAATGCTTTGGGTGTACCAAACGTCACAACGTAACCGGGTGGCTATAAAAGGTGCACTACGGGTATCTCCGAAAGTGTCTGTTGGGTTGGCACGACTCGAGACTGGGATTTGTCACTCCGTGTGACGGAGAGGTATCTCTAGGCCCACTCGGTAGGACATCATCATAATGTGCACAATGTGACCAAGGGGTTGATCACTGGATGATGTGTTACGGAACGAGTAAAGAGACTTGCCGGTAACAAGATTGAACAAGGTATCGGGATACCGATGATCGAATCTCGGGCAAGTACAATACCGCTAGACAAAGGGAATTGTATACGGGATTGCTTGAATCCTTGACATCGTGGTTCATCCGATGAGATCATCGTGGAACATGTGGGAGCCAACATGGGTATCCAGATCCATTGTTGGTTATTGACCGGAGAACGTCTCGGTCATGTTGCGCATGGTTCCCGAACCCGTAGGGTCTACACACTTAAGGTTCGGTGACGCTAGAGTTGATATGAGAAATAGTATGTGGTTACGAAGGTTGTCTGAGTCTCGGATGAGATCCGGACATGACGAGGAGCTCCGAATGGTCCGGAGGTGAAGATCGGTATATTGGACGAAGGGTATTGGAGTCCGGAATTGTTCCGGGGTACCATGCGATGACCAGCGTGTCCAAAGGGGTTTTGGAGGCCACGGCAAGCGTTGGGGGCCTTATGGGCCAAGGGAGAGGGCACATCAGCCCACTAAGGGGCTGAGCGCCCTCCCACCCCATCTCACGTAAATCAGGGAGAGGTGGGGCGCCACCCCTAGGGCAGCCGCCTCCCGGCTTGGGGCAAGTTTCCTAGGGGATGGGGCGCCCAAACCCATCTAGGGTTTCCCCCGTGGCCGCCGCCTCCCCCTAGGGAATCCTAGGGCACCTCCCCCTCCTCCCTTCCCCCTATATATAATGAGGGAGAGAGAGGGCAGCCGCACCCTTCCCCTGGCGCAGCCCTCCCTCTCTCCAACTCCACCTCCTCCTCAGTAGTGCTTGGTGAAGCCCTGCAGGAGAACTGCAAGCTCCACCACCACACCGTCGTGCTGCCGGAGTTCTCCCTCAACTTCTCCTCTCCCCTTGCTGGATCAAGAAGGAGGAGGCGTCCCCGGGCTGTACGTGTGTTGAACGCGGAGGCGCCGTCCGTTCGGCGCTAGATCGGATCTTCCACGATTTGAATCGCCGCGAGTACGACTCCATCAACCGCGTTCTTGCAACACTTCCGCTTAGCGATCTACAAGGGTATGTAGATGCACTCCCCTCTCTCTCTCGTTGCTAGTCTCTCCATAGATAGATCTTGGTGACTCGTAGAAAAATTTTGAATTTCTGCTACGTTCCCCAACAGGAAGAACGTAAGACTGCCTTGACAGCCCCACACCAATCCGGCTCTGCTAATCAAAGCACCTGAATAGGCCATTCGAACCCCGGACATGGCTAGACGAGTCCGGCGCCTACTAGCGGCATACCCCCGTACTAGGGGCTGCACGCATGTACAACAAGAGACAATAAAGCTCAATTTTATTCACTTTTCGAACCGTACTGCTTATTTAATACAAAGTACATTTTTCGCACAATCTTTTTCTTTTCAACTAAGTTCTTCTCTTTTACAGATGAACAACGCATACGCCCGCCAGAATACGACACAATGGAGACACAGCGCAGACGCAAGAGGGACCCGTTGCAAGGATTCTTTTCAGATTAAGACCTGCGTAAACCTTTTTACTCTCTCTTGTTGATACACATCCCCGGTTTCTTGCTATAACCGAGGAGGAGGCTGGTGTTTTGGCATCGGCCGCACTGTAATCTTCTTGCCGCACTGGACACCAGGGGCTTAGGGCATTATTCTGCCTGCTTCCATAAAGACCGAATACCTTAGGGAGTGTTGGCGTCTCGAGTTAGGCCTTATATGCATCAGCTCGAATCATGTCTTTGGTCAAATGTTGGGTTTGCCCGGCTCCCATGTTTTGGTACCTTACGTTCCGTTATATCGGTTAAGGTAGCGCTGGGAGAACCACTGCGATTGTGCCCGGTTGAGCTGGGTTGAGCACCTCAGTGGAGAAAGCTAAAACTGACTGTCATGATATAGCGTGAGACTGGTCAACCACTCGATGACCCAGCGGAATGTTCAGAATTCCCCCGCATTGACGAAGGGCCGTTTCCTGGTCAGGCACGTACGCGCTCCGAATTCGGGAGAGCGCGGTGCCCCTAGGGGCTATATAGTAGCCCCACCATCGAACTCCTATGGCTAAGTGAAAGTGATATAGCATTATAGTCCGGTTGCCTAGTTTGCTACGCTACCACCTCCTTTACAGGACCAAGACGTTGGATTAAGTGTGAAAATGCGCCTTTTTGCAAACACCCCGCACTATGTGCGTGGGGGCTGAAGCCGAAGACTGCCATCTTTCAGGTTATATACACATATACATCAACGGCCGCACATGAGGTGTTTTAATACTTGAACGCACAAGTATAAAAAACTCTTATATTATATTGAAACATTGTTTTCACAAATCATACATGTCATTTAAACATAATATCCTTCGAGCATTGCGTCTCTATTAAACGAGCGCCCTGCAGGACTTCCTCAAAATAGTGCTCAGCAGGTACTCGGCTTCGTCAATCTTGGGATGCAACATCGGTGGCCTTCATCTCCGCCCAAAGATGTCTTGACACGGGCAAGAGCCATCCGCGCACCCTCTATGCATGCTGACCGCTTCATTGCATTGATATGCGGCACCGCACCAAGGAACTGTTGCACCAAGCCAAAATAACTCTTCGGCTTGGGACTTTTCAGCCACAAATGAGTCACGACAGCCTTCATGGCAAGTCCGGACAACCTATTTAGCTCAGCCCATTCGGCCAAACGATCGGTCAACGAAAGTGGATGCTCCGGACTATGGAACTGCGACCAAAAAAGCTCTTCCATTCTGTGATCCTCTTGACCTCGAAAGTGTTCGGCCGCGTCTGCGGCACTCGCCGCCAAATCCAGATAAGCATCCTCCGCACCCCACAGCCGGTCCAATTGAGCGTACTTAGGATCCGAAATTTCCTCCGCAGCAGAAAGGGCTTTCCAGCCGTAATATCTTCGGCCTGACATAGCTCCTCCTTCATAGCCCTCATCGCAGAACGAGCATCCTTGGCCTTGGTGGTGGCCTTTTTCAGGTCCTCTTGTTTCGCTCGATCTTCTTTTTCAAGAAGCTCGCAACGGTCAGTAGCATTCTTCAATTTCACGGCCATCTCGGCCACTTCTTTCTTGCTTCGGCAGTGAGCAGCCTGTTCGGCTTTTAGTTCTTGACGCCTTTTAAGGCCGCCACATCACTTTTACGGCTTGCTCCTTGGCTCGGGCGAGCTCCTTGAAGGTTCTCCATAGTAGCGGCACCATCTGCGTTAAGCATACATGTTGTAAGGCATGGGCGTCAAGCTCCCTTACCAGGTGTCCGCGGAGAAGTTGCATACCTTGTGACTCGTCAAGCCGCTTATTAACAAGCGTGATGTCCGCATCCGGCGTCAAGTTGCCGCTTGATTCGGCAAATTCATCGATCCGGCTAGCCACCGGTCGCTTGGCCACCTACATAGGAAGAGCGCATATTATACTGGGTTATGATCCTCGGCGCCGTCATTTTGACACCGCACCAAGTCTCGGGGCTACTATCTATACAGGCGCATTTTATATGCAGAATCGCCGAAGGTACATCATTTCGCGTACCTCAAAACCCGTCAGTAAACTTACGACGGCTTCATGCAATCCGCTCTCAGCAGATGAAATCCTTTAAATCACCGTACCCATTAACTTACGGTGATCTTCCGAGATAGACGCTCGCCCAAGCAGATCCTTCAGCTCCCCCGAGAAGGCCGGACACGGAGGACTTTGAGGGGACATACGGCTGCCTTCTGGCTCCGCCGGACTCGGAGAAGCCCTCCGCGACGACACCTCAGCATCGTCCACCTCGCATAATGGTATGACAGGTGGAGGCCTTTCGCTCTCCATCATCTCCGGATCAAGATCCCCTGAAGACGAGCTCTGCTGTGAAGGGCTGAGATCCGAACTACAAGGTAAATTTCGGTTAACCTTAAGAAATAAAACAGGGATGTCTCTCTTTTAAGAAAAAACGCCCCCCTTTACTTACGGCTCGCTGGAGGGCTGATCTCCTTGGGGAAATAGTGCGGACGGGGCATCTCCCACCGCAGGACCCTTTGGTGAAGATTTCTTCCCCCGCTTCGAGGCTTTGGCCTCCGGGTCTTCAGAAGCGGTCCTCTTCTCCCCTTGGAGGGAGGGATTCTCGATCCCCCCTTTCTCGATAGCCTCCTTCACGGAGGTAGTAGTTCCCTTGTTCCCCCCTCGCCTTCTTCAAAAGGCACAACCTCTAGCATCCTGGTTAATACAGGATCCGGCGTGGTCTCAGGGAGGGGGGCCGGACACTTGATCAGTTTTGCTTTCGCTATCCACTCCTGCTTAAAGGATAGCTCTTTTAAGGGCAAGTTTATGGTAAATATGTGGATAGCTTGTCCGGGTGCATGACTACTTACTTGAGTATCCGGGCGATTGCAGCTCAGACCTGCGTCCTTGGTTAAGTCCGGACACATTGCTTGTGATCCAAAGAACAGTTGATACATCTCCACGGGCGTTACGCCCATAAAATGTTGGAGAGCTCGTGGTCCCTCCGGATTAAACTCCCACAAAGTGAGGGGGGGGCGACGTTTGCAGGGCAAGGTGCGACGAATCAACATGACTGCGCTACTATGACCAGATTGATCTCTCTCTCTCTAGGAGGTCTCGAATACGGCCATGCAATGAGGTACGTCCTTGGGCGGTCCCAGTCGAGCCCTTTATTAACCCATGACGCCACCGCAGTGGAGGACCCGAGCGGAAGACAGGTGGCGCCGCCCATTTGGAGCCCCTGGGAGCGGTGATATAAAACCACTCCTGCTGCCATAAATTAAGCTCCTCTTGAAAAGAGCCCTCGGGCCATGGAGCATCAACATTCCTGCTTATAACAGCCCCTCCGCACTCTGCCTTATGCCCCTTGATCATCTTCGGCTCCACTTTGAAGGTCTTGAGCCACAATCCGAAGTGAGGGGTAATGCGGAGGAAGGCTTCACATACAACAATGAATGACGAGATGTGGTGGATGGACTCCGGATCCAAGTCATGGAATTCCAGCCCATAATAAAACATGAGCCCCCTCACGAAAGGGTCCGTCGGGAAGCCTAAACCCCGAAGGAAGTGCACACGAATACCACGCTCTCACCAGGCTTGGGAGTGGGAATAACATGCCCTTGGGCAGGCAGCCTGTGCGAAATTTCGCCGGTAAGATACCTGGCGTCTCTCAGCTTTAGCACGTCTTCTTCCGTGATGGAGGAAGACATCCACCGGCTGTGCAAGTCGGAACCGGACATCGTCGAAGGTCCGAAGCGCCTAAATCTGGAGCTTTGGGTGTTGGAACTCGAGGCGAGGGGCGGATTCGATTGAGATTGAAAAAGAAGGGCGGGCCTTGGTCTCATTATAAAGAGGTTGAATACCAAGAGCCCTCCCCGTGATCGTTCGAGACTCGCCTTCGATGGAGGAGGTGTGACAACGGGCACGGTTGGGTTACCCACGTCCATATTGATGAGGATCCCGGAATAAGGGGGCACGATCTCCGCTTTGATAAGACGTGCCAAGGAAACCGCCTCGCTCAATGCGCTGAGGTGGAACAGAAGAAAACGATTCGAATAAAGGCTTGGCTGGTGTGATGTCACGCCATGGATGCGCCAGCAGATCTGTGCAAAAGTTATTCTCTCTACGGTAGTATGTGGAACTTGTTTTACAGAGCCGGACACTATCCTTGTGTTCAAATCTTCTATGAAGTATTCGGAGGAGGAACCCGCCTTGCAATGCCGAAGACAATATGCGCGCCGGACTCGTCGTCATTGAAGCCTGGTTCAGGGCTCTTGATGGAGTCTGGATTAGGGGTGTCCGGATAGCGAACTATCACCGTTGGCGGACTCTGGACTATGAAGATACAAGATTGAAGACTTCGTCCCGTGTCCGGATGGGACTTTTCTTGGCGTGGAAGGCAAGCTTGGGGATACGGATATGTAGATCTCCTACCATTGTAACCGACTCTGTGTAACCCTAACCCTATCCGGTGTCTATATAAACCGAAGGGTTTTAGTCCATAGGACGAACAACAATCATACCATAGGCTAGCTTCTAGGGTTTAGCCTCTCTGATCTCGTGGTAGATCCACTCTTGTACTACCCATATCATCAATATTAATCAAGCAGGAGTAGGGTTTTACCTCCATGGAGAGGGCCTGAACGTGGGTAAAAACATCGTGTCCCTTGTCTCCTGTTACCATCCGCCTAGACGCACAGTTCGGGACCCCCTACCCGAGATCCGCCGGTTTTGACACCGACAGATCCCGTCATATGTTTGAGCATTATAGCGCTACCGCCGCTGCCCGTCGCCATTGCTCCAAGTTCGTTCCCCCGTTGCCCTATGATGCGCGTGTGTATGCTCATCCTTTCTCACATGCCCACCGCTACTCCCTGTCGTCAGGAACAAATAGCGGTGTTGATACCCCAACCTCAACACCATATGCACTCCGGTTGTCATCTTCTTCCCCGTTCTCGCTCCACCAACCGCTCGCCCCAACAAAAATTTTAGGGCGCCGCGGTGTCAAAATTGAAATATACGAATTTTCAACTATCACACTCATATTTTTACTCTGACTTATAAAATTATTTTAGGCACTTCAAATGATTGTTTGTTAAAACATCAATACTAACATAAGTTACAATATTTTATGTTCAGTAGTATTTAACATCTTAAACATTACACACATGTTCCAGACAACTTCCAATTATATCGGTCAAAATTTCATTAATTTTTTTAAAAAATGAAAAAAAATGAAAATTGTGTGAATATTTATGAGTTATGCTCGGAGAAAACCAAAAAAAGAAAAGCGTCGGAAATACTACGACGTTCGTGTGAAGGCTCTGTGATTGACCTTTGTTCGATTGTATGTACGTAACATATTTCCTTTTTTTTCTTTTCAAACATTAAAATTTTTGACAACCGCATGAAACATTTCTGAAATGGATGAGAATACGATTGAGGTAGTTCGGATTCGTGCGAACCGTGTGAAACATTTCTGAAATCGATCGGTACATGACTGGCATAAACGAAATTTGGGCGTTTATTTTTGATATGCTGTCGCCAATAATGTACACCGCCACCTCGCCCGATGCACCCCGCCTCTGCAGCCGACCAGCCGCCACGGCCGACCCCCCCGCACGTAACCCACACGGAACCCCCGCCCCCTCGACCGTTCGCCGCAGAGTCACTGCCACGCGTGCTACGGCTCTGGGCCTTTGGCGCTGGCGGGGCGGCATGGCCGTTGGTTAGCTAGCGGCACGAGACCGGAGGTCCTTCCTTCCTTCCACGGGCGGAAGCGGAACGGCCCACCACCAGCCGCGGCACACGCAAGCGGCCGCTGGGTTGCATCCAACTCGCGCGCGCCATGTATAATTTTTAGACCCCCAAATCCAATCTTTAGGATACATACCCCTGAACTCAAAACCGGGACAAATCACACCCTCAAATTACTAAAACCGGGTTAATAGCACCTTTTAGTGGTTTCAATCAAATCTTGATTTGAGCGGTTTTTGTCTCCCCTAATGCTGATTAGATGTTGACAGGGCAAAAAAACTTTGAGTGTGTCCGATTAGGCAGTTGCCTCCTTGTTTCTCCTCTGTGCTCTGTTCCCCTTTGTCTCTCAAGCAGGGGCATGAGTGTGTCCGAGTCACCGCCTAATCAGCATTATGGGGATGAAAACCATTCAAAATTAGACAGAAACCACTTAAGGGGGTTATTAACCCGGTTTTGATGATTTGAGAGTGTTATTTGTCCCGGTTTTGAGTTCAGGGGGGTATGTATCCCAAAGAGTGAATTTGAGGGTGATTTGTATACTTCTTTCTAATTTTTAACGGCCCTGCGCCGGGGGTAAGGTAAACGAAAACGACGACGACGACGACTGACGCCGATCCGATGACGCGGTGGGGGACGGCGACCGGTGGCGAATAATAAAAGCTCCATCCCTCACTCCTCCTCCCCTCCCCCGTCCCCTACACGGCTACACATCTCATCTCATTCCCCCACCTCCCGTCCCGATAAGGCGGACAGCGACCGACCGCGCGAGAGAGAAGCCCCCGGCTCGCCTCCTCCTCCCTCCCCTGTCTCCTCTCCCGGCTCCATCCATCCAGCGGGAGGAGAGGGCGGCAGGCGGAGGAGGCCATACCTACCTACCTATCTATCTAAGCCGCCGGAATGGACTCGGAGCACTGGATCTCGCGCCTGGCCGCCGCCAAGCGCTTCTACGCCGCGCAGCTCGGCCACGCCGGTGCGTCCTGTTCCCCCCGGGATCGATCGATCGGATCGATTTGCTCTTTTGCCTCCGCGACTGATTGATTGGTTGATTTGATTTGCCGGTTCTTGTGGGCGGGCAGGCGCAGATCGGGCGGGGATGGACGAGCTGGACATGGACGGCGACGAGAACGCGGGCAGGCCCGACTTCGCCTGCCCCTACTGCTACGAGGACCACGACGTCGCCTCCCTCGTCGCCCACCTCGAGGAGGACCACCCCTTCGAGCCCCACGCCGCGGTCAGTGCCCCCACCCCCGATCAGCCTCCTCCTCTTCTTGCTTGGACTGTTATCTAGAGACACAAGATCCATGGAGTCCCTAGTATACCTTTGAGCGGGTGTCCTGCAACAAGAACGAGAGCCCTCTTTGTTCAGGGTAGGGGCGTTGACCTGGACGACCCGATGAGTCCTCCTCCTCCTCCCCTTCTTCTTATCCCTCGTCTCCTGCGAACTGGAAGAAGAAATATAGTTTGCTTTGCTTTGCTAGAATATATATCATATGTGAGATAAAATTAATTAATTGCAGAGAACATAGCTTACCCTGTTGGTAAAATCAGTAAATAGACCAAGTGTTGTTTTTGACATCAACTAGCTTCACCTGTTTGCTCGGAGAAGAAGTTAGTTTGACATGTTGTTTATCGGTTTGTGCCTGTCTAAAAGTACAGACCAAGTATTGATTTTTACCTCAATTAGTTTCACCCGTTCGTTGGATTTTTTTTAAAGATTGGGCTGTTGTTTATCGGTTTGTACCTGTCTGCTTGGATAACTAGAGATTCAGAGATGTACTAGTTCGTATTGCTTTGAGTGGCCTGCACAATGAGAAGAGCTCTTGTTCAGAGGGGCGTTGACCTGGACGAATTGCCCTCCTTCTTTTGTTTCATCTCTCGACACCTTGGGAATTCGAAGTACAAATATGGCTTGCTTGGCTAGAGTATCATGGTCGTAATGCTCTGGTCTGGCAAATGATTTTAGATGCGCAGAAGGGGTGGGAATTTCGGCCTTGTTCAGTAGAAAATGCTGATCATGAATCTGGAGATAAAAAAGGTGGAGCTTTTGGCATTTGTTGCTGCTGTAACTCATGCGACAATTTCTTGACAAGAAGAAAACATTGGCCTGATAAACTCTGACTAGGAGCAGGAATTATGAGGAGAAATTGTTTAATTTGAACTCAAGGGACCATTATCAGTTTCTTGAAAGATGTTCAATTACACATGTCAACATCTTATTTAGTCAAAACTTGAGTGGTTATCGTGGAGAGTGATGGGGACCGAAGGATGATCTCTTTTCTGCCCGGTGTATTCACTCTTCATGTTGACAACTCTCCGTCAATTTACACTGTTTTGTGTACACCATTCTATCTATTAGGAACAACAAAGAAGGACAATCGTATTATTATTGTTCCAATGAAGAGGGAGCTTATTACTCAGGAAGAACAATCATATATCGGTAGCATCAATAAATTGAAGAGAACTCAACTTATCCCCTGTTTTGTTAGATTCAAGTAAATGAGGATGTGGTTCTATGCAGCTTTAAATGTACTGCATATAGATCAAGTGTTTTTTTTTTCACTTCAATTATTTTCACCTGTTCCTTGGAAAAGAAAAGTGATTGACCTGTTGTTTATCGGATTCTGCGTGTCTAAAAGTAGAAATGAGAATTTGAAATTTGTCAGAAGTTCTGTAGTATATCTTTGAGTGGCCTGGAACAAGGAAACGAGCCCTCTTGTTCAGAGGGGCTTTGATCTGGACTGGACGACCGAATGAGTCCTCTTCTTCTTTTCTGTATCTTGTCTCTTGGGAATTAGAAGTAGAAATATGGTTTGCTATGCTAGAATATCATGGTTTGCATAATGCTCTGGCCACCTAATGAGTCCTCTTCTTCTTTTCTTTATCTTGTCTCTTGGGAATTGGAAGTAGAAATATGGTTTGCTATGCTAGAGTATCATGGCTTGCATAATGCTCTGGCCTGGCAAATGATTTTAGATGGCCTTGATCAGTGTCCTTGGAGTAGAAAAGATTGATCATGAAATCTGGCAACAGAAAAAAAGTGCAGCTTTTGGCATTTGTTTGCTGCCATAAACTCATGCCATGATTGCTTGATAAAACAACAATATATGCTGATAAACCGTGACTTGGAGTAGGAATTATGAGGAGCAATAATTTAGTTCGAACAGAAATAGAAGTTATCAGTTTCACGAAACATGTTCAATTTCATATGTTAGCACCCCTTTTTAGTCGAAACTGGAGTGGCTATTATGGAACATAGAGTGATGTGAATTGAACCATGATCTTCTTCCCTACCCAGTGCAGTCAGTTTTCATGTCGACAACTCTCCGTCAGTGCACATCGTATAGACCATTCTATCTATTACGAACAATGCAGAAGAATAAGTATGTGAGGTAAAATCAATAAATTGAAGAGAATGCAACTCATCCTGTTGGTAAAATCAGTAAATAGACCAAGTATTGTTTTTGACATCAGTTAGTTTCACCGTTGCTTGGGAAACAAATTAGATTGACTTGTTGTTTATCGGTTTGTGCAAGTCTAAAAGTAGAGAAAGTATTTTTTTTACCTCAATTAGTTTCACCTGTTCCTTGGAAAAGAAGTAATTGACATGTTGATGTCATCGGTTTGTCCGTGTCTAACAGCAGATGAAATTTTAATACTTGTGATGTTTTTGCTGTTATAGTATTCTTATATGGTTTACCTCCCTCATTTCAGCCTTGCCCTATCTGCTCCGAAAAGGTTTGATACTTGTGATGTTTTGCTGTTATAGTATTCTTATATGGTTTACCTCCCTCATTTCAGCCTTGCCCTATCTGCTCCGAAAAGGTTTCTAAAGATATGCTAAACCATATTACCATGCAACATGGGTACTTGTTCAAGGTAACTCCCCTCCTTCATCCCCTCCTCCCCTCTCTCATATGAGCTTCTTTAACTTTGGACCATGTGCAGAATCGCCGCAGGTTGCGCAGATTTGCTGTTCCAGGCAGCCAGTCGCTCTCTCTGCTGAGCCGGGATCTACGTGAAGCCCACTTGCAGGTGCTTCTGGGAGGTGGTGGACATAGGTCGAGCAACAATAATGCCGCAAATATTTCAGCTGATCCTCTTCTGTCATCATTTGGCCTTAGCTTCCCAACATTAGATGCTGAGGAAACATCAAAATTGGCTACTCCCGCTCAGAGTGATGTACCAGTGCTAAAAGAGACAGCTGCTCGGCCGTGGCGGTCAAGGTATTTACTTATTGATACTGGATATTAGACTTTGTAGCGACCATCTTCTTCCTGCTACTCTCCTGTTTATGCATCTAGTGATCTGTCGCCAGAGGAACTGCCTTTATGCCAACTGTTCATCTAATGCATCGTGGCGATGTTTACATAATCTATTCAGATCACGAGAAATCTGTTTTGAGCATGAAAACCTGAACTCATTGCTGCATATCTTTACATAATTTAGTCAGATCAAGGTCGAATCTGTTTTGACCATGAAATTTGAATCCATTAGTTCTAGATGAACGAATTCTTTATGTTGGCGAGTGATGACAGCATTGCACTAAATAAGTACATCAAGTTGGCGTTGGTTTGACTTGACAGAGAGCATGTAGCAACAAACCTTGGCCTTGCTTACAAACGAAGTAATGGGTGGATTTTCTGGGCAACCACTTAGTAGAAATCTTTAGGGAAACCTTACAATTCATTCAGTCACCCGCTTCATTTTGTCTTGGCAGTATTGACTCGTCGCTCACAAGGGAAGAAAGGGAGCAAGCCAGCGTGAGAGCGGCATTTGTGCAAGACCTGCTGCTCTCCACCCTATTCAGAGACCAATAACTCAGAGGCGAGCCGATGTTACCGCTACCCGGGTGCCCCCTGGACCCTGATGCAGACTCCGAAAGGTCGGTGCCCCCTGATCAAGTCGCCGTATGCGACATCCATGGAATGTAAGATAGGGTTTGGCACCCCAGCGAGGAAGGAGGTGCATCAGAGTCGATGTGGGCATGAGGTGTCTAAGTTATTTGTAGCCGGTCTTTGCGTTGAGTTCCATCATCTCAGTTATCGCGATCTCGCAGGTGATAGATGTCTGCGCAGGTCGCGGTGGTGTCTGTACCGTACCGCTGCTTCTTTGTTTACAAGCATTGGTTTGTTGTACCAGTTACATAATAATAATGAATGTTGCTATGCAACAGACAGCAGAAGGCTATGCAGTTTTATTTATTTCTAGTGTGGGTGTCATTGCAGTTTACATTATGCTTCCAATTTTTACAGTTTACACCCACCAGACTCCGGCAACAGGCACCCGGAGAAGAGGGTGCAGCAGGTCACGGTGCCGCTGGCCTGAAAATTTAAAGTTCTCTCTGTCTCTGGCCTACCGAGGAGAACCATCCGTAACAAATTTCATCTTTTGTTTCAAGATCTCACGTGCTTTTACCTACCCAAGGACAAACAAGTTCGAAAAACCCATCGTTTTGTTTAAAGTTCTCATTGTCTCGTAACGTATAAAGGAGAAAAGAGCACAACAAATCAAGCCTTTGTTTTAATATCTCATAGCCTTTTACCTACCAAGGATCAAGCTCATAACCAAGGAAATCTTGGCTATTGACCAAACAAAGAACCAGTGACTTCATGTCACTACCACTGCCATGTACCCAAGTCTTCTATAAGAAACGAGGCTTCCCTAAGCTAAGCATGCGCATATTGTTGGTCATCTCGTTTCCTTATAGTGGACCTATTCATTTACATTTCGTGCATTATTTGTTTGATGTATGCACACCACGGATGTGAAGCTCCAGGAACTACCAGTGGTAGCTACTAGCTACACACTAGAGATTCGAAATGATAGGTGTAGGCATACGAGGCACCAGGAACTACCGATGATCGGCAAATAACAAGAATCGCTGCACGACATAGCTCGCGTGCCTATCCCTCTCACTCTTCCACACTGGTTATTTCCCTGGCGGTAACTAATAAGTGGTAAGTCGATTAGCTGGATCCAGCTGGTGCATCGTTTAATGACCGCCAGTCAAGGAGATGAGGGAGAAAAGTATCGGTGAAATCTAGGTATGTGGACCTGATGAATGTTAACTATAACTCTCTCAGAGTAGCATGACAAAAGATCCTCTTGCAGCTTAGGGAGGCGGTTGTCAAATTCAAACAATCCGCTTTTGATGTTAGCTGTTCATGTGTGTCACGTATTTGTCAAGTGTAAATATACACGATCTTTGTTGGGAAAAAGCACTATAGTCAAATGCAAGATGTACACTTCATCCAAATAGACTCATCAGAGAATCGGTCGATCACCTGCTAAGATTCAACCGTGCCTCTATAGTCTATGGGAACTATACGAGGAGACAGAGTGAAAGTAGAAGTGACCTCCTCCTTCCTTGTGTCTGTCACACGAACAAAATTATAGTTGTTCATGATCATGTTGCAGTCAGAAATGCTTCACATAACAACTGCTTGCAATAGATCTCTCTACTTGATCCAGACTCTGTAAACATGTTATGTTTCATCACAAGAATTTCTGATTAACCACGACACATCTGCCAAGCCAACATTAATAGTGCGGCAGTGCGGCACTGTAGCGTGAGGGCTTTAGTAGCATTTGGTTGCCTTATTTGTAGAAGTCAAAGTGTGTTTCATGATTCTTGACATTGGTCCGCCTCGAAGTCCTTGGGGAGCATATATAGCATACCGGTTTTTGTGGACAACATGCATGCCGGCTTCCACGCAAAATAGCAGCGATCTGAAAAGAATAACACTATGAATGAAAGAATATTAAAAAAGAGGCACAAAAAGAGGGTGCCTAAGGGCATCTTCAATGCTGACACTCAAACAACCCGTAACCGTCAGGACCGCGCGGTCCGGGCGTATTTTATCATCCAACGCGGTCATCTATCAATGGCCTGGCCTCGAGGAGGTGCTCTAGCTCTCGGTGGCGGGGGGTTGCGTCTACCCTCCACCACCACAATCACAGTCTACACCCATACTGCCCAAGCACGAGCCCACGCAACCCACGTCGGCACCACTCTCCCCCCATAGAGAGGTACCAGCAGGATTTGCGTCGTGCGGGAATGGGTCAACGCGCCGCCCATCTGGCTGGGTGCGATCGAGGAGCAGGAGACAGCCTACTTCCAGCAGTGGAAGGCCCACATGCTGGCGGAGGAGCGGGCCAAAGCGAAGCGACATATGCAGCTGGAGCGTGAGTAGAAGGAGCACGCACGCCACACAGCAGAGCCGCCGCAACAGACGCCTGAGCAGGAGGCATTGGCCAAGTACCAGCAGGCCTTCCCGTGGGCTCCGCCACCGTCGCCCTTCTTTGACCTGATCGGCCCCGACGATGAGGTCGATGCCTAGGGCTGGGGGCTG
Organism: Aegilops bicornis; assembly: GCA_021605145.1. NCBI lineage: Eukaryota > Viridiplantae > Streptophyta > Magnoliopsida > Poales > Poaceae > Aegilops > Aegilops bicornis. Next base: position 664,695,211 of record CM038669.1, on the reverse strand, counting down.
GGACGCTGGAGGGCAGAGTTTTTTTAGTTTTTGTTAATGTTTAATTATGTCTGAAGTGGACTTTGGCTGTCATGGATTTAATTTTTTTGTTTGATTATGTTTTAAATTTAAATATTTTATGCGTGCTTCATTTTCTTAAGTCCACAAGGACTACGTGTGGCCGCATTGGGTGCACCGACCAACCCAAATCAAAAACTGGATACATGCGTCCAGCCGTCGACCCAAACGGACAAAATTCGCATCCGTTTGCGTAGCGTGTTGGAGTTGCCCTTACATAAATCCCGTAGGATTCTTAACATTCATAGGTGTAGCATTGCTCGGTGGCATGTGTTAGTTGAATGCGAACATTGTGAAAGAGGCCTCAAATCAGTTCTCAATTCTAAGGACGTCTGGAAAATAGAATTCACAAAAAGAAACTCAACTTCAATTCTAAATTCGAAGCCCGAATGCTGACATCCAAACGAGGACTTCGCGAATTATTTCACTTTGAGCAAAGTCCCGTCTTACGCACAATGTCCAACATAACATGTCCTGTTCACACATCACTCGTTCTCTTTTCTGCGAAACACAAGTCAGTTTATTAGTCATATTATCCACAATGACTTGACTATCATCGTAACTCACGGTTAAATAGATCAGAGTAGGGGAGCACACCCCGGGTACAACTCTGTTAAACGTGAGCTGCACACCGCACTAGTGGAAAAACAGGCTTCCGTCCAGCCCCATAAGTCGCGAAGCTGTAGTAACCGCGACTAATGGGACCTTTAGTCGCGGTTCTGGAGGTGGACCGCGACCAAAGGCCTGGGCCCAGGGCGCTCGGTGGCCAGCTGGTGCACGTGAGTTTTTAGTCGCGGTTGGCCGTGACAACCGCGACTAAAGGTTTTCGGCACTTTTTAGTCACGGTTTGCTGTGCCAACCGCAACTAAAGCCCTTCCCTATATATACCCATCCAGCAGCCAACACTTAGCCATTTGGAGCCATTCTCTTCACAAGTGGGTGTAGGTTTGCTTTTGGTTCCTCTTATGCACATAAGGTGTTTGATGAAATGCCCCAAGAGCATGAAACAAACATGACATGAAGTGTTGGAGCCACACTCTTCGATCGCGGTTAGCAACTTGATGAACCTTTGATGTGTCAATATGCATGTGTGTAGTTCATTGTTTAATTTATATTGTTTGTAGCTAGTTAGTTTAACAAATGCATGATGGTTAATTATATATTTTATATTATAATAATGCAGATGAATCGGCAATGGATGTACGGTAACCGACTCTCCGTGAGTTCACTACGGGTTTGAAAGATTTCCTCGTAGTGGCTAATGCGAACAAGCGGGGGTTTGTTATCTGTCCATGTGTTATCTGTAAGAATGAGAAGGGTTACTCTTCCTCAAGAGTTGTTCACATGCATCCGCTTGAAGGGTTTCATGCCAAGCTATAATTGTTGGACCAAGCATGGAGAAAGAGGGGTTATAATGGAAGAAGATGAAGAAGGGATGATTTCATCGATGAAAGCTATCTTGCTCATTTCGGTGATACTTTCATGGAGGATGCTCAAGGTGAAGGGAAGGTGAAGAAGAGGCACGTGATGATCCCGTTGATGATCTTGGTCGGACCATTGCCGATGCACGGAGACGCCGCGAACCGAAAAGGAGAGGAGAATTTGGATCGCATGTTAGAGGATCACAGAAAGGCGTTGTACCCGGATGCGATGATGGTCTGAAAAAGCTGGGCTGCACTGCTGGATTTGCTGAAATGGAAGGCAGAGGCAGGTGTAGCTGACTCGGCATTTGAAAACTTGCTGAAAATGTTGAAGAATATGTTTCCAAAGGATAACGAGTTGCCCGCCAAAGACGCATTTAAGAAAAGAAGGTTGTCCGCCCTCTAGGTTTAGAGGTTACGAAGATACATGCATGCATCAACGACGCATCCTCTACCGCGGTGAATACGAGAATTTGAATGAATGCCGGTATGCACCGCATTGCGTTATAAGATCAGAGGCGATGACCACGGTGACGATGTTGAGGGCCGAAACCCAGGAAGAGGGTTCCCGCCAAGGTGATGTGGTATGCTCCTATAATACCACGGTTGAAACGTCTGTTAGGAACAAAGAGCATGCCAAGTTGTTGCGATGGCACAAAGAGGACCGTAAGTCGGACGGGAGTTGAGACACACCGCAGATGGAACGCAATGGAGAAAGATCGACAGATGGTTCAAAGATTTTGCAGCTGACGCAAGGAACATAAGATTTGCTCTAAGTACGGATGGCATGAATCCTTTTGGCGAGCGAGCTCCAGCCATAGCACCTGGCCCGTGACTCTATGCATCTACAACCTTCCTCCTTGGTTGTGCATGAAGCGGAAGTTCATTATGATGCCGTGCTCATCCAAGGTCCGAAGCAACCCGGCAACGACATCGATGTGTACCTAAGGCCATTAGTTGATGAACTTTTACAGCTGTGGGGTGGTGTCCGTGTGGGGGATGAGCACAAACAAGAGGAATTTGACCTACGAGCGTTGCTTTTCGTAACCATCAACGATTGGCCTGCTCTTAGTAACCTTTCGGAATTTGTCAAATAAGGGATACAATGCATGCACGCACTGCTTACATGAGACCGAAAGTGTACATTTGCCAAATTGTAAGAAGAACGTGTACCTTGGGCATCGCCGATTTCTTCCGAAAATTCATCCAAGAAGAAAGAAAGGCAAGCATTACAACGGCAAGGCAGATCACCGGCGAAGCTGCGGAACGACCTTGGTGCTGAGGTATTTGATATGGTCAAGGATTTGAAAGTCATCTTTGGAAAGGGTCTGGCGGACAATCAGTTCGAAGGGAGCCGACGGGCACGCAGCCATGTGGAAGAAGAAATCTATATTCGGGAGCTAGAATATTGGAAAGTCCTAGATGTCCGCTCTGCAATCGACGTGATGCACGTTACGAAGAATATTTGCGTGAACCTCCTAAGCTTCTTGGGCGTGTATGGGAAGACAAATGATACAAAGGAAGCACGGCAGGACCCAACAACGTTTGAAAGACCACGATGACCGCATCCGGAATGGTTTCAAGGTCGTGCCAGCTACGCCTCGACCAAAGAAGAGAAGGTCATCTTTTTGAATGCCCGAGCGGTATGAAGGTTCCGTCTGGATTCTCGGCCCAATATAAAGGGAATAATAAACATGGCGGAGAAAAAGTTCCAAAACCTGAAGTCTCACGACCGCCACGTGATTATGACGCAATTGCTTCCGATTGCTTTGAGGGGCTCTCGCCGAAAATGTTCGAGTAGCCATTGTGAAGCTATGTGCATTCCTCAATGCAATCTCTCGAAGGTAATCAATCCAGAAGTTCTACCACGGTTCTGAACGATGTGATCCAATGTCTTGTCGGTTTCGAGTTGGTGTTCCCGCCATCCTTCTTCAATATTATGACGCACCTCCTGGTTCACCTAGTCGAAGAGATTTTCGTTCTCGGTCCTGTATTTCTACACAATATGTTCCCTTCGAGAGGTTCATGGGAGTATTAAAGAAATATGTTCAGAACCGTGCTAGGGCCGAAGGAAGCATCACCAAGGGCTATGGAAATGAGGAGGTAATTGAGTTTTGTGTTGACTTTGTTCCTGACCTTAAGCCGATTGGTCTTCCTCGATCGCTGCACGAGGGGAGACTAAGTGGAAAAGGCACGATCGGAATGAAATCAACGATATGTATGGACGGCCATTCTCTGATTGAAGCACACCACATCAGATCTTGACCAATTCCAGCTTGGTGGCTCCGTACTTTGAGAAACACAAGAATATTTTACGCTCGACAACCCGGGAAGCCTGAATCCTGGATTAGGAAGGCCCACATGGAGACTTTCGGCAGTTGGTTGAGAAAACATTTAATGAATGACAATGATGTTGTAGATCAGCTGTACATGTTGGCCAAGACACCATCTTCGACTATAACGACTTTCCAAGGGTACGAGATAAATGGGAATACATTTTACACGATCGCCCAAGATAAAAAGAGCACCAACCAAAACAGTGGTGTCCGCTTTGATGCAGCAACCGAGAATGGGCAAGAGGTCACATATTATGGTTACATAGAGGAGATATGGGAACTTGACTATGGACCCTCCTTTAAGGTCCCTTTGTTCCGGTGCAAATGGTTCAAGCTAACAGGAGGTGGGGTAAAGGTGGACCAGCAATACGGAATGACAATGGTGGATTTCAACAATCTTGGTTACCTTGACGAACCATTCGTCCCTAGCGAAAGATGTCGCTCAGGTTTTCTATGTGAAGGACATGAGTAGCAAACCGATGAAACGGAAAGATAAGAAAACGATCATAACATAATTAGATGATCCAAAGCGCCACATTGTTCTTTAAGGGAAAAGAAACATCGTGGGAGTGGAGTACAATACATACATGTAAGAAGATTATAATATGTTTGCTGAAATTCCGCCCTTCAAAGTGAACACCGACCCAAGCATTAAGTTAAATGATGAGGATGCTCCATGGATACGCACAATCGTAAGCAAGCAGGGACACAAGGGAAGAAATGATGTGTAATAATTTATTGTACCAAACTTTGTTGAATGGATCATGTGAATTATATTACCCGTGATGTGTTTGGTGTCCATTTTGAATGATTCGAGATACCATGATGATACATGAAATTTGGAGTGATTTAGTCATACTCCTGCCTAGGCGTATAATATGCATACCGTAGTCTTCATAGCCGCCGTCGTCATTGTACCGGGTAGTCGCCGCTTCTAAGTTGCCGCCGCCGCTGCCGCCGTCATTGCCGCTGCTGTGATGTAGTCCATGACGCTCTGCAGAGTCCGCCATACCACCATAGCCGACGGCCGCCTCGTGGAAGTTCCCAGGAGGCGCACCGTCCTCCTCATACCGGCGGCGCCCTCTCACGCCGATTGATGAAGAAGGCGTCCCAAGTATGCTGGTTATCGGGATGCCGGGGATTCATCCGCTGCTCGGCGTGAGGTCGAGGTAGTAGTGGTTCGTGATGGCCGCCCGCTGCAGTACCACGAGGGACGGAGGGACTGCACGCCGCCACGGCGCTTAGGCTCCGGCCGGTGGGGACGCTGTAGCCCGGTGGACAAGGGTAGTTCGAGGCGCAAAGCTCCTCCACCTGCCGGGTAGGTTAGAGGGTGCGGTGGAAGCCATGAGAGAGTGATGAGAGATTGTAGAGATGTGATAATGCTGGCCAAGCCGGGCTACATATATGTAGTGAGAAATGGCGGGAAAAATGGGAGCGGGAAGACAGGAGGCGGGAAGAAAGTGGCGGGAAGAAAGAGGCGGAAGACAGGGAAGAAATGGCGGAAAACCCTAAACTGCGGCGGCCTTTAGTCGCGGTTGGGCAAGCGACCATGACTAAAATAGCAACAATAAGTATTTTGTTGTAAGTAGAAACAAAATAAAATAAATAAAGCAACAAAGAAAACAAAAAAGTGTTTTCAAATTTGAAAACTAATGGCACTAACAGAAAGTTTATAATTTTCTAAAACTAAAAGCAAAAAGAATTAAAAAATAAAGCAAAAAACAACAAAAAATAAATAATAATGCAGAAAACAAAACAAAAAAACTGGAAAAAAATAGTGCCGCCTACTGGACCCCCACGGCCTGAATACGACTAGAAACCCTACATGGGCCAGTATACAGGCCCGCACGACGCCAAGTAGGCCCACAGTGCACATAGCTAGTGATGATTAGGCCCGATAGCCTGCAGTTGAGAGGAGCTCGAGAGGGTGGCGCAGCAGCGCTTATAAACCACTCTCGAGCTCTCTCAACTAGCGAGGTGGGACTAAACTTTGGGCGTGAGGCAAGACAAGGCCTTTAGTCGCGGGTCGCTGCATCAGCCGCGACTAAAGGTGGGGCCTTTAGTCATGGGTCGCTGCACCAGCCGCGACTAAAGGTGGGGCGCGAACGCAAAAAACCCGCTTAAAACCTTTAGTCGCGGTTGGGCAGGCGACCATGACTAAAGAATTTTTAGTCGCGGGCCTCGTAGCCCACCGCGACTAAAGGGGGGGCTATAAATACCACGCTCCGATCTATTCTCGTCTTCTCCGATCGGTTCGTCTGCTGCGCCCTCGCGCCGCCGCCGTCGCCCTCGCCCGTCAAGGCCGGACTGCCCGTCCCGCCTCTCGCTTCGTCGGTCCTCCCGCAGACGCCCTCTCCTTGGTGAGCTCCCCATCGGGCCCCATCCGGCCGTCTCCCGGCCCCCTCCGAACGCTTCGCCCGCCCGTCCCGTCGCCGCGCCCGCCTCGCATGGCGGCGCGCGTCGCTGACTCCCACGTCCCGGTTGCGCTTCGCCGGACCGGCCACTTCCCTCCGCCACCGCCTGTTCGTGGCGCCGTGACCCTTGGCCCGAGCTCGTGCGGCTCCCCTCGCCCGGGCGAGCTACGGCCTCGGGCATGGGCACCACACCCGCTGCCGCTAGCGCCGGGCGCCATTAAGGCCCCCGGCCCATCGACAATTGGGGCCCACGCCTGTAAACGATTTAAAAAAAGGAGAGAAGAGAATTTAGAAAATAAATAAATAAATATATTAATTAATTAATCAGTTAATTAAATTAATTAACTTAATTAATTGTGTTTAGTAAACCTAATTAAATAACTAATATAACTAATCTGTTAATTAATCTAATTAACGTGGTTAATTAGTTAATGCACAATTTAATTAATTCTGTTAATTCTAAAAATGATATAAAACTTTAAAAATTAATATAAAATAATCCGTAACTCGGATGAAAATACTTTGTACATGAAAGTTGCTCGTAACGATGAGGCGGATCCGGATACGTAGCCTGCTCGTCCGCCACACATCCCTAGCATAGCAAACACGTAACTTTCCTCCGGTTCATCTGTCAAAACGAATCACCGGGATACTTTCCGGATGTTTCCCCTTCGGCAGTCACGACCTCTGCTGCGTTAGGGCACACCTAGCACAGCGTATTGCTGTGTTACGCTTTGTGATGCTTTGATTGCTCTGTTATTTATTGTGTTCCTCCGTTACTTCTTTCCGGTGAGACCCCGAGACCGCGGCGACCCCAAGTTCGACTACGGAGCACCCGTCTCGCTCTCATCATGACACCCTCTCCCACCCCTTCCTCGCCTCCTTTTGCCACCGCCCTTTTGCCACCGCCACCGCCACCGCCTTCTTCACTTAATTAATTTGTTTTTACTACATGTTTCCAGGATGACATAATGGCGGACGATAGAGCTGACCCGATTATGGACAACTATGATCCGGACGGTGAAGCACATATGTTCGGCATCATAAACGGCGATATTCAATATGTGCCGACGGAGAAGAAGAAGATGATATCTCTTCTTATCTGAACCTTGACGGTGAAGATGAAGGGCGCCACAAGAAGAAGATGTCAAGAAACGCGTCGATAAACGACGATCTTCAAATGGAAGTAGCAACCACCTCCGGCGCCGAGGTATATATATACATTGAGCCTCGGTGATACAAACTAACTGATTTGAATAAATATGTGTGTACTAACGCAGCGACTCTCTTTCTTATTTTAGCCCTCGGCGGATCGTCAAAACAATCGAGTACGTCGTCAAAGCGTGGCGCAACCAAGACGATGAAACAAGGAGAAACATGCACCATCGAGGTTGTCGACAAGGCAACCGGCAGGTCAGCTGGAGCCCCGCAAGAACGCCACCAAGTTTGTCAGCCAATGCGGAGCCATTGTTAGAGACAACGTCTCGATCACCGTCCAGAGTGGAATGAGCCAAAGAAGGCACGAATTGATGGTTTCACTTTTGTCGATAAGAGAACAAAAAGATTGCTTCAAGAAGCTTATGGAACATTTCGTTCTACCTCCGGAATACAACAAATTCGATGAGGAGGGTAACAAGATTGAGGAAAACAAGGAGAGGAGGAGGCTAGTCAAACAGTTCGCTCTTCATAAGATGGCCGACGCATTCCGGAAATTCAAGCAAAATCTAGCCCGTGACTTTGTCAAGCAGAACAAGACTCCGGATTTCAAAGGACAATATGAGAAACTGAAACATGATTGGCCAGAATTTGTGAAGCAAAAGAAATCGGAGCAGTTCATTGAAATATCGAAAAAAATAAGGAAAATGCGGCTAAGAAGGAGTACAATCATGTTATGGGGCCAGGAGGGTATCGCATTTTGGTGCCTAGGTTGGAGAAGATGGAGAACGAGATGAGGGCGCGAGGAACTGGCCCAGTGCGGAGGGATGGGACCCAAGGGCCAAAAGCTGGTGGTACGGGCATGGGGAACGCTGAACCCGGAGATGGGGAGTGTGTTTACGGGCAAATTAATTAAACCCACCCAAGCCCTTATTGACGCAATGAAGGATGCTCAACAGGGAAGATCAAGTTCAACAGAGAGAACGACGCTACTGACAAAAGCCCTCGGGAATCCTGAACACGGAGGACGTGTACGAGGCATGGGGCACATTCCGTGGAAAATAGGGTTCCCCTGTAACGATGACCCGTCTGATTCTGAAGCCGTAAGAGAAAGATGGATCGGGAATCAGATGTTGTGGCGCGGTTGGCATCGGAAATGGATGTGATGAAGAAAACCATGAGTGTACTAGTAGCCGAAAGAGATGCAGCTCGGGTGCAGCATGAAGATCATCCAGCGGATCTCGGAAGCCAGCAGCGGAGAAGCAGCGTGGCTTCCACGGAGGCCCCACCGGCTGGTGCAGATGCACCGACGATCGAAATTACTGCATCGGAGCCTCCGGTGGTCGAAATTACTGCACCGGAGCCTCTGGTAGTCGAAATTACTGCACCGGAGCCTCCTCGCTACCCCGTGGACGATATAAAGGAGATGAAAGAATGTCATCTGTATTATCCTATCGGGAACATGTCCATGAAGGTAGCCATCGGCAGTGCTTTACCATGTTTACTGGAGCACTCCACCACAACAACCCCATTCAAGATGGCTATGCTCGTGTCACGGTGGAGGACATAGTCCAAGGGTTTGAGGACACGGAGATTGACATTGCTACACGAAGGGGAGAAAAGACTTGGAGATGTCAAGCGCCATTTCATTCTATGGCAAAAGAAGTTTATCAAGTTTCGAGGCGAGGCGCCAAGGACAACAAGTCCACCCCTACGGTGGTGGTGGTGGGGGTGGGGGTGTTGGTGGTGGTGGTGTTGGTGGCGGTTCACCTACACCTCCGCCACGCCACCCGACGCCGCCCCGATCCACAACGTCCGGCGGGTGATCAGCCGCCGCCCCCGATCCTCGTCCGGCGGGTGATCGACGCCGCCCCCAATCCACCTCCGACAAAGAAGCGAAGCAGTCTGGATTATTAACCCGGACCCTTATGTACCTAAGACCACAAAGGTACGGAGCCATCATCAAGCCTCTCCCCACAAGGCCTTGGGAACGTAGTGCCGAGTAAGTCGACGACGCGGCTGCTCATTATGAGAAATGGAAGGCGGACTGCAAGAAGAAAAGAGAGCCCGAGCCCAAGCCAAGATATTACGATGAGCAAAAGAAGTGGGCTAAGTCATTTTGAGCACACCGTCCCAAGCCTGAAGAATCTGCTTAACGACTATGCACGTGAACTTCGCAGGCAGGCACTCATGTTCAATGAGAACAAAGAGCGGGAGAAGGCCGAAAGTAAAATAAGCGGGAAACAAGTTGCCCAGCTCGGGAACAAAGTAAACAATCGATTGCCCCGCTTATAGTGGAAGCCTTCCGTCCGGATGACCCGAGATCATACAAGCTGCGACAAAGACATGGATTGACTGTAACGAGTGCCGAGAACAAGCGGCCAACTTAGGTATTACTCTTCGTGAACTGTTAGGCCTTGATGAGGCGCCATTGAAGGAGGTAGTAATTACATATGTCAAGAATGGGCCTCTCGTCGAGCTCAGAGGAAAATGATCTACCTCCACAAATGAAAGGTCTGCTGAATTGGTACAAGGGTTACATAAAAATAAAACGCCAAAGAATATATTTATGCGGAAGTTAGACATGAGCATCACATCAAACATAACTATGTACAAATTGAACAGAGTGAAATGTTCCAGCTTTTCAATCTGCGCTATCTCGACACAACAATCAACAGTTGCTACGTTCTGTAAGTGATTTATTAATTTCTACCCCATCTCGTTCATATTGCCTGCACTATATATATGTCCTAACTATATTGTTGTGTCCGCTATTATACATGCAGAATGAAGATTAAGGAATGCAGAGTAAGGAACATCCATGATGTTGGGTTCATTGACCCACACATCGTTAATGGACATGTGTTGGAGCGCCACCCCGCCGACGTGGAGGCAGACCTGTGTCGGTTTCTTACAAAGCAGGAACTCAAAAGTGATATTCTATTTCCTTACCATTTTGGGTGAGTGTTTCTGTCTTGAGCACATTCTATTTTGTTTACTCCATGTGCATGGTATGTGACCGGCTAATCGATGAGTTATGCATGACGTACTGTGCATGTATCGTGTCCGCAGGTTCCACTGGATTCTGCTAGTAATTAAAGTTAACACCTCAGAATGTCTCGGCCCACGACTCTCTGAATATGGATCCAAAGCTTTGGGCCGACATGAGAAGAATGCTGCAGAAGTAATTATTTTCATTCATTTGTGCTCTATATCGATCGGCCTATTTCGTTCATTTCCTAATATCAAGTAACTAATAACTCTCTTGTTCATTTAATTTTCTTTGCCTCGTAGGGTTTGGAGACGGTTCGTAGATACAAAGGTCGGTGAATTCAAAAAGAGCTAGAATTCAAAATGTTAAAGCCTAAGAATGCTGGGGATATTCAGCCACCGGAGACCAATCTATGTGGATACTATGTTCAGGAGAGGATCCGGAGATACCCCTCCGAGCGGGTTCCGAGTGATACCAATGCTCAGAGGAATAGCCTCCGGATGATGCTTAGTCCGTAAGCTCGCTTCCGACCACTTCAAGAGGAACTAGCTGGATGGTTCAACAGGAAGTCCTCCATCCTAAAGGAGAACACTATTACGAGGACGTAGAACTTTATATGCATTAAATCATGTATGGAAACTTGTTCAAAATTGTATATGGTCATCCGATGATATTGAATATATATTGTATATTCCTCTTGAATTCTTTTTGGTTCTAATTTCAAATTTATTTGAAATTGTACATTCATATGCATGTATGTAGTATCGTAGAATATATGAAACTTCTTCAAAATTAAAATAAAGCACAAAAGAAATAAAACAATACAAATTAAACAGAAAACAGGTTTAGGGGGGGGGGGCTAAAACCCTAAACCTGTGGCGGCCTTTAGTCGAGGGTGGACAGAAGAACCTCGAATAAAGGTCCTCCGCCTTGACGGTCACTGGCGCCCACGTGGACGGGCCGTTAGTCGCGGTTCTTAAGCAGCCGCGACTAAAGATGGGGGGCTTTAGTCGCGCTTATTTGGTCGCGGTTGCGCAACCGCGACTAATGGCAGTTGCGAACCGCGACCAAAGGCCTTTTTTCCACCAGTGCCGTGGCCCCATCGAACCATGGTAGCTGGGAGGTGTATCAAGATTGAACAACAAAGAGAAGGAGGCATTGTTAGAATATAGTTTGGGGTTTAAAGATAGAGATAAGCAGTAGATCGAATAGGTTTAAACCATAAATTACTTATCTTGTACTCCAAGCCTCCATCCCCTCGTGTATTCTATATATACCCCATATGAGGGTCGGATCAATATGACATACAACACAATATTCGTCCATCCTACAATTTCTACATGATATTAGAGCGGTTAGTCTCACGACGCCGATCCTGGGCCTTTCCACCACTTCCGCAGCACGCCGTCCCGGGGAGATTAATCTTCTCTTCCCGGGGGGGCCGGCATCCGATTTGATCAAAGATTAGATCGGTACATAGATCAGTTCCACAGATTCGGTCAATTCAATTTTCGAAATTCTATAAGATTAGGTTTTCTTTAGCCACCAAATAAATCTTCAAAGACCCAAATTCCAGTGAGAAAAATCCTAGCAGATTGGTGCAGTAATCTTTATCCCAGACCGCGGCCAAATCACTCCACCCGGCGTGCTTCCTGAATCCTCGCTCCAACAGGCGATGGTGCACGGGTTCCTGCACCGCCGCGCCCGCCTCTGCATCAACAACTCCGTCCGCGCGGAACACGCAGCATGTACGGCGACGTCGACGACGACACCAACCAAACCAACCACAACTCAGCAGCACCAGGCCGTACACCAAGACTAGATCACGGGAGGGAACTCCACGACCAGTACGCGGCGAGCCCCACACTGTAGCGCCAACCAGCTGTCCGCGTATCGTGCACCAGTAGGCAGCGCACGAGCGCGTTCGAATTCCCGGCGGCTGCTCCAACAGGGATGCGATCGGATCTGCATCAACGCCACAACATCTGCCGGCCCCTCGACATCAAGCTCCACCAAGCATCCCGGTGCAGCTACCAGCAGAGTCTCCATCCAGGATCCAGCCATGCGTAGCGTAGGTACGCCCATGCATGCTAACGTATTCATCCAGGAATCATGCACATGGCTACACGAATCAATCTCCTACGAGGAGATACATGCAGCAAGACTTGTACTCCACGGGCGACACAAGGCCAGACGGGCCTCCATCGCCAGCCGGTCATCTACCTCAAGACGAACATCTACACCGACCGATCTGCAACTGCATCGACTACAGGGCTCTGGCGGGATCCGGCTACGCATCCTTTGACGACACGCACCGGCTACGAGCCGGCTTCGGCATCTCCGCGCGACGCAACTCCTACGAGGCTACGGTACGCGAGTCCGTGATGCCCGCACCAGCTGGGAGCGGGTCATCTACACCAACCGCTGCACCTGCACGAATCTACATCAAGCGCTCCATCGAGCGACTGCACCGACCCATCTGCACTGCATCTAGCCGAACTGCAGCAGGCCAAACCACATCATCAAGCTGTATGATTACATCAAGAAAAGAAACAAATCTTCGCCGAGCACATCTACGGACCTGACATGCACCATCCACGCGCAAAGCCGGTGTGGAAAGAATGCAATTCTTCATCGACTTCTTCAGCATGACACGGCATCGACACCCGTCGCCATAAAGGACGCCTCCAAGCGACGCATCATCGTCGACACGCCGCTGCATCGCCGACACTTCATCGCCAAGGTCTTCATCAACGTGGTCTTCACCAACATCTTCGTCAACACACTGTCGCTGCCTTGTCCACAGATGGACACCTAGCGTCCTTTGACAGACTTTTCTGCAAGATGCGACCACGACGACGGCAATGACCGATTCACGACGACAGCATCGACCGCGTCATCCATGACAACACAGCTGCATCGACACGGCGTCACTATAGTGACGACCCTACACGGCCATACGGTTCTGGCAAACCGATGTGTGCTTGATGGGCTTCCTCCGGTCTTGGCAAAACCGGCGGACTCGTCGCCGACGGCACCCTCTGACATCCGCAAGGTGCATCGTCCACGTTTGCAGCTCCGTCATAGCGCATTTTTTTGCGCCCCCAGGCTTTGTGCGGCTTCATCATCCACGACGACCACACCATCGACCACGACTACCTCGATCATGGCTACATCATCGTGATCGGCTACATCGACATTGACATACATGACTACGTCTACAGCTACTCATCGGCAACAACTCCAGTCAACAGCGTCCGCCTCATCACTTGCGTCCATGACACTCCCGCTGTGACTGCGGGAGGGAATAAGGGAGAAGGCAGGAAGGCACCAGAAGGGGACGCAGTCACCGCCCTAGGTGCCGACCCATCAGAGACGCAGTTGATGATGGCGCGGCGAAGACGACGCGAGCACGATATACTTCAAATCCAGTCGCAAACGTACATCTCACTCCCGCTACGAGTAAGGGGGAATGTTAGAATATAGTTTGGGGGTTTAAAGATAGAGATAAGGAGTAGATCGAATAGGTTTAAACCATGCATTACTTATCTTGTACTCCAAGCCTCTATCCCCTCGTGTTTTCTATATATACCCCATATGAGGGTCGGATCAATATGACATACAACACAATATTCGTCCATCCTACAATTTCTACATGCATCTTATCAGTATTCTCTAAAGATGAACAACATTCTGTTAAACTATGTAGAAACACATTGTTTGATGTATGGTATAATATTTTTTCGCATATAATAATTAAGAAGACATCCCCAAGGCAAATAAACGCATGACTTATTTATCGGCCGAGATGATGGATAGAATAATTAACACGGTGGGAGAACTGTCGATTCGAGCCAGAAGATGTTGATAACTGGGCAAGTTCGGTTCTACTTACTCAACTTGCCTTTTCTCACCGAGGATGGAGGGATTTAATTTGTTTTTAAAGTTCTCATTATCCGTAGCTTACCAACGAGAACCATCCCAACAAATTCATCTTTTGTTTTAAGATATCAACTACCCTTACCCACCCAAGGACAAATAAGCTCAAAAAAACTATCGTTTCTTTAAAGTTCTCATTATCTCTAACCATAAAGGATAAAAGAGCAGAACAAATCAAGCGTTTGTTTTAATGTCACCTAGGCTTTTACCTACCAAGGATCAAGCTCATAACCAAGGAAATCTTAGCTATTGACCAAACAAAGAACCAATGACTTAATGTCACTACCACTACCATGTACCCCACGTCTTCTATAAAACGAGCCTTCCCTAAGCTAAACATGAACAAATTGTTTATCATCTCATTTCCTTATAGTGAAATTACAAACTAGGGATTTGAAGTGATAGGTGTAGGCATATGAGGCACCAGGAACTACCGACTGTACGAATAACAAGAATCACTACACGACATAGCTCGTGTGCCTCTCCCTCCTACTCTACCACATTGGTTATTTTTCTGGCTGTCACTAACCAATGATAAGTTGATTAGTTGGATCCAGTTGGTGCATCGTTTAATGACCATCAGCCAAAGCCAAGAACAAGAAGTGTATCAGTGAAATATGGATTTGTCGACTTGATGAATGTTAACTATAGACCTCTGAGAGCAGCATGACCAAAGGGAATCTCAAGGCAGAGGGAGGCGGTTGTCAAATACAAATAACCCACTTTTGAAGTTAGTCTAAATTAATAAATGAATGGTCTTTGTCGGAAAAAACACTGTAGTCAAACACAAGATCTACACTTCATCCAAATAGACTCATGCAAGGATCGGCCGATCACCTTCTAATATTCAACCATGCCTCTACAGTCTATGGCAACTATACAAGGAGACGGAGTGAAAGCAGAAGGGACATCTTCCTTTCTTGTGTCCATCACACGAACAAAACCGTAGTTGTTCGTGCTCACGTTGCAGTGAAAAATGCTTGACATAACAACTTTTAATAGATCTCTCTACTTGATCCAGATTCCATAAACATGTTATTTCATCATAAGAACTTTTAATTAATCATTACACATCGCCCAAGCGAACATTAATAGTGCGGCAGTGCAACACTGTAGCATACAAGCTTTCCCCTCTTGCTCCTCCACCACTTGGCACCACGTGTGTTAGTTGCTGTCGTGCCATGGTATCCTTGATCTGACATCTCACATTACAATTGGTTGTGGGTGTGAGCTGCACATAGTGGCTTGATCGAACCGTGGTAGCTCGTAGGTGTATCGGGATTGAACAACAAAGGAAAGGATACATCTTTCAATATTCATCCCGCAAAAAAAGTTGAACAATATTCTGTTAAGTTCATAGTATGAACACATTGTTCGATGTATGGCATAGTGATTTTCTGTGTATAATAGGGAAGACATTGTCGAGGCAAGTAAACTTATGACTTATTTATCGACTGAGATGATGAGTAGTCTAATTAACATGGTAGCAGCATTGTCAATTCGAGCTAGAAGATGCGGATAACCAGACAAGTTTTCTTCTACTTACTAAACTCACCTTTTGTCGACTGGATGGAGGTTTAGTCTTTTTATGTTGGTTACCTGCATCTGTGTAGAAATTGGAAATCAATACTTTATATTTTTTCAAGAAATTTATTGTTTTCTCAAAGCTCATGTAGTCGAATAGACTAGCCTACCCAAGGTCAGACAAGATTAGGAAATTTAATTGTTGTTTAATGTTTTCACTCTGTCTGGCCTACTGATGAGAAACAAGCACACAAAAACTCGTCATTTTAAAAGATCTCATGGGCCTACCCAAGGACAAATAATGTGGAAAATTTGTTAGAGGCAACCACTTCAATGCATTGTATATTAGATGTTGTATCTAAGTGATGTTGCATTTAATTGACTTTGGGATTGTGTTTACATCTCAACGTTGTGGCCTAGTTGCATAGAAAAGGGAACACGAGAAATATAGGGATATAAGCACACGGGATCGGATTATTAATAATACTTTATAGAAAAACGAGCTAAGAGTTGTATCTTCACTAACACACAGCTTCCCCATCTTCTCTTAAAATACAGTGTCACATCAACATTTTGCCTATGGTAAGGTGCTAAGAGACAAGCAATGAGAAATGCCCTAACATGGCCTAATATGGCGGTTTTTCTGCGGGAAAAACCTCACATCTAGTACTAGCATTCAACAACTATTATGGCAATACTGGTTTTATCTTATCACGCAAAAATGCGGGAATAGGGGAAATTGCAGTAGCATGTCCACTCAAGTCCTAAAAGATTTTGTTTACGCCAAAGCGAGTTTGATTGCACCATAGTAAAAAACAAAGGATTGTTTGCAAGAGGCGTATGTGGATGAAAATTTTCCTATATGAAATCCAGTGGCTAGTACAATGGATTTCTCAAGAGACTTCGCATAGGATTCAATCCTATGAATCAAGCAATTAAATATAAAAATTACAAAGATTTTTAATCCTCCAAAGTTCTTACAAAAAATCTAGCATCACTGTCAATTACAAAGTCCTATATGAAATTCTATGCGCATTGTTTGTGGACTACACAATTTTGTACGTACTCTATTTTTTTCGTCCATGAGGTGCACAAATTTCAACAAATCAGTTGAGACAGGATTTATCTGTCGGAAGTTCCAAGCACTTGGTTATCCACATCACTGTCAATCATGTGGACAAGAAACACAAGAAGCGAAATTCGGTACGTGACTTTAATGACTACATCTGGCTCCTCGCCGTGCTCGGACCCCAGATCACGAATGGAGGACGCCTACGTCGTTGTCTACCTCGGCGTAGCTCTCGTGTCACTGCTCGTCGTGCTCGCTGGCCGCAGGCGCTGGGGCGCGCGCGGTGATGGTGCCGCCGACGGCCTGCGCCTGCCGCCGGGGCCGTGGCAGCTGCCGGTGATCGGGAGCCTGCACCACCTCCTCCTGGCCGGGCAGCTCCCTCACCGCGCGATGCGCGACCTGGCGCGGCGCCACGGGCCGGCCATGCTGCTCCGGCTCGGCGAGGTGCCCACGCTGGTGGTGTCCTCCCGGGAGGGCGCGCGCGCGACGTGATGAGGACCCACGACACGGCGGTCGCGACGCGGCCCCTGAGCGCCACCATGCGCGTGCTCACCAACGGCGGCCGGGACATCATCTTCGCGCCCTACGGCGACTACTGGCGCCAGCTCCGGAAGATCGCCGTCGCGGAGCTCCTCACCGCGCGCCGCGTCCTCTCCTTCCGCGCCATCCGCGAGGAGGAGGTCGCCGCCGCGCTCCGCGGCGTGGCCGAGGCCGCGGCGGCCGCGCGGCACGTGGACATGCGCGCGCTGCTGGCCGCGCTCGTGGCGGACAGCACGGTGCGCGCCGTGCTGGGCGACCGGTGCCGGGAGCGCGACGCGTTCCTCCGGGCGCTCGACCGCTCCATGCAGCTCGCGGCCGGGTTCAACCCGGCCGACCTGTGGCCTTCGTCGCCGCTCGCCGCGCGGCTCAGCAGCGCCGTGCGCCGCGCTCAGGAGTGCCGCGACACCGTGTACGGCATCCTCGACGCCGTCGTCCAGGAGCACCTGGAGAGGATGGACGGCGGCGGAGGCCACGACGAGGACCTGCTCTACGTGCTGCTGAGGGTCCAGAAGGAGGGCGCGCTCCAGTTTCCGCTCGACATGGACGCCATCAAATCCGTCATCTTCGTAAGCATTCTCGTCTGGTGGCTTCCATGATTCGATCTCTGTGCATCGTGAATTCGTGATCATGTGACGTTTTTTGTTGACTTTTTCGAACCATGCCGCGGTGCTATCATCTTACTCGTCAACTAAAGATGATAGTTGACGAACTATCTATTCCAAACTAGTTGAAACGTGTACGCTTGTATCAACATGTTAGTTTAATCTAACGAGATTGCATTTCTGTGCTTTTTCTTCCATTTGGAAATGGAATCGGCCTATGCTTCAAGGAGTAAACAAATATTCCATCCGTTTCTAAATACAGTATAAGTCTAAGTCATCATAGAGATTTCACTATCGACTACTACCTTTGTAATTTAATATAAGAGTGTTTAGACGAAAATACAAAAGTGAACATGGGTGCGCGCGCACCCATGTGAATAGTAAATTCATAAAAAAAATACTAGAAAAAATAAATAAAAATCTGAAATTTCACGGTATGAATCTTAGTCGATCATTCTACTCATGTGTGAAGTTTCACAAATTAACACCCATGGTATTCTTAGTGAAGAAATTACGAATGCGATCATACTATTCATTAAACAATTTTTTTAATATAGCTTCCATTAGCTTCGATTTTGTCATTTTTGCCCAGATTACCACGGATGTGATTTATTCGTGAAACTTCATATGCGAGTATACCGGTTGATTATGTATATTTTAAAAAATATATTCAGTTTTTTTATTTTTTCTAGCATTTTTTAATTTACTATTCATAAAGGGTGCGCGCGCACCTATGTTCACCAAATCCGCGTCCGCGTTTAGATCACTATTTTAGTATTCTAAACGTTCTTATATTAATTTATGAAGAGAGTACATCGGAGCAGAATAAGTGAATCTACATTTTAAAATGCATTTATATATATCCATATATGGTCCATAATATAATCTCTACAAAGACTTATATATATTTAAGAACGGAGTGAGTATAAACAAGTATAAGATCAATGATATAAACGATCTTATATTTGCTTACTCTGAGAGAGTACTTGCTACACAATGATTTCTCAGTCATGAGCAAATAAAATCGCCCTTTCATAAGAAAAATCTCATGTCTTTCACGCAGGACATATTTGGCGCTGGCAGCGAGACATCGGCAACCACGCTGGAGTGGGCCATGGCAGAGCTGATCAAGAACCCGAGGGCCATGCAAAAGGCAACGGCCGAGGTGCGGCAAGCCTTCCATGCCCGTGGCGCTGTGGCCGAGCAAGCTCTAAGCGAGCTCACCTACCTACATTTGGTCATCCGGGAGACGCTGCGGCTCCACACGCCCCTACCGTTGTTGCTCCCGCGCGAGTGCCAGGAACCATGCCAGGTGCTGGGATACGACGTCCCGCGTGGCACCCAGGTGATCGTCAACGCGTGGGCTTTGGGCCGCGACGAGCGCTATTGGCCCGGCACACCCGAGGAGTTCCGGCCAGAACGGTTCGACGGGGAGGCGGCGGCGTCCGACTTCGGGGGTGGCGACTTTGCGTTCCTGCCGTTCGGCGCCGGCCGAAGGATGTGCCCCGGGATGGCGTTTGGCCTCGCCAACGTCGAGCTCGCGCTCGCGAGCCTGCTCTTCCACTTCGACTGGGAGTGGTCGGGGTCAGAGTCGACGGAGCTGGACATGACCGAGGCATTCGGCATCACCGCGCAGCGGAAGGACAAGCTCCTGTTGCGACCTGTTCTCCGGGTGCCTGTTATTCCCGGAGTCTAGTTGCTGTAAGAATGGGATGCGCTCCCTCCCTAAAGAAATATAAGAGAGTTTGAATCACTATGTTAGCGATCTATAAACGCTCTTATATTTGTTTAGAGAGGGAGTATATTGTAAAAACTTGTAATTATCCTCACGCAGGAGATAAACTACATAGCCAACTGGTGTAGCATATAATAAGTTGTAGTACAAAAAACAAATTCTTGTAAACATATAATAAGCTGTTGTCTTTTATGAAATGTCCTCTGTTTATCTTTTCCCACGCACGACCTGAACAGAGCACGGAATGAGCGAGTAGGCCAGCCGCGTCCGCCTCTAGGAAAGAGCGACCTGAGCACGGTGTATCTCGAGCTCGGACGACCCAAACGGCTACACGAACGCGTGTGAACCTAGGTAGCTACCACTGCTGTTCATGACCTATACATCAGGTCGTCCCCAAGCAGCAACTATGTGTCCTCAGTCGAGGTGCATCCTCGGCGGACGAGGCCGACACAAGTGTTGCACGCCCAGCATTGCCGCGTCCTGCATCAACTCAGCGTGGTCGAGTTTCGAGCGCACCGTGCCGCCGCGAAGGCGTTAGTGGGGGACAGGCCAGCCGCGTCGGTCCGGGTTCTCGAGAGGCCACCGGACATGGCGCCACGGTCGCCGGCAGCCACTAGCCCACGACTGAAACGGACGAGGCCGACACCAGCGTGGCGCGCGTCGCCTGGCTCTCACCATCCTCCACGAACAAGGCCAATACGGGCATGGGGAGCATGCTCAGCGCAGCATCCTCTCGTCCTGCAGCGCTCCACCGCTCGACGGTGAAGGGGGACAGACCGGCCTCCAGGCCACCGGAGATGGCCCCACGACCGGAATGGGAAGGACTGGAGCACGCATGAAGGCAAGAAGCGCCGCCGCCTCGTCCTTCCGTACGCAACAGGAACTACGACGGCTGGGGAGCCGAAGGTCGCCGTCACCATCCTACATCTTCCCCCGCTGCAGGCACACGTGGGTCCAAATGAGCAAAACCATCTACGAAACCAGTTTGGAGGTCCGGGGGGTGATTTGTCTGGTTTAGGATAGTTGGGGGATTAAGATCCTAGTTTTGGATGTGAGGGGGTGATGTCTTCTCAAGTATGAGAGGGAGACGTAAGCGGGTGATGCGTTACCTATGAACTATGGAATTCACTATTTTGGGTATCCGAGGTAGTTGAGGGGTACAGTGATTCTAATTGGATATCTGATGCTAATGAGATGAAAGCCACAAGTGGGTACATGTTCACATTTTGTGGTGATGCTGTTTTCTGGAAGTCTGGCAACAGATGATCTTAAAGAGATCGACTATGGAAGCAGAATTCATAGCATTAGACACATCATGCATCGAAGCAGAATGACTTCGAGAGCTTTTGATGGATTTGCCAGTGGTTGATAAACCAGTCCCGACTGTCCTTATGAACAGTGACAATCAAACTGTGATTGCCAAGTCTAAGAGTTCAAAGGATAAAATATGAATCCGCAAAGCACATAAGAAGAAGATTAAAATATGTCAGAAAATCAACAAACTCCGAAGTAATAGTGTTGAATTATATCCAGACGGCTAAGAATCTAGCAGACCCTTTTATGAAAAGGCTATCACGGATAGTGATAGAAAATGCATCGATGGAGTTGGACATGAGACCCACGTATGTTGCCATGGGGGTAACACAACCTACCTGATTGGAGATCCCATGAATTAGGATATGGGAAAACAATCTGGCGGTCAACTGAGGAGGGTATCCTTAATTAACCCACTCCGTTGGAGATGCAATAATACTCTCAATTCTGTAAGGTAGGCTGACTTTTGTCTTAATATGTTCCAAAGCTTATGTAAGCAAGATGCTAACCTACAGAGCATTCTTTGGAGGAACACAACTATGTGAGCCTGACTGCTGGTCATAGTCTATAAGGTTGGGTAATCTCTAGGAAGCTCATGAGAAGGTAAGGAGTATGACTAGTAAGCTCCACCTGTGGGGTTTAGCCTTCGGCAGCGACGTACCTGCTGACAATAGGTGAAGTCTAATTCTATGGTTTAGTTGTGAAGAAGTCTAATCATATTGCTCTAGGTGGAAGTTCAACTTAACAGTCTCCATTGATAATCTATTATATCAAACATTGTTTGGAACAGAGATCCGGTGGGGAATTGTTGGATTATGGATGAGCTTAGACCCATATAAGACAATAATCACCGGTTAATCTCTAAGGCCCATTTAGGTGCATGTCAAGTGGTGGGAAGTTTAGTACCATACTGCTAGTGGGGAGAGAATGAGACCTCTTAAGGAATGCTCTACCACATGTCATTGGGAGCTTGGTAAGAGGAGTTGTACACGCACGCTCCTTCTCCTCCTCCGCCGCCTGCCTCCACACGACGCGCGCGTGCGCGCCGTGATTTGCGGGAATGAGCCGAGCCGACAGCTTATTTTTTCTAGTTAGGAATGGTTAATTAATCTCTGATTAATTTGACGAGTTGCTATGACCGTGGGCTATTCATGGACTTGGTCATGGGCCTTAGCCTAGGCCCATCTACCCTAGCCGTCATCTATTGTTTCTCTCTGTGCTGCTTCTGGCGGTCCCATCCCGACGTCCGCGTGCACGGTTGGTCGGGAAAGCAGGCATGAGGGAGTATGATAGTGTCTTCAGGGCAACAATTCACAGGACTTCTAGGTCGGCCTCATGTACTGAAAGTGCGTTATATCGACTAGAGGGGGATGGGGGGGTGAATAGGCGATTTTTAAGAATTCTTCACTGAGGAATTTGTCGGTGAGGAAATTCCTAAGCGAAGAACTACTTGCAGCGGAATAAGTACTCAGAAGTAAGCATAACAGAATACATGCATGGTCATCATGATGAAATGAAGACAATCACAGTCTGTAAAGCGTAATCACAGGATAACACAAGATGAAGACAAATAGACTGAAGAAATTGAACTGAGGAAATAGAGAAAGTCTTCAGTCAAAGTCTTCAAACACAGATATGAACAAACACACAACAAGTAATGAGGAAATGAAAGAGTTGAGAAAATAGAACCAGTAAGGTTGGTGAAGACAATGATTTGGTAGACCAGTTCCAACTGTTGTCTCAGTTGTACGTCTGGTTGGAGCGGCTGAGTATTTAAACTCGAGGACACACAGTCCCGGACACCCGATCGGCGAGCACGCAGCTCAGGACATCAAGTCCTCATCGTATTCTCCTTGAACTAAGGTCACACAGACCTCGTCCAATCACTCGTGGTAAGTCTTCAGCGACTTCCAAACCTTCACAGACTTCGGTCACCGGCGATCCACAATTCCTCTTGGATGCTCTAGACCATGACGCCTAACCGTCTGGAAGAAGCACAGTCTTCAAAGGCAACAAGCGTCGGATCCACGCAAGATCAATCTCTTCAGTGATGCTCAATCACTTTGGGTTTGTAGGTGTTTGGTTTTGGGTTTTCCTCACTCGATGATTTTCGCTCAAAGTCCTCGGAGGATGGGATGCTCTCAAATGACAAGTGTCAGTTTCTCTTGGAGCAGCCAACCAGCTAGTGGTTGTAGGGGGCGGCTATTTATAACCTAGGGAGCAGCCCGACATGATAAGATATAAATGCCCTTCAATGATATGACCGTTAGGTAGATAAGATATTTTGGGACAGTGGCGCAAGAACACAAAGAACGGTCGAAAATTTGACTCTCAAATTCCTCGGGGCTATCATGTTCCTCACTGTGTAGGCAATCCGACCTTTGGCGAATTCCTAACTCCTCGGTCGAGAACAAATTCCTCAGCGACCAGAAGAACTTCGTCTCTGTCAGTGAAGAGATTGACTGAACTGTATGAGATTTCCAATGGCTTCACTCGAAGGGATTGATAGGTGTAGGATTTTGAGTTGAGGATCACATGGAAATTTTTCCTTAGTATTTCCTCGACCCCCTTTAACAGCACGGTGTTTCCTATGACTCAAGAAAGAGAAAGCGAAACTACGAAAACAAAAGTCTTCACGCTTCATGTTCCTCAAATGAATACCAAGTCTTCAAGGTCACACCAATTTCTTCACTTTCAAAGTCTTGAGAAAGTCTTGAGAATATCAAAGTCTTGATCGAAGAACTCCATTTTTAGGGTCGACTTTCTCTGTAAATATCAAACTCCTCATAGACCTATAGACCTGTGTACACTCATAAACACATTAGTCCCTTAACCTATAAGTCTTCAATACACCAAAATCACTAAGGGCACTAGATGCACTTACAATCTCCCCTTTTGGTGATTGATGACAATATAGGTTAAGTTTTCAACGGGATAAACATATGAAGTGTAAATACTGATATTGAGGAATTTGATTGCAAGATATAGAAGAACTCCCCACGAAGATGTGCATAGTGAGGAATTTGCTTTTGAGGCAATGCACACTTGAAGAGTTGAATCATGGAGATCTCCCCTATATCTTGTAATTCATACACGCATTTGACATATAATATGAAGAATTTGAAATGCATGATGAAATATGGTGATCGATGTAATTCAGCATGCGTGTATTAACATATAACGAGGAATAAGCATGCAGAGGAACACATCAAAAGTATCAGAGCACCATCGGGTTTAAGATTACAACTCGATCCAATAAAGTTTCAGAAGAGCGAGAGTTGTAACTTAGCAAAAAAACGCCCATATAATAGACCCGCTTGAAGACTAACTCAAATTTCTCCCTCTTTGTCATCGAATGACCAAAATGATCAAAAATGAGGACTAACGCCCCTGAAGAATATTAAGTTGATGAAGGAGCGCTTGACGTTGTCGGGTCGGTTGTCGTAGTAGGTCCCGCCTTGATGTCGCCCAAGTCTTCATTTTCATCGATTGTCGCGATGAAGAATAGGAGCTGGCCACTAAGGAAGGAACCTTGACCTTCTTGAATTTCTTCAGCGGAGGTGCAGACCAGTCAAATTCTTCCTTGAGACCTGAGGGAGTCCTGGACTAGGGGGTGTCCAGATAGCCGAACTATCATCTTTGGCCGGACTCCTAGACTATGAAGATACAAGATTGAAGACTTTGTCCCGTGTCCGGATGGGACTTTCCTTGGCGTGGAAGGCAAGCTTGGCGTCTGGATATGTAGATCTCCTACCATTGTAACCGACTACGTGTAACCCTAACCCTATCCGGTGTCTATATAAACCGGAGGGTTTTAGTCCGTAGGGGAACAACAATCATACCATAGGCTAGCTTCTAGGGTTTAGCCTCTACGATCTCGTGGTAGATCTACTCTTTTACTACCCATATCATCAATATTAATCAAGCAGGAGTAGGGTATTACCTCCATCGAGAGGCCCGAACACAGGTAAAAACATCGTGTCCCTTGTCTCCTGTTACCATCCGCCTAGACGCACAATTCGGGACCCCCTACCCGAGATCCGCCGGTTTTGACACCGACATTGGTGCTTTCATTGAGAGTTCCTCTGTGTCGTCACCGATAGGCCCGATGGCTCCTTCGATCATCAACAACGATGCAGTCCAGGGTGAGACTTTTCTCCCCGGACAGATCTTCATATTCGGCGGCTTTGCACTGCGGGCAATTAAGCAGCCATCTGGAGCAGATCGAAAGCTACGCCCGGCCGTCGAGTCAGGTTTGGAAGTTTAAACTACACGGCCGACATCCGCGGAGACTTGATCTTCGACGGATTCGAGCCGCAATAAGCGCGCGCGCACTATCTCGATGGGCATGATCTAACTCTGCCGCCGAATAGTGTCCTGGAGGCCGCACTAGTGTCCGCTCCGACCGTCGATTCGGAGCCGATCTCGCCGATCGAGGATGGTTGGTTGGACACCACCTCGGGGGCTGAAATCTCTATGGCGATTGAGCCGAACACCATCCCTTTCCTTTGCGAAGACCGTGACTCCAAGGGGCCGGACTCCTCTCTGGACTCCGAACCCTCCGCGCCCCCGCCGATCGAATCCGATTGGGCGCCGGTCATGGAGTTCACTGCCGCGAACATCTTTCAACACTCGCCCTTCGGCGACATCCTGAATTCAATAAAGTCTCTCTCTTTATCAGAAGAGCCCTGGCCGGACTACGGCATGCTCAATTTCGACTTCGAAGACATCGACGGTATGGACGACGATGTAGGAGACAACCAGGAACCAGCACCTATAGGATACTGGACAACCACCTCATCCCATGATGTATACATGGTGGATACACCTAAAGGAATTGACGACGAGGAACAACGGGACACTACGAAGCGATAAATCCTCGAAAAGCAGTCAAACGGCAACGTAAACGTCGCACCAAGTGCCGCCTCGACAAAGACCCATCCATAGAGCAGGGCGAACCGGTGGACGCATTTAACATACTATCGAGCAACCGTCCGAACAGGACAACTTGGATAAACAACCCGTCCCCGGCGAAGATAACAGTCCGGACGATCTCACACCGGACAAATTGTTGGAGCAGAAGAACCTCCACAAAAGGCTCGTCGCCACTGCGCGTAGCCTGAAAAAGCAGAAGCGGAAGCTCAAAACAGCGGAAGATGCACTCAGAATCAGATGGAGCAAGGTACTCAACACCGCAGACAAATACGGCGACAGTCGCCGAACAAAGATCTACCCAAAGAGAAAACTACTGCCCGAATTTGATGAGGCGGCCGTAGAGCCCCCACAATCAAAAAGCAAGAAGGCCACCTGGTCGGATGGACGACCCCACGACAAACAGAGAGCGGCAAATGGCGCCGCACACAAGCCGGCACACGATCCGCATAAGTATTCGCATCAAAATGATGGCCCAGTCAGGTCCGTCTACGGGCCGAGAAAACAAGCTCTTAAAAGCAATGCAACACGCCAAATCTCCGAACATCACGACACACCCAAATACAGGGGCGCCGCACATCCCCTATGTTTCACCGATGAGGTGCTGGATCATGAATTTCCAGTGGGATTCAAACCCGTAAACATAGAGGCATACGACGGAACAATGCACTTTGAGTCTGGATTGAGGATTACATCCTCCACATACACATGGCTAGAGGAGATGATCTCCACGCCATAAAATACTTACCCCTCAAACTCAAAGGGCCAGCTCGGCATTGTCTTAAAAGCCTTCCCGAAAACACCATTGGAAGTTGGGAAGAGCTCGAGGGCGCGTTTCGGGCAAATTTTCAGGGGACCTATGTCCGCCCTTCGGATGCAGACAATCTAAGTCACATAACTCAACAGCCCGGAGAGTCAGCCCGGAAATTCTGGAACATGTTCCTTACTAAAAAGAACCAAATAGTCGACTGTCCGGACGCCGAAGCCTTAGCAGCCTTCAAACACAACGTCCGAGACGAATGGCTCGCCAGACACCTCGGCCAAGAAAAGCCAAGAACAATGGCCGCATTAACAAGTCTCATGACCCGCTTTTGCGCGGGAGAGGATAGCTGGCTAGCAAGATGCAGCACCAGCGACCCAAGTACATCCGAAGTCAGGGATATAAATGGGAAACTACGGCGCAACAAAGACCAGCGCCGGATCAAGGGGAACGGTCCAAAGAGCGCGGCAGTCAACGCCGGATTCAAAAGCTCACAGCAGAACAATGAAAAACTGTCCCTTAAGGACAATAGCGATGAGCTATCCAACTTAAACACAATCTTGGACAAGATATGCCAAATCCACAGTACTCCCGGGAAGCCTGCAAACCACACCCACAGAGATTGTTGGGTCTTCAAGCAGTCCGGCAGACTCAATGCCGAACACAAGGGGCTCGACACACCAAGTGAGGATGATGACGAACCCCACAAGCAGAGCACCAGAAAACAAAAGAATTTCCCACAAGAGGTCAAGACAGTAAACTTACTTCAAGTAAGGAAAGGGGAAAACAGAGCGGCACCCATTGAATTACGCGCCGCACAATCTACCCTAGCGAGTACCAACACTGGTTGTCAAAACCAATCACCTTCGACCATCAGGACTACTCCGAAAGTATCCGGAACGCAGGATGGACTGCCTTGATATTGGATCCTATAATCGACGGACTCCAATTTACACAAGTCCTCATGGATGGCGGCAGTGACATAAACCTGATATATCAGGACACAATCCGCAGGATGGGGATAGACCCAACCAAAATTCGCCATAGCAACACCTCCTTTAAAGGGGTAATGCCAGGCCCATATGCCCATTGTACGGGCTCCCTACTGCTAGAAGTTGTGTTCGGCTCATCCGACAACTTCCGCCGCGAAAAGTTAACCTTCCACATCGCCCTATTCGAAAGTAGCTATCAAGCACTACTGGGGCGTGAAGCTTTCGCCTGCTTTAACGCAATACCACATTATGCATCTCTTACACTTAAAATTCCCGGTCCACGCGACATTATCTCATTAAAAGGGAGTATTAAGTGCTACTCGAGTCCGGAAGAACGTGAGACTGCCTTGACAGCCCCACACCAATCCAGCTCCGCTAATCAAAGCACCTGAATAGATCATTCAAAGCCCGGACACGGCTAGACGAGTCCGGCGCCTACTAGCGGCATACCCCCATACAAGGGGCTGCACGCACGTACAACAAGAGACAATAAAGCTCATTTTTATTCACCTTTCGAACCATACTCTGTTTATTTAATATAAAGTACATTTTTTCTCGCACGAAATTTTTTCTTTTTCAAACTAAGTTCCTCTCTTTTACAGATGAACGCCGTGCTATACCCGTCCAGCATACGGCACAACGGAGACACAGGCGCAGACGTGCAGTAGGGACCCGTCGCAAGGATTCTTTTCAGATTAAGACCCTGCGTAAACCTTTTTTACTGTCTTGTTGTTACTCATCCCCCGGTTTCTTATCATAACCAAGGAGGAGGCTGACGTTTTGGCATCGGCCGCGTCAGAATTTTGCACGTACCTGGACACCAGGGGCTTGTTACCAAGGGCATTGTTTGGCCCGCCTTATAAAAGACCGAATACCTTAGGGAGTGTTCGGCGTCTCGAGTTAGGCCTTATATGCATCAGCTCCGAATCATGTCTTTGGTCAAATGTTGGGTTTGCCCGGCTCCTGTGTTTTGCTGCCTTACGTTCCGTTTTATCGGCTAACGCTGCACCGGAGAACTATCGCGATTGTGCCCCGTTCGCCGGGCGAGCACCTCAGTAGAGAAAGCCGAAAACTGACCGTCATGATATAGCGAGACTGGTCAACCACTCGATGACTCACTGGAATGTTTAGAATTCCTCCGCATTAACGAAGGACCGTTTTTCGGTCAGGCACATACGCACCCCGAATTCGGGAGAGTGCGGTGCCCCCAGGGGCTATATAGTAGCCCCACCCTCGAACCCCTATGGCTAAGTGAAAGTGATAAAGCATTATAGTCCGGTTGCCTAGTTTGCTACGCTATCACCTCCTTCACAGGACCAAGACGTTGGATCAAGTGTGAAAATGCGCCTTTTTTGCAAACACCCCCGCATTATGTGCGTGGGGGCTGAAGCCAAGGACTGCCATCTTTCAGGTTATATACATATATACATTAACGGCCGCACATGAGGTAGTTTACTACTTGAAGGCACAAGTATAAAAAGCTCTTACATTAAACTGAAACATTGTTTTCACAAATCATACATGCCATTAAAGCATAACATCCTTCGAGCACTGCGTCTCTATTAAACGAGCGCCCTGCAGGACTTCCTCAAAATAGTGCTCGACAGGTACTCGGCTTCTGTCCAAATCTTGGGATGCAACTTCGGTGGCATTCATCTCCGCCCAGTATGTCTTGACACGGGAAAGAGCCATCCGCGCACCCTCTATGCATGCCGACCGCTTCATTGCGTCGATACGCGGTACCGCACCAAGGAACTGCTGCACTAAGCCAAAATAATTCTTCGGCTGAGGTTTCCCCGACCACAAATGAGTCACGACATGCTTCATGGCAAGTCCGGACAATCGATTCAGCTCGGCCCATTTGGCCAACCGATCAGTTAACGGAAGAGGATGCTTTGGACTATGGAACTGCGACCAAAACAGCTCTTCCTTTCGGTGCCCCTTCTGGCCTCGGAAGTGCTCAATCGCGTCCGCAGCGCTCGCCGCTAAGTCCAGATAAGCATCCTCCGAACTCCACAACTTGTCCAACTGAGCATACTTTGGATCCGTATATTTCCTCCGCAGCAGAAAATGCTTCCCAGCAGCAACAGCCACAGCCTGACGCAACTCCTCCTTTGCAGCTCTCATCGCGGAGCGGGCATCCTTGGCTTCGGTTGTGGCCTTTTTCAGGTCCTCTTGCTCCGCTTGACGTTCTTTTTGAAGAACCCCGCAGCGGTCGGTAGCATCCTTCAACTTTATGGCCATATCGGCCATTTCCTCTTTGCTTCGGCAGTGAGCAGCCTGTTCGGCTTTTAGCTCTTCGGCCGCCCTTAAAGCGGCTGCATTACTATTTCTGGCTTGCTCTTTAGCTCGGGCGAGTTCCGCCAGCAGCTCCTCCGCAGCATCGGCGCCACCTGCATTAAGCATACAAGTAGTAAGGCACGAGCGTCAAGCTCCCTTACCAGGCGTCCTCAAAGAAGTCGCATACCTTGTCACTCGTCAAACCGCTTATTGACAAGCACGATGTCCGCATCTGCCTCGTCAAGTTGCCGCTTTAGTTCGGCAAATTCATCAGTCCGGCTGGCCACCGGACGCCCCGCCACCTATTTAGGAGCGGCGATATGTTATAACTGAGATTATGATCCTCGGCATGCTGTCAATTTTGACAACATACCGAGTCTCAGGGGCTACTATCTATACAGGGCGCATTCTATATGCATAACTGTCAGAAGGTACATCATTTTGCGTACCTCGAACCCCGTCAGTAAGCTTCTGACAGCTTCATGCAATCCGCTCTCAGCGGATGCAATTCTTTCAATCACCGTACCCATTAGCGCACGATAATCTTCTGAGATAGCCGCTCGCCCGAGCAGATCCTTCAGCTCCTCCGATCAAGACGCCAGTTGGCGCGGACCTTCCGCCCGTCGGACTCGGGAAACCCTCCGCGACGACACCTCAGGGTCGTCCGCCTCGCATGAAGGTGCGACAGATGGAGGCGTTTCGCTCTCCATCATCTCCGGAAGAAGATCCCCCGAAGACGAGCTCTGCTGAGAAGGGCTGAGATCCGAACTACAAGGTACAATTTCAGTTATCTTCAGAAATAAATACAGGGATGTTCTTTATTCACAGGACCCCCTCTTTTTACTTACGGCTCGCTGGAGGGCTGATCCCCTTGGGGAAATAGTGCGGCTGGGATACTTCCCGACGCCAGACTCTCTGACAAAGATTTCTTTCCCCTCTTTGAGGCCTTAACCTCCGGATCTTCCGAAGCGGTCCTCTTCTCTCCTTGGAGGGTGGAACTTTTGATCCCTCCTTCCTTGAAAGCCTCCTTCGTGGAGGCAGTTGCTTCCCCGCTCCTCCCTTCGCCTTCTTTAAAAGGCGCGACCTTCAACATCTTTGGCCGGACTCCTAGACTATGAAGATACAAGATTGAAGACTTCGTCCCGTGTACGGATGGGACTTTCCTTGGTGTGGAAGGCAAGCTTGGCGATACGGATATGTAGATCTCCTACCATTGTAACCGACTCTGTGTAACCCTAACCCTATCCGGTGTCTATATAAACCGGAGGGTTTTAGTCCGTAGGACGAACAACAATCATACCATAGGCTATCTTCTAGGGTTTAGCCTCTCTGATCTCGTGGTAGATCTACTCTTGTACTACCCATATCGTCAATATTAATCAAGCAAGAGTAGGGTATTACCTCCATCGAGAGGGCCCGAACCTGGGTAAAAACATCGTGTCCCTTGTCTCTTGTTACCATCCGCCTAGACGCACAGTTCGGGACCCCCTACCCGAGATCCGCCGGTTTTGACACCGACAAGACCCATTTTCTTCAGATCTTCTGCGCTGTAAACATGAGATAGAACAACCCAGGTGCGGTTGAAGGTTTCATGGAGGTAGTATTGGTTTTTCTTCACTGCATTGTGTTTTGAGGTCATGTTGTGAAGAATTGAACCAAACTGACGCTTGACCCATTTATGATTGCGATCAACTTTCTGATGAAGACTGAGAAGTAACTCATGATCAGTCATCACCACAGTTCTTTGTGGCTTGAGGATTTTGCTTGGCGAGTTGTTGGCGGCGAGTCATGTGTGGCGAGTCATCATTGGTGGAATAGGATGCAGCCTTGCGAATTTGACCATCCAATGGACGAATGCCTTCATCTATCACAGCAGTTGCCTTGCCTTTGTCATCACCGAGGAAAATGTCCGTTTGAGGACTTCAATTGGAGGCAAGTAGCTGCAGTGGTTCAGAGTATCAGCCTTGTAATTGAGTGAAGACCTTGTCCTGATGAACCTCATAATCCATGGTGCATAAGGCTTCATCTCAAAAGGTGACATAGCAATATTCGTCAGAGTCCTCATGAAGAAATCATGGAAGTTGACGGGAACGCCATGAATGATATTGAAAAGCATATTCTTCATGATGCCAACGACTTCTTCATCATTGGAGTCGTGGCCTTTGATAGGACTCATTGTCTTCGTCAAAATACGATAGACAGTCCGAGGCACATATAGTAATTCCTTGACGAGGAATTTGGTTCGTGGGGCCTGCCCTGGCTTCAAAGGCTTCATCAACACTTGCATGTAATGATTTGTAAGCTCAGGTTCGTTGTAGATGCAACGAGCACCATCAAAGGGAGGACTGAGTGGGAGGGCACGAAGCAACTCAGATGCTGGTGCCTTGTAGTGAGTATTTTCTGACATCCAGTCCAGCACCCATGAATTCACATCTTCAGAATTTCCTGTGATGTGCAGCATCACATAGAATTGAAGAATGAGTTCTTCATTCCAATCACAGATGTGAGTGCAGAAATTTAGCAGTCCAGCATCGTGAAGAACACTGAGGACTGGCTCGAAGCCTGGCAGAGATTCCATGTCCACGTGAGGAATGTGTGCATGATCAAAGACTTTGTCTTTGTTGAATAGCACAGAGGAATAAAAGTTGGCTTGACTAGCAGTCCAGAAACGCCTCTTCCTTATGCGAGCAGAGTCATATGGGTTGTAGTCAGTGAAGAATACATGCTCGCCAAAGAAGTCTACAACCTTGAATTTTTGCTTGCGCGAGAATGGCCTTTGGTTTTGGAAGAGGAGTGTCAGTGAGTTGCATGACAACCTCAGGAATCGCAATCTCAGGTTCTTCAGGCTGAGGATTTTCTGGTTCCTCTTCATCTGCAGTCCGTGTGTTCAAAGGATCAGCAGCAGCAGGTTCTTCAGCACTAGTGGCTGGAATTTCTTCATGCACTGACGAGGTGGGATGAGTTTCTTCAGAGCCCATTTGAACTGTTGGTGCATGGGACTATGGAATTTGTTGAATTGGGGTGAAGAGTGGAGAATTTGGATGCTGACTTTCCCAAAAGTCATCGTTCATCACTGGCGTTGTGCTTCCAATATCCACATCTTCTTCAATTTCTTCAACGCCAGCCTCTTCAGCTGTGAACTGAGGCATTGACAAGGAAATGATTGGTGTTGAAGGGATCGCATCCACTTCAATTTCTTCATCAATCTGCTCTGACGAAGCAGCAGAATGATTTTCTTCATCAGATCCGCTAGGGATCTCATATTCTTCACCAAAAGGAACAAGGTCCTTTGATGGTATGGAGGAAATCGGAACAACATCAATCGGATTTTCAAACGAGCTTGTCATAGGCTTCATCTTCTTTGGAGCTAAAGATTCTGATGCAGTTGATGCTTTCCTTTTCTTCACTGTAGCTCGCTCTGCAGCCTTGATCTTCTTCACATCTGATGCAGATGGAAGGATAGGAGTTGGTGTAGGGCGGGAGGAGCTGAGGAATCTGTTTGAATTTCCTCGGTATGGCGATGCTGATTGCCACGACTTCTTCAGTTTCTTCAGGCGCACCACTAGTGGATGCCCTGGCAATTTCTTCAGCAGCTGGAATGGAGTCATCAGCCCTGGAACTAGCATTTTCTTCAGCAGACTAAAAATCATCAGCGGTGCTGGCATGTTCTTCAGTAGGCTGAGCAGAGGTTCCAGCCTGAGGAACTTCATGTTGCGTTGGAGCAGCAACATTTGTGAACTTCTTAGTCAGGTTGACAAATCTGACTTTGGCTCCTTGCCAATCAGCATAGTAGGCATCAAAGTCATCGCTGAGGGCTTTGATTTCAGACTGGATCTTGAGGAGTTCATCAGGTGTCATTCTGACAACATTTTTCTTCAGGAACTTCTCTTTCCTGAACTGAGCCTTCTTGATCTGCCTAGCCTTCTCAAATTTCCATTTCTCTTTAGAGATGAAATGGGTCAGCATGTGACTTTGACCAGGAGTCAAGTGAAAATCAGGCATAGGGGTGTCTGGATCCTTGTGCCAGAGATCAATGTACTCGAGGATCGCCCTTGGATCCAAAAGCGTGTACAGGTGTGCCTTTGGCTCTAGCGGCCCTTTCTTATGCATCTCTGATGATTTCTGCAAGTTCATCATCATCAGCTTCATCATCAGATGGCACTTGGAAGGCAACTTGTTTCTTCTTCGGACTTGGCCGAGGGCCTCGTCCAGTCGTTGCCTTTTTCTTTAGCACAGTGGGGCCTGATGAAGAATTTGGTGTAGCAGAGGAACTTGCTGAGACACCAGAGGCAATAGAGATGCCTGCAGTCCTTTGGCACGTGGCCAGATGCACAGGTGCTGAGGACTTTGCTGGAGCAGCTGAGGACTTTGGAGGAGGAGCTGAGGATTTTGGAGGAGCAGGAGCAGCATGAGGAACTGGCCGTGAGGGCATTCCGAGAATTTGGCCGTGAGGGCCTTTGTTGGTGAAGCACTTGGCTTGTGCGCGGGTTTCTTTGCCATTGATTTTCTAGGCAGCGGGGGGCCTCGATGGCAAAGATGAGTGAGTCTTCATTGAATTTCCTCACCGCTTCTTTGGCTTGTCTCGCCAACTTGGCTTGGCGCTTGGCCCATTCTTCAGGAAAATCCTCACCACGCTTGATCTTTGGTGGGGTCAGCTTCTTGGCCAGTGCCAATGGAGCTCTTGGGCATGGAGGATTAAGCTAATTTCTTCATGTACTTTGGAGTAACATACATGTACTCCCTCCATTCTCTTGCCCATCTCCTTTCAATCCTCTGTATGCGCACCTTGCGCTGATTTTTGTTCTCCTTTCTGAACTTGGCCTCATCAGGTGTGCAATAGTCAGCATAGATGTCCACAGGTATTTCAAAAGCAGTCATGACCTCGGGCCTCTTTCCTCCTTTCTGTGGCTTCTTACCGTCAACCATATTCTTCAGTTGAGGAATTTGAACAATTGAATTCTCTGAAGAAGTATGCAACTTTTCTTCGAGGAACGCTGCAAATGAGTTAAGTTGATGAGAACCTAGTGATTCAGCAGCGGACATGAGTACCTGTGAACATAGTATAGTTGCGAGGAATTTGGAGAGGTCATATGCGTTCTCAGAAGGTTTTTCAAAAAGAACAAGTTTGAGGAATTTGACCAGATGAGCCTTGAAGAATTTCACTAAGCTTTCTTTGTCTTAGGTTCCAGAGTTGTATAGATCAAGGATCCACACAATTGAGGAACCTTGAAGAAAAAACATTGCTTAGAGAAATGAATCAAGAGCATATTACGTGTGAGGTGTTCATATGTGTGAAGATTTGAAGAATAAACACCTTTGAAGATTTTCAGGAAGGCTTGAGAATCAAAGCGAGCAATAAAAGTAACTTTTAATTACCCGAACTGAAGAACACGACGAACTGGGAAGTGTAAATTAGAAGTTCGTCAGTTCAGATCTTCCACGCCCTAACTCGGCGGAGGAAGACAGCTACGACGACGGCGGAGTGAAGATTTCCGCGGCCGGCGCGAGTACGACGGCGACAAGGTCGAGGCAGTGAAGCTCTTCCTCACCGGCGATGATGGAGTAGCGGCGGCGCTAGGGTTTGAGAAGCTCGAGCGAGAGAGAGAGCGGTCGAGCGGAGTAAAGGAAGTGAGGAAGGGGAGAGGGGGTATTTATAGTCGCAGTGAAAAACTGTTCGCCCGAAGATTTAGGACGAACGTGCCCCTGACCCTTCTCATTCGCTTGACATGTGTCACCCACGTACTGAAAAGTGGAGATCGTGTTAGATGGTGGGTGAATAGATAAGTCTATCGTGGGATACGGAACGGTTTGAGCGGCAAAGCCGAAAATTTTGATAAGATAAGTTTTAAATTTCCGTTCGCAATTTCTTCGGCTGACAAGGACACAATGAAGAATTTGAACAAGTTTCAAATAGAACACACATGAAGAATTTGTGAATAGATTGGGTTGAGTATAGCATAGAGGGGGAAGGGTCCGATCACATTCACTTAGCGAGAAAAAGCAACTTGAAGTAATAGCCATAAGTGAATCTTTGTAGAGGACATAAACCCATATATATATATATATATATATATATATATATATATATATATATATATATATATATATATATATATATATATATATAGCCAATGAAGAAAGACAACGAAAACAGTGAAGATTTTGTAAAGTTGAAGAATTTGAAAAACTGAGGAAAAACTCAAATTGAAGATTTTCAACTTTGGTGGTGGCGAGACCCACCGTATAAGAATGATGATTTCAGACACCGCGTACAATTGTCGTAGGGTTCTGAGAATCAAATTCTTCATTAATTTCTTCACACTTAGAGTGTTATTCTTCATTGATTGAAGAGAAACGTTTCTTCATGTGTTGCACATCTAAGTCATCAATTTTGCATAAGTGTCAGGATGTATGTCCTTTTCAAAGAACATTCGAAGATTCTAAGATATTTAGCTCACACCGCAACTTGCTAAATATCTTCTCATCCAAGGGCTTTGTGAAGATATCGGCTAGCTGTTCTTCAGTCTTCACATGATCAATAAAGATGTCGCCCTTCAACACATGATCGCGAAGAAAATGATGACGAATCTGAATGTGCTTTGTTTTCGAGTGCTGAACTGGGTTGTGAGCAATCTTGATGGCACTCTCATTGTCACAGTAGAGAGGCACATTCTTCATGTTGCTGCCGTAGTCCTTGAGAGTTTGCTTCATCCACAACAATTGAGCACAGCAAGAACCAGCAACAATGTACTCAGCTTCCGCAGTAGACAGTGATACGCAGTTCTGTTTCTTCGAGGACCAACAGACAAAAGATCGTCCGAGGAAATGACAAGTACCAGATGTTGACTTGCGGTCCACACGATCACCAGCATAGTCAGAGTCAGAATATCCAATGAGATCAAAAGTAGAGCCCTTGGGGTACCATAATCCTAGTGTTGGTGTGTGAGCTACATATCGAAGAATATGCTTCACAGCCTTATGGTATGATTCCTTGATTGTAGCTTGAAATCGTGCACACATGCAAACACTAAGCATTATATCTGGCCTAGATGCACATAAGTACAATAAAGAACCAATCATGGAGCGGTATACCTTGTGATCAAGTCAATACCATTTTCATCAAGGCATAGATGGCCATTTGTGGGCATAGGAATTTTGACTCCTTTGCAATCTTGCATGACGAATTTCCTCAGAACATCTTTGAGGTATTTCTCCTGAGATATGAATATGCCATTGTGCTGTTGACGGATTTGAAGACCTAAGAAGAATTTCAACTCTCCCATCATAGACATTTGATATTCTTCACTCATCATATAGACAAATTCATCACTATAACGTTGGTCAGTACAGCCAAAGATAATATCATCAACGTATATTTGGCACAAAAACAGTTCGCCATCATAAGATTTAGTAAAGAGAGTAGGGTCGAGTGAACCGGGTGTGAAGCCATTCTTCACGAAGAATTCCTTCAAAGTATCATACCACGCCCGAGGGGCCTGCTTGAGGCCATAGAGGGCTTTGTTGAGTCTGAAGATTTTGTCGGGATTCTTTGGATCTTCAAAACCTGGGGGCTGAGCAACATATACTTCTTCCTCAAGCTTACCATTGAGGAATGCACTTTTCACATCCATTTGATATAAAATGATATTATGATGGTTAGCATAAGCAAGTAATATGCGAATAGCCTCAAGTCTAGCAACAGGTGCAAACGTTTCATCGAAATCAATTCCTTCAACCTGTGTGTAGCCTTGAGCTACAAGTTGTGCCCTATTCCTCACCACATTGCCAT
The DNA here is from genome assembly GCA_021605145.1 of Aegilops bicornis. Taxonomy (NCBI): domain Eukaryota; kingdom Viridiplantae; phylum Streptophyta; class Magnoliopsida; order Poales; family Poaceae; genus Aegilops; species Aegilops bicornis. The sequence goes on along the minus strand of CM038669.1, from coordinate 664,657,360 downwards.
TTTCATCTTGCTTGTTGTGGTATATCCACTTTGTGCCAATGATATTATGCTTGCGAGGATCTGGACATTTGACCAGTTCCCAGACATTGTTGAGCTCGAACTGATGTAATTCTTCTTGCATGGCCTGAATCCACTCAGGCTCCAGAAATGCTTCATCTACCTTAGTGGGCTCTGTGATAGAGACAAAAGCATAGTGGCCACAAAAGTTAGATAAATGTGAAGCTTTTGAGCGTGTGAGAGGACACGGTGCTTCAATGTCATCGATGATCTTTTCAACTTGCACTTCTTTTTGCAACGCGAGGATGAGCTGGTTGTCGTCGAGGAATTTGATCAGCATTTTCTTCAGCACCATTTTCTTCAGCATTATCTTCAGGTGCATCAGCTCGACGTTCTTCATGTTCTGGAATGAATTCTTCAGCAGATTCTTCAGTAGGAATGACATCCTCAGTTGCCTTGAATTTGATAGATTCCTCAGGCGCTGGTTCATCTATCACAGAAGGTAGGTGCTCTCTTTGCAAGCCATAAGTTTCATCGAACCACACATCTACAGTTTCAACAACCTTGTGAAGAGCGTTGTTGAAGACTACAGAGTGTGCGAGTCCTTTCCGTAACCAAGCATAAAACCTTCATGTGCTTTTGGTGCAAATTTAGTATTGTGATGAGGATCTCTAATCCAACATTTAGCAATCAAGACTTTGAAATAACCCACATTGGGTTTCTTGTCGATGAGGAGTTCATAGGCAGTCTTCTTGAAGAATTTGTGAAGATATACTCTGTTGATGATGTGGCACGCGGTATCAATTGCATCAATCCAAAACGACGAGGCGTTTTGTATTCATCAAGCATAGTGCGAGCCATCTCAACAAGAGTTCTGTTCTTGCGCTCCACGACGCCATTTTGCTGAGGAGTATAAGGAGCAGATAACTCATGAGTAATACCAAGTTCGTCAAGATAGTCATCAAGACCGGAATTCTTGAACTCAGTTCCATTGTCACTCCTGATGTGCTTGATCTTCACAACAAAGTTGGTTGAAGCCCTCGAGGAAAATCGTTTGTAGACTTCCTGCACTTCATGTTTGTAAGTAACAATGTGTACCCATGTGTAATGAGAGTAATCATCAACAAGAACAAAGTCATATAGAGATGCATCATCTGTTCCTGCCTATCTAGAGATGAATTCAAGCGCATTATGCATCTTTGCAATGCAAAGCTTATCTGGGACCAAATCTCTGACGTCTATGAAGGTCATTGAACCTGTCATGATCCTTGGTTTGAGGACTTCAAGAAATCTCTCAAGACTATGACTTTCGAACCAGAACCATCATCTTCTACATCATGTCTCATGGCAAAGGGGGACAAGGTAACCGAATGTTCCTCATCCGAGTTTAGTGACGATGAATCTGATGATGATGGATCTGATGATGATATTGAACCTAGTTATACCAAACTTGTTTGCATTGCCACTAAACAACAAACGGCCTTGGAAAAGGTTCAAAACATGCTAGATAAAAGTGATGATATGTTGGGTGAAGAAATGGATCGCACTAAAGCCCTGACTGAAAATCTTCAGAGACTTCAGTCTAGGTTTGACAGCCTTCAAGGTCATCATAATACTCTCTTGTCAGATCATGAGAAGCTTTCTTATGAATTTCTTCAAAGAAAGCAAGATCTTGAGAAGCTAAGAGTGAGTTATGAAGATCTTCAGAAGGAGCGCGATTCATTACTTGGTCAACAAATCAGTGCTTCTCAGGAAGAATTTGTTCCTCCATGCTTAAAGTGCATTGAACGTGAATCTTCTAATTCTTCACCTGAATGTTCAAATGCTTCAACTGTTACAAATTCTTCAGCTGCCTTTGCTATCACTAATTCCTCATCTGAGGACATTGCTAGTATCACTGACGATGCAGGGCTGAAGGAATTGTACATGACAGGCATGTACAAAAGCCTCAAAGGGCATCAGACTCTTTGTGATGTGCTTAAAAGGCAGATCCTCAACAGAAACCCTAGGAAAGAGGGTATTGCCTTTGAGAGGAAACTCAATGCTGATGGAACATATTGGAAGCCCGAGCGGTACCCCAAAACCTCATGGGTTGCTGCAAAGGGACCTCGATTGATCCATCTAACTTATCTGGCTTTACATGTGAATCTCCTCATTCTTACGGTGATTCATTTGACTCGACTATAAACTGTTCAAAAATCAGAATGGTGAAGTATTTGCTAGATATGTTGGCACTAACTGCAGGAACGGTTCTCCTATGAAGAAAATCTGGGTTCCCAAGAAGTGCCTTGAAAGTCTTCAGGTGAATGTCCTCATGACACCACCTGTGAAGAATAGGAACCTCAGATCAAACTCTTCATATGGACCAAATTCTTCATATGGATCCAAGTCCTCATACGGACCAAATTCCTCACATGGATCAAATTCCTCAAAAGGATCAAAGTCCTCATATGATTATCATCGTGCTAACAACTCTGTTTCGCAGAGGTAGAGCTAAGGGCTATGAATATGTGCATTATTCTTCAAACCAATATGTTCATAAGTCCTCGAAGAATTTCTCTGCTTATTCATATGCTTACCCTAACCCCTCTTATGTGAAACGAAATGGATTGGCTTCTATGCCACCATTCTCATATGGAGCTCGTAGAGTGATGAACTCTTTGCCACCCATTCAGATGTGGGTGGTTAAGAAAAAGAATTAATCTCTTCTGCAGGGTCAGGTCTCCAGACGAGCTTTAACGTCTGAAGAATTTCTTGAGGGCACGACAAAATTGCTCGAAAGGACGCAGGCTAATCATGAAGAAATGAACTTTCATTTCACACGTCCTCATACTTGCTATATCTGTTTCTTGCTTGATGAAATTCATCTCGATGAAATTGATATCATATTCTTCACTGATGAAGTATATGAGATCGTAAGTTGCACTAATTCTTCTGCAGGATGATCAACCCAAATCCAATGCGTGGGTCCTCGATAGTGGATGTACAAATCACATAACTGGTGACAAGAATCTATTGATGGATGCTCCCTTATCACCATCACATCTGAAGCATATCATTTTTGCTGACAAAGGCAAAAGTCAGGTATTGGGTCTAGGTAAGGTTGCGATCTCTAAGGACATACACATGGACAAAGTCATGCTTGTTGAGTCCTTAGGATACAACCTCATGTCAGTCTCAATGCTTTGTGATCTTGATATGGTTGTTGTCTTTGGCAAGTATCGTTGTGTTGTGATTATGGAAGCTGACAATTCCAAAGTCTTCGAAGGCTTTAGGAGAGGAGACTTGTATATTGTTGATTTCTCTATAGGACCACAACCAGCCGTGTGCCTACTTGCAAAAGCTTGAAAGGCTGTCTATGGCATCGACGACTTGGTCACGCAGGCATGAGGAATTTACTGCACGCTATGCGAAGAAGAAGCATGTCATTGGCATTGAGAATGTCAAATTCCTCAAGGATCACTTGTGTGGAGCCCGTGAAGCTAGAAAAATGACCAAGGCCAAGCATCCAAAGAAAGACTATCATGACCACTACTCGTCCATTCGAATTGCTTCACATGGACCTCTTTGGTCCTAATCATTACTCAGCAGTCACTAATGATGCATCTCTATATGGCTTTGTTATTGTTGATGATTACTCTCATTACACATGGGTACACATTGTTACTTACATGTACCCAATGGGTCAGTGAGGCCACAAATTTCTGATGAAATGGCCCAACCCATGGCCTAATATATTACCCTTGGAGCCACTGGGCCAGGTCCAAGGCCAGGTCCGAGTCGGCCCATTCCCATCTTGATGAGTGAGGAATGAAAGAACATGTACTGTTACAATTTACATTAGTACGCATACAGAGTACTACTTGATTGAAAACAAAGCATTCTCTTTCAACATTTTATTGCCTCATTTGTAGAAATCAAAGTCTGTTTCAGGCTTCTTGACGTTGGTCCGGTAACCCTTCTCGAAGTCCTTTGGGAGGATAACGTACCGGTGGGAGATCTTCGGTGGGCGCAGTGGTCGTGAAGCTTCTTCGTTATTTTTCTTAACGTACCGTTTCAGGCTTCTTGACGTTGATTATCCGTTGTTGGCATTTTTTTCTCTTGTTATTTCTCTTGCATTTCTTTTGGGTGTGATTGTGCTGCTTCCGCCCCAACACCTATCGTTGGCTATATCGGTTGGTTGCTTTGTAATACAAAGTGGGGGGAAACCCTTTTTCGGACTAATCCGAGGAGATGAAATTTCTTATGCTGCAGTAGTATGAGCAAAGATCAAAAGACTGTTTAACGCAGTGAGATGACACTCACATCGGCAACACTGAGTTTATCCAGCCTCGACACATAATCTTCCAAATCAACCTCGTCGCTCAAGTTCATTTTAGTAGTACAAACCTGAAAGAAAGGATGCCGTCGTAATTATAAGGTTATTATGCAAACGAAAACATAATTTAAGAAAGGATCAATAAACTAAGGTTTCCATTAGTTCATAAATGCAAACCTCTAGGTCAATTTATCCATAATACGTGCCACAAAAACATGTGCCTTGTTAATCACCAAATATTAAAAAAATAGTTTTTGAGAGCCATGTACTGCTCTAAAGATAATGACTGCAAGTGCAGGAACTATCAATTTCTTTTGAAGGCTTTCCAAACAAGGACTATCAGTAACATCTTTCCAAACAAAGACAATGACTGCAAGTGCATACAATGTAAGTATTTACAAAGAAACTTACTTGGAAAACAAGCCTCTTACGCCTCCCGATGCAGCGAGAGGAACTCAATTTTCCTGTCCATTCTACCTGGACGCAACAGAGCAGGATGTAGAGTATCTGCCCGATTGGTCGCCATTATAACCTTTACATTTACTCTTTGATCAAATCCATCCATCCGCATTGCATACAACATTCACAATGAGAAATACTCGGACCCTCAATGCATGAGAAAGTTGCACGAATAGTCTTAACAATAGCCTTTTCAGAAAGTTACTTCCTATCCTTAAAAATACTACAGATATCAATTCCAAGAGCATGTATACATTTTGTAAAATCCTACACTAAAGAGTTTGAGCTTTTACATCTAAGTCACAGTTATTTTCTTCATTTACATCTATATGCATGTTCCAAATGCATTATTTTCTAGGATTAGAAGTGGCAAACAACTTGAGTTCCAGCAAACCTACTTGATTGAGTAGCGCCATCAGAATTAGCTGAACTTCTCGGTCAGCCCCGGTCTTAGCATCGAATCGAGCAATGGCTATGGCATCAACCTCATCTATGAATATTATAGCCAGGGCATTCTGTTTAGCTAATGGTGGTGGTCGTTGAGTTTGCCAGCTAATTAATCGATCTTACTGTTTGAAAGGTGCCATGGTCTGCGGGAGCGAATGGGGACGAACAGCCGTTCTCCTCGGCGTCATCATAGTACTCATTCATGGAATGAACATCCTAGAGACGATTGCATATATAGTGGCGTTAATCCGTGACAATAATTACCCAGAGAATGCATAATGGTTTGGTGGTTATTGAGTTGCTGGCCGGCTTACCATCCGAAATGTGCTATGGCCGGCGGGAGTGAATGGTGGGCACACTAGTACCCGTCGGTGCTATACAAACGGTTTTTAACCCCTTTCCGCGACGGTGTTCGGAACCGTCACCTAGTGAGTGTGGGCGATAGGGGGGGGGGGCTTCCCACACGACCCAGAAACCGTCGAGGATATGCCCTCCTGGCACACACGCTCGGCAAATTGAGGTCGTGTGCGACCGACGAGCACTCAAATACAGAAATACATACAATAGTTCTAAAAAATACAATTATACAGGCGAAATCATTTCCGGTCGTAAGTACATCCCACACAGTCAGTCACTTCTAAACGTTTCCATTCATATATACATCCCACACAGTCACTCCAAGGAAAACGTTTGCGCAAGGTGGCGTAACGCAAATAGTTTTCAACAGAATGTCGTGTGTGATTGTTCATTGATTCAACATGGTTTATTCTTAGAAACTGTGTGCGTTGCCTGAGGTTATCGCCCACGGTGTTTTCTCAATAACCGTTTGCAATAGGAAAACCCAATTAGCAAGCTAATTGGCCAATTAGCAGATTAATTGCCCTATTATTAATAATCCATTCACCAATCTAATTGACATTCATATTAAGCACATAATATATACCATTTCCATATTAAGGAAGCAGGATTTCATAATTGAAATACATCAGAGTTGTCGGTGGGAAACGACACCTATGGGATCACTGGAATCCTTTCTTCGGTTGCGGGGCGCGGGGATCGTGAGAAGAGCGGGACTAGCAGACAACACAAAGGGGATTTACCCAGGTTCGGGCCGCAAAGATGCGTAAAACCCTATGATCCTGCTTTGGTGGCTGTATTTAGTGTTCTTGAGCTCTTAAACTAGCTCTAGGTGCTGCTAGGTTCAAAAAAGCCGAATCCTTCTCCAGTGCGCCATGGGCCTCCTTTTATAGGCGTAAGGGGCTGCCACAGTGGCACACAGGAGGTGGAAAAGTGCTACAGCGCTGTGAGCTTATCGCTGGCGTTACATGACAAAACGCATTTAATGCAAGGCTTAGGTGTCCCTTCGCTTTATCGGGGACGGGAGCGAGGCCCGTCCCATCTGTCGCCGCTCCTTCTTGCTTCGACACGCACCTTGGCCAGCGATGCATGCGGTGCCATGTAGGCAGGCAGGCAGCTGAGGTGGCGAGGTGGTGGAGCCTCCACGAAGGGTTGCATGTTGCCACGCAGGTGCCTGCCCAGCTGGTTGGGTCGGCAGCTGCATGCGAACAGCTGCGGAGACTTGGCTGGTAAGGGCCTGGCGCTGGCCCTGCTGGTGCGCCTGGCGAGGGCCTTGCCAGGTGGCCCGGCAAGGGTCTTGCCGTGGCGCACAGACGTCCCCGGCAAGGATCTTGCCGGGGGTCTTGTGGGTTTCTTCGGTGAGGATGGTTGCCTTCCAATACTCATTTGGTCTTGACTGTTCTCTGTCTTCACAAAGATCTGCATGCCACCACGGAGGTGCCTCCCGAGCCCTGTCCCAATGCGTTTGTCGAGCGTTGGTTGGCTCAAGGGTGGATCGCTCGGCTGGCGTGGGCGAGCTGCCCCAGCAAGGGTCTTACCGGGGCCGCTGAGGCTGCCCCAGCAAGGGTCCTTGCCGGGGAACCTACTTCGCCCATCTGATCCTTGTGGCCTTGGTCCTTGTCGTTGCTTTATTTGTCTTGTGCCTTCGGCTTCTCTCCGGCTTCCCTTTCCTACCCAGTTATGCGTGGTCGAGGCAGGTGGCTCTGACTGCCCGTGCACAAGTAAAGGGGTCAAAAGGAGAGCCCCTACTTTTGTACACTGACATGAGTACAACATGATATAGCTTCAGCACTCAGCTAGCCCATTACACAACTGCACCAGCAGCAAGTTTCACATGCAACATCTAGAATCTTTCGAAATTAGCATCATAGACGGTACATAGAGAGATGCATGTCATCTGGAAACCTGCTGAAGCGGAAGGCGAATATTGAGCCTTCATTCATGTTGAAGGTCTTTGCAACTTTAGGCTAGTGCCTGTGGATGATTGACCGTCCATCCTCCTACCTCTTCAGGAACACTTCAATATTGAACCGTGGGTGTTGTATGAAAAATTTCCCCGCCTTCTGACCACAGATGTGGTTTGAGAGGTAATCATCAGTGAAGCCTGAAAACAAGGATGTGCATAAATATCTTCTCTATATTGGAAATGGGGCAAAGGAATAAAAAAAGGTAAGGTATAATAGTTAGTGCTTCCCATTGTTTCCCTGCAACACATATAAGGTAGTTGGTCATCAGGTTAAGTAAGGGTTCGCATGCTATCAGTAAAATATGTTGATGATAAATAAGCACATTGCAGATTCATCAGATTAATTCAAGCCACGTGGAAAACCCATTTATCCAAACCAAGCATGATTAAGGACTAGGAAATATAGCACTTGTATATGTTTCTCATGTATTAAGTGCAAAAAAATTAGATTTATTCCTCACATGGTATACAATAACAGAATGCAGGCACAACAATTGAACATCGCATTGCAGAATTGAACCAAGCAGTTAACTAAACACCACAACAAATGAACCAAACGTTAACTAAGCACCACAGTGCACAATATAACATACTCGTAATAGAAGATCAGACAGTTAACCAAACCAAGCATGCTTAACAACTTGGAAATATTGCACCCTGAAGAATTGAACATCACATTTGCAGAACTGAACCAAGCAGTTAACTGAACATCACATTGCACGACATATAGAACATATACACTATAGCAGAAGATTGCATGGTAAAAGTAGATAGCACAATTCACTAGAATTTGTTAAGGAAAGGCAGTAGCTACAAAACTGAACATGGGTCCTTATAGTGAGCTAATAAGACAAGCTACTCCTCATTATTGGAGATATCGATGACGATTTGCTCCTTGGACATGGAAGAGGGCGAGGCCTCCGCATCGTGGGTGCCCTCGTTGTAGTGGTGAGTTGCCTGAGCCGCTCCAGGCACCAACCTGCTGGCTCTCGAGATGAAGTAAGCACATGCACGCTAAGAAAACGCCTCGTAGTCTTCGTCGAGGGCACTGACGGTGGCCTCGAGAAAACGCCACGAACTATCGTATAAAGCAGCCAACCGCGTCGCGGCGCCGGGGCGCGCGGCGTCAACGGTGGCCTCGACGGCGAGGTGCTCCTCCAAGATCCGGGGGTCGGCATGAATGGCAGCCATCGCGACCTCATCCTCGCATGCGGCCGCGATTTGCTTCTCCGCTACCAAATGCTCCTTGAGATCATGGTTATACTGCGTGCACCATGGCTTAGGCCGGCGCTTATTTGGTGGAGGGGTCGGTGATTTGGGTGGAAGGTGTCACGCTCGCGCCATCGGTCGGGGAATGTGGGATGTGGAAGGAGGAGGAGGAGGATGGGGGTCGGATGTGGATTACCTGCCTGGATAGGCAAGGCCGAGCAGCGTGAAGGAGGGTCGCCGGCGAGGAGGCGGTGCTGCAAGCAAAGAGTGAAGGTTTCAACTTGGAAAGGAAGGCGGAAACAGGGGAAATGTGGATTTTGGTAAGGGGGAGGGGCGGGGAGGTAGATATTTCGCGAAAGCCGAAAATTTGGAATCGCTTCAGCGAAAAAACTGGCGCGCAAAGTGTCATCAGACACGGTCCCTTATTCAGAGCGGGCTGTGGACTGTAGCCGTCGCACCTTCTCGCGTAAGCCGTATGCGTACTATACTCCGATGGTGCTCCAAGATATTTTGTGCTGCATCTCACACGGTTGGTTATAATAAACTGTGTGGGATCTACTTGATTTTTCGTCTTGATTTGAATTCATAATGCGGTCACAACGTCCATGGACGGTGTTTGAATTTCTAGACCTTTTATATACAATGAACATGCAACTATATGTGTGTCATAAAAGAATTGGAATTATTCAGGGTTCGTTTGGACATTTTATGCATTAATTGAGTTTCCAATGCATTTATGTGCATAATTTAAATTTGAACTACATGCACATGCTCCAGTGCATATAAATTGGTTGAAAAGTCAAATCTGTGTCCTTGGGTGCATGCTTAGGTCCCATGCAAGAAATGAGAATGAATGTCGAACACCAGGGCACGGCCACTCGGCCGCAAACATTGAGATACCTGGTTTTAAATTCTAGTAAACCCAAAACTCATTCGAAATTCATGAAACTTGGCATGCTATCATGGAGCGGCATCAACATGCCGTGGTAAATTTTTTGTCCCATTTGGGGCAGGTTTGGGGATATGCTTCTCACAAACCAGAGCTTCTCACAACAAGCGTGATGGTTTCGGTAGGGAACGTCCCACCTTTGGGGACGGAATGATATCCATTGCCTCTTATTGCTTTCAAATATTTTCTCGTGTCAACATAGAACAACAGGAGTGTTGTGTCAATTTTGGGGATTTTTCGGGGTTCATATGGACATTTTTCTGCATTAATTGAGTTTTCAATTCATTTATGTGCATAATTCAAATTTGAACTACATGCACATGCTCTAATGCATATAAATTGGTTGAAAATTCAAATATGTGTCCTTGGGTGCATGCTTAGGTCCCATGCAATAAATTAGAATGAATTTCAAACACCAGGGCAACGTTGATTCTTGGCAAAGCGTTGAGATACTTTGTTTTTAAATTCTAGTAAATCCAAAACTCATCTGAAATTCATGAAACTTGGCATGCTTTCATGGAATGGCATCAACATGCTGTGGTAATTTTTTTGTCCCATTTGGGGCAGGTTTGGGTATATGCTTCTCACAAACCAGAGCTTCTCACAACAAGCATGATGGTTTTGGTAGGGAACACCCCACCTTTGGGGATGTTGACCCACAAGTATAGGGGATCTATCATAGTCCTTTTGATAAGTAAGAGTGTCGAACCCAACGAGGAGCAGAAGGAAATGATAAGCAGTTTTCAGTAAGGTATTCTCTGCAAGCACTGAAATTATCGGTAACATATAATTTTGTGATAAGGTAATTCGTGACGGGTGACAAGTAACAAAAGTCACTACGAGAAATATGTCAATTAGTGACCTTCTGTCAGTGACCCTGGAAGAATTGGTCATAGATCTATGACCATTTCAGACCAATTGGTCAAAAGCTGTTCGGGGGGCTCCAAACCCTAAACCATTGCGACCATTTTGGTCAGAAAAGTCGTAATTTCCTTACACGAAATGGTCACAAAGCAAACAGTGCTAGTCCGCTGCCTTATTTCTAGTTGTTAATGACCAATATAGATGGTCATAGCCTTGTAGATTGTGGTGGGTTGTGATGACTAGGTGCCATCTCATCAATTTTGCCTATGTGTCATGTCCATGTGGCAGTTTTTGCCTTAGGTTGTGAAGCAACCTATATTTCTGTTATTCCCAAAATTCCCAAAAAAATCTCATAAACGTTTTGGATCATATCTTCATCAAATATGTCAAAAACATTCCTTTCCTAGTTCAAAAATAATTCGAAAATATTCATTTTCCTACTTTGTTCAGAGCAGCACTTTGTGAAGGAAGTACCACTTTGGCATGTCCAAATAGTATCCATTTTCTACAGTGCTTTCCTATGAACAAATAACCATCCTCGACCAAATGCCAGCTCAATCCATTCATTATTTTGAGCCGAGCTTCAACATTCGTATTTATGTCCAGTGTGGTACTTTGTAAAGCAAGTACCACCTAGGCTCCTCCGTTTGAGGTGAAAATTTGTGAATACGGTCTTCTTAGTAACTGATCATCCTCAGCCAAAACTCACGCCCATTAGCCATGTGCATTTCCCGTACCGCAAATCAAACACTTGGCTGCTTATTCATGTTTGAGCATCGATCGGTCTCCTCGTGAGAATCTTATGTTGTGATTTTCTTCCTAGCACCTACGGGAGTGCCCAACCCACTAGACATACCTAGGCCGCCCAGAACACATGGCAACGCCCACGGTCACTTGGTGACCATGCGTGGCGGGCGAGTTCTGGCGCTCTAGAGTTGGGGCCCTCGGCCACCGCCCAAACCTCGACGTATCGCCACCAAACCATGTATTTATGATTAAATAGGTACTTATGTAACTAGAAATTATTTTTGAAAAAAATAAATAGCAAACTATGAGGCAACTGCAGTTCAAATTTGACCCGCTTTCAGCTGAATCGGCAGAAATTTGTCTTTTTCACGAGAGGTGGATCAAAACTTTTTGCACCCAACCATTTTGTCAATTGTGCATTAAATATGTCCTAGTATTTTAGAAAATTGATTTGGTCCAATTTTGCAACAATTATTTGGGAGGTCCTTCACAAAAAAACCTCCTTTTGGGCACTCGGAAAATGAAAAATGGTTTTTTCGTCCAAAGAAAATGAAAACTTCCTTAGGCAACGTTGTTTCCCATTTCAATATGCACCCTTGTGCACAATATGAGATCATTTGAACAAACTATGCCACGAATGTGGCCATAAGATTGATCATTTGGCTTGAAAGCCATGAATCTTCAAAGATGATAGCTCATTTCTGAGAACACTTTTTTAAAATAATTGCCGTATTACAAGTTTGTTATTTTTCCTGGGAACTTGGCCACATATAATGACACAATGCGAAGGTTTCCCAATTTCTTGATTTTTTTTGAATTTTGTATGCCTGTTTCAAAATGCGGTCAAAACGGCGGGCTTGACCGTTCCTAGATAGTGGTTGAATCTTGGAATTTTTTTGGTGTTTCTCTGATTAAATAGGTACTTATGTAACTAGAAATGATTTTTGGAAAAAATAAAGAGCAAACTATGAGGCAGCTACAGTTCAAATTTGACCCGTTACCAACTGAACCGGCAGAAATTGTTTTTTTCACGAGAGGTGGATCAAAGCTTTTCACACCCAACCATTTGGTCAATTGTATATTAAATATGAAGTAGTATTTTAGAAAATTGATGGAGTCCAATTTTGCAACAAAAAATTGGTAGGTTCTTCACAAAAAAAAAATCCATTTTTGCCACTCGGAAAATGATTAAAAATATCTAGAAAGATCAGAAATGCATACAAATGGGTCCTTATCCATAAAATGTGGTCTAACTCTAGTGAAAATTTTTGTGGTGCCCTTTTGAAAAATATTTTTGATAGCTACTTCACAAAATCCCTCTATTTTTAATAGTTCAAAGCTATTTTAAACCATTGATTTTCCGAACGAATCAGAACACTTCCCACGGATTGATGACATGGCGTCCATCCATCCATCCATCCATCCATCCATCTCTGCATCCCACATCCATCCATCCATCCATCCATCCATCCATCCATCCATCTCTGCATCCCACATCCATCCATCCATCTTTCTACAGAAAAAATAAAAAAAGAAAACAAAAAGAGATACCCCCCACCCGCAGACCAAACCCTAGCTCAGATCGATCCCTGCCTCCCATCTCGCGCCGCGCCGCCCCTCTGATCAAGTCCTCTCCGCGGCAACCCTTCCTCCTCACCCACCGCCCCGACCTCACCGCCCCCACATCGCCGGATCTGCACCTCCTCATCCAGATCGATGATGATGGCCCCCCCGTCGCCGCCCCCTCCTTCCCCACAACGCTCCGTCGAACCCTAGCGCTCCAGATCCACCTCACGCGCTCCCCCTCGTCTCGCACATCGCCGCCGCCACCCAGTTCCCCTCACTTCTCCATCCAGGCGCCGTCGCCATCAATCGATCTCCCTAGCAAGCGACCTCCCTCCCCCGCCGTCAAGGGGCCTCCACGAACCTCCACGAACCAAGGCCGGCGACGTCTACATGGCCGGATCGAGACCACGAGGGCAGCGGCGAGCGGGCTTCCTCACTCTACTCCTTCTCCGGCGACGACCTTCCCCTCCGTGCGCGCGTTCCAGCAGCGGGCTTCTCCATGCACTTGCTTCGCGTCGCGGAGCCGCGGAGGAAGACCCACGGGCGCGGCGCCACTCCTGCCACCGCCGACCATCGGCGTCGGCGGCTGCATCATAGGTCAGTCCCGCCTCGCTCGTGCCCTTCCCCCGCTTCCTCCTCCCTACCGCCATCCTGGCTGGGCTCGCCTCTGAATCGCCCTCCCTGTCTGTGTCTGGTGCGTGCTCCGGTTCTCCCAGTCCCAAATATTGCGTTGTACTAGTATTTTGCTTCTTGAAGTGGATTCTGATGGGTTCTTTCTCTTCTTCATGTGCTTGAGCAGACAACATATTCCAGGCCAGCACTGGATCGGCATCGACGGGGAGGAGGAGCTTGCTGCAGACCAAGAGGGGTACGTGGTTTCACTTTCTTCTTCTTATTGCTAAGTTTAATCCTTCAGTCTCCATGGTGTGCGAGCATGGATAGAGGGACTTGGTCTGATTTTTGTGATGCTAGAGATAATTTGGTTGCAAGTGATGCCTTTTTTTAGTTTGAAGTGATGTTGTTGGATAGCACTCCTGTGTTGCTGACTTGAAATAGGTAGACGGCAGCTTGGATTTGTGGCACGAGACGCATGAAGATACTAAATTCACATGCTTGTTAACTGAATATAGCCTCTTGTTACGCAACACGCTTGACAAACTCACACTGTTAGGATTAGTGAGGCTGGTGTGGAGTTCCTGGCTTAATAAAATAGAGTTCAATGGTGAACTACCAAAGGAAATTACATAGTATCGTTCAGTAGTACATCGGTAGGAAACTTGGACATCGGATAGCTATTAGTAGGAAACTTGGATTTTATTGCTCTGGTAGAACTACTATTGTACATTGTGGAGTTTGCTTATATTTTTTTGCTTGCTCTTTTAAAGTGCAGAGGCTGATGTCTTTTGTGATTGCAGCGGAAGACGGGATGACAAGGAGTACATTCACGAGCCTGAGGACATGATTCCAGAGGTAGTTTTCTTTCTTTCTACCATTTCGATACTAGCATGAATTGATCAATCATAATGATATGCTATTAGTGTGAGGTGAAGCATCAGTTTTGGCTTGGCTCGATCTGGTAGCCTCGAGTTCTGGATTAAAATACAATAGTGGCTGTTATCCACTTGCTAAGTTTGTGGAGATCAACTTTTTTGGTAGATGCTTTTTATCACTTACCTAACTTCAGTCCTCTCCATCTAAAAATGCAGCTGCTTCAAGTTAAAAGCGGGCCACAACAAAGAATATTTTATGGCAAAGAATGCTCCAGCAGTTTGTGAAATTAGTTTGTATGGAGAGGAAGACACATCTGGACCAGAGAAGCAAGCTATGACCATTGACATCTGGACCAGAGACCAAAGGAAGATGGTGCCTGCCGCATCTGGCGTCCTATTTTGTTGTAGTGGTACTATATATGGTCTAATCCAAAGACTGAATATCCTTATGTTGTTTTAATCCACGATGATCTTTGTAGCATAAGGTGGACACCATATTCGGTTTCTCTAGATGCTTTATCTCTGGTGGTTTCTTGTTTGATGCACATTATTATTTGCAGGGCTGTGAGTATATTTCCAAGGATATATACTGACCCTGATGTGTCAAAGTTGCCCATTTGCCCTTTCTTAAACAATTTTACTTTGTTTGTGTTCTTCCTCTATGTCCAGTTTCACATTACTGGTTTTTCATGCCATATTCATCAATCCTGCTCACATGCCTTATGATTGAGTAACCTGATTGGTATTAACGCCTCTGTCCTATTACATGTATCATTTGACACACACATTAGTAAATCTGAATTAATTTTGACATAGTTGCTTATTGATTGAATATGAGTATTGTTCCTTATACTCAAATGGAACTTTGATGTGCTGTAACTTTGAATGATCGTTTTTAAACCTTGTCATATATGTGAAACATTCAATGCTTATTTCTTGCTAAGTTTGTAATATGTGCCAATTCAATTCCCTGTTTTGATGAATATGCCTATTCCAGATAAGTAGAATGAGCTTGTTAAAATAATAATAAGTAGAATGATAAATACTGGTGTGTCTTTAGTTTTATATTAAAAGTATCCATGTAATATTTCTTCTATCAGTGACATACTTTTTGTTCTCTTTTGAATGTCCAGATGTTTTGCAAAAGGAAGAAGCAGTACTTGAACAAGCAGATTACAATGTTTTCTCGTCGTGAAGCACTAGATAGGCTTGTTCTATTTATTCTTCCTGTTCTAGAGTATTCCAACACCTGAATGCTTGACTACAACAAGTTGTAGGTTGCTTGAATCCGTACATATGTGATGGAAATTTGTAGAATGTGTGTTCTGAGATATTTCCGTAATATTCAGCTAATTCGTGGTAACTTGATTTATATTGTTATTCAAACTGGTTTGAAAGTTTTCTTTAAATGGTCTGGAGTTGGACCTTAAAGAGGCTAAGGATCAATTATATTGGACAAATATTTTGGGTAAAAAAGTAAAAGGAAAATAAATGAATGTGGAAAGGCCAAGGCCCAAGAAAGAAAAAACTGGAAAACATTGGGCTGGACTCATTTCAAAAAAAAGATAAAAAGGCTAAAATGTGGGCTTGGCCCATGTAGTCAACCAAATTAATAGGAAAAAATACATTAAAAAGGCCGAATTGTTGGGCTAGGCCCATGTAGAAAATCGAATTGGACCGGGCTGAATCTTGTGCCACATCAGATTGCCACGCTGGACGCCTACATGGCACAGGGAGGTTGCTAGTGACCAAAACGCCACAAGAGACGTATTTTGGTCATAAACGTCTTCGACCATTCCGGAAGAAAGGTCGCTATAGTCAGTTCTTTTGCCCGACTTTTGACCTTCTGTTTTTGGTCACAAAAAGGTCGCAAATGAAAAACCATGACCTTTCAGTGACCAATAGTGGTGGTCACAAGTTGACATATCTCTTGTAGTGAGTAAACAAGCTGCAGCAAGGTGGCCCAATCCTTTTTGTAGCAAAGGACAAGCCTGGACATACTCTTATATAAAGGAAAATGCTCCTGAGGACACATGGGAATTATCGCCAAGCTAGTTTTCATCATGCTCATATGATTCGCGTTCGTTACTTTGATAATTTGATATGTGGGTGGACCGGTGCTTGGGTGCCGCCCTTTGATGTCTACTACACAACCTTCTTCTTGTAGACGTTGTTGGGCCTGCAAGTGCACAGGTTTGTAGGACAGTAGCAAATTTCCCTCAAGTGGATGACCTAAGGTTTATCAATCCGTGGGAGGCGTCGGATGAAGATGGTCTCTCTCAAGCAACCCTGCAACCAAATAACAAAGAGTCTCTTGTGTCCCCAACACACCCAATACAATGGTAAATTGTATAGGTGCACTAGTTCGGCGAAGAGATGGTGATACAAGTGCAATATGGATGGTAGATAAGAGTAATTGCAATCTGAAATAATAAAAACAGCAAGGTAACGAACGGTAAAAGTGAGCGTAAACGGTATTGCAATGATAGGAAACAAGGCCTAGGGTTCATACTTTCGCTAGTGCAAGTTCTCTCAACAATAATAACATAGATAGATCATATAACAAGCCCTCAACATGCAACAAAGAGTCACTCCAAAGCCAATAATAGCGGAGAACAAACGTAGAGATTATGGTAGGGTACGAAACCACCTCAAAGCTATTCTTTCGGATCGATCTATAAAAGAGTTCGTACTAGAATAACACCTTAAGACACAAATCAATCAAAACCCTAATGTCACCTAGATACTCCATTGTCACCTCAAGTATCCGTGGGCATGATTATACGATATGCATCACACAATTTCAGATTCATCCAACCAACATAAAAGTACTTCAAAGAGTGCCCCAAAGTTTCTACCGGAGAATCAAGAACGTGTGCCAACCCCTATGCATAGGTTCCCAATGTCACCAAACCCGCAAGTTGATCACCAGAACATACATCAAGTGGAACATGATATCCCATTGTCACCACAGATAATCACGTCAAGACATACATCAAGTGTTCTCATAAAAGACTCAATCCGATAAGATAACTTCAAAGGGCAAACTCAATTCATCACAAGAGAGTAGAGGGGGAGAAACATCATAAGATCCAACTACAATAGCAAAGCTCGGGATACATCAAGATCGTGCCATAGAGGAACACGAGAGAGAACACGAGAGAGAGAGAGATAAAAACATAGCTCTTGGTACATACCCTCAGCCCGAGGGTGAACTACTCCCTTCTGCGTCATGGATAGCGCTGGGATGATGAAGATGGCCACGGTGATGGGTTCCCCCCTCGTGAGGTGCGAACGGGCTCCCGAGAGGTTTTGGTGGCTCTGAGAGGCTTGCGGCGGCGGAACTCCCAATCTATCTTCTGTTACGGAAGTTTTAGGGCACGACGGTATATATGGGTGAAAGGAGTACGTCGGTGGAGCTACGGGCCCCACGAGGCGGGCGCGCCCGAGGGGGTGGGCGCGCCCCACCCTCGTGAGCACCTCCCGTATCTTCGACGTGGAGTCCAAGTCCATCGGGAGGGTTTCCTTCCAAAAATAACTTCTCGATTGATTTCGTTCCGTTTGACTCCGTCGATATTCCTTTTCCTCGAAATCTTGAAATAGGCATAAAACAACAAATCTGGGCTGGGCCTCCGGTTAATAGGTTAGTCCCAAAAGTAA
This sequence comes from Aegilops bicornis, assembly GCA_021605145.1. NCBI lineage: Eukaryota > Viridiplantae > Streptophyta > Magnoliopsida > Poales > Poaceae > Aegilops > Aegilops bicornis. Next base: position 664,639,331 of record CM038669.1, on the reverse strand, counting down.
TATAAAAGTGGAAAATAAAGCCCAATATTGCCTAAAACAATAGATAATATAGCATGGAGCAATCAAAAATTATAGATACGTTGGAGACGTATCAAGCATCCCCAAGCTTAATTCACCTTTCGTCCTCGAGTAGGTAAATGATAAAAAAGATAATTTTTGATGCGGAGTGCTACTTGGCATATTTCAATGTAAATCTTCTTAATTGTGATATGACTATTCAGATCCGAAAGATTCAAGACAAAAGTTCATATTGACATAAAAATAATAATACTTCAAGAATACTAATCAAAGTAATCATGTCTTCTCAAAATAGCATGGCAAAAGAACAAAATCATATAGTTAGGCTATGCTTCATTTTCGTCAGACAAAGATGTTCCCAACTTCTATACCCCCGATGACAAGCCAAGCACTTGTGTCATACTTAAATAATCTCAAACTTTTTCAACCTCCACGCAATACATGAGCGTGAGCCATGGATATAGCACTATGGGTGGAATAGAATATGATGATGGGGATTGTGTGGAGAAGACAAAAAGAAAGTCTCACATTGACGAGGATAATCAACGGGCTATGGAGATGCCCATCAATTGATGTCAACATGAGGAGTAGGGATTGCCATGCAACGGATGCACTAGAGCTATAAATGTATGAAAGCTCAACAAAAGAAACTAAGTGGGTGTGCATCCAACTTGCTTGCTCACGAAGACCTAGGACATTTGAGGAAGCCCATCGTTGGAATATACAAGCCAAGTTCTATAATGAAATATTCCCACTAGTATATGAAAGTGACAACATATGAAACTCTCTATATTAAAAACATGGTGCTACTTTGAAGCACAATATATGAGACTCAGTAAATGAAGAACATGGTGCTACTTTGAAGCACAAGTGTGGAAAAAAGGATAGTAGCATTGCCCCTTTATATATTTTTTATATTTTTTTGGGCCTTCTTTTTTTTCTTTGGACTTTCTCTTTTTTTTTGGGGGAACAATGCTCTATTGAATGATGATCATCACACTTATATATATTTACAACTCAATGATTACAACTCGATACTAGAACATAGTATGACTCTATATGAATGCCTCCGGCGGTGTACCGGGATGGTGCAATGAATCAAGAGTGACATGTATGAAAATTATGCATGGTGTCTTTGCCACAAATACGATGTCAACTACATGATCATGCAATGGCAATATGACAAAAGTAAAGTATGTCATGATGATGATGAACGGAACGGTGGAAAGTTGCATGGCAATATATCTCGGAATGGCTATGGAAATGCCATAAATAGGTAGGTATGGTGGCTGTTTTGAGGAAGATATAGGGAGGTTTATGTGTGATAGAGCGTATCATATCACGGGGTTTGGATGCACCGGCGAAGTTTGCACCAACTCTCAAGGTGAGAAAGGGCAATGCACGGTACCGAAGAGGCTAGCAAAGGCGGAAAGGTGAGAGTGCGTATAATCCATGGACTCAACATTAGTCAAAAGAACTCATATACTTATTGCAAAAATTTAGAAGCCATCAAAAATCAAGTACTATGCGCATGCTCCTAGGGGATAGATTGGTAGGAAAAGACCATCGCTCGTCCCCGACCGCCACTCATAAGGATGCACAAGCCAGGTACACTTCACGTTTCAAATTTGTTACACAACTTTAACCATACGTGCATGCTACGGGACTTGCAAACTTCAACACAAGAATTTCTCAAATTCACAGTTACCCAACTAGCACGACTTTGATATTATCACCTCCATATCTCAAAACAATTATCAAGCATCAAACTTATCTTAGTATTCAATTCTCTCAAAAGAAAGTTTCACATATCTTGAACACTAAGTATATTAACATTAAGAAAATTACCATGCTATTAACGACTCTCAAAATAATCTAAGTGAAGCATGAGAGATCAATAGTTTCTTCAAAATAAAACCACCATTGTGCTCTAAAAGATATGAGTGAAGTGGTAGAGCAAAAACAAACTACTCCGAAAGATATAAGTGAAGATCAATGAGTAGTAGAATAATTATGCAACTATGTGAAGACTCTCCCATTTAATAATTTCAGATCTTGGTATTGTATTCAAACAGAAAGCAAAGCTAAAGAAAACTACATTGCAAGGATACCACAACTCATGTGAAGAAGCAAAAACTTAGGCTCAACCGATACTAACCGATAGTTGTTGAAGAAGAAAGGTGGGATGCCTACCGGGGCATCCCCAAGCTTAGATGCTTGAGACTTCTTGAAATATTATCTTGGGGTGCCTTGGGAATCACCAATCTTGAGCTTTTATGTCTCCTTAATTCCTCTAATATCATGGTTTCTCTTTTTATCGAAAGCTTCATTCACAACAAACTCAACAAGAATTCGTGAGATAGGTTAGTATAAACCAATGCAAAACCTTATCATTTTCTAATGTAACAAATCACTAACATTATTATTCAACATTGAATACTAAATTCCTCTGCATATTTAATACTCCTATCCTCAAATAGAATCATTAAACAAACAAACATATGCAAACAATGCAAACATAACAGCAATCTGCCAGAACAGTACAGTCTGTAAAGAATGCAAGAGTATCAATACTTCCCTAACTCCAAAAATTATGAACTAAAATTCCCACTGTAATAAATTTATCAGAGCTCAATATGCAAAAAGTTTCAACGTTATATCATGCTCTGAATGTTCTAGAGAATTTTGGCAACAGAGGTAAACTTTCTGTTTTCAAACAGCAACATGTATACTTGCAAAAATAAGCATGGCAAAGGCTGTCCTTGACTTCTTTATTGAAACTAAAGATGCAAAACATTAATATAACTAACAGCAAGCAAATATTAACAAGATAAAATGACGCTCCAAGCAAAACACATATCATGTGGTGAATAAAAATATAGCTCCAAGTAAAGTTACCGATGAACGAAGACGAGAGAGGGGATGCCTTCCGGGGCATCCCCAAGATTAGGCTCTTGGTTATCCTTGAATATTACCTTGGGGTTCCTTGGGCATACCCAAGCTTAGGATATTTCCACTCCTTATTCCGTAGTCCATCGAATCTTTACCCAAAACTTGAAAACTTCAAAACAAACTTAACAGAAAACTCGTGAGCTCCGTTAGCGAAAGAAAACAAAAGACCACTTCAAGGTACTGTAATGAACTCATTATTTATTTTTATTGGTGTTAAACCTAATGTATTCCAACTTCTCTATGGTTTATAAACTATTTTACTAGCCATAGATTCATCAAAATAAGCAAACAACACAATGAAAACAGAATCTGTCAAAAACAGAACAGTCTGTAGTAATATGCAACTAACGCAAACTTCTGGAACTCCAAAAATTCTAAAATAAATTGGTGGAACTGAGGAATTTGTCTAGTAATCATATGCAAAAAGAATCAACTAAATATCACTCTCCAGTAAAAAGTTATAGCTAATCCCGTGAGAGCTAAAGTTTCTGTTTTTTACAGCATGATCATAAAGACTTCACCCAAGTCTTCCCAAAGGTTCTACTTGGCACAAACACTAATTAAAACATAAAACCACATCTAAACAGAAGCTAGATGGATTATTTATTCCTAAACATAACAAAAAAGCAAGAAACTAAAATAAAATTGGGTTGCCTCCCAACAAGCGCTATCGTTTAAAGCCCCTAGCTAGGCATGATGATGACAATGATGCTCACATAAAAGATAAGAATTGAAACATAAAGAGAGCATCATGAAGAATATGACTAGCACATTTAAGTCTAACCCACTTCCTATGCATAGGGATTTTGTGAGCAAACAACTTAAGGGAACAAGAATCAACTTGCATAGGAAGGAAAAACAAGCATAGCTTCAAAACTTTAAGCACATAGAGAGGAAACTTGATATTATTGCAGTTCCTACAAGTATATATTCCTCCCTCATAATAATTTTCAGTAGCATCATGAATGAATTCAACAATATAACCAGCACCTAAAGCATTCTTTTCATGATCTACTAGCATAGAAATTTTATTACTCTCCACATAAGCGAAATTCTTCTCATTCGGAATAGTGGGAGCAAATTCAACAAAATAACTATCATGTGATTGAAAATTAAGATCAAGATGACAAGTTTCATGGTTATCATTATTATTTAAAGCATACGTGCCATCACAATAATCATCATAGATATGAAACATGCTTTCATCATAGTAAATTTGCTCATCAAAGCTTGGGGGACAAAAATATCATCTTCATCAAACATAGCTTCCCCAAGCTTGTGGCTTTGCATATCATTAGCATCATGGATATTCAAGGAATTCATACTAACAACATTGTAATCATGCTCATCATACAAAGATTTAGTGCCAAACATTTTGTAGATTTCTTCTTCTAGCACTTTGGCACAATTTTCCTTTCCATCATACTCACGAAAGATATTAAAAAGATGAAGAGTATGAGACAAACTCAATTCCATTTTTTTGTAATTTTCTTTTATAGACTAATTAGTGCTAAAACAAGAAACAAAAAGATTTGATTGCAAGATCTAAAGATATACCTTCACTTACCTAGCCTCCCCGGCAACGGCGCCAGAAAAGAGCTTGATGTCTACTACACAACCTTCTTCTTGTAGACGTTGTTGGGCCTGCAAGTGCACAGGTTTGTAGGACAGTAGCAAATTTCCCTCAAGTGGATGACCTAAGGTTTATCAATCCGTGGGAGGCGAGGGATGAAGATGGTCTCTCTCAAGCAACCCTGCAACCAAATAACAAAGAGTCTCTTGTGTCCCCAACACACCCAATACAATGGTAAATTGTATAGGTGCACTAGTTCGGCGAAGAGATAGTGATACAAGTGCAATATGGATGGTAGATAAGAGTAATTGTAATCTGAAATAATAAAAACAGCAAGGTAACGAACGGTAAAAGTGAGCGTAAATGGTACTGCAATGATAGGAAACAAGGCCTAGGGTTCATACTTTCGCTAGTGCAAGTTCTCTCAACAATAATAACATAGATAGATCATATAACAAGCCCTCAACATGCAACAAAGAGTCACTCCAAAGCCACTAATAGCGGAGAACAAACATAGAGATTATGGTAGGGTGCGAAACCACCTCAAAGCTATTCTTTCGGATCGATCTATAAAAGAGTTCGTACTAGAATAACACCTTAAGACACAAATCAATCAAAACCCTAATGTCACCTAGATACTCCATTGTCACCTCAAGTATCCGTGGGCATGATTACAGGATATGCATCACACAATCTCAGATTCATCCAACCAACATAAAAGTACTTCAAAGAGTGCCCCAAAGTTTCTACCGGAGAATCAAGAACGTGTGCCAACCCCTATGCAAAGGTTCCCAATGTCACCAAACCCGCAAGTTGATCACCAAAACATACATCAAGTGGCACATGATATCCTATTGTCACCACAGATAATCACGGCAAGACATACATCAAGTGTTCTCATAAAAGACTCAATCCGATAAGATAACTTCAAAGGGGAAACTCAATTCATCACAAGAGAGTAGAGGGGGAGAAACATCATAAGATCCAACTACAATAGCAAAGCTCGGGATACATCAAGATCGTGCCATAGAGGGAACATGAGAGAGAACACGAGAGAGAGAGAGAGAGAGATCAAACACATAGCTACTGGTACATACCCTCAGCCCCGAGGGTGAACTACTCCCTCCTCGTCATGGATAGCGCCGTGATGATGAAGATGGCCACCGGTGATGGGTTCCCCCTCCGGCAGGGTGCCAGAACGGGCTCTCGAGAGGTTTTTGGTGGCTACAGAGGCTTGCGGCGGCGGAACTCCCGATCTATCTTTTGCTCTGGAAGTTTTAGGGTATGACGGTATATATGGGTGAAAGGAGTACGTCAGTGGAGCTACGGGGGGTCCACGAGGCAGGGGGCGCGCCCCCACCCTCGTGAGCACCTCCCGTATCTTCTGACGTGGAGTCCAAGTCCATCAGGTGGGTTTCCTTCCAAAAATAACTTCTCCAGTTGGTTTCGTTCCGTTTTGACTCCGTCTGATATTCCTTTTCCTCGAAATCTTTGAAATAGGCATAAAACAGCAAATCTGGGTTGGGCCTCCGGTTAATAGGTTAGTCCCAAAAGTAATATAAAAGTGGAAAATGAAGCCCAATATTGCCTAAAACAGTAGATAATATAGCATGGAGCAATAAAAAATTATAGATACGTTGGAGACGTATCACCCTTCCTTGGAAAAGCATCCCACTTATGATTAACCCCCCTCGCAAGCATCCGCAACTACGAAAGAAGAATTAAGGTAAACCTAACCATAGCATGAAACATATGGATCCGAATTAGCCACTTACGAAGCAACGCATAAACTAGGGTTTAAGCTTCTGTCACTCTAGCAACTCATCATCTACTTATTACTTCCCAATGCCTTCCCGTAGGCCCAAACAATGGTGAAGTTTCATGTAGTCGACGTTCACATAACACCACTATAGGAAAGACAACATACATCTCATCAAAATATCGAACGAATTCCAAATTCACATGACTACTTATAACAAGACTTCTCCCATGTCCTCAGGAACAAATGTAACTACTCACAAATCATATTCATGTTCATACTCGGTATTAATATGCATAAAGGATCTGAACATATGATCTTCCATCGAATAAACCAACTAGCATCAACTACAAGGAGTAATCAACACTACTAGCAACCCACAGGTACAATCTGAGGTTTCGAGACAAAGATCGGATACAAGAGATGAACTAGGGTTTGAGAGGAGATGGTTGTTGTGAAGATGTTGATGGAGATTGACCCCCCTCCCGATGAGAGGATCGATGGTGATGACGATGGTGACGATTTGCCCCTCCCGGAGGGATGTTTCCTCGGCAGAACAGCTCTGCCAGAGCCGTAGATTGGTTCCGCCAAGGTTCCGCCTCGAGATGGCGGCGCTTCGTTTCGAAAGCTTCCTTATGATTTTTTCCAGGGCAAAAGACACCTTATACCAGAAGATGGGCATCGGGGGGCTTCTAGGTGGCCCACCAGGCAGGGGGCGCGCCCAGGGGGTAGGGCGCGCCCCCCCTCGTGGCCAGGGTGTGGGCCCCCTTCGGTTGATTCTTTTGCCAGTATTTCTTATTGATTCCAAAAAGTGCCTCCGTGAAGTTTGAGGACTTCTGGAGTTGTGCAGAATAGGTCTCTAATTATTGCTCCTTTTCCAGCCCAGAATTCCAGCTAACCGGCATTCTCCCTCTTCATGTAAACATTGTAAAATAAGAGAGAAAAGGCATAAGTATTGTGACATAATGTGTAATAACAGCCCATAATGCAATAAATATTGATATAAAAGCATGATGCAAAATGGACGTATCAACTCCCCCAAGTTTAGACCTGCTTGTCCTCAAGCGGAAGCCGATATCGAAAAATATGTCCACATGTTTAGAGATAGAGGTGTCGATAAAATAAAATACGGACATGAGGGCGTCGTGATCATTCTTAGAATTGCAACATGTGGACATATGATTTCTTATGATGAAGTAACAATCTATTCACAATGTAAAGTATGAATCAGAAACTTCATTGAAAACTAACAAACTATGATCTCAGTCATTGAAGCAATTGTAATTTATCATAACATCGGAAAGAGTCAATATAAGAGCTTTTCAACAAGTCCACATACTCAACTATCACTATTGGGAAACTGCTTATAGAAAGACGCTTACTAGCAGCGTGCTATATTGCCCCGCGCTACTGCTACTTACTAGTAGCGCGTGGCCAAAAATCACATGCTACTAGTAAATATTTCTAACCGTGCCCCGCGAACAGACCATACTAATAGCGCGGGCCATAAAACAATCGCTACTGCTACGTAATAGTGATAGCGCAGGTAACATACCCCGCGCTACCATTAAGTGTCTCACACCAATCTCCCACCTCCCACCCTCCCACTCCGCGATCCACTCCGATCGAGCCCACCAACCGTCTCAGCCCGCTCCTGTACCACCCACCCCCGATCTATATCGATCGAGATCCCCCTTCCACCTCCTCTCCTCTGCCGTCCACCCCCTGGTTCGTCGGTGCGCCGATGGGCGACCTGCTCAGTTCTGTCTCCTCCCTGATCAACATCAAGCTCGACTCCGTCGCTCCGGTTCGCCTGCCAAGCTGGGCCCCGATCCGCGCGGAGGGGGGAAGAAATGGCGGTGGTCCTCGTGTGGCTCAACGCCAAGGTCATCGATCCCCTGCTGCAGGCGATCCAGGGATAGGGGGGCCGAAGGTTGGTTGCGCGTGATGGGAGAAGAGGAGAGGAGGGGGGCGGAGCCGTTGGTTGCGCTCGACCCCGCGATAGGCAGACCCTTTACATCGTCATCGTCATGGCCGGGGAGCCAAGCCCAGGCGAGAGGCCTACTGATCTCTATGTCCCCAGATTCCTACTGGTCAATGAATCTTTGGTTTTGTTTTAATGGAGTTCTATTCTAGAAAACAGACATCGACATCACCGACGCCACCCCGGCCATCTGCTGGACGGATTGCGGAGGAGGGTGACGACACCCATGGCCGCCTTGCTCGACCCCTCGCTCGCCACCCCTGCCGCCAAGCCGCGCCTCGCCGCTCCCCGGCTGTCCTCCGCCGCGGCTGCGGGGGCTGCACCGCGGCGCCGTCCTCCAGCGGGGACGGCAGCGGCGCGGCAGGTTCTCGTGCCGCGCGGGATCCGCCGCCTCGGAGATTTATGTAATGCCTCCTTGCCTCTCTTTTTCCCCCTCTCCTAATCTGTCAGTGTAATTTTGTGAGGCCCTCGTCTCTGTGGATGGGAATTGGATGGGGGACGGAATCCTCCTCTTCTTCTTATGGAACTCCCTTGTAGTAACTGTATAATGACGATTGCACTAGGTTGGTCGATCACGCCTCATGATTGGGAGGCCCATCACCATCACCATCACTTTCCTAAATGAACAATGATGGTTGCGCTCTGCAGCCGTAGGCCGGGAGCCCGCATCAGTATTGAACAAACATGTGCCACTGCCAATGGCGCCGGAAGCGCATAGAGGTATACTGCAGCTAATGATAGCCCAGGTGAGAGGCCTACTGATGTCTATGTCCCCAGCTTCCTACTGGTCAATGCATCTTTGGTTTTGTTTTAGTGGAGTTCTATTCAGCTTGTGTAATCAAACTGGTAGTCCCAAAAATAGTTTACTGAAACTGCTGCCACTCTGGTTCAGTTAAGACTTGGGAGTCTGAACTGTTCTGTTAGATATAAGTAGAAGTACACCTGCAAAAAAGAATATAAGTAGAAGTAGTTGAATGCTAGAAAGTGGTCCGAAGCTAATTACTTGTTGGGAGAAAAACATTTGATATACACGTATTCACACTCAACCTTGATTAGGAAATTATTGGTTTTGAACTGTCCATGATTTAGATGAATCCAAGTCTTCAATTTAATCTATATGCCGCTAGTAGGAAACTTTGGAAATTGAAAACCCAAATCCGTTTCAGTCCTCCTAGTTTAGCTTTATAGGGAAAACACTGATTTCTAATTGATTTAGCCTATTCTAATAGTTTTGAGTAAGTTCTTGGGGATGAGTCTGTAAGTCTGTTCAGTGTTCAGCTCTACTTGATTGTAATTCATTTGCTCTAGCTTTCACAAAAAACTAATTATCTGGTTCAATTTAGAACTATCCTGTAACATTGATTGGCTGTAGATGAGCCATGTGTCTCAGAAGTCTGAAGGATTGTTTATCGTAGAAATGTTCAGTTGATAGATTTATGAGTTGTCCTGAATTCGGCGTCCATGACCAAACCCAGGTACCTACAAACTCCCCTCTGGTCTGTTTTAGACCAACTATGTTTTTCTGCTAGTCAAATAGACTGTAATACTAGTACCATTGTGTAGCTAGATAGGTCATTGTTGGTTCTGATGCTTATTGATTGACACACCAAGTGTTGTTACTGCTGATGATTACTAGTACTACAACAATAATACATCTGCAACCAAGAGTTAAATGGAAACGACAAGACAGTAATGGGTACAATGTTCGTAATACATCTACTGTTGTTGATGCCTTCTTGCTTGCTTGCAAATGACTTGAGAATTACTTCTACTTGGCGCACAACCTTTGCTTGTTGTAATTTGCCTCAAAATCTTGGATTAAGAATCTATAATAAGAATTGGTACTCCCTTCGAATTCCTTATCTCCTTACACTTGTGGTCATGCCTAGCACTGTATCCTTCTTAAGTTTGGTTTTCCAAAATTTCTAGGATTGGTCTGTTTGGTACTGCTTATAATTCATATATACTATGGTGCTGCTATACACTTTTGTTTCTGCTAAAGTTACTTAGTGCTCTATAGGTTACTGTTATACTGTACTAATGCTCCAGGTTCTTTGTGAGTTCCTAGTAGTTGTCTTGGCTCATTGTTTAATTCAAGGATTTGTTAGTTCGTAGTAGGGAACACATGGACATGAAGCTGCAGCGGCGACGACGATATTGACATGGGGCTACGGCGGCGATGACGACAACGACAACATCATCACGGTGCTGCTGGGGCGGCGACGATGACAACATCGTCACGGTGCTGCGACGACGATGACATCAACGTGGGCTTGAGGAGTCGCCAACGCCAACGACCTATACGCGTGGTGTATATTGTATATATATATGTGTATTAATTATCTATATCAGATATTTATGATTGATTGTATGCACAAGATGTACCTATTATGAAATGCATGTATGTGAGTACTATGAAATGTATGTCTAAAGTGTAATAGGTAGATTTTTATTTTGTTTGAATCCTAATTAGTTACTAGTAGCGTGGGTGTATCATAGATGAGCTACTACTATTCCTTTAGTAGTAGCACGGACTTGGAATAGTAGTAGCGCGGTGCATCAGCGCTACTGGTATGTCTGTTTAGTAGTAGCGTGGGGTAAAACACGCGCTACTGCTAAAAAATAGCTGTAGCGTTGTAACAGTAGCGCGGAAAGCTACGCTACTGGTAGTCCAAAAACCAACATTGAGTTCAAAAGCGCATTCCCTTGCTAGAGATATTCCTTTTATTCATCCCGGATTGCTACTGCTAAGGTTTTTCCTAGTAGTGTATCATTTAGTCTTTCACAATTGCTAACACTCACGCAATACTTATGGGTATGAAGTTTTAATCAGACACAGAGAAAGATAGGGCTTATAGTTTTGTCTCCCAACCTTTTACCTCAAGGGTAACGTCAACAATATTGCTTTATGAAAACCCACATCCAATTAGATATATATATATCAGGATCTTTCCAACACATAGTGCTTGCCAAACGATATAGTGTAAAAAAGGAAAGGTGAAGATCACCATGACTCTTGTATAAGGTATAAGACAAAAATAAAAGATAGGCCCTTCGCAGAGGTAAGCAGAGGTTGTCATGTGTTTTTATGGTTGGATGCACAAAATCTTAATGCAAAAGAACGTCACTTTATATTGCCACTTGTGATAGGGACCTTTATTATGCAGTCCGTTGCTTTTATTTCTTTCATATCACAAGCTCGTATAAAGCTTATTTTCTCCACACTAATAGATCATACATATTTAGAGAGCAATTTTTATTGCTTGCAACAATGACAACTTACTTGAAGGATCTTACTCAATCCATAGGTAGATATGGTGGACTCTCATGGCAAAACTGGGTTTTAAGGATATTTGGAAGCACAAGTAGTATCTCTACTTGGTGCAAAGAATTTGGCTAGCATGAGGGGGAAAGACAAGATCAACATGTTGGATGATCCACGACACTATAATTTATTTCGGATATAAGAAAACATAACCCATTACGTTGTCTTCCTTGTCCAACATCATGTTTTTAGCATGTCATATTCTAATGAGTGCTCACAATCATAAAAGATGTCCAAGATAGTATATTTATATGTGAAAACCTCTCTTTCTTTATTACTTCCTATTAATTGCAACGATGACCAAAACTATGTTTGTCAACTCTCAACAACTTTTATTCATGATACTCTTTATACGTGAAGTCATTACTCTCCATAAGATCAATATGATATCTTTATTTCTTTTTATTCTTTATTTTTCCCTTTTTCCTTTTATTCCCTCAAGATCATAGCAAGATAACTAAGTCCTCAACTCAAGACTAATCTTTATTATATATAGCTCACGAACTTGATTACATAGATAAGGATCAACACAAAAACTCAAAGCTAGATCATACTAAACTTTATTCTACTAGATCAAGATATAACCAAAAGGATCGAACTAAGAAAAACGGTAAAGATAGAAGTGTGATGGTGATACAATACTGGGGCACCTCCCGCAAGCTTGGCAGTTGCCAAGGGGAGTGCCCATACCCATGTGTTTATGTCTCTTTCTTCGGAGGTGGTGATGATGGAGTTGTTGATGACGTAGGCTTCTTCCTTAATTTGCGCATGAGGATGGAATTTTGCTCTTTTAGGAAATCGAGCTCCTGCTCAAGGCTTAATATCTTTTTGCATAGTTCCTGCTTGTTCTCCTGCAAGAGGCGAAAAGGGATAAACTCGATCTTAGGTTTCTTTGCTCTATCAGGGAGGCTTTACTTTTTAAACTCCACATGCATGTCTCCAGGTTGAGGCAATGGGACTTCATCTTCATCTGAGCTCGTCTCCTCCTTTCCCTTAGGCTCGTAGTCTTCTTCTTCCTCCGTGGTCCAACCACAATGCTCCAAATCCCCATAGACCTTAGGGTCTGCATGGTAATCGGCCACATAGCTTTCTCCCTCCGAATCCTGGGACGACATATTGCTATAATCTGCGGCAGAAACAACTCAAAAAAAGCAGAGGATTTTGTCATGGTACAGTGGTCAAAACCTTCGGGAGATTATATAATGAATTTTTATCGACCAAAAGAAGTATCGTGCAAGAAATCAGAGTCCGGAGGGCACACGAGGTGCCCACAAGGCAGGGGGCGCGCCCAGGGGGTAGGGCACGCCCTCCACCCTCGTGGGTGCCTTGTGTCCCTTTCGGACTACTTCTTATTTTCCAATTATCTTAAATATTCTAAAATGAAGAAAAATTGCTATTAGAACTGTTTTGGGGTCGGTTTACTTACAGTACCACATACCTATTCATTTTCGGAGTCTGAAATGTTCTGGAAAGTGTCACGTATGTACTCCTCCGGGGTTACGGTATCAATAACATTGGTTTCAACGTTTATGGGATTACCTGAGATATAATGGTTGATTCTTTGCCCGTTCACCACCTTCGAATTTGTGTCTTCGAAGTTGTTGATTTTTATGGCACCGGAATGATAGACCTCCTCGACAACGTAAGGACCTTCCCATTTAGAGAGGAGTTTTCCTGCAAAAAATCCTAAACGAGAGTTGTATAACAAAACATAATCACCTACATTAAACTCACGCTTTTGTATCCTTTTGTCATGCCATCTTTTAACTTTTTCTTTAAACAGTTTGGCATTCTCATAGGCCTGGGTTCTCCACTCATCAAGTGAGCTAATGTCAAATAGTCTCTTCTCACCTGCAAGTTTGAAATCATAATTGAGTTCTTTAATGGCCTAATATGCCTTATGTTCTAGTTCGAGAGGTAAGTGACATGCTTTTCCATAAACCATTTTATACGGAGACATACCCATACGATTTTTATATGCAGTTCTATAGGCCCATAATGCATCATGAAGTTTATTGGACCAATTCTTTCTAGATCTATTAACAGTCTTTTGCAAAATTAATTTAATCTCTCTATTACTCAGTTCTACTTGACCACTAGACCGTGGGTGGTATGGAGATGCAATTCTATGATTAACATCATACTTAGCAAGCATTTCTGAAAAGCACCATGAATAAAATGTGAACCACCATCAGTCATTAAGTATCTAGGGACTCCAAACCTCGGAAAAATGACTTCTTTAAGCATCTTAATAGAGATGTTATGATCAGCACTACTAGTTGGAATAGCTTCTACCCACTTAGTAACTTAATCAACAACAACTAAAATATGTGTATACCCATTAGAGGAAGGAAACGGTCCCATATAATCAAAGCCCCAAACATCAAATGGTTCAATAACAAGTGAATAGTTCATAGGCATTTCTTGACGTCTACTAATATTACCAATTCTTTGACATTCATCACAAGACAAGACAAACTTACGGGCATCTTTGAAGAGAGTAGGCCAATAAAAACCGGATTGCAATACCTTATGTGCAGTTCTATCTCCAACATGGTGTCCTCCATATGCCTCGGAGTGACACTTGCATAGGATCTGTTCCTGTTCATGCTCAGGTACACAACGTCTAATAACACCATCGACTCCTTTTTTATAAAGGTGTGGGTCATCCCAAAAGTAATGTCTTAAATCATAGAAATACTTTTTCTTTTGCTGGTATGTGAAACTAGGTGGTATAAATTTAGCAACAATGTAATTAGCATAATCAGCATACCATGGAGCAGTACGAGAAGCATTTATGACAGCTAATTGTTCATCAGGAAAGCTATAATCAATAGGTAGTGGGTCATCAAGAACATTCTCTAACCTAGATAAGTTGTCTGCACCGGGGTTCTCAGCTCCCTTTCTATCAGTAATATGCAAATCAAATTCTTGTAGCAAAAGAACCCATCTAATAAGTCTAGGTTTAGCATCTTTCTTTTCCATAAGATATATAATGACAGCATGATCAGTGTGAACAGTTACTTTAGAATCAACAATATAAGGTCTGAACTTATCCCAAGAAAATACAACTGCTGAAAATTATTTTTCAGTAGTAGCATAATTTCTCTAGGCACTGTCTAGAGCTTTACTAGCATATTGGATAACATTTAATTACTTATCAACTCTTTGTCCTAGAACAACGCCTACAACATAATCACTAGCATCACACATAATTTCAAAGGGTAAATTGCAATCAGGTGGCTGGACAATAGGTGCAGAAATCAAGGCTTTCTTAAGTATTTCAAATGCTTCTACACAATCATCATCAAAGACAAAAGGAACATCTTTTTGTAAGAGATTAGTAAGAGGCCTTGAAATTTTTGAGAAGTCTTTAATGAACCTCCTATAGAAACCGGCATGACCAAGGAAACTTCTTATACCTTTGATGTCCTTAGGACACAGGATCTTTTCAATAGCATCAACTTTAGCTTTATCAACTTCAATACCTCTTTCAGAAATTTTATGCCCCAAGACAATACCTTAATTAACCATAAAGTGGCACTTCTCCCAATTCATGACAAGATTAGTTTCTTCACATCTTGCAAAACTCGATCAAGGTTGCTTAAGCACTCATCAAAAGAAGTTCCATACACGGAAAAATCATCCATGAAAACCTCAGCAATATTTTTGCAAAAGTCAGAGAATATATAGTAGTCATACATCTTTGAAAGGTAGCAGGTGCATTACATAAACCAAAAGGCATATGTCTATAAGCAAAGTTACAGAAAGGGCAAGTAAAAGTGGTCTTTTCCTGATCCTCTTTCGACACAGGTATTTGAGAGAAACCAGAATAACCGTCTAGAAAGCAAACATGTGTATGTTTGGATAATCTTTCTAGCATTTGATCAATAAAAGTAAAGGGTAATGATCTTTTCTAGTAGCTTTATTTAATTTGCGGAAATCAATTACCATTCTATAACCTGTAACAATTCTTTGTGGGATCAATTCATCTTTATCATTAGGAACAACAGTAATACCTCCCTTCTTAGGGACACAATGGACAGGACTTACCCACTGACTATCAGCAACAGGATAAATTATACCTGCCTCCAGAAGCTTTAGTATTTCATTTCTTACCACTTCTTTCATCTTAGGATTTAACCGTCGTTGGTGATCTAGCGTCTTTCTCCAATTTTATTTTGTGCTGGCATAGAGTGGGGCTAATGCCCTCAAGACCATCAAGAGTATATCCAATAGCAGCCAGTGCTTCTTCAGAGTTTTCAATAATTTCTCTTCTTCTTGCTCTGAAAGGTTAGCACTAATAATAACATGATATATCTTCTTTTCATCAAAATAAGCATATTTAAGAGTATCAAGTAATGGTTTAAGCTCAAACACGGGATCACCCTTGGGTGGAGGAGGATCCCCTAGGATTTCAATAGGCAAGTTATGTTTCAATAAAGGTCCCTGTTTAAAGAATACTTCATCTATTTGCCTTCTTTCATTCATAAACATATCATTTTCATGGTCAAGTAAATATTGTTCTAAAGGATCATTAGGAGGCACAGCAATAGAAGCAAGACCAATAATTTCATCTTTACTAGGCAATTCCTTATCATGGGGTTGTCTATGAAATTTAGCAAATTAAAATCATGAGACATATCCCCTAAACAAACAGTAACAATATCCTTTTTGTAGTCTATCCTAGCATTAACAGTATTCAAGAAGGATCTACCAAATATAATACCAAGAACAAGAAAATCAGTAGGATATTTAACTTTCCCACACAAGACTTCAACATCTCTAACAATCCCAAGTGTTGAAATAGTATCTCTATTTGCTAGCTTAATAGTAACATCAATACCTTCTATTTCAGCAGGTGCAATATCATGCATATTTTCTTCGTATAAGGAATGAGGTATTGCACTCGCACTAGCACCCATATCACATAAGCCATGATAACAATGATCTCCTATTTTAACAGAAACAACAGGCATGCCAACAACAGGTCTATGTTTACCTTTAGTATCGGGTCTAGCAATTCTAGCAGCTTCATCACAAAAGTAAATGAAATGCCCATCAATATTATCGACCAAGAGATCCTTAACCATAGCAATACTAGGTTCAACTTTAATTTGCTCAGAGGGTGTAGGTGTTCTAGCCTTACTCTTATGAACCGCAGTTGAAGCTTTAGCATGATCCTTTATTCTAGCAGGGAAGGGTAGTTTCTCAATATAAGTGGTAGGAACAATAGGATCAAGATTATAAGTGATAGTCTTTTCTTCAACTTTAACAGGTTCAACTACTTTTACTTCAATGGGAGGATGATATTTAAACCACTTCTCCTTAGGGAGATCAACATGAGTAGCAAATGATTCACAGAAAGAAGCTACTATCTCAGAGTCAAGTCCATATTTAGTGCTAAATTCACGAAAAGCATCGGTATCCATAAAAGATTTAACACAATCGAACTTAGGTGTTATACCTGACTCCTTACCTTCGTCGAGATCCCAATCTTCAGAGTTGCGTTTAATTCTTTCCAGTAAATCCCATTTGAATTCAATAGTATTCGTCATAGAAGAACCAGTACAAGAAGTATCGAGCATGGAGCGATTGTTGAGAGAAAGCCGAGCATAATTTTTTTGAATAATAACTTCTCTTGAGAGCTCATGATTGGGGCATGAATATAACATTGACTTAAGCCTCCCCCAAGCTTGAGCGATACTTTCTCCTTTGCGAGGCCAAAAATTACAGCATCGGATAAAACTTCTGATGACCATGTATAGGGGATCTACCGTAGTCATTTCGATAAGTAAGAGTGTCGAGACCAACAAGGAGCAGAAGGAAATGATAAGCAATTTTCAGTAAGGTATTCTCTGCAAGCACTGAAATTATCGGTAACAGATAGTTTTGTGATAAGGTAATTCGTAACAGGTGACAAGTAACAAAATTAAACAAGGTGCAGCAAGGTGGCCCAATCCTTTTTGTAGCAAAGGACAAGCCTGGACAAACTCTTATATAAAGAAAAATGCTCCCGAGGACACATGGGAATTATCGTCAAGCTAGTTTTCATGCTCATATGATTAGCATTCGTTACTTTGATAATTTGATATGTGGGTGGACCGGTGCTTGGGTGCTGCCCTTCCTTGGACAAGCATCCCACTTATGATTAACCCCCCTCGCAAGCATCCGCAACTACGAAAGAAGAATGAAGGTAAACCTAACCATAGCATGAAACATATGGATCCAAATCAGCCCCTCACGAAGCAACACATAAACTAGGGTTTAAGCTTCTATCACTCTAGCAACCCATCATCTACTTATTACTTCTCAATGCCTTCCCCAAGGCCCAAACAATGGTGAAGTGCCATGTAGTCGACGTTCACATAACACCACTAGAGGAAGGACACCGTACGTCTCATCAAAATATCAAACGAATACCAAATTCACATGACTACTTATACCAAGACTTCTCCCATGTCCTCAGGAACAAACGTAACTACTCACAAATCATATTCATGTTCATAATCATAGGGGTATTAATATGCATAAAGGATCTGAACATATGATCTTCCACCGAATAAACCAACTAGCATCAACTACAAGGAGTAATCAACACTACTAGCAACCCACAGGTACCAATCTGAGGTTTTGAGACAAAGATTGGATACAAGAGATGAACTAGGGTTTGAGAGGAGATGGTGCTGGTGAAGATGTTGATGGAGATTGACCCCCTCCCGATGAGAGGATCGATGGTGTTGACGATGGTGATGATTTGCCCCTCCGGAAGGATGTTTCCCCGGCAGAACAGCTCCGCCAGAGCCCTAGATTGGTTCCGCCAAGGATCCGCCTCGAGACGGCGGCGCTTCGTCCCAAAAGCTTCCTGATGATTTTTCCCAGGGCAAAAGACACCTTATACCAGAAGATGGGCATCGGGGGGCTTCCAGGTGGCCCACCAGGCAGGGGGATGCGCCCCCACCCTCGTGTCCAGGGTGTGGGCCCATTCGGTTGATTCTTTTGCCAGTATTTTTTACTAATTCCAAAAAGTGCCTCCGTGAAGTTTCAGGACTTTTGGAGTTGTGCAGAATAGGTCTCTAATATTTGCTCATTTTCCAGCCCAGAATTCCAGCTGCCGGCATTCTCCCTCTTCATGTAAACCTTGTAAAATAAGAGAGAAAAGGCATAAGTATTGTGACATACTGTGTAATAACAGCTCATAATGCAATAAATATCGATATAAAAGCATGGTGCAAAATGGACGTATCAGGGGACGAAACGATATCCATTGCCTCTTATTGCTTTCAAAAATTTTCTCGTGTCAACATAGAACAACAGGAGTGTTGTGTTATTTTTTGTGATTTTTCGGGCTTCGTTTGGACATTTTTATGCATTAAGTGAGTTTTCAATGCATTTATGTGCATAATTCAAATTTGAACTACATGCACACGCTCCATTGCATATAAATTGGTTGAAAAATCAAATCTTTGTCCTTGGGTGCATTCTTAGGTCCCATGCAAGAAATGAGAATGAATGTCAAACACCAGGGCATAGTCACTCAGCCGCAAACATTGAGATACCTGGTTTTTAAATTCTAGTAAATTCAAAACTCATCCGAAATTCATGAAACTTGGCATGCTATCATGGAGTGACATCAAGATGCCGTGGTAATTTTTTTGTCCCATTTGGGGCAGGTTTGGGGATATGCTTCTCACAAACCAGAGCTTCTCACAACAAGTGTGATGGTTTCGGTAGGGAACGTCCCACCTTTGGGGACGAAATGATATCCATTGCTTTCAAAATTTTTCTCGTGTCAACAAAGAACAACATGAGTGTTGTGTCAATTTTTGGGATTTTCGGGGTTCGTTTGGACATTTTTATGCATTAATTGAGTTTTCAATGCATTTATGTGCATAATTCAAATTTGAACTACATGCACATGCTCTAATGCATATAAATTGGTTGAAAATTTAGATATGTGTCCTTGGCTGCATGCTTAGGTCCCATGCAAGAAATGGATATGAATTTCAAACACCAGGGCAACGTTGATTGCCGGCAAAAAGTTTAGATACTTTGTTTTTATATTCTAGTAAATCCAAAACTCGTCTGAAATTCATGAAACTTGGCATCCTTTAATGGAATGGCATCAACAGCCGTGGTAAATTTTTTGTCCCATTTGGGGCAGGTTTGGGTATATGCTTCTCAAAAACCAGAGCTTCTCACAACAAGCATGATGGTTTCGGTAGGGAACGCCCTACCTTTGGGGACGAAACGATATCCATTGCCTCTTATTGCTTTCAAAAAAAATTCTTGTGTCAAGATAGAACAATAGGAGTGTTGCGTTATTTTTTGTGATTTTTCGGGGTTCGTTTGGACATTTTTATCCATTAACTAAGTTCTCAATGCATTTATGTGCATAATTCAAATTTTAAGTACATGCACATTTTCTAGTGCATATAAATTGGTTGAAAAATCTAATCTTTGTCCTTGGGTGCATGCTTTATGTCCGATGCAAGAAATGGGAATGAATTTCAAACACCAGGGCACCGTTGATTGCCGGCAAAACGTTGAGATACTTTGTTTTTAAATTCTAGTAAATCCAAAACTCGTCTGAAATTCATGAAACTTGACGTGCTATAATGGAATGGTACCCGACATGCTGTGGTATCTTTCGTGTCCATTTTGAGAGAAGACGCACTCGAATAACAGCCAACAAATGCATTTTGAAAAAATAGCTGCCACTTTAATATCTCAAATGTTTGTATAATTCAAACGTGTGCGTTATGTTAACCATTCACGTGAGGCCACATGTCTTGGTTTTAATGGCTATAGGTTTTAATGGCTCTTGATCGCAAGCGTTTTAAATAGAACAACCGATTGCAAAGTTAGAGCAGGATTTGTGCATCTCTTGAACACAAACGGTTCTCTTGGATGACCCGTGTGAACCACTTACAAACAATTTGGTGCTATTTGCATCTATCATATTGGGTATGTTGCCATTTGTCAAACTAGAAAGATTGACATTTGTTGATCTAGTAACATTGCGATTTGCCAACCTTGTAACACTGCGATTTGTCAAAATATGAAGCTAAAAATCACTAGCAGTATCTAATTTTTGCAACTAAAATTCAGTAATTAAGCATAGATGGAGGCGAGGAGGCGTGTTCAGCCGGGCGTGCAGCGGGCGGTGCAGTACTATTCGATTTGACAGCGGGTGGCGCAGTTCCCGATACGGCTTTAATGCAGACGAGGGAGAGGGTAGCGGTTCCCGAAATGTTGAACGGCCAATGATGCATCCTCCTTCAATTAGCATCGTGTGAATGCATGAGGGAAGTAATAGGAGGAGGATCGGGAAAAGAGGCAGCACAATGTGAATGTAACGCAGTTTGCACTCATATAAAGGCGCTCCTCGATTCCAATGCATCTACCACATCGTACGCACCTAAGCATTTTCCTAAGCACGTACACTAATAAGCACAAAAGTGCTCACTCCAAACCCATGGCGGCGATGCCTGCGAGCGGCCAGCAGCTGTGCCAGATGGTCCACGACACTAGCCTGCGGCATGGCACCGTGGATCGTCTTCACACGGTGTTGGCGACCGGATGGTGGATGGCCGCCGTCGATGCCAGACGACTCTCAGTACGACCAGATGATCGTTCGCACCACCAACAGGTTCACCGTCGTCAAGAAGCTCGCGGACGACATCGCCGTACTCCTCCATCCCGCGTGCCCGGGCTCCTCATTGCCTGCCACCCTGATAGGATTTCATGGTCGGAACCTCTTTCAAGCACTGGTGGCCCTGCGACTGCCCGCCGACGCCACGAAGAATGTCCACCTGGAGGTTGCGCTCGCCGCGAGGCGCCTCGCCCTGCAAGAAACCATAGACCTACACATCCATGTGTACGAGCGAATCGTGTACATAGGTATCTACAAGGCTAGTGAGGACGCTATGACGTTGGCCTTCTTCAACCGGCTGGAAGCCTTGGATGCCTTAGCTGAAAAGCACCTCGACTTCGCCACAAAAACCGCCGCTCCTTAGCTGCCGGACGGTGGCCCGGCGCACTGAGTTGAGGAGGAGGAGGTCGTACGTTGATGGATGCATCTTTCTTCTTGCCTCCTGTAACCACCACTGCGATCGCATCATCGTGGCCTTAATTCTTATTGTGCTATTGCATTCTCGTTCTAGTCAATACAGACATGTGTGATCCCTTTGCTTAATTATATGCATCACTGTAATTAGTACTCCATCCGTCTATTTATAAGTTGTGCTGCCAGTATTTGGGGCCGGCTCACTATCATGCACGTTCGTATGCATGCGGTTGCGCCAGGCGCGGCGCGATGGTGTAATTACCCGCTACAAAAACTGCCATGCGGGGGACGTGGCATTGACCATTGACCATTGGACGCTGCAAAAACCGTATGTCGTATATCACACACACCTTTATCTGGCTGACCGTTTCTGTTGCTTTCCCTAATAGCAAACAGTTCATCGGAGCGAACCGTATGCCGTATTTGCACATGCATTAATATGGCTGCCCGTTTCTATTGTTCTGTCTAATCGCAAACAGATCGTCTGGATCAACCGTATGCCCTGCTTCGCACACGCAATTGAAATCTGAACCGTGTTTGATGCATACGTCATCGCAAACATTTTGCACCTTTTTTGACGGGTTTTTTACACCACCGTTTGCGATTATGGCATTGCACACAGTTTCGTCGAAGGGTCTCTGATCGTAGTGTCGCGTTAGCAGCATCCTGCAGTAGTGGCAGTCTTCCTCAGACGAACAATCCTTCTCCTCCTGGTCGTAGTACTCATTGGTGGTAGCCACTGCCTGGAGACGAAGATGCATAATGGTGGTCGTGAAGTTGGCCGGCCGGCTTACCGTCTGGAAGGTGTTGTGGCTGGTGGGAAAGAATGTCGATGCACCACCTACTCCCTTGGCACCTTCTGTCGGGCCGGCACCGCCCACACCTATTGTGCCTCCGGCCGAGCACTTACCGTTCTCGCCGCGGGTGGCCTGGACCTTCCCACGACCGGCCGTGGTGGTGGCCGCCTTGTTCATGCCCAGCTTCTTGCTGTAGGCCTTCCCCATGAGTGGAGCACACTATGATCGATCTGCTTCCCAAGATGAGTTGGGAGTATGTTTCCCTTTGATCGATCACTTGGCTTTCTTGTTCTCGGTGCTATAACTGTGGGGTGCGAGATTCACGGTGGCGTGGATGCAGTTACTAAGAGCATGTACAATGGTTGATAAGATAGTCTTATCTTAAGTTTTGCATGTAATCTACAAATGATAAAAAATATTCTACAATGGGTCATCTCTTAGCCTTATCTTTAATAACTAGCAATTCCTAAAGACGAGGCGAGACATATGTGCTAAGAGATCATGTCTTGTCTTCTCTCAAACTAGATGACCCATTGCGCCATGGCGCAAGGACCTTAATCAAGCAGGGCTTTAAGAGCTTAATAATATCCCGTTATGGCTCTGGTGCAAGTACCCGAGTCAGCCCATAATTTAATTGCATACTGACAATTTTCTTTATCAGCCATTAGACTTAACATACTTTTTATTTTTTGATGTCCTACTGTCAAAGATGCCATTTTTGTAGTGATGATGGTAGAAAAATAGCCTAACAAATGGTGGTCAATCGAAGCCGAAACCTATTAGCTAGTAGAATACGAATGTTTTATACTACGTAAAAATATGTCGACCTGTTTGCTATACGTTATTATCGTTTTTATTTTTTTGCACCGCATGCCCTGCCAATTCAGGCATTTATAACATACCATCATACTATGACCATTCAGTGCTAAGTGGACCCTATGTTCATTGAATTTTTTAAGAATGTTCCTTGCTTTTGTCGAGGTTTACGAATTACGAGATGCATATAGGGTAGATGGGTAGCATTGATACAACAATGATATTGTACAATATGTAACAAACAAAAGTGAGACGATAAGGCCGAAATGAACAGATGACAAGAAATACTAGTTCACCTGATGGTCACACATAGTCAAACGGTTCTTAGTACATGCACATGTACCCCATTAATGTGAGAAGCAAATGGAAGCACACAGGCTGCGACACAAACAACTAAATACATGGACCGGCATTATATATCTTTTAGGCAACTTTCCTAGTGCCAAAGACAAAGATTGCACTGCTGAGCTTGGTCATCAATTTCCTCGATGACAGTAAAGAGATGCAACTCCACCATCATATGTTAGGAAATTATATATAAAAATACAGAAATTGACATATCCAAACTTTCTCGTTATTCTACCTAGCTTTCAAACCTGAGACACAGTAATTTGCCACCGTGATCCTACTACCAGTAAATAATTATTTTCTTTTACTTTAGAAATAACTGCAGGTCTACACAGAGTATGGCTTCAATCTAAATAATTTAGAGCAAGGAGTATTATGTGATGTGTTTTGACGAATATTGTCAATTGAGCTAAAAATATTCACAACTTGTGTGCATTTTTATGTGTCAAATTTTCCCCATAATAATATTGTAAAGTGGAGAAGAAATATTTACTGAAGTATACATCACACAACCACACATTAAAATTCATTAGACAGTGAATTCGTGTATAGAAGTTTGTGGGTAAAGTAAACACATCTCTTCAGGGTGTCGAAAGCATGCATATGTTTGAGAGTGTCATTTGGTTTAATTTGGCAAATGATTGATGTGTAGGTATGTAAAAGGCAACTGTAAAAACAAAAATCTTGAACACAAGAACAATACCTAGTAGCAAAGGAAAAGAAACCGTCAAAAGGTAGAGGTCATAGTCCAGGCACCGACATTGGACGGGGAAAACACAGGTATAGAGGATAGTAGGTATCGAATAAGTATATAACACTGGCCAGAGACAAAGGAAAACCCAAGTTTTTCATGTTTTACTTAGATCGTTAATAGGTATAAGAAAGTAGCTGATATTTAAAGGTAATTGTGACCCAAAAACTTACACTATTATTAGAAAATACAACTATCAAATTCATGAAGCAAATAAACATAGTGGACACTTTCAGAAGCATAAAGCATATATTAAAGTAGATAGAATCATCAATGTCCAGTATACAATCTAAAAGTGCTTCGATGCTCATAATATAGGAAAGAATTCTGGTGCATAAATGAAAAACAACACATTACATATGATAAATGGATGACATCTTAAGATGCAGGGACTCCATTTGATTACATCAAATTTGTCAAACTCGAGCTCTAGAAAGGAGAAATAATGGTGTCAAACAACTCACCATATATCATCAGTTCTCGCAATAATAGATCCATAGAACTGTGACAAATTTCAGAACTGCATCTCGTGGGAAGTCCTGCATGCCATGCACACACATAGAACCAAGACTAAATTAGCAGTAGTAGAAATAACCATCAACTTGCTTGAGGAAATAACTAAGTAGTAGGAAAGAGGGGACGGAAAAGTTGTTGGCAGCATATCAACAACTGGACTAAAATGGCGAACATACACAAAAAATAAAGTGGTTTTTGGTGGTCAATAGGCACGTTTCAACAAACTTTTTTTTGGAAGTAAAGCAAAACTTTGTAACTTAACGGTACTGATACGTCCATTTTGCATCATGCTTTTATATCGATATTTATTGCATTATGGGCTGTTATTACACATTATGTCACAATACTTATGCCTATTCTCTCTTATTTTACAAGGTTTACATAAGGAGGGAGAATGCCGGCGGCTGGAATTCTGGGCTGGAAAAGGAGAAAATATTAGAGACCTATTCCGCACAACTCCAAAAGTTCTGAAACTCCACGAAAGTCATTTTGGGAAATAATAAAAAATATCCAGCGAAAGAAGTTCACCAGAGGGGGGCCACCTGTCCACGAGGGTGGGGGGCGCGCCCTACCCCCCAGGGCGCGCCCCCTACCTCGTGGGCCCACCGTTGGCTCTCCGATGGCCATCTTCTGCTATATGAGGTCTTTCGTCGAGGAAAAAATCATAAGCAACCTTTAGGGACGAAACTCCGCCGCCACGAGGCGGAACCTTGGTGGAACCAATCTAGGGCTCCGGCAGAGCTGTTCTGCCGGGGACACTTCCCTCCGGGAGGGGGGAATCATCACCATCGTCATCACCAATGCTCCTCTCATCGGGAGGGCAATCTCCATCAACATCTTCACCAGCACCATCTCCCCTCAAAACCCTAGTTCATCTCTTGTATCCAATTCTTGTCTCCAAGTCCGGGATTGGTACTAGTAGGTTGCTAGTAGTGTTGATTACTCCTTGTAGTTGATGGTAGTTGGTTTATTTGGTGGAAGATCATATGTTCAGATCCTATATGCATATTAATACCCCTCTGATTATGAACATGAATATGCTTTATGAGTAGTTACGTTTGTTCCTGAGGACATGGGAGAAGTCTTGCTATTAGTAGTCATGTGAATTTGGTATTCGTTCGATATTTTGATGAGATGTATGTTGTCTAGACTCTAGTGGTGTTATGTGAACGTCGACTACATAACACTTCACCATTATTTGGGCCTAGAGGAATAAGTAGATGATGGTTTGCTAGAGTGAAAGAAGCTTAAACCCTAGTTTATGCGTTGCTTCATAAGGGGCTGATTTGGATCCATATGTTTCATGCTATGGTTAGGTTTACCTTAATACTTTTGTTGTAGTTGCGGATGCTTGCAATAGAGGTTAATCATAAGTGGGATGTTTGTTCAAGTAAGAACATCACCCAAGCACCGGTCCACCCACATATAAAATTATCAAAGTCCCGAACGCGAATCATATGAACGTGATGAAAACTAGCTTGACGATATTCCCATGTGTCCTCGGGAGCGCTTTTCCTTATATAAGAGTTTGTTCAGGCTTGTCCTTTGCTACAAAAGAATTGGGCCACCTTGCTGCACTTTACTTACTTTTGTTACTTGTTGCTCATTACGAATTATCCTATCACAAAACTATCTGTTACCACTTATTTCAGTACTTGCAGAGAATACGTTGCTGAAAACTGCTTATCATTTCCTTCTGCTCCTCGTTGGGTTCGACACTCTTACTTATCGAAAGGACTACGATAGATCCCCTATACTTGTGGGTCATCAGGTACCTGGGCAAATCACCCATAACAGAATCGGCAATATGGGCTGGTACATCAGACTCCCATTCCACATAGTGGTCTGGTGCATACAAACGACCCATATTCGCTAATTCATGTGCTACAAAGTTTGCACTTCGACGATACAAAGATATCTGATGTTTCAAGAACGACAGCTTCAGCTGGAACTTTGTATCCTCAGTGTCAACTGTGTAGGACATTGGGTCCACATTGGTAAGATCAAGTGCTTCCTGTAGAAGCTGTGAATCCGTCTCAAATACCACCAGGACATACCTAGATCAGCAGCAAGCGAGACAGTGTGGGACGTGGCACATGATTCAGCAGTGAACACGTCCTCGACATTCTCCTAGCGACCAGTGCGGGCACAAACAATGATGCCGCCTGAGGATCTAGCAACCACCTCCCAGCCGGCATGTGTATCACCTGGTACAAAGGATCCATCAAGGTTGACTTTGTCCATGTCCGCCGCTGGGGGTCGCCATTGACTCATGCTCACTCCTGCAAAAATCTGTATGTACTCAAGGACATTGCTCCTAGTCCACCTTGTCACTTCAGGAGTAGCAACAGGAAGCTCCCCTTCCCTTAGTTTATTCCTACAAGCAATGGCACCATAAAGGAAAGGCAATGGTGGTGGAGGCATCCTGAAGTCCCGCAAAGTTTGTGCTACATAAACATAGTGGAAATCAAAATCTACATTCATTACTCAGAGAAAATCTTACGTATCACGGACTGCCGTTTATCTCTAAACCGTGTCGTTGCTAGACGTTTTAGGTAAGAAGGCCTCACACTTACAGCTGCCTAGGAAGCAATCGGCATTACACATACCATGGGGTAATAAGTAGGACCTTCTTGATGGTATCAATTGAACCATACAGAAAAAGGATTACACTCATTTTCAGAAAAGAAAGGAGGCATGTCAAATAATAATGTATAGTTGGCATCGCGTACTCTTCATGAACAAATACGGCAAAGAAAAGAACAACCTTTTGAGAATGACCATATCCATGAAACACGAAAGCACTGTCCCGCAATAAAAACATCACCAGTAGTCATCATGCATGGCGCTACTCTCTGAATCTGCATATGAACCAACACCAAATTGGTAAGAAAAAAATATTTCAGATAGGAGTGTCCAATTGGGAAAATTATGTAACACAAGAGTGCAGACCAATGAGGTTAGCTAATTGAGAAGGATCTAACCAGTTGACATAGCTTAACTGATTGGGAGATTAAAAAGGAGAATTTCCTTCTTGTACTAAACATAGCAAATGAACAAAAGCTAAATTATAACAAGAAGAACATGGCTGTGAGATTAAACACAATGAGGAACCCTGCGTCTGTGTGGCGGCAATCACTACAACAAAACAGACTTTAAGTAACACAATCATGTAACAGATTGAAAAATGTGTGACAAGGGAAATTACCGTAACACAACATTTTGTGTCGAACGACAGGCAGTAACACATACTATATAAGGCCTCAAAATGTGTTACCGGGATATTGTAATAGTAACATGTAAATATGTGTTGGTCAAGTGTGTTACATAGATCTTGACGTGGTAACATATGAATATGTGTTACTGAAATGTGTTACGTAGTTCAACAATGGTAGTAACACATAATCATGGTTGATACATAGTGTTACAAGCTCTATTATAGGGGGGACTAGAAAAAGTAAAATCAATTGCATGCATAGATCACAAATACCTTGACACATAGGGCCCATGTGTCAACATGATAATACGTTCTTGTTTTGGTAAATAGTGTTTTCATTCTTTGGTAATATGGTATGAAAAAGAATACAGTTTGGTTGGTAAATACCAAACTATTTTCGGTCTGGTTGCAGTGAATGTAATATTAACTATATTTTTACATGAATTTTAGGATAACTCAACAACCATAAATGTGAAATGCAAACTTTAAAATGATCATATGAAATTAAGTATTTGATGTGAATACTCACAAAGGAGTGGAAGAGCAACAGTGAACGGGAGCTTAAATTTGAAGATAGTTTTAAGAACCGGACCGGTGGTTCGACTGGAGAAAAGGTAACCAAGGCCTCATTCAATTAAGGTGCGTTGGTCCTATAGGTCTTTAGCACGACAAATTCCCGACTGTCTACTACAACAAGTTGTGCCCGACTCCGGCGAGGGAGGAGCGATGACAGCAGCACACCTTGGGCTCGCTTCAGTGCTTGTAATCATCGCTAGATGGTCTATGAATGTAGATGTAATTTTTATTATTTCTGGTGTCCATTGTACTGCCATGATTGAAGTTGAATAGATTTGACAGTTTCTCGTGAAAAAAAGATCAAGGGGAGCCACGCTTTCACACACACACACACACACACAGAGAGAGAGAGAGAGAGAGAGAGAGAGAGAGATAAGGGCAAGAGCGAGAAGGAAGGGAATGTCACGCGACCAAGGCTACTTTGCTACTCTTTTTCTTGAACGCCTCAACCTCTGCTGCTCTTCTTTGAACGCCTCTGCTGTAGTGCGTCCGCATGGCTCCTCTGCTGTAGTGCGTCCCCATGGCTCCTCTACAACTGGCCATTGCATCAGCAGTTCAAATGCATATCATCAATAGTTAGGCACCCGATCTGAGCGGCAAGATGGCTAGCAACCAGCTGCAAGTGTAAGCAACAGGCACAACATCTAGCACCTAGCTGCAAGTGCAAGCAACAGAATTAACACGTGCAATGGTTGGTTCACACCAACAAAGAAAATATTGAATCAGGTTTTGACAGCAAACAAGCATCCCACATAAATTAAAACGCCAATTTCAAACAGACGTAAACTAAGTTTACAAGACGGGAAATCTGACATAATACTTCTTCGACAAAAGTGTATCTATTTCCAATGACAATATGTCGTACATAAAGCTTAACTTTAGTAACAATTTTCTGAATTTTTCGAAGCTTCATGTTTGAATAGAAAAAACTATGCAAACATATAAAAGCCCGCTAAAAGAACACATTGCTTCATCCAGCAGTTTAGAACAATCCTTGTAATCTTGACTTGCAAATTTTTCTGAAAAAGAAGATTCACTGAAGCGCATGAGAAAAAGTTCATAACAAATCAAAAAGAGGCAAGTTAAATTCAATGCATATCGGGATCTACAATGGCAGCATCTATGGAAAATAGGACGAGAAACAGCAATAAAGAAAAAGAAAATTTGGGTTTATATGTTGAGTGAAAGACCTCATTCCTTCAAATTTTTTGAAGGGTGTAAGCTTAGCCAACGATCTACAAGAACATACAATGGTTATTAATGTCCTGCAAACTCAGCTTTGACTTTAGCTAAAACTACAGTGTATATATAATCAAGAAAATGTTGCTTGAACAGAGAAATACCTTTGTATGATGTACCATCACCGTTCTTCATCGATCAAATAATTATCATTAGCATCCACAATTGTTCCCTCAATATCAGACCTTACCCAATATTGATCTTTCCTTTTCGCTTTAAACATATCCGTGAGGTGAGAAACATGGAATGGCTCAGCTTCTATGTCTCGTGTGCATTCATCATTTCCAGTGTCACATCTATCTCTAGGTAGTTTATTCTGCATCACCACTGACCAACCTAGGTTTAGTTCGTCTTCTAGGTAAAACACTTGATCGGCTTGGTTAGGCAAAATAAAAGGCTCATGCTCAATCGTGTCTCCTTTGTGCATCAAATGTGAGAAGTTAACAAGTGTGTAGCCATACTTGTCCTTTTTAATTCCTTTTTCAGAAATATCAACCCATTCACACTTAAATAAATCCACCGAAAATTGTCCAAAGTAGTTCAACTAAATAATATCAATTATCCTGCCATAGTAAGTCACATCACCTAAAACAGGGGTCGCATCACCTGGTGCAGCATATGTAGATGTCTTGGCATGTACCACCACTCCACTATTTTGGCTCACCCTGTCTAACCGTTTAGTCCTAAACCGATATCCTCTGGAGTTGTAAGCGCGGTACCTTTTTGCTGCATCTACTGGGCCACGTGCTAGTCATCTTATATCATTATTAATACTACCAATACCATTTTCCTTCTCCAATTTAATTATCTATAGATTAAGAAGTTGTTTAGTAAACGGCTTCAGTTGTACATACAAAGAATATGAAATACGGACTTACATGAGCTTTGAACCAGTCATTGAACTTATCATGTTGGATGGACTCGACCATGTTTGAGACACCACGCTCTCTAGTGATCTCATCAGCGTGAGCTCTGCAAAGTAATTTTATAATTAGTTTTGAAGTCAGAGAAAGAGTTGTGAAAACATGTCAAAAAATCTGATATTATTTAGAGGATTGAGGTATTACCGAAGGAATGGGTTGACATCTGAGCAGTTGAACAACACATATCTATGTGCTTGGAATTTAGTCATACCTCTAAGAACATAATTGCCAGGCTTTCCAAGTGGTTTTCCTACTGATGGAGACAGAGTTGATCCTTGTTCAACATCAACCGCCTCATCGTCATCGTCATTCCTTGAAGGCCGATTATGCTTGGTGGCGAAACCATCAATATATCTTGAGCAAAACGTCATGCACTCGTCTGCAAGATGTGCTTCAGCGATAGATCCTACGGATGTGCTCTCTTACGCACATATGACTTCAGGACACATAGATACCTGCATAAATAAAAAATGAAAAAAGAAGACAAAAAATGTTAATGAATGTAGTACTATAATAATTAGAAAATATATATGTCTCATTTTTGACAAAATACCTTTCCAGAAACCACATTGAACTGTAGGCCATAGAGCCACCTATTTTTGCCTCTGTTGTTAGATGAAGAACCAAATGCACCATAACAGTAAAAAATCCGGGCGGAAATATCATCTCCATATGGCATAATGTTATCTTTATTCTTTGCTCTAACTTCTCAAGATCTCTCACATGAAGAACCTTTGCACTAACTTCTCTAAAATATGCACATAGATTAAACAAGATAGATGTGACATTATTTGGAAGTAAGCCTCTCAATGCAACAGGCAATAGTTGTTGCATCAGAATATGACAATCATGGCTTTTAAGGCCTGAAATTCTCCCTTCAGAAACATTTACACATCTTGAGATGTTCCCCGAATACCCATCTGGTACTCTTATATCATGAAGTACTTTGCAAAACTGTTGCTTCATTTCTTTGACAACGTATAAGAAGCAGGAGGAAGAAAATACTTGTCATTGTTTTTTTTGAGGATGTAGCTCTGGCTTGATTTTCATGTCCTGCAGGTCAAGTCGTGCCTTTAGATTATCCTTTGACTTGCCCTCTATTCTAAGTGTCCCATATATATTTTCACCTACATTCTTTTCAATGTGCATAATATCTAGATTGTGGCGGAGCAAATTGTAGTCCCAATAAGTCAAATGAGAGAAAAACCCGTTAACAAACTTCCAAGTTTTGGAATCATCGAAGTTCTTAATTGATTTTATCTTATCTAAAACTCCAACTTTAGAATAAAGAGTTGGTTCTGCATTGTGTTCCTCCAATCCATCAAACAAGTCAGATTCATAGTGAAACTCATGGTCTGGGTGCAGAAATCGGCGATGTCCCATGAAACAGAACTTCCTCCCATGTTTCAAGCGTAAAGACTAAGTTTCATCACTGCACGGGAAACAACCGGACTCAGAACTGGTGCTATGTCCTGAAGCAATTGCAAGTCTAGGGTAGTCACTCACAGTACACAACACAACCACATAAAGTTGGAACGTCTCATCTCGAGATGCATCATATGTTAACATTCCAACTTCAAACAACTCAGCTAGTTCCTCATAAACTGGTTCCATGAATACATGGAAGTTCTTTCTAGGGTAACCTGGAATAATCAAAGTAAGCAGAAGAGAGGAGGCTTTCATGCATAACCATGGAGGAAGATTATAGGGCACTAAGACCACGGGCCAACAACTATGTTTGGAACTCATCTTCCCAAATGGATTGAACCCATCAGCTCCTACTCCAAACCTCATGTTCTGGGGGTCTGACGCGATGTGTTTTATACTTAGAATCAATGGCCTTCCAAGCCTCTGAATCAGCTATATGACGTGATGCTCCATCCATTGTGCGCTCTTCTTCATGCCATCTTAAAGCTGTAGCTGTATCTTTGTGCATGAAAAGCCTCTTAAGCCTTGGCTTAATTGGAAAGTACCGTAACACCTTCCTTGGGATTGCCTTCCGTCTTTCCTTCTTAGTCAAATTAGTTTTATCTGGTATGTTCTTCCACCTTGAAGTTCCACACACTGAACAAAAATCATCACTCGCTTTCTCTTTCCTATAAAGCTGGCAGTTATTTTCACAAGAATGAATTCTCACATAACTAACCCCAAGCTTTCCAACGATCTTCTTCGCCTCAGAAAATGTACTAGGTAAATTCTTACCATTAGGAATTGCTTTCTACAGAACTGCTAGCAAATCATTTATAGATTTATTGCTCCACTTGTTAGTGGCTTTTATGTGGAAGAGAATAACAACAAGAGATAGGATGGATAGTTCACAGCCTGGCCATAAAGGTTGATCTGCATCTCTCAAAAGGCCATAGAAAGCTTGTGATTCAGGGTCTGGTCCTGGTTTAGACTTATTTTGGGCTTCAGGTTCTATCGTTGGAGATCCACAGAAAACATCTTCCACTAACTGACGCATATTAGATTTTGTTCCTTCAAACTGTGATCGTGACCTTTTGTTACTTCTCATGTGTGTTGGAGTTTCACCTTGTTTGTTAGCAGAGATGAATGATGTTGTTTCCCCATGGCAACCCCAAACAGTATATCCAGGTGAAAATCCGCTACAAACCAAGTGATCGTATTACACGCCCTCCATTCTGTAATGATCCATTGACACATATGACGCATGGGCAATGGATCTTGGCATCAGAACTTTTCCCGATGTACGCAAAGTCAAGAAAACCAGCAACACCAGCCAAGTATTCCTCACTTGGTCTAGGAGAAAGCAATAGCTCTTTTATGAATTCTAAATCCATTGATACACTGTAACAAAAGGAAATGCAGTTACTGTGCTGAGTGACAAGGGACAAAACTAACATGAACATGTCTTCCTATAATTCCTTAAACAGACTTGGTTTGGTCTTTATTGCAGCAACAAACATAGATGGGTCGGATGGTATAGTAGTACTAGTTTACTTCTACAAGGGTCCTATTTAGAACTTAAAAGAGAAGCACATCAGCAAGCCATGAAGCTGCCACTCTGAAACCTGATCTGGCTCGGTCTCAAGACATTGGAGAAGCCCGCTCGATGTCCAGTTTTTTAAGCCATATTACTAATAGACACTCGAATCAATAGATAAACAAATTGTAATAAAATACAAAGTAACCAGCAACTACAAATATACTATCAATTAGCAAGCACAAGATCCAGATATACGCAACTAGCAAACAACAGCTGCAATCGGACAATCAAGACAATGTGAACAGCGACATCATTTATCATATACACTAATAATTTCTAGTTCCTTTCCCTAATATTTCTAATTCTAGTAGTTCACAAACTTCACAAGTACATATGACATAAAGATGCTTCTATTACCAGCGTCCTGGTCAGGAGCAGAGGGAGGCGTCGTCCTGGTCGGCTGGTCGTCCTGCCTGGAGTTCTGAGAGGAGGGAGGCAACCAGAGGACGGATGGAGTAGCTGGATTTTCGAGACCAGGCGGCGATGGCGTCCCCTGGACGGCGGGGGTCGCTGGACCAGCACGCAGCAGCGCTCGCGCGGTCGTATGGAGATGTGGACAACGATCAATGGCGTGGGCTTGTTAAATATTGGAAGTCCAAAAAAGGAAGGGTAATGAATGAGATATTGTACTTTCCTGTTTTGACATTTAAATGTGAGTTCTCGGGCTTATCTTAAAAGTTGCATTCACGATATGATTACATCATAACAGCCCTTGCTGAGAAGAACATAATTACACTACAAAAAAAAGACACATCCGTGACATTTTGGGCCGAACGAATTTTTTTTCTGTCATACATATGACACTTCTATGATGATAAATGTGACAAAACCCGGTATCATCATAGATGTGGTGGGGTCCTACTTCTATGAAAAAAAATCATGACAGAAAATGGGCTTTTCGTCCTGGGCCGGTCGGAGACGCAGCTGCATGACATTCTTTGGGCCGTCCATGACGGAAAAAACCGTGGTAGAAGCGAGGGGGAGGAAAATTTCGGGGAGTTGCCGGTTACGGTGGGAGGTCGAGGGCCGAGCGATGCGCGTTTCTCTCGTACACGTACGCATGCGTGCGAGGCGTTGGCTCTAACTGAACCCGAGCGAGGCGTTGGGCTCTAACTGAACCCGAGCGATTGCACTGCAGGCTACGCGTTCGATCGATGGCTGTTAACTGAACCCGATGGAGCGATTCCTTTGCTGCTGCTGCTAACTGAAATCGATCGATTGGATGAACAGTGAGTGTCGCGGGGGGTTTGGATGAACAGTGAGCGGTGGCGTTGCCTCTGGATGAACAGGACCCCGTGGTGTGGAGGGCTGGATGAACAGTAGACGGTGGAGGGGTGGCCGTGGAGGGGTGGTTGAACAGGACCCGGGGTGTGGAGGGCTGGATGAGCGATGAAGCGGTGGAGGGGTGCCCGTGGAGGGGTGGTTGAACAGTAGCCGTTGGAGTAGCGCGCGGTGGAGGCTGGATGAACAGGAGCCTGTGGATGCTGGAGGAGGTCGACGGTACCCCGTGGAGGCTCGAGGAGGTCGACGGTGGAGATGAACAGTATCCCGTGCAGTCCCGTTTTGTGGTACGCCACACCCCTCCCGATGAACAGGACACCCGTTTCGACTGTAGCGCTCCAACACAAGTCTGTTTCCTCCATTTTGCGGTACGCCACACTCCTCCCGATCAACAGGACCCCCGTTTCGACCGTAGGAGGTCTGGTTCCTCCGTTTCTTGATGCGGCACCCCTCCCGATGAACAGGATCCCATTTGAACGTGGCGGTCGAACACAAGGCTGTTTCCTCCGTTAGCGGTACGCCAGGCCTCGTTTCCATCGCCTGTTCCGTCCAAGCCCTCCCGATGAACACGACCACGCATTCCGTTCCGACCCAGCCGGTTGGCTCCCACGCGTTCCATTGCCTCCTGATGAACACGACACATTCTGTTGCCTCCCCATGAACACGACGCTTTCCGTTGCCTCCCCATGAACACGATGACGACGTTCTTTCTCCATTCCGACCCAGCCATGTACGTATGCGCGAGTAGGCGTTCGAGACCCTGCCCGTATGTACGTACGTGGCCGTATTTTCTTTCTTGCACCCTCGCCGTTGTACGTACGTGTACATGCTACGTGCGCGCCTCTACTACGACACGTGCGTGCCTCTACATCGACCAAAGATATATACGTACGCGTTCGCGACCAGAATGACAACGCCACGCACGCCGACCAGGTGGGTCCCGACCGCCGTGCATTTCCTTGCCTGCGAAGATGTAGCTGGTGGGTCCCAGCAGTCAGGGGGGCGAATCGTTTTTTTTTGCCCGGACGCACTTCCTTGCGTGCGAAGATGTAGCTGGTGGGTCCCAGCAGTCAGGGGGGCGAATCGTTTTGTTTTTTTTTGCCCGGACGCACTTCCTTGCGTGCGAAGGTGTAGCTGGTGGGTCCCAGCAGTCAGGGGGGAAACGTTTTTTTCGCGAAATATGGTGGCCCGTCCGGTGGGTCCCCGCTGTCAGGTGGAGGAATAATTATTTTGCGCGTAATAAGGAGGCACTTCCTTGCTGTGGCCATGGACCCAGCTGTCAGCCTCTCCACGTACAGTCCACGTCCGATGGAAGTCGTTCCTTGACCACGTTGACCATGCCGCGCCGAGAGCACCAGGGCGGTGGACGACAGCGAGGCCTAGGAAGGGGACGACGCGGAGCCGGGGAAGACGCGGCAGTGGATGCCCACGCGTAGAGGAGTACGAGGGTTCACTGGTTCGCTGCGGTGTGAGGCTGCCGTTGCCGCAGAATAACAGGGGTGTGGGTGAGTAGAGGGATGGCCTGGCCAGCGGTGGGAGTAGTAGGGGGCGGTGAGGCCTCCGCCGCATCGCAGCCGGCCACGGGAGGCAGGAGTACGAGGCACGACCGGCGCTGGTTTGGGCGGCTGGAGCAAGAAGACCAGAGGTTGAAGAAGCACTACGGCTGTTGGATGGACATCGTACGGTCACTGGGGCTAGAATCGTGCATATTGACTAAGTTGACAAAGCCCTCCGTCCCCGTCAACTTAGTAGGCCCACAAGTCAGCCTGCCAAGATAATCGGGTCCCAGCTAACAGGGGGAGTATTCATTTTTTTGTGCGTAATAAGAAGGCACTTCCTTGCGTGCGAAGATATAGCTGATGGGTCCGAGCTATCAGTGGCGGTAACTTTTTTTCGCGAAATACAGAGGCCCTTCCGGTGGGTCCCTGATGTCAGCTGGAGGAATCATTATTTTGCGCGTAATAAGGAGGCATTTCCTTGCGTGCGGCCATGGACCCAGCTGTCGGCCTCTCCACGTACAGTCCACTTCAGATGCATGTCGGTCGTTGACCATGTTGACCAGGCCGCGCCGAGAGCACCAGGGCGGTGGACGACGGCGAGGCCTAGGAAGGGAACGACATGGAGGCAGGGAAGACTCGGCAGTTGTTTCCCACGCGGAGGGGAGTACGACTGTACGAGGGTTTACTGGTTTGTCTGCCCGCCGTCACGGAGAATAACAGCAGTGTGAGTGAGTAGAGGGATGGCTAGGCCAGCGATGGGAGTACGGTGGGGCGGTGAGGTCGGCGGCAGCACAACCGGCCGTGGGAAGGAGGAAGCGAGCAGTCCTGCCGGGCGCTTGTTTGAGCGGCCGGAGCAGGAAGAGCAGAGATTGAAGAAGACGACGGCCCGTTGGATGGACATCCAACGATCCGCTAGGCCAACCTTTTTTAGGAAAGCCTCAAATCTGTGGAAAACAACATACAACCCATCTGCCATTATTTCTAATAATTTACAGCCCATTTGCTAATTCTTAAGGTTTATTTTGGAGCCCGTATTCTTTTTGTTAGATTACAGCCCATACAGTGGCCACGGTTAAAAAATTATACGAAATTTTGCATATTTCGGTGCGGTCCGAACTGTTTTAATCCCAAAATTTCGACTCACATTCAAACTGATTTTAAAAATAAATGTATATCAATATAAAATCCAACAAATTCTCCATGCATAAAAATTAATGTAATTTAAAATCTCGAAATGAAAAAAAGATATTTGAAACTAATTGCGGTTTGATGTGTTTTAAAAATGTACAGCCAATTTCTCATTCCTGATGGGCCATTTTCTCGGCCAGCCGAATGAAAGCTCTCCTCGTCTTGAAAGATTTGCAGCCCAACAGGCCTGACAAAGCGACTTACTTGGCAAATCACAAAAAAACTGGGCTGTGGCCGTGGACCCAGCTGTCAGCCTCTCCACGTACAGTACTCTTCCGATGGAATGTCGTTGACCACATTGACCACGCCGCGCCGAGAGCACCAAGGCGGTGGACGACGGCGAGGCCTAGGAAGGGGACGACGCGGAGCCGGGGAAGACGCGGCAGTGGATGCCCACGCGGAGAGGAGTACGAGGGTTCACTGGTTCGGCTGCGGTGTGAGGCTGCCGTCACCGCAGGGCCTGGCTAGCGGTGGGAGTAGTAGGGGGCGATGAGGCCTCAACGGCAGCACAGCCGGCCACTGGAGGCAGGAGCAGGCGGTCTCCCCGGCGCTGGTTTGGGCGGCTGGTGCAAGAAGAGCAGCGATTCAAGAAGCAGCAGAACCGTTTGATTCAAATCCAACGGTTACTGCTGCTAGAATCGTTTGTTGACTAAGTTGACAAGCCCTGCGTACGCGTCAACGTAGTAGGCCCACAGGTCAGCCTCCCAACTGGTGTGCCCCAGATGTCAGTGGGACGAATTATTTTTTTCGCATAATAAGGAGGTAGTTGATTGCATGCGGCCAGGCCAGCAGAGGGAGTAGGGTGGGCCGGGGAAGCCTGCGCGGTATCACAGTGGGCCACAAGAGGAGGGAGCAGACAGTCCCGCCGGCGCTAGTTTAGGCGGCTGGAGCAGGAACATCAGAGATTGAAGAAGCACGTCGGCCGTTGGATGGACATCCAACGATCGCTGCTAGAATCGTGGTGTTCACCGACAAAGCCTTGCGTAAACAAGTCAGCCTCGAAATGCGTGGGCGTGTACAGCCCATTTGCTATTATTTTTATAAATTTTACTCATTTTCTAATTCATGTGGAATTTATTGCAGCCCGCTTTTCCATTTTTAGAATTGCCGGCCATTTTCCTCGTCGATTGTGGTCAAAAAATTAACTAAATATGTGGTAAAATTTGAAAATTCGCAAATTTTTGCTGGGGAACGAAACATTCTTAATCCAAAAATAATAGCCATACTAAAACAAATTTAAAAATAAATTAGTACTATGTCATGTTAAATCCAATGAAATACGTATAAGATATCAGTGAAGAACAAAATTCAAAAAAAAAACTAATATCCCATTTGCTAGATTTGTTTGGAATTTTCAACCCCTTTTGAGATTACTTTTAACAGACATTGACCATACTCTTTGGCCAGGACGGAATGCATCCCTCCTCATCTTGAAAGATTTGCAGCCCAGTAATTCGGAGAAAACAAATAGGCCTAGCTTGGGTATTCGTCAAAAAGAAATACTGGGCTACCTATTTTCCCAAAGAACTGGTGCATGAGCATTTAGCTTTATTTATTTATTTACTTATTTATGTTTAGGGGACCATGAGCATGTACCTGGGCCAGATTCATGTGAGAGCCTCCTTCCAGTTAATTATGGGCTTCTCTATTGGGCCTTCATCAGTGGGCTGCATGTTATCAACAAGTGGAAAATGTGTTCCGTACGAAAAATAGTATGAGCTACGTACGGTACGGGGCACTAAAGGATCGAACCATGCAACGACTTCCAAAACAACACATTTATTCAACCAACAGATAAAATATACTATTGATTGTACA
The DNA here is from genome assembly GCA_021605145.1 of Aegilops bicornis. Taxonomy (NCBI): domain Eukaryota; kingdom Viridiplantae; phylum Streptophyta; class Magnoliopsida; order Poales; family Poaceae; genus Aegilops; species Aegilops bicornis. The sequence continues at coordinate 664,599,675 of CM038669.1, read as the reverse complement.
TTGAAAACAACTGCAGCAGCAACCAGGGCTGGGGGTGCAACAGAAGCAGTAAGCAGGCCAGAAGAGTGAAGACGCAGCTCTCTTCCAAACCAAACATCAACCATCATTACAAAAGGGCTGCCAAAAAGAACAAGTGTATGCATAAAACTAAATAAAGGTCCTACTACACCAAGTGTATGCATCTAACTAACTGGCTCAGTTAGACGTTACTATTTATTAAGCTGTGAAGATTGGCTCACGGCTTGAACCAGATGGGTGCCTGACGGGGGAAACTCCAGCCAGCATGTCGAAGTCTGATACTTGCGACCCTCTCTCCTACTTTGGGTTGCAGAGCGTGGCGGCACATATCGTAGTATGGTGCATGCAGAGACGCATGGTACGCTGTGTACACAGTTTTGCACGATGAACAAAACCGCTGCCATCATGATCCTTGCCGCCGGTTATCTCCTGGTTAATCGGATAATTCAGTCCGACAAGCGAGAGTGTGTACCAAGGCTACTTACCAGCCTCGGTCAAAAATTCCTGAAGGTCCAGAGAAGCTGGGATCCTGCTCAAAGACACAGCGGTGGCGTGATTGTATTCCGCGAAACAACACGTCCGGTACGTGCGAACGATCATCAATCTTTCGCCGTCGTCTGATCGAGCCAGGAACCACCTGCAATTGCCATGCCGCTTTTCTTTGAAAGGTTCTGGGATTAGGAAGGGTAGGGACACCAGGCGGCCTACAACATCATATCAAGTTGGAGTCAAATAAAAAAGGGCTCTTGATTTAGCCAATCTTAAGAACAACATGTTATGAGCATGAATATTTTTTCAGTAAATGTTGACATTAATATAAGCAAGCCATCATGATATCATAGGAAAGTAACATACTGCTATAACAGCCATTTGTAGCGATGACTGGAGTAGGCCAGCAATACGTCCAGCCATAGAAGGAGTCGACAGCGTAAATGAAGCCCTTGTGTTCAATGGCATCGAGAGAACCATGGAGGATGTATGATCCTGCGATGGACGTGCAGATTTATCCACTTACCGCAGTGACTCGCCGATAGGCGAGACCGCGGTTGAAGAATGCAATTAGCCTGAAATCTTTATAAGTCGCAGATCTTGTGGGCACTTGGCAGATTACAACCTTGAGCAAATCAAACTTGGTATCATGTTGGCTACTGTAAGATTCCGAGTATTCTGGGCCGCGGTGCCAAAGAAGTGCAGTGTTAATCGAAGGAAGGGGGATCAATCGCTAGGTGTAGACCTCCACGAGCATCCAGCTTCGCGACCGTCAACGCAGCACCATCCAAGACGGTTCATGCCGACCAAAGTACATACCGTTAATGTAGCCGAGGCCGACGGGATCGGATCGCAGTGAAGGGGTTGATGCTCGCCACCCCACGATCGTTATGCTGCGTGACATGCCGCTTACGAAGATCAGCGGCATCAACAAGCAAGGAGCTGGCTTAAAAGCTCCGGCCTGAGGGCTTTGAGTAAACGGTACAGCCCGACGAGCATGCGGCGGCGGCATGGTATCGAGATTGTCCACACGCGAAACAATGAGCTTGATTACCTCTGTGGGGAGCGAATTCCAGCCACTCTTTCAGCAGACGCTGATCGGTTCTGCCATTGTTAGTGCTTGGGTTTCGGACGAGGGGGGAGGCGCCTTAGCGGGGATGGAAGCTTGGACGAGATTATGTGCGGACAAAGATAAAGAAGCGAATATGTGCTGCGGGAAGTGGACAGGTGATGATGACTACAGCACGCCGCTTGACTTACGAGACACATACCAGCAGCGTAGGGTCATATCGATGCCAGACAACTTGCTTGAGTGATCACAGTACTGGTACTCCCTACAGTACCTACTACAGTACTATGCCCTAGCTTGCTAGAGTAGAGTAGTAGAGTAGGACTCTGCTCTACTACTAGCACCGGAGGAGTAGTATATTCTAATCTAAAATAGTTACAAACTTCAATGCCCGAGCGTGGAACGACTACGAACCATGCTCAAAGACCGTGTGTACGTGGTGTTTGGACTTATATGCAAAAAAATAGCAAGATGCCCGTGCATTACACGGCACACCATCATCACCAACTCGGTTTTTTCTCTACTCCTACTCCTATAAAAGACTCAGTTGGTGATGATGGAGGCGAGGAGGCATGCTCAGTCGGGCGTGCAGTGGACGGCGCAACACTATTCGATTTGTTATAAAAAGTAGTAGAGATAGAGACATAGGGAGGAGCACGAGGTTGTGGGAGATAAGGATGAACGAGGCAAGGCCTTATCTGTAAATGTGGAGAGAGGTGCGGGTATCTTTTGTAAAATTGTCATAGTTGGCTTTCTATCCGTCAGATATAGATCGGACGGTGTATTACATAAGATGGCAGGCATACCATCATCACCAACTCGGCTATATAAAAGAGTATATATATATATATATATATATATATATATATATATAGATATAGATATAGATAGATAGAGACTAGGGAGTACTAGTAAGGACACCATATACTGCTTCGTGTGCTACTCCTGCGCTCCATTCGGCGGCCGCAACGACCCTACAGGCACAACCTCTTCCTCAACGACATGGGCGGCAACCTCAGCGCCAACCCGTTGCACCTTATGTGTTTCTGTCCTTCCTGTTCGAAATCGTGGTAGAATTCATGTTTCTACTCTGTATCCTACTACTATGCTAGTCCACATGATTAGTTTCATCTCTGTTATAGCCGTCATGATTTATTTTGTGCTTATTCAGATTAAATCTCGTAGTAACTTGCTCACATATTCAACTGGCGCAACGTCCCCTACAGCCACTCCCGTTTCATGGACGGCCTGGCCGATGCCTCCAAGGAGCCCTTCGTTCACTGCTATGAGTGCCCGATGCCGTTTTGTGGCTCGCCGGCGGACATGGTGCATTACCTCATGGATGCGTGCAGCGGTCACTGCTGGCCCTTGGCGGAGAACATCAAGTATGACACATGCTACCGGTTCACCATGCCGGAGTCGCTGGAGGATCACCGCCGCCTGCTAGTCTCGGAGGAGGACGGCGGCGTCTTCCTCTTGATCGTGGGCACCGGTGAGGCCCGCGCAGGCCGCCGCCCTGTCTTTGTAGCGTCGTCAGGCGCCGCTACGACGCCGACAATCGACACGAGGCAGATGTACGGGTGCGAGGTCAATGTTACTACCCCTCCGGGTCACATGGGCGGCGAAACCGGCCTCATCGGACAGACTTGGAATCTGAGGAGCTGGGACTATCCCGCCAATGTGGACTTGGAAAACCCATGGCATCCGTTCTGTCCTTTACCCGCCGACTCGATGCACGGAGACTCCAAGGAGGTTCACCTGGACATACGCATTATCAAGTGCACTTAGAAAACATGTAGTGTGTGTGTGGGCGCTTATGACCCGTGTCTTTGCCACTTTTGATTCTGTAAGCTTGTCGTTAAACTTGAGTGGCTTTTGCCGTAGTCCTTCCTTTGAACTGCTCCTCTCAGTGAGCTGATGTAAGACACTTTGGGTTTCATTTGATAATGGAACCGGGGAGGAGCCCCCCTGTTCTTCTAAAAAAATACGCATTATCAAGTTAAATGTTGATCATTAGTCTTTGCTCAATGTAATCCACTGTCTAAGCATGTGGAGACTTCCATCCAGGATCTTGCTCTATTGGAGTATCGCGCATGAATAAAAGTGTATCCGTTTATGGTTTAGTCTAGAATCTTCCATGTATGAATTTTTACTACAAGATCTTGGTGAAAGACTTCACGATGAACCATTTCTTACATCTCCTCCGCCCCTTGCAAGTCATCCCGATTTAATCCCTCCGTCTAGGTGTATAAGGGCATGGTTAATATTACTTAATAGTATAGCCAACTGTTGACTATAAGAAAGTGCCATGTCATCTGTAGCCAACATGTATAACAATCGATACTCAAAAACTAATTCTTAAAGATCATTTCTTGCAAAGCACAGTAAGTGTTATTTCTTCACAAATTTTGGATTCAGGTTGAACAGTTGAATGCTTTTGTTTGCAAAAGATACCTTTTTATCTATTTCACCCGGATGTTTCTGAGCTCTAGATATGAGATAATATCCGAAGAAACCTATCGATACCCGTTACACGTGAGATGACCCCCACATCCTTTGTCAAAATAAACAACTCCCCGATCAATGCATTTCACTCTTCGGTGCAACGCACGGGAACCTTACTACTACAGATTAGTACGACCAAAATATGAACTAACATTATATATAGTACGATAAATACTGATGCATGTCACCTAAAATTATATCATTCAAAACTATGTTCAAATACGAATCCAACGATATAGTTTTTGTTGGCATGCACTAACATTTTGTCAGTTAAATCTTCAGTCAAATTTAATGGGGGACTAATAAACCACGACCGATGTAGTACAAGTGTAGAGGGCGGCGCTGCACGGGAGTCTCACCTCTCACTCGTGGCGCGGCAGTAAAGCCGTCATATCACAAAACCCAACCACTCCCAGTAATAAGTGGCCTGGTAAAATAAACGGACAAGCAACCATCACATCCCTCCGTCTTTTTTGCATTTCATCTCTCTGCATTTACTTTCTCCGGTTTATCTCCCACACTCGATCCCTAGCTACTACTCCTAGGGTCAGTTCTTTTGGCGGCTTCCCCAGCTTTTCCCACAAGACTAGTCACAGTGGAGAGTAACAATAAGGCGCCTCACTCATTTATTTAGGCTTCTAAACTACTACTCCGTCCTAGTTTATTCCTCACCATTGTAATTTGTGCTAAATTTTGACCAAAGATTTAACTGATAAAATGTTACTCAAAACACTTAGGCGCGGTGCATCTAGGTGTGTAAGTCATCTTACCAAAACAAAATAATCCCAAAACACTTAGGCGCGGTCCATTAACTTCTACCTCGTTTCTTGTTTCTTGACATATCAACCAATAAGAGATAAAGAGTGTGCATGCTTTTAATGACTTGAGATATCAAACACGACATGCAGTGGTTAGTTCATTGCATGCAATACTATTAATTAGAAAATAAACATTAACGTTTCTTGTTTTATCCTCCTCCTTGGTCACGGTGCACATCCTAAGATGACTTACTCACCTAGACGGATGGAGTAGTGCATGTGACATGCACTAACATTTCATTAGTTAAATTTATGATCAAAATTTGACACAGATTACAATGGGGACCAATAAACCAGGACGGGTAGTAGTTATGGGATTACTAATCTAGAAGCCTAAAAGAACTGGCCCCTGGTACTCCTACTAGTAGTAGTACTCACGTTGGAATCGTTTTACAAGCTTGACTAGTGCTGTTTTTCTACTTTTACAAAAACCGCATCGTAATGTTTAGCGATGCATTTGCACGTACATAAGTAATAGTAGTACTCCCTCCATCTAGGTGTACAAATCTTCCCTCCTTCTTGGTCACCGTGCACAACCAAAGATGACTTATTGACCTGGACGGAGGGAGTAGAAAAGTCTGCAAGGATATATCGAGAGAAACGTGTAGTCCGATAGTCTATAGTAAAGTTTGTGCTATATGCACGTACTTGCAAAATGCGTAAAAATACACAATGTTTCCAAACTTTCCCTTTTACATACTTAATTAAGGACGCTAAAAATTCCTGAACGTTCGGGATTTATCATTTGCGTCCCAAAACTAATGAGATCGCCTTACGAAACAAAAATTATACTCCTCCTAAAAGCCACGGTGCTCGCAGGAGCGCTTGCGGCGCGCCACGAGTGCCCTGGTGCGCGGCCGTTTCCCAGCGCGCCGACACAACGCCTCTTCCTCAGCCTCGCAACTCGCGAGGTGCTGACTGGCGGATTGCCGGCGGGCGAACGCGATCTCACCGGTTTGGTGATCCGGCGCCAACAGGTACTCCTCCTGGCTGGAAGCGCGCACCCGGTCCACATACCGCCAAGCGTAGATGAGGCGCTTGGGCCCGACTGCACTCAGGGCGTCGGCACGGCCGTCCTCCGCCACCCTCACGACCCTCGCACGAGCCTTCTGCCAAAGAACCAATTGCTTGACTCTCTCGGACGCGACATAGATCTCCCAGAAAGCTTCTTGCGCGGTGCGCTTCTCTTCCTCGGCCTTCTCTCCGCCTCTATTTTGGCGCGCTCTGCTGGAGGCAAAGCCTCCCACAAGGCGATATCCATTTCTTGCCAAAGCTCCTCAAGGCTGGGGGGGCTCAGCGGGCGGCGCGGTGTTCTCCTCGTAGCGGGGAGCCAACGCGTCCTCCGACGCGCGTGCTGGGGAGATTGGGAACGCCGACACGTCCACCTCGACACGTCGCGGCGAGGAGCGGAATGCCTACGCGTCCTCCTCGACTAGTGGCGGCGAGGAACGGAACAGCGACGCGTCGCGTCGCGGCAAGGAGCGGGACACCGACGCATCCTCCTCGACTAGTGGCGGCGAGGAACGGAACGACGACGCGTCGCGTAGCGGCAAGGAGCGGAACGCCGACGCGTCCACCTCGACTAGTGGCGGCGAGGAACGGAACGGCGACGCGTGACCGTCCGCGCGGTGCAGCGAGGGGCTCCTAGGGCTTGGGAGGGGCGATGCCATGGTGGTCGACGTGAGAGGGAGAGGGAGGAGATAGCAATGAACGTGAACGTGAGGGGGAGGAGATAGCGATTTCGTGGGAGGCGCAGTATTTATAGCGAGCAATGGCACACCTACGTAAGATATGGACTGAGCTGCACTGACTTAACTGCAGGTCCGGTTAAGGCCACTCACATGTGGGCCAAGACACCGCTGGGCCCGTATGTCGCTGACCCAAAGTGCAACCGGGTTAAGTAAAAGCTACGTGGGCATATTTGTTGGAGTAAATTACAGGGGAGCGAAGTGGTGGAAATATTGCTGGTCACAACGGATTGGACAAGCGTGGGGGGAGGAGGGTCATGCATGCAGATTTTTTCACACGGGGTGGAGTGGTGGGACCGCCGGAGGGAGAAGGAGAGTTTGGCAGACATATTATTTCCAGACATGGAGAGGAAAAGATTTGGAGACGAGCGGGCTTCCTGCAGGCATGGGGAACGGTGCATAATAAGTCATCTTGCATGCCGGGCTAGGTATAGTCTCAAGTCATTAAAAACATACACGCCCCACACATGTTCATATTTCAAGGTGCACTAAATTATTGCATGCGATGATTAAGGCTGGCCATAATGGTGGTATCTTAGCTGGTACCATGCACACGGGAATAGCAAACATGCTGATGTGGCAAAGAATTAAAGAAGAGAGGGGGGTTAGAGTAACTAGTGTTCATGCATGCATTGGTAAACACTTTTTTTTGTGAAGAACGACAGCATTAGTTGAGTACTTTTGCAGACTTAAAAAACTATTCCACCGCCTCTACTATCTTGATAAGAGTAGGTGAAATTTTTGAGTCGAGCCCTTTAAACTAGAAGGGAGGTAGTGGTACTCTAATAGCTAGGTGTGTAAGTCATCTTACGAAAACCAAATAATCCCAAAACACGAGGTAGCGGTGCATTAACTTCTACCTCGTTTCTAGTTTCTTGACATATCAACCAATAAGAGATGAGGGTGTGCATGCTTTTAATGACCTGAGACTATCAAACATGACATGCAGTGGTTAGTTCATTGCATGCAATACTATTTAATTAACAAATAAACATTAATGTCTCTCGTTTTCCCCTCCTCCTTGGTCTCGGTGCACAGCCTAAGATGACCCCTCACCTAGACGGAGGGAGTATCAACATTCACAATGTCAAATCAATATTTTTACACTCATTATACGTAGTTCTTATACTCATTATAATTAGTATTGTAGATATTGATATTTTTAGTATAAATTTGGTCGTGGGATTTCATTGATGCCTGTCAAAGCATGGAGGAACCGGAGCTTAGGGCTTGCATTGCCGGTCTCTACATAGGTATTTCTCTTCATAATCCTGTAATTTTAGAGACTGATTGCGCTTTTGTGGTAACGTCTCTTGCATCGGGGGACTATGACAAGTCTGCTATGCGTGACCTGAAGATGAAAGCGTTGAGCATCTCGAAGTTGATCAACAATCTTCAATTGTCAAAGATTAGCCGTTCGGCCAATAAGGTGGCACAATTAATCCCTAAGTATAGCTTTGACAATAGATTAGATGGTGTTCTTGTAAATAACGCATCGCCTGTGTGGTGAATATTGTATCGAATGAGTGTACTTTGGTGTGGCTGGTTAATTATTATAAGGTGGTGTTAAAAAAAGTATATATTTGGTCAAACACTTTGCAAACGGTTGACAGGAGTAAAAAGGACCAGAGGGAGTATCATGCATGCGGAGTAGGCAAAAAAATTTGCTCATTTATAGCCGGTCAAAGTCTCAAACGGCGCGACCGCGCGAGGGAGGCGAAGGTTGTGGGAGGCGCGATGGTTGACGGAATTAAGTGAAGTTACATCCACGCGCCGGCATGGCGTGCAAACAGGCAGAAGCTATACCGTCAGGCCTACGATATGGGTCTAGTAGACATGACATCTAGTGGGTCCCGCATAGTTCTCGAGAACTCTTTGGGGGCTTGCAGCCGTTTATCCACCGGCCAAGCCAGCAACCCCACGCCGTTCGCACGCCCTACTCGTCCCCGTCTTCTACCTCACAACAGTTAGCTCCCAATCGTCCCGTCCTTTCACATTAGTTCGCTCCCAATTTTTGTGGGGTACAACAGTTCAACTTCTCCTAACCCTCCTCCAAAATCCATGGCCTCCCAAATCTCCATGGTCGCCGCTGAGTACCATGTTAGAGCCATCATCGGCGATCAAATCATCGTCATCTACACACGTGGATCCGCGACGGTGAAAGCATGGCTTGCTCGCTTCCTACGCATGTTCAACAGTTCAACGGATGAGTGGGTCGCTGGGCTAGATGTTGAGTACACCACAGTCCTGGGACGAGAGAAGGATCTAAAGGACGAAGAGAGGAAGAAGCCCGCCATGATCCAGGTTTGCGTACATAACGTTTGCTTGGTCTACCACATATGCCATGCCGACATTGAGTGCCAGGATTTTAAGAACTTCCTCAAGGACAAAAGAGTGAAATTCGTTACTGTAGGCTTTAAGAACGACAGAGATGTCCTGTGTCGGATAGGTCTCGTTGTAGGCCAGCCCTTCGATCTCCAGAAGGCAAGCCTGGTGTCCTCCTCTCAACCTTCAATGCTGGCCCTGGCAGCAGCCATGATTGATCCTTCATACGCTAAACTGAAGAAACCTCATCACGAGTTTCATCATGCATGGGAGTCGAAGACATTAGATGAAGATCACATCCTGTACACAACAATGGATGCCTACCTTTGTTTAAATATCTACATGGGTTGGATGAAGAAGCATAGCCCAGTGTCCGGTTCAAGCAAAGAAGCGTCGGCGAAGAGGAAGAGGAAGAGGGACGAGGACGAAGTCGAGGACGTGGACTCGGACTCCGAGTAGGTGGCAGTGCCGTCGCTCATGCTGGTTCTACTACAGTGTCAAGCGGACTAGTTGCTTAGTTTATTTTCAAGGGTGTGGTGTCTTTGAGGCCCCAGCAGAACTATGTTTATGTTCTTTCTCGTTATTTGAACTCTTTAGTATGTAGAGTAGTACTAGTACTATGTCTTACTACTGTTCTTCTTGCAGTTGGTACTACTGCTCGTATCTTCGTGTTCCTACTGTACTTAATACGTTCGTACTAGTAGTATAATTTGGGTCAGTCGATTTGTGAAAGAAGTTCGGCGGAGCGAAGGAAGAAGACGGCAGAAGAGGTGGAAGAAGCCCTTCTAGCCATCCAAGTTGCATCAAATGGCTCACATGAGTCGACTGACCCAAATTGCTCCTTCAGATTGCAGGATCCACGTGGCATTCAAGATCTCAAAGGTAGATTCCGCGTCCGCACCTGGTTTGCGGGATCGACGTGCGCGCGACCGGGTTCCGCCGCGACAGCCACCATGCGCGGCTCCTCCGCGCGGGCAGAGACTGCAATGACACGCTAGTTCCTCCTCGCCGGCGTGCTGGAGCACGCGCTCGTCCTCCTCTTCATATGTTGCATGCATAGACGCGGCTCCACCAGCTGCTCGCGTGCTTGGCAGCGCGGCGGCATGGCGAGGAGGGACTGCAGACGACGTGAGCGGGAGAGCCTTCGGCTTCATGGCACAGGGATGGCGGCGACACGGCGGTGATGGGCGACAAATTGTTGGCCGGAGCAGGCAGGCGCCGGCATGCGCAACGGCGGCGGCGGCATATTGATGAGTGCTAGTTTGGGAGATTACTTTAGTTTTATATAAGGTTGGTCAAACTTAAAAGAAAATCGTACTAGTACACATAAACATTAGACTTAGGCAGCGCTTTTATTAAAAAAATAAGTTAGTACCACAGCCACGATACGGAATCCTGTGCAAGCGCGTGAACTGCGGCCGCGCGGTCGATCGAATGGTGCGTCACCGTGTCGCGCTCGAAGGACATCCACCGAACCTTTTTGTGTGTGTGAAAACAATCCTCGAATATTACTCAAGCTTTTTTTCCTGGGAAAGTTCTTGACGCTGCAATATTTCCATATATTTGAATTTAGCTCCAGTTTGTGTTTATTTGGATTTGTACGTTTTAGGTGCGCCCTAGTTCTTTTAATACTTATTTTGTGTGTGTGACTGGGAGAGAACGTGTGTATGTGTCCATATGTGTGTTGTGGCGGAAGGGCAATGTGGAGACGGTGTGCGTGATAATCTGAGACATAGAGAGGTGTGAATGTGCAAATGATCATGCATGAGTGAGACATAGACAGATGCTGATACGTTGTGTATACATGAGAGAACAGTCTTCTAGTTTACTTGTGTGTGTGTGTGTGTGAGAGAGAGAGAGAGAGAGGAGCATCCGTAACACAACAACCATCTCTCTCGATTCGTCCGTCCCTCGCACGATCACATGCAACACATGCATCAACGCGCACATTTTGGCACCCTCACTCGGCCCCTGCCCACCTCAAGGCCCGCACAATCTCTTCGTGAATACCCATTTCTCTCCTTAGGTTTGTTTTCGCTCAATACCTGATACACACACGCGCGCGCGCACACACACACACACACGCACAGACAGCACAACGCACACACGCACTCCCCCGAGCACACAATTCATCCCCATCCAAGGTTATACGGCGACCACTCTCGCTTGTGCTTCTTTGCACCCCAACATGCACAACACCTCAATCTTCAAAGAGGGCATCGAGCATATCGAAGACGGCGACCATAAAGCGCTAGAGAATGCGGGGTCATTTGGAAGCAGGGTGATGTGACGACGGCTGACTGACTCCTCCCCCCCCCACCCTCTCTCTCTCTTGCATGTAATCCGTACTCGAACCAAAATTGATCTATCAAACATGCATACTCATATGAATTCACGCACATCTATGTTATTTAATATGGATATTACTGATCCATACATTTTAGTTGAACATAATTTGGTTAATTTTTTTTGAATTCAACCTTAAGATTTCGAGATCGTTGTATTTGTAAATCATATTATGCATATAAAGGAGCAGAATTCTTTGTTGTGCTTTTGAAAGTATATATAAAAAATGATGTATATAGAATGTAATTCCAATTGAAAATGGATCCCTTGAAAAAATAGTAGAATACAAACGGGATTCGAATTGAGTTGGCGATGGCGTGCACTGTGCAAAATTTGAACGAAGCGGGGAAAGTCGCAGTAACCCCGCCCGAAACCAAAATCTGCGAGATGGAAATCACTACTGTTATCCCTGCCACGCAAAGCCTATCTGCTGGATTTCTACAGGTTTCGATAGGGGTAGGTTTGTAATTTCACCCAAACGTGACGTAACCGCCTCTCACCCGGATTCATACACGGTGGGCGCCAAAACACAGTGTGCCCTTGGCCGAAATCGACTCCCTCCCCGATTCATATTCATACACGGTGGGCGTCAAAAACAAACTCTCATCGTCAAATATTCGGTGTATGTGAGATTACCGTCCTATCCCCAACCGACTAATGTTGCTGTGATGTAGTAGAAATTTGAAACAGGGGCTAAGTTTGTAAATTTCCTCGCATTTGAGACAAGCGCGCCCTGAATACATGGTTCCCCCCTTCCTCTCTATCTCCATTTTCCCCATTCGTACTCCGTGGGCGCCAAAACACCCTCTCCACCCCACCCTCCTCCGTCCGCCGTCGTCCGCCACCCCATCCACCGCAATCCTCCTCCACCATGCCGGAGCTGATACCCCGACGCCGCCGTCCATTACAAGAGATCGACCTCTCTCATCCACGCCTTCGGACCGGGATCCTTGCATCCCGTCCTCTCGCTTCATCCCCGCCGTCGTCCACCTTGCCGGCGCCGCTCCTATGACCGTCTCGTCCACCGCGCCCCGCCGCCACCGTCTACCCTCCTAGATCTGCTTCCACGCCGCCGACAGCCATCGCTACCACAGCACCGTCAAATTCTCAGCAGATGCGTACATGGCGCCGCACCAGAGGCGGTACTCTTTCAGATTCTGCTCAACTTATTTATCGCAGCAAGAAAATGGATCACCACTGCTTTACTCTGATTTCTTGTCTTGGTTGCGAAGTTGCCTTTGTCCGGCTTGCACCTTCAGATCCGCCATGGCACGCTCAACACTATACTCCCAATGCTTATGGTTTTCCCCTTTTATATTCCACAGTAGTTAAATCACAGTAGACTAAATTTCAAAATTGGGCGATCGATTTTCAGAGCTCACGGAGTTCGCTGGTGCGATCCAAGGCTCGGATGGTTGTGGGGCCTCACGAACGAAGAAAACTCGACGCTGGTGGGGGGTGGGGGTGGCGGAGGAACACAGCGGTGGGGCTGCTGGTCCGGCCCGGTCTGCAAGGGTGTTCTATGGGAAGAATTAAGAGACGAGGAAGAAGAAGGGTTAGGAGACGTAGGATCTTCATCCAACCGCCTGAAATGGTCGAGAGATAGCTGGGAGTTGCATTCTTAATGCGCTCTGCTTCATCTTGTGTGGGCACTGCGCAACCAACATTTTATTTATCCAAAATCGGATTGCTCTTCTTTACCATGTTCCTCTTCCGTTCTTCTTTAATATGTACTCTCTCCGTTCCTAAATACAAGTCTTTGTATAGATTCCACCATGGACTACATATGGAGCAAAATGAGTGAATCTACACTCTAAAATGTATCTGGATACATCTGCATGTGATCCATAGTGGAAATCTCTACCAAGACTTATATTTTGGAATGGAGGGCGTATGCTAGTAGTAGAGTATGTTCCTTGTACTGAAGATGAGCAGGAACATTTGCAGTGTAGAGGTCTATACGGTCGGTTGTGATGGACACTTTGAGCCTCTTTGGTTCGTAGGATCTTGGAAACATAGGAATAGGATTTGTAGTGGCCTGTCCACTTGAATCCTATAAGAATAGCAAGGAAATGCGCAAAGCTATGTCGCCTTTGAGAGTTACACTGATATTAACGATGCGCACCTTCACTTGAAGAGAGCTGGTATCCGAAGCCTTTCTAGCCGTACCGGCAATACTAGCACATATATTCCACCAAGTTCCACTTTGCTGATTTTACTCTGATGCTTAAGGTTTTCCCGTGATATCTACACTATGATTTGTGTAGCTGCTTTGTGTCGCACTAGCAGCAGTCCACTCTTGAAGCTAAACACTGCAATGACTTACAAAATTGGCACCAAGGCATTGAGTGCCATTCTGGATGCAATGAAACTCATACGCTCCCCACCTGTTGACTCTTGTTCAGAATATGATCCTAATGACTATTCTAACCTCGAGGAGTCAAAGGCAGATGGCCTGTCCTGTTCACCCATCAAGGTGCCTGTTCTAATTTGGCAATGTTTTATTGATTGTGGGTATCTTGCATATGTTGTCTTGCATTTCTTCTACTTTGTTGCACCACCATCTGCTTAGTTTACTCATCATATATGTCGAGATGCCATGCCCATCCATTATCAATACATATTCCATCTATCATCATACCTTGTTTTAAGAGGGTGATTGCCGAACCTGAAGGAGCACCAGCAAAGTCCTTGAAAAACATGGTGGTGCCGGAGAAATCAGACAGCACCCCACTTATATTGGTTGTACAACCAGTGACACAAAACGTGGGACCGACTCCAGCAGACTGTACCCATACTTCACTGGCCACACCACTAGCCCCACCACACAGGACCTGCACTCCAGCAAAAGGTATACCGATTTCATTTGCCATAGCACCAGCTGTACCACAGAAAAATCCCACTCATGCAAAAAGTACAGCAAGTCCACCGGCCAAAGACCTATCCCAACTGCAGAGACGACCAATTCCTGCAGATTGGAACCCCATTCCATTTATTCCCAGTTTAAAATACAATGCTTTCAAAATGTTGTTAGGGACTACGTGCATATATTCCCATCATGGGAAGATTATTGTGAAGACAAACACCATTTTCACATCTTCCTGTCCAACTTACGTGTAAGTGCTATTATTCATGGTTATTATTTTCCTGTTTTCTGCTGATTGAACACATCAATGATTTACATTATATTGTTGTAACTAGGCGAGGGTCAATCTGGATAGTCATGACGAGCAAAGCTTGCTTGTGCTTTTCAAGGAAGCATTGCAGCAGTATCGGTATTACCTGAGGAAATCACACTTTGGTGGCAAGTCTATAAAAGAATTTCCGGTGAAGTCTCTTGTGCTAAATTTAGAAGACATTGAATGGAAAAACCTTGTTATGCACTGGTCTCGTTCCCAGGATGAGGTATTGTCTATGAAATCACATGACAATTTGAACTTCTACTTTTCCGCATGTGCCTTACGGATCTTTTTTGCAGGAAATTTGCTCGAAGAAGAATTCCGGTTTGAAAAGAACGACAGGATTTTGCAAATATGCTACCCGCTGCTTTGCTCTTGTTAGTACCTGTTGTCCTGTATCACTGTACTTGCATACATACTTGGTTCATTATGTGACAGCAGTATGCATGATAGCTTGCTTATCAAATGTTCGCTCCAAATTATCTCATCTGTATGAATGGTTACATTAGTGTAGAATATATCCAATGCCAATGTTTTTTTAGCTCTGCATTGTTCTTGTAAGTACATGCTGTCCTTTATCGATGTACTTATAATGACAGTAGTTGTTCATGTACCATCACTCTGCAGCTTATTTTCCTTTGCCCTCCATTCTCTACACATCAGATCTATATTTACTCTTACCATAAGGTTGGTACTTGAAGAAGTTTAGCTGTGCATTGCTCTTGGCTGTACCTTTTGCTGTATCGCTGCGCTTACATTTATAGCTACTTGGTTATGTAGCATCACTCTTCATCTTATCTTAAATATTCTCCATTTTTTCGTATATTATCACATCTATATTTACTCTTAACAAAATGTAGAATAAAGGCAATGCTTTTGAAGAAGATTATGTGGTAAACTTCTTGAGTTGCCCCCCCCCCCCCCATCAGCATGGACAAGGCCTTTATAGAGCCTGTCTTCACCAATAATGTAAGTTTGTCCATCCCAAGCCTTCAAACTTTGTTGTATATATTTGGTTAGGCATGACTGCAACAACTCTTTATTTTTGGTGTTTGTATCAAATTGCTTATTTAAATTTTATTATGTAGTTCATAAACAAAAGTTTGTCCTTCCTCAATTTAAGTTTTCAGTTGTACAACCAAGTTCCTTCTTCATACCATGTAAATTAAACTATACAGAGCAAGTGATCTTCTTTTGCACCGCATGTATGCTTCTGTTCTTCATCTGTAATCCAGTGGTGTGGTGAACCTACCCACTACAGCACAATGTCATATCCTGCAATGTCTTAACTATGAACAATGTCATATCATTCTACTATTATTTAAACCGTCACTTTATTTGCCAATTTGAAATGGTATAAATTGACAGCACACTAACCATTGATACTTATGAGTTCTTGATCTGTAATCCAGTGTTGTCGTGAAGCTGCCAACTCCTTCACAATGTCATTTCCTGCCATGTCTTGACCTGAAAAATACCATATTGTGTTAATGCAATTTTAAATTGTGTCACTTTATTCGTCAGTAAGAAATGTTATGAATTGTCAGCACTGATACTTTTACATGCAAAACCTATCATCTGTCTGCTTGTTTATCTTTCAGAGTGAGGAAGATATAAGTGTTGAACAAGCCTTGATCTCATCATCTTGCTCATTTGCTTGCTACTGCAGCTCCCAATGAGGCTAACCTTTCTTGAACTCTATTGAAGTCTTTGTCGGTTTTTATATTATTTTGTCGGCGTGTTTATTTGCACTGGTGGCGATCTTTGATGCCCAGTGTATGTAATCTGTTGTCTGCTTATGCTTTATTATCATAGTGGCGAACTTCGATGCCCAGTGGATGTAATATGCCCTAATTTCTTTATTGTATAGTCTAGGTTTTTTCTTATTCACGATGCTGCAATTATTTTACTGTATATATATAATGTCTTCGCAGTAAACCGGCCAAACCGTAAAATTACGGTACATAATCGGGCCGTCATGCAATCACGATGTAGGTTGGGCACGAACGTGCCGAACAGCTCACGGGCCGGCAGCAGCCCGAAATGAACCCCGACCCATGATTGTGCGAATCAAACCACGGGCTTTTAACAGGCCAAAATTGTCTCGGTCCTTGTTTGGCCCAATCAGATATCGGCGGCGAGCAGGCCGGATGCAAATCGGGCCGTAGTTAGGCCCAACTATATGACGGGCTTTTAACAGCTGAAATTAATATAGGGCCGAAATGTTAAACGGGCCCTTAACAGGCCAAAACTAATATCAAGCCAAATTACTAAGTGGGCCTTTAGCAAGTGGGCCCAAAAGCACAGTGTCCAGTTGCCGGGCCGAATTTGATATGGGCCATAATTGAGCCCAAAGCCTCTTAAAGGGCCGGACCTGATCTGGGCCGTAATTTGGCCCAGAACGTGGTAGGCTTATAACGGGCCAGATCTCATATGGGCCACTTTTAGGCCCGGAACATGGCAGGCCATTAATGGACCGGATCAGATATGGGCCGGCATTTGGCCCAAAACATGGCAGCCAGTTAATGGGCCGGCCTACTAGGGTCCTCAAAATCTTGTGGGCCTACAACTGGGCCGGCCCATTAATGTCGGCGAAATCTCGTGGGCCTTTAGCTCGGCTGGCCCATTATGATCCGCAAGAATCTTGTGGGCCTTTACCTGGGCCGGCCCATTATAGCACACAAAAATCTTGTGGGCCTTTAGCTGGGCCGGCCCATTATGGCCCGCAAAAATCTTGTGGGCCTTTACCTGGGCCGGCCCATTATGGCCCGCAAAATCTCGTGGGCCTTCAGCTGGGCCGGCCCATTATGGTCTGCAAAATCTTGTGGGCCTTTACCTGGGCCGGCCCAATTAAACTTGTTAGGCCGTGCCACGTGTCGACGTATCATAGGCGCCTTCTGTCCAATGAGTGGATGACATCTGTCCCAGCGGTGAGCCGACACGTGTTTCCTCCAGCCAATGATGATTTTACACATGGAAAATCCCCATTGGTCGGGGCTGTTAACGGGTTATCGGATCCAAAACCCGACCCGATAGCTTAACGGCATTCCGTTACGGTGGATGCCACGTGTCGGTCACCCTTGACGAAAGCACTTACGCGGCCAGCGCGATTTATCGTCATGGAAGTGGACACTTCCGTGATGATAATTTTCGTAATGTCATGGAACACTTCTATGACAGCACAAGTATGACTATCTTGATTCTTTCATAAATTTGTCATGGATGTACATGCATGACAAAAAACATGACCTACTGTGACAAACACGTATCATCACGGAAGTGTATTTTTTTTGTAGTGTTAGTCGTTCCCTCGTGAAGGATTCACATAATGCTAGCACAAAGAGTTATGCTTGTTGGGGTGAAGACATGGTGAGTAATCTTGATTCCTGAAGTGTTTTCCTGTGTCTCTTTTGTCATATGGGTGTTATTTCTTTTTTGTAGAGGCAAGCTGATCACGAAAAGAAAGCGACCACACAGATCAAAGGTTTATTTAGCAACTCACAAGAAGAAGGACGATGCTAATGCTAAAAATAAAGATAGAAATAAGCGCCTGGTAGGCAATTAATATAGAAATTGTCTAATTGTTCCCGGGATCAAGTTATGGTTCAATCTAACTAGTGTATGCATGATTCTTTTCTTATATGATCGATTGAAGAATCTAATAACCGAACGACCAGAGTTGGCACAAAATTTGAATGGAAGAGTCGCATGGGAAGGTGATGCCTTGCAGGAAGTGTTAGGGAAATAAAAGATTGGACAAGTGCATGGCATGGGTTTGCTTCCAACTCCTAAGCAAGTCTACGGTCGGACGCCACGGTATCTAAAGAACATCAATATGACTACAATTGATGGATCACCATATGAAGTTGAACATGATGTTTGGGAGGTAATAGCAAAGATGAAGGAGCATATAAAAAAGCAAGACCAGATTATTAAAGATATGAATAACAAAGAAGGCTATGTCAATAATGGCATAGAAGAGGTAAAGGACTTCTTTATCCCACCCTTTGCATGCATTTCTATTAATAGTTTACTCAGATTTGTTAGTTCTGTAGGAAAACCTCCAATCAAATGATAATGGTATTTCTCGGTCACCAGTACTGCTTGGTAAAACAAAGGTAATGTTAATAAATGCCTGCATCATTGCTTCTCGCTTGAAACCTTCATATTAATATTTCAGTTTGCAGAGAATCTAGTGCAGTGGACCCGTTGAGGCACACTCGTCTTTGCAACATGACATTCTCGAGGATAATAATTTATCACGTTCGCATGAAAAGGTTATGCCTGTAGTTACTCTTACTCATGTCACAAAGATAGAATATAAAATAATTGCTTGCTTACCATTGTTGTGTCATGGAACTAGGTTGGTGACCATGATGTCAACCAATTACAAATTCAACAAAATTCATCATCACCACAAGACCTTGTTAATGATTCTATGCTAGAGGTAATTTTCGTGCCTTTTGAGTTTTGAAGTTGTAGCAATCTGTAGCTTCAAGGTATGAATATCATTCCATCTAATATTATTGTATCTTGGTAGGTGAGGGAAACGAGGAATATTACGGGTGAATCTGTTTCAAGACCGAACCAAAGAAAGGACTAGAACCGAACACCCACACCGCTCAAAAAGAAGGCGTTCCTCTTCCATCAAGGTAAAGATTCACCAAGTAGCATGGTTTACTACACCCAAATTACCAACCCAAACCCTCATTATCATGCCTGCTTGAAAAATGGATTTTATTACAATTTTTGCTCAATCTGCTGTATGCAAGTAAACGATAAATTTAACCAAGCATGAGCTAGCGAGGTGACCTTGGGCATTAGACTTCGTTGCCGGGTCTAGTTTATTTAGTTTCTTAGGGCACACCTTACTGGGTTGACATTAAAAAGATCTCATATTATTCATGCAAATTATATTATCGTGTCATAGAATGCTAATATTGATCATAATATAGGCTGCTTCCAAAGTAGTCTTAAAGACTTCAACATATCCCAACAAGCGGAATGTTGCGTATGGTACTATTCGAGTAATCTTGATCCAAGAACTAAGGCTGGTGGTATTGAGTTAGGTGCTGAATTTGCTCTTGTGCGCATAGACGAACCTATTCTTGATAATGAGGAGATGGTAAGGGAAGTTTCGGTTGCAAGACAATTGGCGAGGCTTTCACTTGAGGATACTTAATTGCACGGCCTTCAGCTTTTGTAAGTTACAATCTTCCTTCCACATTCTGAAATCATATTTGTGTACATTTAATCACACATATCTAAGGTGCAATTTTCTTCTACAGATTCGAGAGAAGGATGGTTGATTTGTAGCTAAATTCTTGGATCAAGAAGCAAATAAAATCTGAAGATTTTAGCTACCAATAGTTGTAGTTTACATTGATAGATTTAAAAGTGTAATATCATCCAGAAGATCTTTTTCTTTCATCGAATTGATGCAAATGCGGCAGTCTAATATTCCCCATAGGTGTGTTTTCTATCCTCAAAATTATATGACTGATATGTTTATTGTAATGCATATGTATCATACAGTCTTCTATATTCATAATAAATATCTTCGTACGAATTTTTGATATGCTGCCAAGCATAATAACAAAATGATTAACAATTTATGCAATTGCATTTATTTTATTAAATAAATTTATATTCCATAAAATGGGTATCCCATTTTGTGGTTACTAATAAAAAACAAATATATTAATTATGTTACCATATTGATATAGTAGTGTTACTGATGGCGTTACTATAGCTACAAAATTTGTTACTAGAGTAGTTGACAACTATAATTATAGTGTTACGATACATGGATATTATGTTACTAGTTGTGTTCCGATGCTAAAAAAATGTGTTACCAATTGTGTTACGATAGTTCTGAAACATGTTACCACCGATGTTCTACGTCTATCAAAATATGATACTATTGGTGTTACTATAATTACAAACGTGTGTTAACGGTGTGTTAGGGAAGACATAACACACATGTTACTATAATGCAACTGTAACACATTTTTTAACATATGGTAACAATTACTATGTGTGAAGGTTGACACCACTTAGTAACACGGTCTAATGGAACAAATTTCAAACTGTGTTACTATATGGCCTAGTAACACACTTTTGGACCTGTAGCAACACAAGACGGTGTTACAAAAGGTCTGTCCTCTTGTAGTGAATGGCAATGCTTGCTGCAATCACATCAGTGCTCATCGACGAGGAGGGAGTCCGGAGGCCTCGTGTGCCAACTCATTGACAAGACCACCACTACCCACAACTCGAAACATAAATGCCCCTATTTAGATGCAAAAGATCAACCAATCATGATACTTAGACCAATCGTCAGCACCACAATATTTTCTACATGTATGAACAAGAAAAAATACAAACAAGAAAAGTGAGCCAGTAGTGTCTTATTTAGGATTATCAACTGCAACATTAGTCAGCATTCACATTGTTTTATCAACTGCAACATTAGCATCTTAGAATTATTTACTGTCTTATTGAGGTAACTGGGCTTTCATAGATTATTATCTCTTTACTATAAGTAGATCATCCCCATTTGATGTAGGCAAAATTACATAGCCCACTTGGAGAACAATTTATGCAATAGATTGTTACTGCAGATGGTCATGGAATCGCTAAAGGACATGAAGAAGCTCAACTGTCCTGGCGTTTGGGAGTTGTCCTCTTCTGCAGTCAGCCTCAAGCCAGGACTTGCACGGAAGCACAAAGTTCTATACGACACCAATTTTTCAGAGAATCAAAGTAGTCCAAAGAAATACTCTTAACTATTCACCCAAAAAATTCTATAGAGATGTTAAGAAGAAAATAAATCAAACATGCATCTTGTCCCCGTCATGGCTTGTTGCTCCAAGCCCATGTAGCCCCATATCCTCCATAGTTTGCCGCTCTGACCTATAGTCGAGCCGCGGCGAACCAAGGCCGGCCTGTTCCTCCCACATGTCACCAATCCCCTTCATCTTCCCTGCAGGTCCACCCCACCGAGACAGCACTGCCACCGCTGCTTCTTGTCTCGGTCACGTCTTCTCCTCGGCCATGGCCTTTCTTCTCCTTCCCACTGCAGGCCTCTCCTGGCCTTGCTTCTCCTTCCCCACTGCAGGTCCCTCCTGCTTCTTCGGCCCAGATGAAGATCCGGCCGTTGCCGCTCCTCCCACATGTTGCCCACTAGTAGAAAAAGGGTCTAATATTCAGCTCATTAGTCCAGGCTTGTATTTGAGCCGGCACTAATTTGACCATTAGTGTCGATTCCAACGGCTAGGCGGGCCATTCTCAGTAGTACCGGTTCATGGCGAACCTTTAGCACCGGTTTGTGCCACAAACCGGTACTAAAGAGAGTGGTGGCAGGATGTTGTCAGACTGGGGCCCCTCCAGCACCTTTAGTACCGGTTTGTGCCACGAACCGGTAGTAAAGGTACTCCTATATAAACACTTTTTCCAACCGAGCTAGAGCTCACCCTGTTCTTCCCCTTTCCCCTCTCCTCTCTGTTCTTCCCCTCTTCCTCGAACTCATCACACATTTTGCCCAAATTTTGTCAAGATTTGAAGGCCCCCATCCATTCAAGTGATCACAAAGGTTAGCAATTTTGTCCTTTCATCTCTCATTGCTAGATTAGCTCTTGCAATGCTTTATATAGTGATTAATTTGTGGATTTTAGTAATTTGGGAGGAATTATATGTGGTAGTTTATTTGATTTATATGCAATTTGAGCTCAAAATAACTCTTAGTTTGCATATGTAGGTGTGGTTTACTTAGTGCCTTCCGTCTCCGTACTAACCACCGTCGATCGTCCGCACCGACCCATCGCCGGCACCACCTTGCGGTGAGCCTCTTGTTCTTATCTTTTTTATATAAAAAAAATCATGTTTGTGTGATTTAGATATATAGTTACTCGTATAATTATCTTACTCGTACGTTGTTTGTTATACATAGTGCCATGGTTTTGATATCCGTCCCCATCGGCCCTCGTCCGTGTTATGATTCGGATGTGGTATATTCTATTTTAAAACTATTTGTTGCATTTCGTGTTTATGAAAAATTATGCCCATCAAGTTGACATAGATATTTTAATCTAGGAGGTATGTGAACCGAAAATTACAACCGACCGTATTGTCGAGAGGTTAAATTTAGTTGAAAGAGAAAACGAGTATTTAAAAGAAAAATTGAAAATAATTGAGGGGAGAAGATGGAATTGGAGTTGCATGTTGCCGATGTCGTCGATGATCACAATATCAAGATGGAGAAAACGCGATTGAAGATTAGAAAATATGCCATTGATAGTGAGGCTTCGTATCATTATGCTGTTGAATCAATTGTTACCTTAGTTGTGATCTTGATCGCATTTGTTGTTGCATTTAAATGCTTTAGCTAGAGAGTTATTTGTATATATGTTGCATTTAAGTGTTGTATGAACTTTATGTATGAACTTGTATTAATTTGGTCTATTCGGTGTTGTGTAATGAAGATGAGCCGGCAATGGATGTACGGTGACCGATGCTCTCCCCAGTTCGTTGAGGGTGTGCATACTTTTCTGCTTGCGGCTGAGGCAAACAAGCGGGCGGATGGTTTTATGCCTTGTCCATGTGCTGGTTGTAAGAATGGTCACAATTACTCTAAGTCAAGAACCATTCACATCCACTTGTTTGAGTCCGGTGTCATGCCCCACTATAATGTTTGGACCAAGCACGGAGAAAGAGGGGTTATGATGGAAGACAATTAAGAAGAAGAGGACGACGACGGCTATCCTGGCCATGGGTTCCCTGAATACGATGGTACAACAATGGGGGAAGAAGCTGAGACGGCAATGCGGGAAGAAGCTGAAGAAGAGGCATCGGATGAGCCCGCTGATGATCTAGGTCCGAACATTGCCGATGCAAAGAGAAACTGCACAAGTGAAAAGGAGAAGAAGAAGTTGCAGCACATGTTAGAGGATCACAGAAATTGTTGTACCCGAATTGCGTTTTCGAAGCTGACAAGAAAAAGCTGGGCACCACACTGGAATTGCTGCAATGGAAGGCAGAGAATGGTGTATCTGACAAGGGATTTGGAAAGTTGCTGGTAATGATAAAGAATATGCTTCCAAAGGACAACGAATTGCTCGAGAGTATGTACGAAGCAAAGAAGGATGTCTGCCCTCTAGGGTTAGAGGTGCAGAAGATACATGTATGCCCTAATGACTGCATCCTCTACCGCGGTGTGTACGAGGACTTGAACGCGTGCCCGGTATGCGGTGCATTGCGCTATAAGATCAGCCGTGATGACCCTGGTGATGTCGAGGGTGAGCGCCCCAGGAAGAAGATTCCTGCCAAGGTGATGTGGTATGCTCCTATAATACCACGGTTTAAACGTTTGTTCCAAAACAAAGAGCATGCCAAGGCGATGTGATGGCACAGAGAAGACCGTAAGAAAGACGGGAAGTTGAGAGTACCCGCTGACGGGTCGTAGTGGAGAAAAATCAAGAGAAAGTACAGGGAGGAGGTTGCAGGTGACGCAAGGAACGTATGGTTTGGTCTAAGCGCAGATGGCATTAATCCTTTTGGGGAGCAGAGCAGCAACCATAGCACCTGGCCTGTGACTCTATGTTTGTATAACCTTCCTCCTTGTGCATGAAGCTGAAGTTCATTATGATGCCAGTGCTCATCTAAGTCCCTAAGCAACCCGGCAACGACATTGATGTGTACCTAAGGCCATTAGTTGAAGAACTCTTACAACTGTGGAATGGAAAAGGTGTACGTGCGTGGGATGAGCACACACGGGAAGAATTTGACCTAAAGGCGTTGTTGTTCGTGACCATCAATGATTGGCCTGCCCTCAGTAACCTTTCAGGACAGACAAACAAGGGATACCGCGCATGCACGCACTGTTTGGATGATACCGATAGTATATGTTTGGATAATTGTAGGAAGAATGTGTACCTGGGACATCGTCGATTTCTTCCGAGCAGGCATCCCGTAAGAAAGAAAGGCAATTCAAAGGTGAGGTGGATCACCGGACGAAGCCTCGCCACCGTACTAGTGTTGATGTACATGATATGGTCAAGGATTTGAAGGTAATCTTTGGAAAGGGTCCTGGCAAACAACCTATTCCGAATGACGCTGACGGATGCACTACAAAAAAATACACTTCCGTGATGATATGTGTTTGTCACAGTAGGTCGCGTTTTTTGTCATGCATGTACATCCATGACAAATTTATGGTAGAATCAAGATAGTCATACATGTCTTTGTCGTCAGTAGAAGTGTTCCATGACATTACCAAAATTATCATCACGGAAGTATCCACTTCCATGACGATAAATCGCGGCGTCACGTAAA
This sequence comes from Aegilops bicornis, assembly GCA_021605145.1. Classification (NCBI taxonomy): domain Eukaryota; kingdom Viridiplantae; phylum Streptophyta; class Magnoliopsida; order Poales; family Poaceae; genus Aegilops; species Aegilops bicornis. Next base: position 664,574,846 of record CM038669.1, on the reverse strand, counting down.
TTGCTTTCGGCCAAGGGTGACCGACACGTGGCATCCACTTTAATGGAACGTCGTTAAGCTATCGGGTCGGGTTTTGGATCCGATAACCTGTTAACAGCCCCGACCTATGGGGATTTTCCACGCGTAAAATCATCATTGGCTGGAGGAAACACGTGTCGGCTCACCGTTGGGACAGATGTCATCCACTCATTGGACAAAAGGCGCCTATGATACGTCGACACGTGGCACGGCCCAACAGAGGCCCATTCCTGTGAAAAGGCCGGCCCGTTTGACTTGGTAAAAAGGTGGCGGGCCGGCCCATGTAAAGCCTGTTAACGGCCTGTTCGCATATAGCCCATTTACAGCCCTCTAACCCAAGGCCCATTACGCCCTATCCGAATTAGGCCCAATAGCGTCATTTGGGCCACCCAATATGATTCCAGCCCGTTTTCACTTCTGGCCCATGACGTCTTTCGGCCCATATGAGGCCCTATGTAACTCTTGGCCTATTAACGGCCCGTGGTGAAACTGGCCCGTAATGAACAAAGGTATTACTTTACACCCATTAACGGCCCATGGTGGCGGCCCGTAATGAACAAAGGTATCACGTTATACCCATTAAGGGCCCATTATTTCGTTGGGCGTTTCAGCCCATGTTATCTTTTGGCCTTCTCGAGCCCATTTATTCTTGGGCTCATTTCAAAGATGCATTTACTTACTACGTCTACATCGCTATTTTCTACTTATGGGCCAAATTCAGCCCGTGGTTACAATCGGCCCGCTTTGTGGTCCGTTAAGACGCTGGGCCGTTTTCATAGCGTCATGAAATACGGCCTATTAACGATGGCCCGTTATGGTCGGCCCATGAACGGACGATTCCAACTCTAGCCCGTTTATGGCCATATTGCGGCCTGTTATTGGCCCATGTTTGGCCAATTGATCATATTGCCCGTATAAGGCCCATTGATGATACGGCCCGTAGAAGGCCCATTGTTTCTACGGCCCATAGAAGGCCCATTGTTTCTACGGCCCATAGAAGGCCCACTATTTATACGGCCCGTAGAAGGCCCACTGTTTCTACGGCCCGTAGGTCCAGTGTCACTACAGTAAATATTAGCCCATGGTTATTGTGGCCTAGTTTTAAAAAATAGGTTATTGCAGCCACTAGCAAACCGCAGAAAAAGAACTAAACTGACTACAAGCAAACAAATAAACAAGACAACAAGGAAATAAATAAGCAAGCAACTTACACTAGGCTATTACGGCTATTACACATATTACATCCACTGGGCATCAAAGTTTGCCACCAGTGCAAATATAGGGAACACAATGACATATAAACGCCAAGACAAAACAAGTCCAGAACTGAAACCACTTTAGAAGTGCTCAAGAAACAATATCATGGGTACCCATAATGCTGGCAAGATGCTTAGCAAGCTTATTAACTTTCTCTTGTTTGGCGCTTAAGTCCTCCAGCGCTTGTTGTTGCACCAGAAAGTATGCATCTGAATTTCGCAGGACTTCTCAGTCCTTGACTTCCTGTCGCATAACATCTCGATCGATGTCTTTCAACTTGAAGTTGAGACTCAAGAAGCCGAACTGATTCAGTGCAACGAGTTCAAGAGCTGGTGCCAGTGGTAGCCAGTAACTCGAACACTACATCAAGACAGGACTTTGGGGTTCTCTCAGTGTCCTCAGTATAGTTTTTATCAGCTTTCTTGGAGACCGACAGGGATGTCTCACTATCTTGAACCTTATCTGCATTACTTCCTTTACCATTGCATAACAGGTTACTCTTCTCCAATATTTTATCCACGTTCTAAAAGAGAAACAAACAAACACATCTCAGGTTTACAATGTAGTATATGAAACTCATTTTGGTAAACCAGTTCAGTCGTAAGGTGGATAGGATAACAGCATGAAACAAACATATATCTATGTAGTATTGTCACTGTATGGTCTATATCATTCTAGTTTATGTTGCCAAATCAAGATAGATAGAGTTCAAATCATATCTATTTAAGACAAAGCAGCATAGACATAATATAAGTGTGGGAAACTACACAACAATAACAACACTTGTAATGTGCATGGTATGAGAACATAACTGTTTATTCAATTGAAACTGAAATCAATATAGAGCAAGTAACAATAGCAAACAGCCAAACACGTATAAGAAACAGGTTTAAAACATACCTGTTGCGCCATTGGAGTTTCAATTGCATCTTTCAAATTTGAAATTGGTTGGTATCAGTAAATACAGTGATGCAAGAGCAAAGTAGTATGAACCATAGCTACGGAACCTGACCTGAGAACAATTCTTCCTCTGCTTTAAGCGTTGACTTCGGGTTCGGAGTGGTGGTCCTCGTGATTTGGGCACTGCAGTTGCCTTACTAACTGCTCGTGTTTGGGTGCTCTGTGGTGGAGACGGTGCTGTGTCAACGGGAACTGGGTGTCTATCTGCTGGGGTTGGGGTTAGAAGGGGTGTAGCTAGTTCTCTGTCCAACTGGCTAGGGGTATAATCTGCATGAGTGTGGGTTATGTGTGGTGGGGCTGATTCTTGGGCAAGTACAACCGTGGTTCTATCTGCATCGACAGGTAGCACGATCTTTTCTGAAGACCGTGTTTTACTCCCACAGATACTGCCATCACTCCCTCCAATTGAAATGGCTGATAAACAAGAAAAGTAATTGAATGTACAGACATTGTAAGATAGACAGGTGCAATGGATAGTAGGGAAGAAAACAGGGTATGAAATAATTCACATTTATGTTGTCTAAGCAAACAGAATAGCAGGACATAATTTCACATATATGATGGCTAATTAAACAGGATAGCATGACACAATTTCACATGTATGATGTCTAACTAAACAGGATAGAATGACATACTTCAAAATATGATGACTATGTAAACAGGATGACATGATATAACTATACGATGTGTCTATTAAAGTGGTTGGCATGCCATAAATCACAAACGTGCCGTCGATGGAAACATGATGGCATGATATAATTCACAGATAGAATGACATAATTTAAAATATGATGACTATGTAAACATGATGAGATGATATAACTATATTATGTCTTTAGAAAATGGGTTGGCATGCCATAATTCAGATACATGTTGTCTATGTAAACATCATGGCATGACATAATTCAAATATATGATTTATATACTAAGGAAGTGAGCAGAGGGCAATTGCATATATGATGTGTCAACTAAGGAGATGGCATTCAATATTGTGTATATGATGTAAAAACTAAGCATTGCAATACAACATATGCATTATATGAGTAATATAACGTGCCAAGTTTGAGAATACACCTCAGGGGGATAATAGGACCGGTCATCTGCCTCTGAATCCTCCTCTAAAGAGCTATCTGTAACCAACAAGATATCTACTTCAGTAGGTAGCATTGTCTGCTATGAAGACTTTAAGCTTGTTTTCACTCCAGATTTCTCCATCACCAATTCAAATGGCTGATGCACAGGAAGAGCAATTGAATATACAAACATTGTCGACAAAAGCAATGAGAAATACAAAAAAGGAGGGCATGATATAATTTACATATATGACGCTTGCCTAAACAGCATGGCATTGCATAATTCACATACATAATGCCTTGCAACAAGATAACATTGCATAATTCACATATATAATGTCTTGCAACAAGATGGCATTGCATAATTCACATATATGGTAATTAGACACTAAGCAGGTGGCATTCACACAAAGCATGTCTAAACTAAGCAAATGACATAGCAATGCAAGATACCATACGCACGATATGAGTAACATAACCCTGCCAAGTTAGGGCATGCACCTCAGGGGGGAAATATGACTGGTCATACTGTCTGCAGAATCCTCCTCCGAGGAGCTATCGATAACCAGCAAGACATGCGCTTCGTCAGATAGCATTGTCTGCTCTGAAAACCTTGTTTCCACTCCAGATTTTTCCATGACCGTGTCGAATGGCTGATGCACAAGAAGAGTAATTGAATGTACTAAAATTGTTGACAAATTTAACACATAAAAAATGATGGCATGATATAATTCACATATAAGATGACTGGCTAACCAGGGTGGCATTGCAAAATTCACATATATGATGCCTGGCTAGACAAGATGGCATTGCATGATTCACATATACGATAAAGAAACTAAACAAATGGCATTGACACAAAGCATGTCTAAACTAAGCGAGATGACATCTTTAATGTATACGAGGGCAATTCAAGGCACCATATGCATGATATTACCAACATCAGCATGCCAAGTTAGAGCGAAGACCTCAGGGGGTAAATAGGAGTGGTCTTCTCCTTCTGAATCCCCCTCGGAACAGTTATCTTCCTCTTGATTACGATCCGAAATGGGTGGAGGGGGTTGCCTTTGCGCCCACCATGGAGCGACGCCTGCATGAAATTTTATTGCCATGCAAGGCTCGTCTCTTTTGCTCTACATGTTCAGTTCCATTGTGTACAATAAGCGGCATGCATAGGAATAAAACATAGTGAGATTATGTAAGGAGTGCATGCACAAATCCAGAGTGATGGTAGCAAACTGTGATAGACCCAAAACCAATGATAGCAGGCAGATAATAGATTTAGTTAAAAAATACAGATAATGGCTCCTTTAATGTTTGTTTGCAGCCACCATGAAACTCATAGTAGACACCGGAGATTAACCAGATAGTAGACAGATAGTATTGATTGCTGCCCCAATATGTACCCCACAACCATTTAAAAACTCAAGTTTCAACATTAGTTTGGACCTGACTCGGAGTCTAATAGGTGAACACGACGATAATGTAGCATGTCATCATATTAAGCGACGACAACGTGGCGGAACACGGAAGAGTGCGACCTCGCTTGCGGACCCGTGTAGTCCTCAAGGTCATCTGCTCAATTGATGATGGTAATGCAGTTGTAAGGCTGCCGGCGGCGGGGAAGAAGATCTGAGGCGGCGAAAGACAGTCTGGAGAGCGGATCCCTGCTGTGGTGAACCCTTCCGTCGTTGGAGCAGCTGAGCTGGGGTGGAACACAGCACCGCAGGAGCAGGACAAACCACACAAGGTTTTCTTTGAAACATATCTGTAACAGAAGTAATTGAGTAAGGGCTTGTTTGAATTTGAGGATTCTAACAATGCAGGGATAGGAAATAGACAGGAATAGGATAGGAATGCACGTGCAAAACATAGAATTTATAAACACAGGATTTCTGCCAATCTGGGTGTTTGATTCACAACAATTGGAAGATCACAGGATGCAAAAAAGCATGGTGAGATTAAGTCAAACCACAAGAAAATGTACATTTATAATGCTATTATGCTACAATCTCTTAGTCTTGTGCTTGATGAATAGGAATATGAAAAGGAGAAGTGGAAATTAGAATTCCTACGGTTTTTCTTTCAAGGAGACACTAAAGGAACAAATCCTACAGTTTTCCTTTGCTCCATTCCTTTGCACCAAATTCATGAAAAGTAGTACCATAGGAAACTTTCCAATTCCTATGTTTTTCATTCACTTTTCCTTTCAAGCCTTGGCGATTCTAGTAGGCAGGCTTGAGCAAGGAAAATCCTACACTAAAAAAATGTTTTTGTGCTACTTCTATTACTTTGGACCCAGGCCACTGCCATACTAGCTCAACTCCCAGGCCCATCGACAAATGCACAGCTCAAACGTGCAGAGATAAATAATGATGGTGTTCAAGAGAGTCCATCACGGATAGCTAAGTTGCCTGGTACCTCACTGCTTGTCATATAGTAGGATAAAATAATCGTATTTCCCGTTACTACGAGTGCTCAGTGGACAATATATATCACATGTAGAGTAAAAAAGAGATGCAACAAGTGTACAACCTCTTTGGCGAAGCCATGTCGATCTCAGCGTGATTGGGTTGGCCGGTGAGGATGCTCCGGCTGACTTTGCTGTCGGAGGAGCGGAAGAAGATCTTAGGAGTCTGGAGATGGAGCCCGAGGTACTGCTCCACTGTGATGGAGGGTTTCGTTGTTGGAGCAGCTCCGGTGAGTTGTACGACACCGAGGCTGAAGCAGGACAAGAGAGACAACGAACAACGTTAACCTGAGTGAAATTCTAATAACATCTCCAATACATGACGTAAAATACATAACCACAAAGTGCTAGATGTAAAATACATCAGCCGCCGCTCATCTCTGAACTTAACTATCGAAACTGAACTTAACTGTCAAAACTGAACTTAACTGTCGAAACTGAATTTTGATGTCGAAACTGAACGCACTAGCAAGGTGAGGCTACACGTCGGTCGACTGAGTTTTCATCTCTGGTCAGTCGATTTTGCAGCCGTAGGATACGAAATCAAGGGCCTGTGGTTCATCTTCAACCTCCACCCCCCTGAGCCGCCAGCCACCACCGGCCAAACAGCAGCCCCCACAAGACGCTGCCGGCGGTCTGACGCCCGCCCGCCCGAAAACACTCCCCACCGTCGTTCCGCCGCCGCATACAGCCATCCCTCTAGGCCCCCGTGCTGAGCTTTTTCTCCGTGATCCCCACGCCACCGCCCGTAACGCCCCGCCACCACCGGCGACCACCGCCCCCATCGTGAACCCTAAGATAGATAGTGGGGTACCTCTCCGGCGAGCCCCCCGCCCCGCTGCGGTTGGTTCTTCCTTCACCCCGAGCCCACCCTTGAAAATCGACTAACCCAAAAGTCGATTCAGTCGACCTGAAGTGTAGCCAAATCGGAGCAACATCGCAAGCAAGAGCAAGAGCAAGAGCAGCAGCGCGAGCAAGAGCAATAGCAAGAGCAGACCAGGCAGGGGACCGAGAGCAAGAGCAGAGCAGCAGCGCGAGCGAGAGCTAAAGCAGCAGCAGCTCCTACTGATGTGGACGTCGCCGCCGAGGGAGCGACGCTGTGGAGGAAGTGGCCGGCGACGCCGCCGTGGATGGAGCCACGCCGTGTCGGCTCGGAACAGAGCGCCGACAGCACCGTGAGATCGAATCAAGAAGAAAATGCGGCGATTAGTGTACAACCTCTTTGGTGGCACCGATTAGGCCGCAGCTTCATCCGAGGAAACGGTGATGATGATGCTCTTCCGGTGGTGCAGGTGAAGACGGTGGTGTGGGAATGGAGGTGGTGCGAAAGACGAGGGGAACGTCGGGGCAGCTCCTTGGAGGTGGAGGACGGGGTGGCTGAACCGGTGGGACGATGAAATCGACGACGGATCATCATCCGGTACGGTGGATGAGGGACGTCGAGGTGTTGCTGTGGACGACGTCGTCGGGGAAGAGGCTCCGGATGGGTGGCGGACGGAGCAGGGTGTGGGGTTCCGTCGCGGGTTTTCGCGGCCTCGGTGAACGAATGGGTGGGCGGATGGGATGGCAGTGGGGAACCATGGCTAGAGACGCGCTTGTCCGAAATGTGGGGTAAGTTACAAAAGTACCCCCACCGATTTGAGGCGGTTCTTTCGGTTCAGGGGTACCACGGGCATTTTGCGTGTCGGGATTTCACAGGAGGTGGGAGTTTTCGCGTGCGTTGTAATTTTGGAATAGCAAGGCGCAGGTTGAGATGGAGTGAGTTGTCGGAGCACAACGAGACAAAGATATATCTTAAATATTTAGGGCTAACAAGGCACGGGTTGAAGAGGCGGGAGTTTCGCAGCACGATAGACAGAGACGCTAACTTCAATTTTCGGCATAACAAGGCGCGACTTGAGATTTCGGAAGAACAAGCTTAGCGTGTACCCATAAAAAAGAAAATTTGCACCTCAACACGCACAACACACACACAAACACCATTTAGACTAGAGTAATGCACGCATGATATTTGGCAACCAAATTATGAATAAATACCACATTATAGCATGCAAGCTTTGAGTCATATATGCATGATGTAGATGTTCGTTTAATTCTTATAGTTCATTTCATTCAAAATCATCTAGTTTTTATAAGAAAGCTAATCCATTTTAAGATTCATGGAATTGTGCGTTTTAAGACATAAAGTAAAAACAAATAATGGCAAATCATGTAGAAAAACATTTGGGCAATTCTAATACGGAAGATTCTAGAACAAATAAGAAGTGATTGTGTTTTGATGTATGTGCATTATGGTTAAGTTCAACCATGGAGTCTTCTAGATTATACATGTGGCGAAATCTGGTGGAATCTAGATGATATCCAACGGCCAATAGTGCTCAAATTGGCCATCTTTGGACCATCGGATTCGCCTCATCCAACGACCATCTTTCAAAGTTAAAGTTACCCGCACACAATATTAAAAATATATAATATAATATATATATAGGGGTATAGATATAGATATGTGATGCGAAACCGCCCATCATCTCCAATTAGAATAGTGTGTCCATGCACGGATGCGACGTGGGCAAATGATGTCTGCCATCGGTATCTCAAATTCAAATTGGTCTGACCTTGTTCAATGTGTATACATTACAACATGCTCATTTCTAAACCACACCGTGCAGATCTCCGTTATATTCATGCATGCATGGGTTTCAAACATCAGGATCTCTTATTCAAATATTTGAATTCAACTTTACATTGATTATGACCTCACATATTCTTTTACACCCACACAGTAGTCTTCTCTTTATAATTGTACCACTAACTTTCTCTCATGATGCATGCACACACACTACCAGTCGGCATTATCCATCGCACGCATGCAATCTTTTTCTTCAGGTCGGTCTCCCATGAAGGCACACACCCACACACATCCCCCTCTCCATCATATCGGGCATTCTTTATCTCTCACGCGTGCATGCGCAACAATCGTTGTTCCTCTATGTATGTGTGTATATAGCTAGGTCTTTCATAGTTTTCCACACAAACCGATCAATCGATATATCCAGTGAGGTCTCACCCTCTTTCCCACGTCCACATCGATCAATCTATACCTCTCTATATAGGATTAACATATATAGCTAATACACCCACATTAATTATATATCCAACGTCCCCTCTCATCATCCATGCCTTCCGCTTCATCTCTCAGAATAGCGTGCACAATGGCGAAAAGGGGCGATAAGGCCCTGCCCCCAACATCACTATATATCGAGGCTAATATGAATGTGATCATTAGACAATTGCTGCTAAAAAGGTTTAATTTCATGAATTGACCCTCCTCGTAAAGGATTAGCAATTCTTGGCCCCTAGCTCATTTATTTTTCATGGCTCCGCTGCGTACAACAGCGCATGTGTTCGCCCCCTCTCTCTAAATATCGATCTCGCACTTGTGCATTCCTTCATAGTCTCCCTCCACTCGGCCCCTCGCACCATCTTCTAGGCCCCCACCGGATTTTGCCACATGTACAATCTAGCAGACTCCATGGTTGAACTTAAGCATAATGCACAAACCTCAAAACAACAGTGGTTCTCTTTTGTTCTAGAATCTTCCGTATCATAACTGCCCAAACTTGTTTTCTAGTTGAATTGCCATTATTTGTTTTTACTTTATGCTTTATAACGCACAATTCCATGAATCATAAAATAGATTAAGGGCTTCTTTGATTCAAAGGATTATCAAAGGAATTTTGGAGGATTCTAATCATTAGGAATTTTTCCTATCTTGGTTGTTTGATTCGTAAGATTGTAAACCATAGGAATTTTTCCATATGATTCATTTGCACTAGATTTCATAGGAAACATCCCATCCACTCAAACCTCTTTGAAAGAATTCTGCGTTTTTCTATGCACAATCAAACACTCGTACAATCCTGTAGGATTCAAGACGACATTCCACTATAATCCCATGTTTTTCCTATTCACGCGTTCTTAGCTTTTTTATACAAACTAATTGATTTTGAATGAGATTAACTATAAGAATTAAATGAAGGGCTACATCACGCATATATGACTCAGAGCTTACATGCTATACTGTGGTATTTATTCATAATTTGGTTGCAAAATCTGATGCGGGCAATGCACGTGTACCTTACTAGTACTGCGAGTATGTGCAAAACACGTAAATTAGAATACCAATGGCACGCTACACAGTGTCTCTCTTACAGTTCATGAAGCCACGTGGCACATGTGGAGGCGTTGTCGCGACCTCCTTGCATGGATTGATCACAGTGACGTGCTGCTGGTTCCAGAAGAATGTACTCGTCCTCCCTGAGCCATACTGGCGGTACATGCACGAAGCGAAGATGTGCACGCACTCATTCCCTCGCACGCACATGCGGGTACACGGGCGGACGCAATTTTGTACCAAGATCCACCCCATGTGATAATTTGGCGTGTGTAAAGTCGTTCACCTCATTGATGGTCAATTAATACAGCGCATGCAAATTGAGTGGACGTGAGGGCGGAAGAAAGACATTATTACTCCATCACGGCGCATGCGAGTAGTTAAATCATGGGTTGCTAGTAGTACTTCCATTGGTCTCCTTCGTATTTTGTGCCAATTTTTTACAGTAACATAATATTTACGCATTTGAGCAGTGTAGTACTTGAAATTTATATTCCTCTAAACTCATCGGGAGCCGTTTCGGGCCTCGAAACCAAAACCAACAATTAATCTTTACCTTGTTCCCATCACATTCGAAAGGCTGCTCACACCTACTAGTACGTACCAAATCTGAACGTGTTCCCACTACTAGTGCTAGTACTTAGGTTATAAAAAGGGGAACTACCTAACCGAAAATTACTCTACCTTTACTCCTCATAAGTGCTTCTTCTTCATCCGTCGTTGCCATGGCCGTTGAGCAGAGCTCTAGGTCGAGAACTACTCGTAACAAGGGAGCAGCAACCAGGGCTGTGAAAAAAAGAGAGGGCTCGCCGCCACGCAGAGACCTCGAAAGATCTCTCACGGGCAGGCGATGGCTCCCAGGAGCGCCCTAGCCACGAAGGCGAACATGCCGAGCCGGTGGAGCTGGAGTCGTTATCCCTCGATGGCATGCCCGATCAGCTCAATAAGCACCTCAATAAGCAGAAGGAGTTCATCCAAGGCTTGACGGAGTTGCTGAAGGAGAGCCTCGACGACATGCCCGCTGAGCTCAATCAGCAGGGGGAGTTGACCGCCGGCTTGGTGATCTTCTTTGAAGAAGAGTATTGCCTCGGGAAGAAGGCGACGGCGAAATCCTGCGACTTCAGGAGGACAAGGCGAAGCTCTGCCACGAGATCGACCTGTTGAAGGAGAAGAACGCCGGCTGGAAGAAGCTGCATGAGAATAGTAGTTCCTCGATGAAGATGCTGCAGGCCCTCGTCATGGACCAGAAGGAGGAGTTGGCAAAGCTCCGCATCGAGCACCCGGCTGCTGTCAAGGTACGTAATGCGGCCGTGGAACAGATGATGAAGGCTCGCGTCGAGAAATCCCGCGTCATGGACAGAATGAAGAAGATGGCGGAGGAGACGCGCAAGGAGATGGAGGTCGTGGAGGCGATGAAGAAGCAGTTACGACTCCGCGGCGAATTAGATCATTTGGGGTGATAATCTTCCTTCTTCTTTTGCTGCTGTGTTTCATCTTTTGCTTCGGGTGTTTCGCCGCACGTGTCACGTTCTCTGCGAGGCATGAATAGAACAATGGTTTTTGTTTTTTGAGGGAATGAATAGAACAATGCTAACAATGAGATGACTAGCAAATTAGATCATTTTTATCGCCATATGGCACTTTGGGCTGCCGTGTTTAGGTGCTCCTCCGTCGTAGTACTACTCCAGTGGAGAACTTGAGTATACCGCGGTTCTTTGCTCCTCCTCGATCAGGTCGTCGGCGCATTTATACGAGCAGTCAAATCACAAGGCCCCGCCTTCCAGCAGTAATGAGCCGTCAAATCACAAAAGCCCTCGCCTCTCGTGAAACCGACCAAGCTAGACAGCCCCGCCCTCTAGCATTTAAAAAAATGTATACTTTTGTACAACAGTAGTATCGATGGATTGCGCCATGGTGCAAAACTTGAAATTAAAAAAAAGGTGGTACTACCTCCGTCTGGGTTTATTGGTCCCCATTATATTTCGTGCCAAATTTTGACCATAGATTAAACTAACAAAATGTCTACGCATGTCACCAAACATTATATTTTTTTAAACTATGTTCAAGTACGAATCCAATGAGATAATTTTTCTTGACATGCATTAACATTTTGTTAGTTAAATCCTTAGTCAAAATTTGACACAAACTACAAAGGAGACCTATAAACCAGGACGGAGGTAGTACATATAGAGAACGCTCGTCGCCAAATTATGAATATAGTACTATTAAAAAGGCTAGTCACAATAATGGTGTCCAGCACAACCCACCCCTCAAATAAAACTAAGCACCCTGGAATTCTTTGACAAAACTAAGCACCCTGAAATTCTTTGACAACTAAACTGCTGGCTATATGATGTTGGCCATATATATTGTACGTATATAATGTGAAGAAGCAGTGGTAGTACTATACCAACTAAAAGATGAAATGTAAGAAATACTAGTATGTACATCTTGAAGAGTTAAAGTAACAAGAAGAAACATAACATAGTTCTGCTGGGGCTCAAAGACAACACACCCCTCAAATTAAACTATGCACACCTGAAATTAAACTATGCAACTAATCCGTAGACACTGCATTAGAAGTTTAGAACCGCCATGAGCAACGACATCGCCACCTTACTCGAGTCCTCGTCCACGTCCTCGACTTCATCCTTGTCCCTCTTCCTCTTGGCCGATACTTCTTTGCTTGAACCGCCAACTTGGCTGTTGCTCTTCATCCAACCCTTGTACATATTGAAACAAAGGTAGCCATCCATTGCAGCGTACTGGATGTGGTCTATATCTAGTACATTCCGTTGCCATGCATGATGATGAAACATGTATGGAGGTTTCTCCAGTTTACCGTACGAAGGATGAACCATGGCTCCTGCAGGGTCAGCATTGAAGGCTGACAAGAGGACACCAGCCGATTCTTTTGGAGGTCGAAGATGTTGCCTACAACGAGGCCTATCCGACGCAGGACTTCTTTGTCGTTACCAAAGTCTACAGTAACGAATTTGACTAGGTTGCTCTCGAGGAAGTCCTTAAAATCCTGGCACTCAACGTCGGCATGGCATATGTGGTAGACCAAGCATAAGTAATGCACGCAAACCTGGATCACGGCGGGCTTCTTCCTCTCTTCGTCCTTTAGATCCTTCTCTCGTCCCTGCATCGTGGTGTACTCAACATCTAGCCCAGCGACCCACTCATCATCTGAGTCTTCGAACATGCATCTGAAGCGAGAAAGGCATCCTTTCACCGTCGCGGAAGTACGGGTGTAGATGACGTCGAACTCATCGCCGGTGATGGTTCTAACCTTGTACTCACCGCCGGTCGGGGAGATTTGGGACGCCATGGATTTGGGAGGAGGGTTAGGATTAGTGGAACTGCCGTAATGTGAATGGACGGGACGACTAGGAGCGAACTGCCGTAGTATTAAAGGACGGGGGGGCGAGTAGGCGCGAATCGCCAGCCGCGAACGGCAGGGGTAGTGGCTTTCCATTCTCCCATGATACGGGTTTCCGAGCCCTTGGATCTGAGATCGAACGGTTGCATGGCGTGATTCTAGACCTATGGGTGAATATCCTATCACGGAGGGTTATTACGCAAATTTTCAGCAACTTAGCATGCGACCGTTTGATCTCAGATCCAAGGGCTGCCAGCAGCTTGTATCATGGCCGCGCCTACCACGACCGTCACGTCGCTCGCGCGGTCGCGCCCTTGGAGATTTAACACGGTGCATTAGGCTATCTGATGTTGGCATGTCATACATAGTCATCACTTAGTCACTCATACTACAACAAGGTTGGCTATAAGGTTGGCTATAAGTGTATATTTTTTACTCCTCTCTATCTCTTTCTTCGTACTCCCTCCGTCCCATAATATAAGAACGTTTTTGACACTAGTGTAGTGTCAAAAACATTCTTATATAATGGGTTTCTGAGTACTAGTATTTATTGCATTTGCCAAGGAGTGACCTCTTCCAATGAAATGGTGTTGCTAAGTTTGCTTCATTTAATTAGCTAAGACTCAAAATTGTCTTTTCACCTAGGTACACGCGCTTAGCACCGTTTCTTCCTTGGGTCACCAAACTAGTCTCTCTCTTCTTGATTAACTTGCCACATCAGACTTTATGCCTATGTGGCAAGCTTAAGCACTGTAGGGAGCAAGTAAGTACAATAGTGCGCTTTACATGGCATTTTTGCATATGTGGAGGAAAGAGAGGCAAGGAAAAAGTGGAGAAGTGGGCTCTCATGCAAGAGCCAGCCTCTACTACATGGTGGAGCATTGGGAGAGGCACCTGTATGGAGGTGGTCAGGAATCGGGAGACTCACGCCGGTGTAGCGAGCAGTTAAAATGATAATGGCAAGTCAAATCACGGGGCCCCACCTGTCCTGCAGTAACTTGCTGTCAAATCACTGAGCCCTACGTTTGCAGCAGCCTACTCCCTCGTCTTCTCGCGTCTCTGTCGACCCGACTAGGCGGAGCTGTCCCGCCGCCTACCGGGCAGGGAAAGCCCCGCCCTCGACTTTTAAATAGTATACAGTATACTAATTTTGTATCCATGGATTGCGCCCGCGCCATGGAGCAAAGCGTCTAGAAAACGGCGGTACACATGTACGGAGTATACAGCACGCCCGTCGCGTTCGCGTCGCACCCCAGACGGTCGGTCGGTCTGGCACGCTGCTCTCCGAATGGAACGCGCGTCATATTGCGTTCGCTCACACATGTTGGACGGAAATTGAGAACCGACCATAGGCAAACTCCCCGGGCCTCCAAGTCGGGTGACTTAATAGAAGAGGGAGACGAGCGATAGTACTAGAGAAGTGTTGTACTACGTTGGTGCCTGGACGATCCCTGCAAGACACGGAAGATCGGTTCGTCCATGCATGTGACCAGACTCCAGCAGACACGCCTGGATTGGCTATCGTCTACATATCGTGCAGGCTGTGTTGTACATGGCTGTAGTTGTGGTGAGAGATCTAAAAAAAGGTTTCTTGTCATCTCGCAAAATTAGGTGTCATGTGCTTTAGATCACTGCGAGGGTTAAACAGCGACAACTGAGTTGGGCTAGTCATTGGGGGCACATGCACGAACAGTGACTACTCGGCTGCCATCTAGGTCAAGCCGGCTATGTTAATTAGGACATCTATCAACGGACCCCTTTTCTATGAGTTTATCTTTAATTTGAGCTTTGTTCCTCGTCTAGTTTGTCCGTCGGGATTCATGTTGTCTCCTTTGAGCAGTGAGGTTATGATTTCTTGTCATGTGACATTTTTTCGTGTTATATGTTATAATCCGGCGCTTCAGATCAAAATGACGACAACTGCGCCTCCGAGCCACGTGCATGAAGACTTCTCGACAGTCATTGACGAGGTCAAGCCGGCTCCGGTAGACAAAAGAAAACTAAGTACTACTCCACTATATAGGCAGGAGCCTCCGCGCTTGCTTGCTAGTGTTGCTCTCTTCACACTGTCTCGGCCTCTCCAGATCTAAACACGACAGTGGTGGCCACTCTCTCTCTCTCTCTCTCTCTCTCTCTCTCTCTCTCTCTCTCTCTCTCTCTCTCTCTCTCTCTCTCTCTCTCTCTGCTCACCACTGGTCACAGATCCAGCCGGATCCTCTCTGCCGAGGAAGGTGAGAAGGTACAATGTTCACGCGGTCGTCCTCGTCGACGGCTCTTACACCCACTGTTGGGCGCATCCCGATCAGCCTGCCTTGCCGTTCTCTCCCAAGCACCGCTGGCGAGGGAGGGCCTCCGACCCCTTCTTCCTCGCTGCCTTCGTGTGGGCAGATCCGGCCTCCCGCCGTCCACCTAGCGGCATTCCGGCGACCATCAGGTATAACTTCCTTTGAAACCGGCCTTGCTCTACTTCCCGAGCTCCTGACGTCGCTGCACTTGTAACTTTTACTATTTCTCAGGCCCCCTCGTAGATAGGATCGATCGGCTGTTCGAAAACCACCTAATTTTTTTACGTTTAAGAGGTAAAACTAGTTCATGCACACGAATCTAGTACTACTTGGTTCAAACAAGGAAGAAAGGGGTGGGGTGGGGAGGATTTGTTACCTGAATCTAGGACTTGGTCGAAAGAGGAAATAATGGGGCGAAAAGTAGTAGAGGCGGCTATCCAACTGGTCTCTAGGTCTAATAGGGAAATAAAGGGAAACGCAGTACAAACTCAATATACACCCGATCTATTGGTTGAAAAAGGAAAGAAAGTGGGGACTGGGGACAAGTCAATGAGTAAGTCCGACACTAGATTTGCTAGCCTCACACGGTATAAGGTGGATATAACGAACAAAAATGGGACCAACCCGGATATCCTGTTACGATGTTTGTTGCCCCGAGCCACTCTTATGTAATGCCACTTTGGTAAAATGTAGCGATCGCCGTTAAAAGTAAGGACACGTTAAACCAATGTTGTTTTCAATGTAATGCCTCCAGTAATATGAATCAATGGCACTTCTTTACATGTCCTGCTAAAATTTCCCATTAAGATAAGTTGGTTCTTTTCGTTAGAAATGCAACTGTCCTGGTCTGCCTACTCTCTCGTGCCCAAAGTAATGTCGTATTTAATGGTTGTCAGAGTTAATCCTAATGCCCACACTAATATCTAGCAATGCCACTTCTTTAGAAATTGCTACTGTCCTTGTAGGATTGCCATTCAGATAAGTAACATGCTTCTTTTCATTTGATGCATGTTTCATCACTTGTTAGTCACCCTCCTTTCCACCTTTTTTGTGCAAACAGAGATATACATTTCGCGCTCGATCTTAGTTGAACTGCACAAATGATATCCAAATTATAGTTGAGCATTCACTACTAGGGAAAACCTTATACACAGAATGTTACCAGTAGCGCTGTACAAAATCATACGCTACTGCTACTTAGTAGCAGCGCGCGTAAATAAACCGCGCTACTGCTATGACTTTAGCGATGCGCGTACTAGCAAAAAATCGCTGCTGCTATGTTTGAACTGGGCGCACATGGCTAGCCCAACCTAGCAGTAGCGCCAGATATCGCCCAGCTATCTGCTACTCTCCTTAGCTGTAGCGGCGCTTACGTGTAAGGTGCTACTGCTAACGGAAATAAAATAAAGTGAAAACAAGTAGAAAAGTAAATGAAAATGAAAGAAATAGAAAAAAGAGAAAGGAAAAAAATAAAATATAAAGAAAAATAAAAGAAAAAAGGGGAAAAGGTGAAAGGAATAGCAGTAACGGGTTTCAGGAAACGCTTTGTAGCTAACTTAGCTATAGCGCGTTTTCGGAAACGTGTTACCATTACGTTTCACTTAAACAGCGGTTTCCCCCCACCCCCCTGGCCACCACTCCCCAAATCCCTCGCCCTCGCCGCCGTCTCCCCAATTCTCCGTCGCCCCACTTCGCTGCCGTCTCCTGCCGGCGTGGACGCCCGCAACCTCACTGTCTCCCCCCAAGGCCGCCGTCATCCTCACCGCCGCCGCCCGAGGCCGCCCTCGACGTCACCGTCGGCGCCCTCCACCTCACCGCCGCCCGAGCCCGCCCTCTCCGCCCCTGCCTCCGTCGCCGAGCACCTCCCCGCCACCGTCTCTCCCCTCTCTGTAAGTCCCCCACCCCTCCCCCCACTCCTCTCTCTCTCTGAATTTTACAGAAAAAATTAGTAGAGCAAAAGTTTGTTTATAGCAAAAAATTTAGTTTAGAGCAAAGGATGTTAAGTAGTAGATGTTAGAGCAAAAATTAGTTTAGAGCAAAAAAATTGGTTTACAACAAAAGTTAGTAAGGGCAGTAGGGTTTAATTAGGGTAGATGCTGCTTGTATAGTATATAGTGATACTAGTAGATGTTAATTAGGTTAGGGCAATAGTGGTACTAGTAGATGTTAATTAGATGTTTTTGAGTTAGGGCACTAGAGTTTTGCTAGGTTAATTAGGTTAGTAGTGCTGCTAGTAGTAGTGGTACAGTAGGTTAATTAGGTGATGTTAAATGAATAACCTAAATGAATGAAATTAGTAGTTAACTGAAAAAATTCCTTTCATCATTACAGAGCACTAAAGTTAACTGAATTTTGTTCTATTAGTAGTTAAATAAATTTTCTTCTACACTTTATTTTTGAATTAGCTTGTGAAATTTGGACATGTGTTGCGGTGTCGAAGAGGGATATTTGAACACTGTTTCCAGGGAATGATGCTGAGTGGCCTATGTTTTGCCGGAATGTTGATTCATTTCTGTTCCGGCAAATTTCAGGTTCTCGATTTTTCCACTTTTTATCAAAGGTCATGCCGAAATTTTTCGTGAATTTCGGCATGACTTGTGCTACAAACTAGGACATATCGAGTGCCCGGGATTTGCCGCACCAAGAAGAAGTCAACATTCCTGCAAAACAATAGGCCTTTTTTATTTCATTATTCATTTTATTAGGTCTAGAATTAATTGACTAGATTTAATCATAGGAAACATGGCTAGCAACGATGAAGGACAGGGTTCTGGTGATTGCGACAATGATGAACGACAGGGTTCTGGTGATCCCCCGAACGTCTTCAAGGTTTCCGGGGCCAGTGTCGAACCGGGCCACGAGAATTTGCCTCCTCCAATACTACTGGTGGATGATGAGGAGACACCGCGGCGGCTTGGTGATTGTTGCAATGGGTGGGTCTTGTTGTGGTCAAAGAGTCTGCTTCTTCTGGAGGCGGTCGGGAGCACACCCACGAGCATGCAGCCTCACCAAGGTATGAACATCAACACCCCACCTACCCAATTAGCGTCAGGTGTCGGGTTGGGTGATAGCGGACGGGGTAAGGAGGAGGCTCCATTAGTCGCTGATGACGTCGCCATGGATGAGGATGAGGACGATGGTGGCGCTGAACAGTATGTCTATCTTGGCGCCTCCTCGAGGTTTGAGCGTCATGAGTCGGTGCCTGAATTGCCGTCTCAACGTATTATGGACGACCTTCCGGTAGTAAAGAAGTCTAGGAAGAGAGCGAGGAAAGGCAAAAAGAAGATTCTATGATCCGGCCGCCTCGGCAGCCTCGGCTTGAGGACCGTCTGAGATAACCCGATGCGGATAAATGGCATATCGGTCAACCAATCCTACACCGCAACAGCGCTAGGGGTCAGATTCGGCGATCTAAGGAGACTTCATGACGATGTGCTGCAGGTAGAGAAAGGCCTCATCGCCTCGAAAGATCCAGGATACCCACTCTACGTGGTTAACGTTCCGCGGCAAATGTCGTACATCGACAGCTTCCCCGCGGATAAGTTCTTCCTCCGATTCGATTACATATTCGACATGTTTCGCGTGAAGAAGCTAGATTTTACGTTTGTCCGCCTTTATGCCTTGCACATGAACTACATCATCGGGGTTGAGCAGATATATCATATCTGTGTCGCTGACCCGTGCTACATGCACGAGGGCTTCTTGGGAGTCTGCGCAGAGCATCGTGTATACGCGAGGGAATACATCGTCAATTTCATGCTCGCCAATAAGGACAAGGATGCGATTCTCGGGCCTTATCATCCCTTGTAAGTCATCCGCGCTGCTATCCTTCCTTCAATTTCAATCATACATTTGCACGGTGGAGGCTAATTAATTTGAGGTGTACTTATTTTGCGCAGCGGCGGGCGCGCCGTCCTCATCATCCTATACCCCCGATTCTCCCACGCTCTTTACTTGGACTCGTCGAAGAACATTCACAAAAAGGATTACACCCACATAAAGGATGTTCTCGACAGTGCTATGTTTTACTACCAAGCAAGGGGTGGAGAGGTCAGGGACAAGAAGAGAAGGGGCGGCAGGGTCGCCTTCGGCCATAAGACCAACTTCTGTTGCATCCAGCAGCTGAACGATTCTCTTAATGATGGATTCTATGTCCCACACCACATGCTGGAGTACAGACGGGATCACCAGAATCTTCGCATGTCACCTAGATCCGGCGATGCCCATATTCTGCAATGGGAAAAGAACGTAGGAGATATCGAGGATCATCGACTTCGAGCCGAGTTCTATCACATCCAGCGCGAACTTGCCCAAATCATCATGAAGGAGGTCGTCGGAAAAATAGGGATGTTCTACGAAGAAGGACAAATGTCGTGGGAAGACGTCCGAACACGGGTAGCCGCTCAGCGTCTCGACCTGAAGCCTTTCACTAGGCTCGAGGACTATCTCCCTGACATGGATGGATGGAACGACATGTTGGAGTGATTGTCGATATATGACAATGTGTCCATTTAATCCATACTTTCTGTATGACAAAACTTTGAGTTATGCACGATGAAACTTTATTTGTGATGTAATTAAACCGTCCTCCTCCTCGACTAGCGAAAATCACTCTAGTTAGGGCATTTTGGGGTACGATGAACTTTGTTATTTATGCTTATGATATGTTATTTCTATTTTTGCCAAGTCTGTCTCTTTCTGTTGCTCAACTATATATGTTGCATATCATCGACTCATGTGACGATGCAGGTGCATAGATCATCGGTGGTGAATAAGTGCTATGCCAGGAGTACATATACGACAAGTGGCCGGAGTGTGAGGCCTAGGTGTACCGGTTTCCGGTTTCCGAGTGACAGGCAGTAGTTAGTTTAGGTTCACGCTAATGCGAGAGAGGGATACAAACTCATGTACTCAAAGTGATAGCTCTTCTCGCGTATATCATTGTTTAGATGGATGACAATGTATTTGCAAGTAATCGAGACTTGTATCGCTATTTTCGAGATGATGACGAGAGACCACTTTGTGTTGGATGATGATTATGATGATGACATGATTTGATGAGACTAATTGTATGTATATGCTATGATTACATTTGTATGTGTATGATATGATAAAGATTATTGTATAAAGCCTATCCAAATACAAAACAAATACAAAAGCAAATATGCAGGAAAAACTAATAAAACTAGTAGTAGCGAGGGGGAAATTTAGCGATGGCGCCGCCTTACGATGGCGCTTCCCGGTAAACAGCGCTGCAGATAATATCAGCAGCGCCCTTTTCTAAAGAGCGCTACTGCTATTCGTGTATAGCAGTAGTGTGGGACAACAGCGCCATCTTGCTATCGTTAAACATGTAGCCTTTGTCCCAGCATCTTGAGAGGCCCAAAACCCGCGCTGCTGCTAGGCTTTTCCCTAGTAGTGATTCCAGGAGCTTCACAACCAACCTTGATGTTGCTCAATTTTATTGCAACTAATGAAGAAGAAGCTCTGTGGGTTTCGTTTTCTGATGGAAATGGAACCGGGGCTGGAGCCCTTTTCTTATAAAAAATTGAAGAAGCTGCTAGCTCACGGGACATTGCTTCATTTAAGGTGAACTGCACCAAAAGGTCCCATGAATTGAATCATCCATGTTGGTGACTGAAAAGAGCCGACTTGACATCCTAGTCTAAGCACCCCGCCCTCCATCCTTGCGGCCTTACGGTACACCTCGTTTGCCGCTTTGCTCAACCCTAGTGTCCTTGATAAAATGAAGTAATAATACAGATTAAAATAGAGCAAGTGTCATCTCTATCATTTCATTTCCAATATAGATAAAGAAAGTGCTTCTCTTTGTTAAAGTATGTTTCATCAACAAGTCCCATTGTTAATGTTTAAGCGTTTCTGGGGTGCTTAATTTTAGTTGATATGTACAAAAATAGAGATTTGAATGTCTCAAGGCGCCTCCTTGTACTACTTCTGTACACTGATGTTCATCACTGGCAGAAGGTGTATCTGGGAGACTTGGGACGATGTCCAGTATGAGGCGTCGCAGGGCCCATCTCGCCCTCGCAGCATGGCATACTATGATACTATCGCAATATTTTCTTCTATTTATTTTGTGTGTTTCATCAACTAGTGCCACTATAATATAATCACGCTTTTTCATTATCTATGCAAACAGGGTTATTCAGCTGCATTTTGGTGGAACTACACAAATGTACGTATGGAACCGGCATATATGCAGAGTGCGAGGTGTGCCAAGTAAAAATTACCGACACCAACCATGCTGCATGCACGCATTGGCATCCACCACCACCAGTGGGATGTGTGGCACTCTGTGGACGGATCTTTCTCGGCAACAAATCCTCTAACCAAATACTAGTAGCTTATATTGGCAGTTTTCTAGGGAGTACTCTTTTCTGAAAGAAGCACCAATCTATTTTTCTTTATTTGTACACTGTGTCACAACTTTGACCCAAAGGTACAGAGCTATTTTAGGGTGATTGGCTTAGTACTCGGAGAATGATTGTAAGCATGATTTTCATTAGCTGTCACACTGATTGTAAGCATGAGCAGGTGGAAGATTAGGTTAGTGCGAAGCTTACCTTAAACCCTACCGCCGCCCTTGAAACGAGGCGAGCATCGAGGGAACCGTGGAGAACGGCGGGGAAGCGACGTTGCGCCATCCAGCCTCCTCTTGTGGTGGGAGAACGAATACTCCTGTGGCTCCGGCTGGCTCTGCACCCTCACGAACGACACACCATACTCGATCGATTCATTATCCTCTAGGTGCTCGACCTTCGACCTGTACGCCCACCACCTCTGCCTGACTGTCGCCTCGGCTGAATCTGTCTGCTCCATCGCCCATAGGAGATACTCGATGAACTCGGAGGACAGCGGCGTGGCTGCCGCCAGGAGTACATGTACATCACCGCCCTCATCGCCGCCGTCTCGCTCTTTCGCATACATTGCCACATGGCCCGCACCATCCTCGAAATCTCCCACTCATTGTCAAACCAACTAAGGATCTCCTTCAACCTGGCTAACTTTGCCTGGTCACCACCGGCGATCTGCCTGATTCGCTGCTGCATCCTCTCCATAGATGTCCTTCTGTGCGGTCCGGTGCTAGCTTTGGAAGATGGGAAGAGAGACGGTGGTCTTGCAATAGAGAAGAGGGAGAGGAGAGGAGGTGGTCTTGGAATGGAGATGATGGAGAGGAGAGGAGGTGGTTTTGCAATAGAGAGAAGATCAGAAGAGGGAGAGGCGAGACGGTGGTTTTGGAATGGAGATGATGGAGAGGAGAGGAGGTGGTTTTGGAATGGAGATGATGGAGAGGAGAGGAGGTGGTTTAGCAATGGAGAAGATCGAGAAGAGGGAGAGGCGAGACGGTGGTTTTGGAATGGAGATGATGGAGAGGAGAGGAGGTGGTTTTGCAATGGAGAAGAGGGAGAGGAGGCGTCTGGCAGCGATTTAGGATTGGGTGAGAGGGCCGGCGCGCTGTGACTGGATCAAAATCAAAATCAATTTACCCTTCAATTAAGAAAGTGACCCCACATTAACTAGTCTCCCTTTAATTCTGGGTCATAATTGACCATGATTTTCGCACATAAAATATATGTTATACGTTGCAAAAAATAATATAATTTGAAAGTACATTCAGAATCTGAACCAAACGATACAATTTTTGGTGACATGCATTCACATTTTGCTTGTCAAATACAGTATGTGGTCAAACTTTGACCCAAAATCATAAAACAACAAAAAAATACTTCCAAGACCAGCGCCGCTCTTCTCCTCTTAAACCACCGCCGCTCCTCTCCTGTTCCAATCTAAATCCAGCGCTGCTCCTCTCCTCTTACATTTCAAAACCACCGCCCCTCCTCTCCTGTTCCAGTCGAAAACCAGCGTCCCTCCTCTCCCGTTCTAATCCAAAACCAGCGCTGCTCCTCTCCTCTTCCAATCAAAAACCACCGCCGGCGAGTGAAGGTGCTGTGGAGAAGTAGATCAATGGAGGAGTACAACCGATATGTGAGGATCACAGACAGCGACCCTGCAAGCTAGCTAGGATGTTGGAGATACAGTCTTGGTTTGACAACAAGGACCAACTAGCGGCGACGGCGACATCCATGGCCAAATATCTGCCACAGAGCAAAAAGGCGGCGATACTCCCGGAGGGAGTCGCGCCGGAGTACATAGAGCTACTCCTCTGGGCCATGGAGCAAACAGATTCACCGAATCCGATCGTGAGGGAGCGGTGGTGGGAGTATCGATCCTAGATGGAGCATCCACCAGAGATTGAAGGATCGAGCATCTACAAGGTGTCGTTTGTGAGGGTGTCCTGCGGAAGCGAGCCGGTGGAGTCTTCGTCCGATCGAACCCAACTGCAAGAGGAGAAAAGCAGTTGGCCCGACGACGCTTCCCCGCCATCGTCTCCCTCGCCGTTCACATCGTCTCACGGGGCGACTGTCTGTCGCCAAGGAATAGGAGGGGGCTGCCCCCCCCCCCCAGCCCAATAGTCGGGCAGGTTGTGAATTGTCAGGAGGAGCTTAGGGTTGTCAGTATTTGCAGGTTGTGAATTGTGTTATGTGTTCTGTATTTTGAGAGTAATTTCAGATATGAATGTCTTTTGAATTTCAGATTTGCAGTATTGAGCATATGAAGAATTTTATGAATTCTAGAGATCTATTTTTAGCACTTAAAAAAATGTAGTTTCATAGGAGTATAAAAGTGCAGACGAGAAGAAAATGCAAGTTTCAGTTTCAGATAAGAAAGCGCAAGTTCGATTCGAGATAAGAAACTGCAACTTTCAGAGGCGTAGCATTTATATTAACATGGCCTTTTCAAACAGGGTTAACATCATGTTGGAAGTTTTATTCATGGTCGAAAATGGAACTACCAGCCAGTTAACATCATCTTGATCAACATTCATGCATAGCACATCTTCATATGATGCGGTCAAAATGCCCACACAATGTCGAGTGTGTGAAACACAGAGAAAACGAGGGACGAAGTTTTGGCAAGTGTTGGACGTGGTTTTGGGCTGCCCCGTCTAGGCTTTCATTTTTACATGCGCAGCCCACAACCTCGGATGGGAGGGCCTGTTTGTATTTTCTTAGGGCCGTCATGTATCGACCGACCTATGGACCTCCCATCCGAGGTTTTATTTTTGGCAGCCCAATTTATGTATTTTTTTGAAGAAAACGCAGAGGTCTATTCTATTTTCCTATATAAGAATAGGAACGCCAGGTACAACTTATGTTTCCCTTCTAACTATATTATATATATTTAAATTATTTTATATGTTATTATATATTATTTTTATTGTCATCATATATTTAATAGATACTTACATATGTAAGAAAACAATATCCCACATCTTATTAACTTATAAAAATAATTTCTTAACAAATAAAATCCTGGATTGTTTTGGAACGAAAATCCTAGTGATTGTGTACAAAAGCTTGGTAAGATTTAAGGACGAATGTAATAATATCACTTATTATTTAAATATATTTATAACAAAATGCTCAGCCCTTTTTTTATTTTTTGATAACATTGCTGGCCCAACCCAATATTATAATTAGAATCAGCCCAGCAAAATCGTGTATTTCGAGAAAGTGCAAATGGCCTGTAATTTTTTAGAAAATAAAATAAATGGGCCACATGGACGCTACATTAATTCTTCACCCAGCCCAGCTAATGTCTGTAATTCAAAAAAAAATATCAAATTGACTGTAAATTCTACCGCGCAAAAAAAAGACTGTAAATTCTGAAAAATGGGTTGAATACGTGCCACATTTTTGGAGGCTGAAATGTGGGCCAATAGGTCGAAGCCAACGCAAGTCGTTGTCAATTTAGTCAACAAATGATTCTGACATGTTAGCCGTTGGATTTACATCCAACGACCGGCATCCATCTTCAATCACTAGTAGAAAACAGGGATTTCGTCCAGGCCAGTTTAGCCCATTAGTCCCGGTTCAATCCAGAACCGGGACCAATGGAGCTATTTGCCTTGATTACGTGAGCCCGGGGGCGGCCGGGCCACGTGGGCCATTGGTCCCGGTTCGTCCGGACCTTTTGGTCCCCGTTGGTGGGGACGAACCGGGACCAATGGTCTGGCTCTGGCCCACCACTATTGGTCGGTTGGTGGCATGAACCGGGACCAAAGGCTTCCGCTGGTCCGGTTCAAGCCACCAACCGGGGCTAATGGTGATGCCTATATATAGCCCCTCAGCAAGAAGAGCGAGCACCTTGCTCTGCTTTTTTACGCCGAGGGGAGAGGGCTTGGTGGTTCTCTAGCTCACCTCCTATGCACACAAGGTGTTCAATGGAATGCCCGAGCCACACTACTTAAGGTTTCTCCTCTCCAAGCTCGACCGTAAGCTCCATTTTCCTCAATATTTATCTAGGTTTAGCGGTCCGTCACGCCCGTCCCGTCTTCATCGCCGTCGATCACCAGCGCCGATCTCATCGCCGGCACCACCGTGGTGAGCCTCTTGTTCTTATCTTCTTTACGAAAGGAAAAATATTATTACTTGTTTGTTTAGATAGATACTTGTATTATTTTCTTACTTTTATTATTGCATCTTATATAGTGCGATGGTTTTGGTATCCGCCCCGTCGGCCCTCGTCACATCTATGATTCGGATGTGGTATATATTATCTTTTCATAACTATTGGTTCATTTATTGTTTATGAAAATTATGCCGACCAACGTGACATAGATTTTATTTATCTAGGAGGTTGTTGAACCGGAAATTCCAACCGACCCTATTGTCGAGAGGTTAAATTTAGTTGAAGAAGAAAACAATTTCTTGAAGGAAAAAATAAAAAAACTTGAGGAGGAGAAGATGATATTGGAGTTGCATGTTGCGGATGTCGCCGATGATCACAAGATCAAGATGGATGCAATGCGCTTGAAGATGAGAAAGATTAGAAAATATGCCATTCATACCGAGGCTTGGTATCATTATGCCGTTGGATCAGTTGTTACCTTGGTTGCGATTATGATCGTATTTGTTTTCGCATTGAAATGTTTTACATAGTTTCAATGTATGGTTTAATTAATTTAGATGCTCTGCAGAGCTTTATGTTGTTAGATGAGAACTATGTATGTACTTTGGTTTTTATATGATGATGAACTTCTATTAATTTGGTCACTTAATTATCTATTCATGATGTTCTGTAATGATTTTTGACACACTTAATTATATATAATGCACGCAGATGAACCGACAATGGATGTACGGTTGTGAGACACACCTCCGAGTACATTAAGGGCGTGCATGATTTTCTCGAAGTGGCTGAGGCAAACAAGAAGAATGGTTTTATGTGTTGTCCATGCCCTATATGTGGGAATACAAAGTCTTACTCTGACCGGAAAATCCTTCACACCCACTTGCTTTACAAGGGTTTCATGCCACACTATAATGTTTGGACGAGGCACGGAGAAATAGGGGTTATGATGGAAGACGGCGAGGAAGAAGAGTACGATGACAACTATGTGCCCCCTGAATACGGTGATGCTCTTGAACATCAAGATGCACAGACGATGTGCACGATGGTGCTGGAGCGGGCGAAGCTGCTTAAGATCAAGAGGAACCAGACGATGTGCCCGATGATGATGATCTCCGCCGGTCATTGTCGATGCAAGGACACAATGCGAAAGTCAAAGGAGAAGCTGAAGTTCGATCGCATGTTAGAGGATCACAAAAAGGGTTGTACCCCAATTGCGAAGATGGCAACACAAAGCTCGCACCGTACTCGAATTGCTGCGATGGAAGGCAGAGAATGATGTGCTGATAAAGGATTTGAGAAGCTACTGAAAATAATGAAGAAGAAGCTTCCAAAGGATAACGAATTGCCCGACGGTACATACGCAGCAAAGAAGGTCGTATGCCCTCTAGGATTGGAGGTGGAGAAGATACATGCATGCCCTAATGACTGCATTCTCTACCGTGGTGCCTACAAGGATCTTAACGCATGCCGGTATGCGGTGCATTATGATATAAGATCAGACGAGATGACCACGGTGATGTTGACGGCGAGCCTCCCAGAAGAGGGTTCTGCGAAGGTGATGTGGTATGCTCCTATAATACCACGGTTGAAACGTCTGTTCAGAAGCGAGAGAGCATGCCAAGTTGATGCGATGGCACGGTGAGGACCGTGAAGAAAGGCGGGAAGTTGAGAGCACCCACCGACGGGTCATGATGGAGAAAAATCAAGAGAAAGTACTGGGATGAGTTTGCAAAGGACCCAAGGAACGTATGGTTTGCTTTAAGCGTGGATGGCATTAATCCTTTCGGGAGCAGAGCAGCAATCACAGCACTGGCCCGTGACTCTATGTATGTATAACCTTCCTCCTTGGATGTGCATGAAGCGGAAGTTCATTATGATGCAGTTCTCATCCAAGGCCCTAAGCAACCCGGCAACGACATTGATGTGTACCTAAGGCCATTAGTTGAAGAACTTTTACAGCTGTGGAATGGAAGCGGTGTACGTCGTGGGATGAGCACAAAAGGAGAATTTGACCTAAAGGCGTTGCTGTTCGTGACCATCAACGATTGGCCCGCTCTCGGTAACCTTCGGAGACGGACAAACAAGGGATACCACGCATGCACGCACTGTTTACTTGACACCGATAGTATATACGGGAAGCTGCGGGAAGAATGTGTACACAGGCCATCGTCGATTTCTTCCGACCAACCATGTCGAAAGAAAGGCAAGCATTTCAAAGGCGAGGCAGATCACCGGAAGAAGCCCGCCATGCGTCACCGGTGATCACGCATTTGCTATGGTCAATGATTTACACGTAATCTTTGGAAAGGGTCCCGCGGACTAGCTGTTCGAATGACGCCGAGAATCACGCACCCATGTGGAAGAAGAAATCTATATTTTGGGACCTACCCTCTTTGGAAAGACCTAGAGGTCCGCTCTTCGATCGGCGTGATGCACGTGGCGAAGAACCTTGCGTGAACCTGCTAGGATTCTTGGGCGTGTATGGGAAGACAAAAGATACACACGAGGCACGAGAGGACCTGCAACGCTTACGAAAAAGAGGGCATGCCTCCGAAGCAGTATGAAGGTCCTGCACGCTACGCTCTTCTGAAAGAAGAGAAAGAAATATTCTTTCAATGCCTGCTCGATATGAAGGTCCCGATTGGCTTCTCGTCGAATATAAAGGGAATAATAAATATGCGGAGAAAAAGTTCCGAACCTAAAGTCTCATGATCGCCACGTGATTATGACGCAAGCTGCTTCCGGTTGCATTGAGGGGCTTCTACCGGGAAAAGCGTCCGATTAGCCATTGTGAAGCTATGTGCATTCCTCAATGCAATATCTCGAAGGTGATCGATCCAGAAATCATACCAACGCTAAGGAGTGATGTGGGCGCAATGTCTTGTCGGTTTCGAGCTGGTGTTCCCACCATCCTTCTTCAATATCATGACGCACGTCCTAGTTCATCTAGTCGTGAGATTGTCATTACGCGGGCCCGTATTTCTACACAATATGTACCCCTTTGAGAGGTTCATGGGAGTCCTAAAGAAATATGTTCATAACGCGCTAGGCGAGAAGGAAGCATCTCCATGGGCCATCAAGCGAGAGAGGATGTCATCGGGTTTTGTGTTGACTTCATTCCTGGCCTTAAGAAGATAGGTCTCCCTAAATCGCGGTATGAGGGGAGCCTGATTGGAAAAGGCACGCTTGGAAGAGACTCAATAATATGCGAGGGACGGATATTCTTGGTCTCAAGCACACTACGATTCTCTGAACTCTACCTTGGTGACCCGTATGTCGATGAACACAAGAAACGGTCTGCGCTCCAAACACCCTGAGCAAAGGCGGTCTGAATCGGATTACATGTGAACACATCGGGACTTTCAGCAGTTGGTTGGAAACACGTCCCAGAGGTGACAGCACTGTTTGTGATGAGCTGTACTTGTTGTCCAGGGACCATCTTCGATTGTAATGATTTGGAAAGGATACGAGATAAATGGGAATACATTTTACACGATTGACCAAGATGAAAAGAGCACCAACCAAAACAGCGGTGTCCGCTTTGATGCAGCAACCGACAAGGAAATGACTCATATTATGGTTACATAGTAGACATATGGGAACTTGACTATGGAGTAGATTTTAAGGTCCCTTTGTTTAAGTGCAAGTGGGTCAATCTGTCGGGAGGCGAGTGCAGGTAGACCCATGATGCGGAATGACAACAGTGGATCTGAAAAATCTTGGGTACACTGACGAACCGTTCGTCCTAGCCAATGATGTGGCACAGATTATCTATGTGAAGGACATGTCTACCAGACCGAGGAAAAGAAAAGATAAGGAAGCGAATACATCATACAATGAGCCAAAGCGCCACATAGTTCTTTTCAGAAAAAGGGACATCCACGGGAGTGGAGGGCAAGACAGACATATGCGAAGTGTATGAAAAGTTTCATGAAATTCCCCTTCAAAGTCAAGGCTGACCCAAGCATCCTGATAAACGATGAAGATTATCCATGGTTACGGCGCAATAAGCAAGCGACACAAGCGAAGAAAAAGTGAAGACTTTCTCCCGAACTATTATGATGATACCATGCCAACTTTGTAATGCATTTAGTATGATACCATTGTCCGCTTTTGTACATGCACATGCTATGCCAACTTTTTAGAGTTCATTTGAAAACTATGAATTTGAAAACCTCGCCAACCGAAGGGCGCTCACACCGGTTTATAAGCCCGTCCCTCTACACACCGTTTTGTTGTAAGTAGAAACAAAATAAAATAAATAAAGCAACAAAGAAAACAAAAAAAGTGTTTTCAAATTTGAAAACTAATGGCACTAACAGAAAGTTTATAATTTTTCTAAAACTAAAAGCAAAAGAATTATAAATAAAGCAAAAAACAACAAAAACTAAATAATGCAGAAAACATAAAAAAACTGAAATAAAAATAAAAATAGCAACAATAAGTATTTTGTTGTAAGTAGAAACAAAATAAAATAAATAAAGCAACAAAGAAAACAAAAAAGAGTTTTCAAATTTGAAAACTAATGGCACTAACAGAAAGTTTATAATTTTTCTGAAACTAAAAGCAAAAAGAATTAAAAAATAAAGCAAAAAACAACAAAAACTAAATAATGCAGAAAACAGAACAAAAAATTGAAAACAAATAAAAATAGCAACAATAAGTATTTTGTTGTAAGTAGAAACAAAATAAAATAAATAAAGCAACAAGGAAATCAAAAAAAGAGTTTTCAAATTTGAAAACTAATGGCACAAACAGAAAGTTTATAATTTTTCTAAAACTAAAAGCAAAAAGAATTAAAAAATAAAGCAAAAGACCAAAAGAAAAATAAACCAAAACCAAAATAAACTAAATAAAGCAACAAATAAAACAAGAAAACAAAAAAAAGTGCCACCTCGGGCACCCACTGCCTGAATACGACTAGAAACCCTACCATGGGCCAGGATTCAGGCCCGCGGGTGGCCCAGTAGGCCCACAGGCACATATTGCACGTTTAGGCCCGAAAGCCTGCTTTAGAGAGGAGCTCGAGAGGGAAGGCGCACCGCACCTTATAAACTGGTGCGGCTCCCTCTCAACTAGCGAGGTGGGACTAAACATTTGGCGCGGGGCAGTACAAGGCCTTTGGTCCCGGTTGGTGCCACCAAGGGACTAAAGACATTGGTCCCGGTTGGTGCTCTGAATCGGGACCAATGCCTTTAGTCCCGGTTGGTGCCACCAACCGGACCAAAGGTCGCCGCTCCGCCTTTGGGCTGCTGAAAATTGGCCTTTGGTCGGTTGGTGGCACCAACCGGGACTAAAGTAACATTGGTCCCGGTTTGTGCCACGAACCGGACCAATGCACTTTCTATATATACAGGACTTGTGAAAATTTCACATCTCCTCGCCTCCCTAGCGATTGCCCCGCCGCCAGTTGCCCAAATCGCCACAAGGCTCCTCGTCGCTGCCGCCGCCGCCGCCATCCCGTCTCCCGTGCCCCTGGCGCCCGAGCCCACGCCCGGCCGCCGCCCGTGCCCTGCCCGTCCCGAACGCACGCGGCGCGCCTGCCCCCAGGCCGGCCCGCCGCCCGTGCCTGCCCGTCCCGAGCACGCATGGCGCGCCCTGCCTGCCCGCCCCACCATTGTCGCCGACGCCCGCCCCCACTGCCGCCCCTGCCTCGACGCCGCCCCTCCTCCCCGTTCGGTCCGGCTCCGGCGACCCCCTTTCCTCCCTGTCCCCTCGATCCTCTTCATATAATTTTTTTTCATATAATTTTTTTTCATATGCATATGTTGATTATATGGATGGATGGATGATTATATGTTCATTATATGGATGGATGGATGATGTATGTTTTTTCATATAATTTTTTAGGCAGATTTTTAGATTTTTAGGCAGATTTTTAGAATTTTTGTGTATGTATGTTATGTTTATATGTATGTATGTATGTTCATATGTATGTATGTTTATATGCAAAGCATATGCAAAGAAAATGTATGAATGGTCATATGCAAAGAAAAATGTATGTATGGTCATATGCAAAGAAAATGTATGTATGTATGTTCATATGAAAGAAAAATGTATGTATGTATGTTCATATGCATATGCAAAGAAAATGTATGCTCATATATATGATGATATGTTCATTTAAAAAGGAAAATAAGAAGAGGAAGAAAGGAGAAGAAGAGGAGAGGAAGAAGAGGAGAAATAAATAAGAAGAGGAAAAAGAAGAAAAGAAGAGGAGAAGAAGAAAGGAATAGAAGAGAAGAAGAAAAATAGAAAAATTCTATTTTTCTTCTTCTCTTCTATTCCTTTCTTCTTCTCCTTTTTTCTCTTCTTTTATTAAGGCCGTTGTATATGTATCGAGGGTGTCGAGGATCGCCGAGGATCGAGGGTCGGGAACTAGGGTAGAGGGTCGAGGGTCGTTAAGGGGTCAAGGGTCGAAGGTTTCAGTGGTCGAGGGTTCCTATAGTGTCAAAGTATTGAAGAAATCCATGGCTTCATCATTAGCCGGAAGTAACCATGGCATGATGGTACGAAGTCCTCCAAAGTTGTTACGAATGGAGTCTCGGATAGGATAATTTGCCTTTTGTATGCGAATCTCAGCAAAGGGCTTTCAAATAACGATATTCGGAAGGTTCTTGCTGAACTTTGTACCAGAAAGTGAATTATCCTATCCGGGACTCCTGCATCAACTTTGGAGGACTTCGCACCATCATGCACCTGTTATTTCGCCTAATGATGAAGACATGGTTCTGCTGAACTTTGACACTAGGCAACCTCCCAACCCCTCGGCGATCCTCCACCCCTTGACCTCGACCGCTCGGCGATCCACGACCCTCTACCCTACATGGCGCCGATGCCCACGTCACTTGTGGGACATAGTTGTAGTGTTCAACGCCGACCCCCTCCCGATAGCTTCAACACGTGGGGGGGGGGGCGATATTACCCCCTCCTAGCTTGAAGCGTTCTCGAGGCCACCCCTAACCCTTGAAGCGTTGTCGAGGCCACCCCAAACCCTAGAGAAGCAGCGTCGAGGCCACTAATATGATTCCTTATTGTGATTAGCTAGCTAGTTCTACGTTTGCCACTAATATATCCATATCTGTCATGTTTGAATAATACTTGCCATGTTGTAAAAAAATTGTAGAAACTATGGACACCACCGAGACGAAGCACAAGAAGCGTTGTTGAGGGACATAATCGTACAAGGAAGTGATGTCGTCTCCTCGATGATGTTTCTCAACGTCAACGATGGTCTGGAAGAAGAGGGTGAAGAAGCAGCTGGCTATGATTTACATGGCTCCGATGACCCAATGTCGGTGCAAGAAGGAGAGGGTGAAGAAGTAGACCGTGAGGACGGCTCGGTGATCACCAAACCGAAGTTCGCCAGGTATATATATTAGTTAAGCCTATGCTGACTAGCTCTCGCCTTTGTTTTGGTATGTACACATATTAATTAACTCTCGTCTTTGTTCTTTTTTCTAGCCCTCCGGATCGAGCACAACTTCGGTAAAGAGACGAGGCCCAAGAAAAAGTTGAGCTCGGATGAAAAGTTTGAGATCATAGAAATCGCGCGACGGCCAACCGATTGAACCCTACCGGACAAAGAAGGCATTTGTTGCTCGGTGCGGGGTTACGGTTAGGGACAAGATCCCGATCAGCATCCACCAATGGTATAAGCCTAAGAACGAAGACCCTGAGG
This sequence comes from Aegilops bicornis, assembly GCA_021605145.1. Lineage (NCBI taxonomy): Eukaryota > Viridiplantae > Streptophyta > Magnoliopsida > Poales > Poaceae > Aegilops > Aegilops bicornis. The sequence continues at coordinate 664,541,046 of CM038669.1, read as the reverse complement.
TGTCTTGTGTCAATGATATGCAGAAAAATGATCTTTGGTCTGAGCTGAAGTCAAATTTTACCCTGCCGCTAGAGGATGATCCGGAGAAGCCAGTAATAGAGCCATTAATCAAGTCTTTTGCTCTTAAGAAGATGGCAGAACTATTCAGGAATTGGAAGAAAGAACTCAATACGTATGTCGAAAAAAATGAGACACCAGAATTCAAGGGCAAATATGAGAAGATCAGAGATGACTGGCCCGCATTTGTGGCCTACAAGACATCGGAAAAGAGTAAAAAGATGCCGGCGACAAACAAGATAAATGCTGCGAAGAAGAAGCTTCACCATCGCACGGGTCGTGGCTACCTCAGAGCCCGACCTAAGTGGGCCAAGGCTGAGATTGATCTGCTTCATAAAGGGAATGAACCAGAGACAATGAATCGCCAGACCGCTGCGGACTTGGTTCTTCGGGGCGGCGGATCCTTGGACCCTATAACAGGGAAGTGCATTTGGACGGACGAACAATTGGACATACCACCAAGAGGCTTAAGCATTATATCGAAGCGGCACAGCAAGGGAAGTTCGTTCTGCACAGGGAGAAGGACGAGCTCACAATGGCCCTCGGGAATCTCGAGCACTCGGACGGACACGAGGCACACCAGCTCCGCTTCGTGGAAGGCTGGATTTCGGACGCAGGGGTTACAAAACCCATGAGAGGAGGAAGAAATCGGAGCAGAGCCTAATGCAGGCGCTGCACGAAAGGGTAATGGGGCTAGAGGAACGAGAAGAGGAACGAGAAGCAGCAGATCACAACAAACGACCTGCGAAGCTTCCCCGGTTACCCCGCCATCTCGGCGGAGAAGCAGCGTGGCTTCCACCGAGCTGCTTCAGCCAGAGCAACATGCCTTGACGGCCTCGCCAGCTATCCCGTGGATGCTATCACGGATGCTGAAAATTGCCACCTTATGGCGCAATGGAGCAATTTGAAGGTCAAGGCGGCTGTTGGCTCTGTTTATCCTACTAAACCCGACTCAACTTTTCACCGCCGGCCGATTCCAGAAGGATATGCTAAGGTGATGGTCGATGAAATAACGGAGGGATTTGAGGACCTCGGCTTGACCACCCTACGGTGAAGGGGAGTATCGGTTGGGTTCTGCTCAAGACTCCATGCCTATGGCGGAAGGATCTCATCAACCTTCCGAACTGACGCCTCCCTCCTCCTCCTCCTCCGGCGAGTCAGGCACTCCGCCTCCACCGCCTCCTCCTCCGTGAGTGACGATCAGGGCACTCGGCCGGCTCCTTCTCCGGCGTGGCGGCACTCCGCCTCCTTCTCCGCCTGCACTGGCGCGCCCGAGCAGCCAGCCTCCTCCTTCTCCGCCTCGTCAGCAAGGGCGGAAGAGACCCGCCGCCGCTCCGGCTGCTCCGGTGCGTCGTAGTCCTTCTCCTCCGCCTCGTAAGCAAGGAAAGAATACATACGCTTCGTCTGCTCTGCCGGCGTCTAGCAGTACAGCCAAAGGCGGGAGGAGATACAGATTCGGTCTTTCTCTCAAGACTCGGAGAAGTTACCGTCTGAGGAGCGAGGAGGAAAACGCGAAGATCGCGCAGAGACCAAGTGGATGACTAGTTTCAAGGGTTGAAAGCAAAGAGACATCCACCTCCGGAGGAGAAGGTAGATCGGTCAAAGCGAAGCACTCGCTGCCCCGACAAAACCACCCAAGTCTCCGCCGAAAGGCAACTATGAGCGCATTATTGGAAAGGCATTTGCCAAAGCGGAGAGGTCGGGAAGTATTGTCAGTGATCAAAGGATGAAAGAACGACGAGCTGGGAAATAAATTGCCCAGCTCGGCGAACAAGCGAAGCAATCGTGCCCCCCGCTCAAGGTGCCTGCTAGCGACATCATCGATCCGAGGATGGTGCCCGGTTATGGCAATCCTGCAGATTACACCTTGACGATGTACATTATGATTTCTTGGAGGTGCAGATACAAAGATATGAGTACGGGAAGCCTCTCGTCAAAGATGAAAGCTCTCTATCAACGATGATGCGAAGATTAGATGATTGGTACATGAAAACCTGCAAAGAGTCTGAGGGGAGGAGTACTTTGTATGTGAGAGTTAAAAAGGAGCATGACCTCCTTGGAATTGAACTGTTGCCTATTTCATTTGAGGAGTTCTATCAGTTTTTCAATCAATTGGCCCTCGATAAAGCAACGGTCACCTGCTACTGTCTGTAAGTAGTACTACTTCTGTCATTAAGTATCTCTATATAACTCAGCTCTTTCATTGCATGTATTTATAAATATCCTCACTATATTATGCAGATTGAAGATCGCCGAAATGAAGAAAAGACAAGTGGGTGATATTGGGTTCATTAACACATATCTCATAGATGCAAATGAGGTTAAATATCGTATGGATTTAAAACCGAGGCCAACTTGCTACGATCGTTGGAAATAAATGAACACAAAAATATAATACTCTTTCCTTACAACTACAAGTGAGTGTTACTGTCTTGTGGCATATTCGGTTTCCTTATTAGTCCAGGTTATAGTAATGTAATATTGATGAGTTATGCATGCGCAAGCGCAGCTACCACTATATTCTCCTAGAGATTAAGCTTGAGCAGGAGTAGTAATCGTCTTAGACTCGAGACGAAAAGATCCCAAGGAGTATGCGGACATGACTGAAATGCTCGAGAACTAAGTCCAATCGATCATTATCCACCATATCAGCAACTTTGTTCATTTCTGATATCAAGTAATTGTTTTCTTTGTATGGCAGGGCTTGGGGAAAATTCACCAAAAAAGCTCCGGGACTACTGAAGAAGCTGCAATTTAGACACCAAAGTAAGTACTATATAGTAGCATATTCCACGCGCATCTCCTAGTGATTCAAGCGCTAGTTTCATCAATACCATTTAGAATGCTTGCTAATTATCAGTTTGATTGACCTCTGTTTCTTGTAAAGTGGTTGTGGCAGGAACAAGGGAATGATTTACGTGGATACTACGCTTATGCAGTCCATCCGCCACACGACACTGTGAGAGGGGCTACTCCGACAAACAATATGAAGTGCGTAAATAAAAATATTCACAATTTTATTGTATTACCATCATTTGTGTTGAGTTTCATTCATTCATATATATATGTATTGACCCCCTTCTTAAAATTAGATGTTTCGGATGCGGGATGAACTACTAGCACCAGATCGCCTGCGACCAATTCAAGAGGAATTGGCGGCATTCTTTCTTGACCACTTGATCGCTGAAGACGGAGAATACTATGTGGACCACGCGTCCGTATTGTAAAAGATAATTATTGTATATATGTAGCCGGTAGTGTCGGATAGATATACGAGAACTTGTTGTTAGACCAATCTCTCGGAGAAGGAGAGGTGGTCGATATCACTTCTCTCTGTATGCATATATGTTCATGACGATCTTCTGTTTGCTTAATTACTAGCTAGCTAGCGTGTCTAGCTAGTCCTCTCTATACGTATGTATAGTACGTAGCGTCGATAGCACAATATATGAAACACCTAAATTAATTAGCTAGCTATAGCACAATATATGAAACACCTAAATTAACCCCCCAACCCCCCCCCCCTTTTCAAAAAAAAACAAAAACCACAGCCATAGAAATGCTGACGCGTGGATGCCTATTAGTCCCGGTTGGTACCACCAACCGGGACCAAAGGCCCTCTGCTCGGGCTCTGGGACAGGCCACGTGGAGGCCCATCAGTCCCGGTTCATTGAACCGGGACTAAAGGGCCAGGGTATTAGTACCGACCCTTTAGTCCCGGTTCATGAACCGGGACTAAAGGCCCTCACCAACCGGGTCAATAGGCCCCTTTTCTACTAGTGAATCTCTCGTCTTCTTCTCCAGCGCTGCCGGGACCACCTCCCGCCTGCTGCTGCTAGCAGCTCTGCTTAGCACGCTTCGCTATGAAGCGCTACTCCACCGTTGGCCAGGCCATCCCTCCACCACTCCACACCTCCTGTTCTTCTCCACCGACTGCCGAACCACACCGCACTAGAACCAGTTAACCCTCGTACACCTCTCCGTCTGCGACTCTACTCCCGCGTCTTCCCATCTCCGGCTCGTTGTTGTCCGGGGCCTCGCCGTCATCCACCACCTTGGATGCGCTCGGCGCGGCGTGGTCAACGTGGTCAACGAACGACACCATCAGAAGTAGATTGTGCTTGGAGAGGCTGACAGCTAGGTCCACGACCGCACACAAAGAAATGCCTCCTTATTACGCGAAAAATAATGATTCCTCCACCTGACATCTGGGACCCACCGGAAGGGCCTCTGTATTTCGTGAAAAAAAACGTGCCCCCCGCTGACTTGTCGGACCCACCAGCTATCTTCGCACGCAAGGAAGTGCCTCCTTATTACGCAAAAAAATGAATACTCCCCCTGCCAGCTGGAACCCAGCATACTGGGAGGCTGACTTGTGGGTCTACCAAGTTGATGGGGACGGAGGGCTTTGTCAACTTAGTCAATATGAACGATTCTAGCTCCTGTTACCGTACGATGTTCATCCAACGGTTGTAGTGCTTCTTCAACCTCTGGTCTTCTTGCTCCAGCCGCCCAAACCAGAGTCGGTCGTGTCGCGTGCTCCTGCCTCCCGTGGCCGGCTGTGATGCCGCGGAGGCCTCACCGCCCACTACTACTCCCACCACTGGCCAGGCCATCCCTCTACTCACCCACACCCCCTGTTATTCTATGGTGACAGCAGCCTCACACCGTAGCCGAACCAGTGAACCCTCATACTCCTCTTCGCGTGGGCATCCACTACTACGTCTTCCCCGGATCCGAGTCGTCCCCTTCCTTGGCCTCGCCGTCGTCCACCGCCGTGGTGCTCTCGGCACGGCGTGGTCAACGTGGTCAAGGAACGACTTCCATCGGACATGGACTGTACGTGGAGAGGCTGACAGCTGGGTCCACGGCCGCAGCAAGGAAGTGCCTCCTTATTACGCAGAAAATAATGATTCATCCACCTGACAGCGGGGACCCACCGGACGGGCCACCGTATTTCGCAAAAAAAAAGTTTCCCCCTGACTGCTGGGACCCACCAGCTACATCTTCGCACGCAAGGAAGTGTGTCCGGGAAAAAGCGATTCACCTCTCGATCACCGGGACCCACCAGCTACATCTTCGCACGCAAGGAAGTGCGTCCGGGCAAAAAACAAAACGATTCGCCCCCCTGACTGTTGGGACCCACCAGCTACATCTTCGCACGCAAAGGAAGTGCGTTCGGGCAAAAAAAACAATTCACCCCTCTGACTGCTGGGACCCACCAGCTAAATTTTCGCACGCAAGGAACTGCCTGACAGTCGGGACCCACCTGGTCGAAGCGTACCTAGCGTTGTCATTCTGGTCGCGGACATGTACGTACATATATACTGGTCGATGTAGAGGCGCACACGTGTCATAGTAGAGGCGTGTACGTGTCGTAGTAGAGGCGCGCATGTAGCATGTACACGTACGTACAGCGGCCAGGGTGCAAGAAAGAAAATACGGCCACGTACGTACATACGGGCGGGGTCTCGAACGCCTACTCGCGCATACGTACATGGCTGGGTCGGAACGGAGAAACAGAGTTGTCGTCGTGTTCATGGGGAGGCAACGGAATGCGTCGTGTTCATGGGGAGGCAACGGAATGCGTCGTGTTCATCGGGAGGCAACGGAACGCGTGGGAGCCAACTGGCTTGGACGGAACAGGCGATGGAAACGAGGCCTGGCGTACCGCAGAACGGAGGAAACGGCCTTGTGTTTGACTGGCCACGTTCGGAACGGGGTCCTGTTGATCGGGAGGGGTATGGCGTACCGCAAAACAGAGTAAACGGACCTCCTACGGTTGAAACGGGGGTCCTGTTGATCGGGAGGGGTGTGGCGTACCGCAAAACGGACGAAACGGACTTGTGTTGGAGCGCTAAGGTCGAAACGGGGGTCCTGTTCATCGCGAGGGGTGTGGCGCATCGCAAAACGGACTCCACGGGATATTGTTCATCTCCACCATCGACCTCCTCCAGCCTCCACGGGCTACCGTCGACCTCCTCCAGCCTCCACGGGCTCCTGTTCATCCAGCCTCCACCGCCGCTTACTCCACCTGCCACTGTTCAACCACCCTCCACCGTCTCATCGCTCATCCAGCCCTCCACACCACGTGGTCCTGTTCAACCACCCTCCACCGCTTCATCGCTCATCCAGCCCTCCACACCATGGGGTCCTGTTCATCCAGAGGCAACGCCACGGCCGACCGCTCATCCAACCCCCCGCAACACTCATCGCTCATCCAATCGATCGGCTTGATTAGCAGCGTGAGCGGCGAATCGCCCATCGGGTTCGGATTAACAGCCATCGATCGATCGCCGGGTTCAAGAATGCATAGCTCGCAGCAATAGCTCGGGTTCGATTAGAGCCCAACGCCTCGCTTCGGGTTCGATTAGAGCGGCGCCTCGACACACTGCAGCAGCGTCGTGTACGAGAGAAACTCACATCGCTCGGCCCCCGACCTCCCAATGTAACCGGCAACTCCCCAAAATTTTCCTCCCCCTCGCTTCTACCACGGTTTTTTCCGTCATGGACGGCCCAAAGAATGTCATGCAGCTGCGTCTCCAGCCCGCACTGGACGAAAAGCCCATTTTCTGTCATGATTTTTGTCACAGAAGTAGGAGCCCACCACATCTATGATGATACCGGGTTTTGTCACAATTATCGTCATAGAAGTGTCATATGTATGACAGAAAAAAAATTCGTTCGGCCCAAAATGTCACGGATGTGTCTTTTTTTTGTAGTGATGCGCAGCCATGTGGAAGAAGAAATCTATATTTTGGGACCTGCCCTATTGGAAAGACCTAGAGGCCCGCTCCGCAATCGATGTGATGCACATAACGAAGAATCTCTGCGTGACCCTGCTTGGCTTCTTGGGCGTGTATGGGAAGAAAAAAGATACACCGGAGGCACGGGAGGACCAGCAACGTATGCACGGAAAAGACGGCATACATCAGGGTCATGCCAGCTATGCTCTTACCAAAGAAGAGAAGGAAATCTTCTTTGAATGCCTTCTCAGTACGAAGGTACCGTCTAGCTTCTCGTTGAATATAAAGGGAATAATAAATATGGCAGAGAAAAAGTTCCAGAACCTAAAGTCTCATGACTTCCACATGATTATGAAGCAACTGCTTCCGGTTGCATTGAGGGGGCTTCTACCGGAAAACGTTCTATTAGCCATTGTGAAGCTATGTGCATTCCTCAATGCAATCTCTCAGAAGGTAATCGATCCAGAAATCATACCAAGGTTAGAGAATGATTTGGTGCAATGTCTTGTCAATTTCGGGTTGGTGTTCCCACCATCCTTCTTCAACATCATGACGCACATCCTAGTTCACCTATGCGAAGAGATTAACGTTTTGGGTCCTGTATTTCTACATAATATGTTCCCCTTTGAGAGGTTCATGGGATTCTTAGAGAAATATGTTCATAACCGTGCTAGGCCAGAAGGAATCATCTCCAAGGTGCATGAAAATGAGCAGGTCATTGAGTTTTGTATTGACTTTGTTCCTGACCTTAAGCCGATTGGTGTTCCCGAATCACGGCATAAGGGCAGACTGGATGGAAAAGGCACGCTAGGAGGGGATCAAATAATATGTATGGACGGACATTCTCTCACTCAAGCACACTACACAGTTCTATAGAATTCCGCCTTGGTGGCTCCGTATTTGAAGGAACACAAGAATTTTCTACGCTCCAAACACCCGGAGCAGTCTAGCGACTAGATTACACGTGAACAAACAGGGACTTTCACCGGTTGGTTGCAGACACGTGCCATGCATGACGCCGCTATTGAAGATGACCTGTACTTTCTGTCCCAGCCAATATAATGACTTTCAAAGGGTACGAGATAAATGGGAATACATTTTACACGATCGCCCAAGATAAGAAGAGCACCAACCAAAACAGTGGTGTCCGCTTTAATGCAGTAACCAAGACGGGAAAGGAAACATATTATGGTTACACAGAGGACATATGGGAACTTGACTATGGACGTGGTTTTAAGGTCCCTTTGTTTCGATGAAAATGGGTGAATATGACACGAGGCGGGATAACGGAAGACCTGCAGCACGGAATGACAACAGTGGATCTCAACAATCTTGTGTATGCAGACGAACCATTCGTCCTAGCCAATGATGTGGCGCAGGTTTTCTATGTGAAGGACATGTCTACCAAGCCGAGAAAAAGAAAATATAAGGAAGCGAATACATCATACGATGAGCCAAAGCGGCAGATAGTTCTTTCAGGGAAAAGAAACATCGTGGGAGTGGATGACAAGATAGACATGTCAGAAGATTATGAAAAGTTTGATGAAATTGCTCCCTTCACAGTGAATATTGACCTGAGCATCTAGTTAAATGATGAAGATTGTCCATGGTTACGGTGCAAAGGGACACACGCGAAGAAAAAATTTCACACCCAAAGATCCCACTCTGGGATGTGACCGGCTTCACTGTCATCACTTTCTTCTCTAGTGCGTTTCTGGACTTATATATCGGGAAAGTCCCACTTTGGACAAACCGTAGGGAATCTTTGTAATAGTTAGGGTACTTATGTGTCTTGGCATTTGAAACGTGTACTTTTTGTTTGTTCAGTATGCACCATTCAACCCTTTCTGACATCATTTGCTATTTTTCATGCATTTACTGATTTTTTTGAGCTAAATGACCCTGAAATTGAAAAGCACTACAAATGAACTCTGAAAAGGTTGAAAGTTGGCATGTTATCATTAGTTCACCCACATATCATGTGCAAAAAAGTACAGAGGGTTACGACAAAAACTGGATGCACTTCGTGTACAAAATGGGCAATTTCTTTCGAAGTATCAGGATTTCGGACGAAAACTCATCTGTTACAAAGGCATTTCATTTTTTAAATAACCTAAGTATTACCAAATTGAATATAATGATAAAAGACACTAATATTAAACATAAGAAAAAAGAATCACTAAAAAATATATTTTTAAAGTTAAGTTATTCACAAACTAGTGATTCACACAAATTTCAAATAATTCAAATTTAATTAAACTATTCAAATTTGAAAACTACTGTCACTAACAGAAAGTTTGTAATTTTTTGTACCTAAGCAAAAATATTCACAAAGAAACTCTAAATACAGCAAAAAACAACCCAGTAATAAATACAAGATTTTAATAAAGCAGAAAAAACAAAATAAAAAAGCCCACCTACTGGGCCGCAGCGGCCTGCATACGACTAGAAACCCAACCTGTGGTTGGGCCAGGATGCAGGTCCGCAAGCCCAGTAGGCCACACAAGGCAGAGTAATAGAGTTAGGCCCAGAAGGCCTGCATTAGGGAGGAGCTCAATGCAGTGCCCGCGCCGAGGCTTATAAATAGGTCTTGGGGCTCCTCAACTAGAGAGGAGCTCACCCTACCAGATCATTTCACAGATGCAGATGTGCAGAAAGTCAAGGACGCTGCTCTTAGGAAGATGGCAATTGCATTCAGCAACCACAAGAAAACTATATGCGCCAAGTACATCGAAGGAGAAAAGAAGACTCCATAATTCACGGAACACTGGAGAAGCAAAGAGATCACTGGCCCACTTTCATGAAATTCAAGGAATCAGAATTATCTATGGAACGGTCGAGAAAAAACAAGGCCAATGCCGCAAAAAAAAGAGCAGTTCCATAGGCTGGGGCCAGGTGGCTATGCGGTGGCAATGCCTAAGTGGGATAAGTCTGAGAAAGAGATGTTGGCTGCAGAGGTCACTCCAGTTACATTGAGCTGGCCCCCTAGGTGCAGAACTTGGTTCTATCACTACTAGGGAAAACCCTATACACAGAATCTTAGCAGCACCGTGGCTCAAAAAGGAGCGCTGCTGCTAATTAGCAGTAGCGCGGGTGTGGAAAACTCGCTACTGACAAGTGTTTAGCAAAGAGCACGCCGGTGTAACCAGCTGCTATAAATATCGACCGGCGGTGCCCACCAAACTCCATTTAGTAGCGATGCGGTGCATGAGCCGCGCCATCGCTAAAGTTGTGGTAGTAGCGCTTGGTTTTTCCGAGGTCGCCGCTGCTAATTTTCAAATTGGGCACACTTTTGGTCCCGGTTAGCGATGGCGCTTGTGCCAAAGCGCTCCTGCTACTTTCTTAGCAAAGAGCGTGTTTTACGCCCAAGGCCATCGCTACGCCCACTTAACCCAAAATTCTCACTCTCCTCGCTTCATCCCGCCTCTTTTCCCCCAAATCCCCACTCTCTCTTCCCTGTCAGACCAGCCAAGGCCACCCCGACCCCCCGGCCTTCAACCCGGCCCCCAAGGCCTCGACCTGCCCTCGCCTCGACCCCTGACCCGGCCGCCTCGACCCGGCCTCGCGCTCGCCGACCTCGACCTTCGGCCTCGCCTCCTCTGCTTCCTCCTCCCAACCTCGGCCGGTCAAGGCGTGCCTCGCCCCTGCACCTTTGTAAACACCCTCCCCTCTCTCTCTCTCTCTGCTAGCTAGGGTTCTTCGGTTAATTTACTTAGGTTTTAGTTAGGGCAGTAGGTTAATTAGGTTATCTATTTAGTTATGAATTTAGCTAGGTTTTAAAATAGGACATAAATTTAGGGTTAAGCAATTGTAGTTAAAAGAAAAGGTAGCATTTAAGCAATTGTCCAAATCAACATCCCTTGTTAAAGCAAATTTAGGTAGGCTGAATTTATATGCAAATTTGAACTGGACATGTGATATGTGGATATGTCATGTTTTGGACATGTCATGTTTGGAATTTGAACATGTCATTTGGACATGTGATGTTTTGGTTCAATTTTGGTAAATGATCCGAGTGGCCTATATATGTTACGCCGGAATGTTGATTCATTTCCGCTCCGGTGAATTTCAGGCGCTCGATATGTCCATTTTTTTAGCAAAGGTCATGCCGAAATTTGCCGTGAATAAAGGCATGATTTGTGCTACATAGTTGGCATATCGAGTCTTTGGCACATAGATTTCTTTTTTATGTCATTTCTCATTTATTCATTCTTTTAGAAATAAATGAGAACACTTAATCATAGGAAACATGTCTAACAACGAAGAAACCGGGCCTTCTCGACCAAGATGCGCATTTAGATGGATTATGAGGGTGAACAAGAGTACCTCGACTATTTGACTGCTAAGCAAGGTTTGCAGGTCGGCCTCGATGATGGTACTGACGCCGACATCGACACCGACGGCGCCGACTGCATAGTTCCGCTCTCACTCATAGTGATAGCTCTTCTCGCGTATACCTTTGTTTAGATGGATGACGTTGTAGTTGCAAATATTCGAGACTTGCATGTATCGCTATTTTCGAGATGATGACAAGATACCACTTTGTGTTGGATGATGATTATGATGAGACTATTTGTATGTATATGCTATGATTACATTTGTGGTCTCAAAGGCATTTGTATGTGTATCATGATGACATTTGTATGTGCTAAAGATTCTTCTATAAAGCCTGTTCAAATACAAAACAAATATGCCAAAAAAACAAAAAAATACTAAAATTAGCAGTAGCGAGTGGAGAAAAGTTAGCAGCAGCGTGATAGTAGCAGTAGCGCGCACAGGAGAAGCGCGCTATAGCTATTAGCAGTAGCGAGCTCCCTGTAAGAACGTTGTTGCTACACTTGTATATCAGTAGCGTGGGAGCGCACGCGCTGTTTCTACGAGTTAGTTGTAGCGCCTTATTATTAGCGTCGGTCCCCGCGCTATTGATACACCTAGAACCCGCGCTGCTGCTAGGCTTTTCCTTAGTAGTGTATGCGCATGGGGCGGCGTTGGACCCGAAGACAGGCCAAGTTTCGAAGAAGGCATGTCTTAAAGGAGCCGAAGATAAGTTACTTGAAGCAATAGAAGATGCTCGAATGGGGGTGTTCACATCCAACAGAGAGAACGACGACCTTATGTGCGCCCAGGGAAATCCTGTACACCCGGGAAGAACACGAGGCAAGGGCGTTGTTCTGTGGTATGAGGGCTTTTCGGACTGGAATACCGACTATAGAAGTCGTGCGAGAAGGAAGATGGAGGAGGAGAAGAAGAGGAAGCTGGAGGAGGAGCAGAGGAAGCAGGAAGCAGAACGCCTTCAAGGCCAAGAATCAGTGCACGTGGAGCTGGCACTCAAATTCAAGCGGCAGCAGCAGCAGATCGACTCACTTAGCCAGGAAAGGGGGTCTCAGCAGCGGCAGCAGCTAGCGGATGATCCAGCATTGGATAGCACCGTCCCATCCATGCCGAGAAGCAGCCTGGGTTCCACCCTGGGTGACGCACTAGTGGATAGATACCCTGTGGATGACATCATGGAGAACACTAACTGTGAGCTACACTTCAAAATGAAGAACATATCCATGAAGGTGGCAGACGTCGTTGCTTATACAAATCCCCCCGAAGGAACCTTCCATTGCAACCCGATTCCAACCGGCTATGCTCGTGTCGTGGTTGATGAGGTGGTGGACCAATATTCAGGGCTAGAGCTTGAGATTCCTGGAGGTGACGAGGAGCACACACTAGGAGAGGCCATACATCGTATCATCCTATGGAGAAAGGATTGCATCATCTTTCGAAGGCCACTGACACCGCGTCAGTCGTCTCCTCCTCGAAGTCCGCCACCGCGTCAGCAGACTCCCGCTCCTCCAAGTCCGGCATAGTGTCAGGCCACTCCTCATGCTTCAACTCAGCCAACGCGTCAGGCCACTCCTCCTCCAAGTCCACCAACGCGTCAGGCCACTCCTCCTCCTCCAAGTCCGGCACAGCATCAGGCCACTCCTCCTGCTTCAAGTCCACCAACGCGTCAGGCCACTCCTCCTCCAAGTACAACACCGCGTCAGGCCACTCCTCCTGCTCCAACTCAGCCACATCAACCGTCTCCGCTGCCTCAGCAATCGTGGAAGAGAGCCTCCGCAGCTATGGTGCGTAGCGGTACAAGTCGAGGTAGTACAGGAGGTACAGGCGGAGGCAAGCGCTTTCAATATGGTCCAAGCCTCGCCTCTTCCGAAGAGGCCTTACGACATGACCGAGGCGGAAAACGAAGCCGGAGTGAGGGCCCAATTGGACGCCCATTTTGGACCGAAACCGCCACCGCCGCCAAAGAAGAAAGTGCCCGATAAAGTCGTTGACCACTTTATTCGTATGGCTGAAGCACCAGCTCCCAAGCCTGTTGACTCAGACTATGAGCGCCAAATCAGGAAGGCACATCGAGCAAAACAAAATAAGGAGTCGAGCCCGAGCTCGAGCAAAGCAGCTGGCAAAAAATGCGGGAAAACCGTTCCCCAGCTGGGAGAACAGGCGGCGCAATCGATCCCCCTGCTTGTTGTACCAACATATGAGAGTAGCGGCGCCGGTCAGCTGGTAATAACCGACGAGCATAGAAGGCAGGCTGAAGAGCTCGGTATCATTGTTGGACAACTCCTAGAGATCGAGCCCATGGATACGATTAGAGAGGAGGGCGTAAAACGGAAATATGTCTGCGGCGAACCTTTGGTCAAGCCTGAGGAGGTCAAGAAGCTCTCAACGAGAATGTATGAATTGCATCAATGGTACATGGAAATTTGCAAGACCCACAATCGAGAGTCCCTCATGGTGAAAGTCAAGGAAGAGGATTACTTCCATGGGACAACTCTGTCTATTGAGTACATAGAACTGTTTCAGTTATTCAATCAAGACGCACTCGACAAATCGACGTCAGTTGCTATTGTCTGTAAGTGATTTATTTCTGTAATTTAAGTCTCAAGCTAGCTTAGTGCTCTCGTTGATCATTACCTGTAATTATCGTCATTATATTCTTTTCTATGGTATTATGCAGGATGAAGATGTACAAAATGAGAAAAGGTGGACGCTATGGCATTGGGTTCATTGACCCAAATACCATTAATGAAGAGACATGGTCATATGCATGATATCGACAAGAAGTAGAGAACAACATGCTAGAGTTCTTGAAGCGCCTTAATACCAATCGAGATATACTACTTCCTTACAGCTTCAAGTGAGTCACACTGTCTTGTACTACAATTTATGTTTTTGCATACTAGCTAGATGTTAATAAGTGTATAGGGTTTAGGGTTAGTTGATGAGTGTTATGCACATGCCCGCTTAATTTATACATGCAAACGTATGCGCATGCAGGTACCACTGGATCTTGTTAATCATTCAAGTTGATGAAGGAACAGTTGAAGTACTGGACTCACTGCTTAAAGAACCTAAAGACTACTCAATCGTGAAGGGGATAGTCAACAGGTAATTTCAATCATTATTGAACTATATGTCGGCCTCTTCAGTTCGTCATTTCCTGATATCAACTAATTAATAACTCCTTTATCCATTTTCTTTGCCGGTAGGCAGGGCTTGGCAAAGGTTCATCAAAAATGTTCCAGGCCCGTTCAAAGAAAATTTGTATTGGTTTCGACCCAAGGTAAGTAATTAAGTACTACTAGCTAGCTACCATCTCTTTAATTCTAGTTTTAATACGATTAACTATCATGCTTGATTAATTATTATCTCATTGAATTGTATTCTCGTAAAGGCCATGAAGCAGGCGTCGGGGACTGATTTATATGCATACTACGTCTGCGAGAACATTCGCATGATGGCGTCCGAAAGGACCAAATCTGCTAGACAGATATGTGTACGTTTGCCAGAACACTATTCACAATTTTTACATCATTGTCGATATCTAATCACACAACTAATACATGCATATTGATCTCCTTAACAGTTCAGTTTGGTGCGGGAGAAGCTCCTACCAATGGAGCGCGTACGAGCAATTGGAGAGGAAATAGCGGGATTTTTGCTCGACCATGTCATAGATCCCACAGGAGAATTCCATTACCCACTACCGCCGTAATGCCTCCATGTAGGAGAAATTGTATATACCAAATTGTGTGTGTGTGTGTGTGTGTGTGTGTGTGTGTGTGTGTGTGTGTGTGTGTGTATGATCGGTTCTACGAGAAATTCCATTTATATATATGCATAATGTGTACAATATGTAGTATCGTAAAATACCAGCAAATGAAAAAGAATTAAATGAAAAACACAAAATTAAAGGAAAAAGAAGTCCTGAACCCAACCCCCCCCCCCCCAACCTTGTAATACCGGTTGGTGTTACCAACCGGTACTAAAGGTCTCCCCGCCCCCGGCGCTGGCTCGTGCCACGTGGTGGCCCTTTAGCGGCGGTTCATGTTGAACCGGTACTAAAGGGGGGACCTTTAGTTCCCACCCTTTGGTGCCGGTTACAGAACCGGCACTAAAGGGCCTTATGAACCGGGACTACAACCCGGTTCTGCACTAGTGGCCAATCCCCTTCATCTTCCCTGCAGGTCCACCCCACCGAGACGAGCACTGCCACCGCTGCTTCTTGTCCCGGTCACGGCTTCTCCTCGGCCCTGGCCTTTCGGCTCCTTCCACTGCATGCCTCTCCTGGCCTTGCTGCTCCTTCCCCATTGCAGGTCCCTCCTGCATCTTCAGCCCAAATGAAGATCCGGCCACCACCGCTCCCTCCTTCCCCACTACAGGTCCCTCCTGCTTCTTTAGCCCAGATGAAGATCCGGCCGCCGCCGCTCCCCATGGTGACACCCGATCTGGAATCACGTGCAATTCCTGGTCATGTGGATGACCAAGAGAAGGGAGAAGGAAGGCGAGGTGGAGGTGCTTTGAGAGAGAGAGAGAGGAGGAGGAGGAGAAGGAGGAGGTGGCGTTGTTCTCCTCGTCGGTGGCCTACTCATCCTCAGAGGAGTCTGCGACATGTCCTGTCACCGATGGATGTGAGGTCCACAATGGAAATGGTGGCACCGGCCTTGTAGTCGTCCCGCTGGGCCGCGTTATGGTTCGTCGGCAAAGCGTACGAGGCACAGGTGGCGTTGTTCTCCTCCGTGATTACCTACAACTGTGCCTTCGCGGCGGTCGTTTCCTGGCGAGTGGTCGGCTTCAGCGCGGACGACATCGTAGATGGCAGCCTGCTACGCCAAAAAATTCTGGTTCGCTGCGGCCATGGCCGCCACGATCTCCTCACTCGCCCTCTCGTTGTAGATCTGGCCCTCTGCCAGCCGGTGCTGCTACAAGAGGAACTAGTCACAATGTAAATCTAGGGAGGAAAACTTAGATAAATTTGTTTCAAAACGGAATAGAAAATTTCTAAGAGGTTTTTTAACATTCACATGACAAAAGGTTTAATAGTCACATGGCATATATGTTGTACACAGCCTGTCAAGTTTTGTGAGAACAAATTGGGTTGTTATCATCACGTGGCAGTTTGTTGAAGAAGTTGCAACTTGTCAATTTTTCCGACAATTATACCGCTGTTTTCTATAACTTAGCTATGTAAATTCATACACATCATGGTATTTTTCGTTGTATGGCACTTCTCTATTGTTGAGCGTAGTATGGCATTTTTCTCCATTCATGGCAAAATTGTGAACACGGCATTCTTTACTTTGTTTTTGTCATGGCAGTTTCTACATTATTTGTTCAAAAAACATGGCATTTTTGTTAGTTAGCAGCATGACACTTTCCACCACCGTGACTCTAAATCATTGTGATTTATTCGTTCCCACGGCAAACAAACACAAGTTCTTGCCATGATAGCTCCATAATTGTTATGATGGAAATTTTGTATGGCAAAATTGTATACATATTTTCAGTTATTAAGGGTGAAAGAACATGCGGTGCCCCCATGTTTGGTTTTGGTAATTGATGACAATCTCTATGGACTAATGGTTGCCTTGAGTTATATTTGAAGGTTTTGTCCATAGACTTTTCTTGGAATACATGTGTTGGTTTCAAGGAGAGTTTGTGTCGACCAAGGTGCTATTCAAGGAATTACCTAAAAGATTGGTCTTGTGAGACATTGATCAAGACTAAGTCAAAGAGTGAATCAAGTTGATCAACACACAAGGCGTAGAAGATGTACCGAGAGGGATCAAGTGATCCCATGGTATGGTAAGCATTGTCAATTATGCTTTGTGTACTAACCCATGGTCTTCGTGAGAGTTCTTTGTGGGGTTAGGATGCAGTGTGCAAGTTCAAGTGATGCATCACGAAGAGATCAAGTGCTTGAAGCTTGCCATCCATTGTGGTGACAATGGACTTGTGAAGATGAGCCGAAGAGTGGCTCACCCATAGTGGACTATGGGGGAGCAATCATCTAGTCTTCATCGAGCCAACGCAATCAAGAAAGGTGGTCCAACTTGAGGGAGTCAAGATTGTCATCATCTAGCTCAAGTGGACCTTGTGCAAGGCAAAGGTTTTCCCTTGATAGGTTTTCTATTTTACCGGTCTCATGGTAGTTGTGGGAGACCGGGTTATAGGATCGATTGTCGTACTATCAAGGGGAGCTCTCGATGAGTTGCTTGATCGTATCGTTCGTAGAGAGCTCAAACCATTGCATCCTTGCATCAACTTTATTGGTTCTTGTTTGGTTCTTCTCCTTGTGAGATTTGGAGCTTATGGTCATTTTTATGACAAGCTCGAGTTCATCGAAAACGTAGTTCACTTGCATCTTCTATGATGTTTTCGATGTTGAAGGGTATGTCGGTTCTTCTCTATTGGAGGTTTCTCTCGTCCTTTTGTTAGGCATACCTCCCCTGCCTCTTCTTACTATAACCAACAAGCTTGAGTTTGCTCAATTCGGAGCTCATTTGCAGAAGTTATGGCAGTTCTGGTTTTTCTGTATCCCTCTGTTGTCTTCTCTGCAAAATGAAGGACTCCTAGTGTTGCTGTTCGGGGCATGCGGTAATCTTGCTCTCCGGCGGTAGTACCGCATGAGCCCTTCTTGATAGTACCGCAGTCCCTCATGGTAGTATCTGCAGGTGCTCTGATAGTACCGCTTTGTGGGAGCGGTAGTACCGTGGGCTCTAGCCAGGCTTAGCAGCATGAGCGGAAGTAGGGGCGGATGTAATTTTTTACATCCGCGCCCTACGCGGTAGTACCGCTCTTCGTGTGCGGTAGTATCGTGCTGGATTTTTGCGCAGGTCCTCCCTCAGCGGAAGTAGGTACGGAAGTAATTTTTCACTTCCGTGCTTTCTCTGCGCCTAGTGTTGCCTGCCTTACGGTAGTACCGTAGGGGCGCGCGGTAGTACCGCTCTGGCGGTTCTACCGCTCGTTGCCCTGTGCAACAGGCCTTCATCTGGCCAGTGCTGCACTTGCGGTAGTACCGCAACCTGCAGCGGTAGTACCGCAGCCAACCGCGGTAGTACCGCAGCTCCGTGCGGTAGTACCGCGTCGTGCGGGCTGAGTGAGGGGATAACGGTTGGATTTATCCTCACCTATAAAAGGGGGTCTTCTTCCCCATTGAGATCTTATCCTTTGAGCTCGTGTTCTTCCCCCATTATTGACCTTCTTCGAGCTTGCTAACTCTCAATCCCTCCATGGATTCTTGCTAGTTTTTGAGGGAAAAGAGAGAGGAGACCTAGATCCACATTTCCACCAATCACTTTCTCCTCTATGTGAGGGGAACCCCTTGGATCTAGATCTTGGAGTTCTTGGTGTTCTCCTTCTTGTTCTTCCTCTCATTTTCCTCCCTAGCATTAGTTGCTTCGGTGGGATTTGAGAGAGAAGGACTTGGGCACTCCGTGTTCCCTTGCCATTGCATTTGGTGCATCGGTTTGAGATCTCCACGGTGATACGTGGAAGTTACAAGTTGATAAGCTTATTACTCTTGGGTGCTTGGCACCCTTGAGCTTGTTCCTCTTGGGTGCTTGGGCTCCCTAGACGGTTGGTGGTGTTTGGAGCTCAATCGTTGTGGTGTAAAGCTCCGGGCAAGCATCGGGGTCTCCAATTAGGTTGTGGAGATCGCCCCGAGCAATTTGACGGGTACCGGTGACCGCCCCCAAGGGTTGCCAAAGTGTACGGGTATGGTGACCGCCCCCAAGGGTCGCCATTTGTACGGGTTCGGTGACCGCCCTCAAGGGTCCCTTAGTGGAATCACGGCATCTTGCATTGTGCGAGGGTGTGAGGAGATTACGGTGGCCCTGTTGTGGTTCTAAGCCTGACAGTAGAATGGGGGTAGGTATGGAGAGGCAAGATCCTAGCTATGGAGTAGTTGTATACGCAAGATGTTTATGAGTTCAGGCCCTTCTCGGAAGAAGTAACAGCCCTACGTCTCGGAGCCCGGAGGCGGTCGACTGTATTATGTGCGTATGAGCTACAGGGGTGCCAACCCTTGACACTGAGGAGGGGGTGGCTTATATAGAGTTCGACAGACCCCTCCGGCCCTCAATTATGCCTGAACTCGTAAACATCTTGCGTATACAACTACTCTATAGCTAGGATCTTGTCTCTCCATACCTACCCCCCATTCTACTGTCAGGCTTAGAACCACGACAGTTGGCGCCCACCGTGGGGCAGGTGTCTTAGCGACTTATTGGAGAAGTTGCATTTTTCCGATCCCATTCATCATGGTTTCAGGCAGAGTTTTGGTTGAAGGCCGCGAGATCCGTCTCGGCGCGCTCACGTTCTTCGCCGACGACTCCGCTTGGTTGTAGGAGGCTCCACTCGACGTTGATGCACTCCCCGTCCGCGGGGCGACGCACTTTCGCGCGTGCGTCAGCGGCGTCCTCCTGCGGCAGCCGTCGACCCAGTATCGGTTGGCTCTTGGGCCGTCCTCCCTCCCGACCTCACGCCAGCGCAAGCGCTCTGGTCGATCGAGGCTTCAGTGATGGGTGAGGCACGCGGTGGCCCGCCAGTCGGCCACTCCCCAAGTCGCGGCAATCGAGCCCGACGAATCTCTCTACGGCCTGTTCGATCTGTCGACTAGCTCCGAGTGCGACAGCAGCTATCCAGCGGCGGAGGTTCTGATGGTCGACGAACCACGCAGTCCTCCTGGTTTCCCCCGCACCGATGGAGGCGTTGGCGGAGGCGAGCCGGCGCAGGCTCACGAAGAGTACCAACCCGAGCCCCTCACTTCGCTGCAGAGGGAGGAGCTCCGCCGCCGGAACATGGATGCGCTTCACACTCCTATCGTTGGAGAAACCCCCGAGGCCCGTGCCTTAGAATATGCGCGTTTGGCCAACTTGGCTGAGCGCACTCGACTGGAAAATCTCCAGCGAGTGCTCGATGAACGAGCGCAACAACGGGTCTCGTCGTCCAGTCGACGTCAACTCTTTCCACAACCAACTCAGGTATACCAAACTCCCATTCAGAATCTAGCAGCTGCAGCCCGTATAGCAGAGTCCATTCAGCCTTCCCAGTCGGAGGCTGGCAGGGGCTTACTCCAGATCAGAGATTTGCTCCGGGCAGCAGGAGATCAAAATTCAGCTATATCGCCGTCATGAACAGGATTCACAGCAGATCCGTCGCTGCAAATCTGATCGATCGGCACATAGCCCGAGATCGCCTCGAGGCGTGAGGGGCATGGAGGCCGGCGTGAGCGATATGAGGACCGATTCGATCGTGATGATCGACGCCGAGTGCCCACTCCTCCCCAAGGGGTGGGTCATATGCGCCTCAGAAGCAAGACCACAGACGCCAAAGATAGTGTTGGGCGAAGGATTCGGTCGACCCCTGTGGAACCAGGCTTTGATGCGAGATCTGTCATCGCTCAAGGCCTGGTCGGCGACAGAGAGCTAACCGAGAAGGCCATGACATGTAAATGCGCCCATCAACAGAGTACACGCCTCAGACTGTAGTGTTTTAGCGAGCCATCAGAGTCGCGGTGATTCCTCCCAACTTCAGGTTGGCGACTGGAGTCAGTAAGTTCACTGGTGAGTCTAAGCCAGGTACTTGGCTTGAGGACTACCGAGTGGCTGTTCAGATCGGCGGCGACAACGATGAAGTGGCCATGAAACACCTTCCACTTATGTTGGAGGGATCGGCCAGAGCATGGCTGAATCAGTTAGCACCCAGCAGCATTTACACTTGGGAAGATCTTGCCCGAGTGTTTGTCAGGACATTTGAAGGAACTTGCAAGCGACCAGCAGGGTTGACAGAGTTGCAGTCGTGTGTGCAGAAGTCAAATGAAACTCTGAGGGATTACATTCAGAGATGGATCACTTTGCACCACACAGTAGAGAATGTATCTGATCATCAGGCAGTCTGTGCCTTCAAGGAAGGTGTTAAGAACAGAGAGTTGAGTCTGAAATTCGGTTGGACAGGAGACATGACCCTGAGTCGGATGATGGAGATTGCCACCAAGTACGCCAATGGTGAAGAAGAGGATCGGCTCGGAGTGGCAAGTACAAGTCAGCTGCTAATGAAACCGGGGAGGGAACTCGATCGGAAATGAAGCGGAAAGTCGAGCTACCGCTGCTCTGGAGAAGCCTTGGCCGTGACTCCGTGAAAGTTCAAGGGGAAACCCAAGGGCCTCGGAACCCCAAGAAAGTGAAAGACCAAGATGGAAATGATGTGTTGGACTTGCCGTGTCACATTCACACGAAGAAAGATGAAGAGGGTAAACTTATTTACCCAAAGCATACCACTCGACAGTGCCGGCTCTTAATTCAGCAGTTCCAGGGGAAGCAGCCCAAGGACAAGGAAAAGGAGTCGAGCAAAGTTGAGGACAAGGAAGATAGTGACGGTGGGTACCCTCAGGTCAATTCCACTCTGATGATTTTTGCTGACGTTGAAAGCAAAAGTCGATTGAAAGTTATCAACCGCGAAGTGAATATGGTCGCCGGCGACACCCGATTCCGAAATGGTCGCAGACCGCCATCACGCTCGACCGGTCGATCACCCAACACACATAGCCACCCCTGGGAGGCAAGTGTTGGTGGTCGACCCAGTCGTCGAAGGCACTCGACTAACTAAGGTTTTGATGGATGGTGGCAGTGGCCTAAACATATTGTATGCAGAGACGTTGAAAGGGATGGTCATTCCGATGTCGGACTCGGCACCAAAGCAACATGAGCTTCCATGGAGTCATTCACGGAAAGAAGGCTGAGTCACTCGGCCAAATTGCTCTCGATGTGGTTTTTGGTGACTACAAGAATTTTCGTGAAGGAAAAGTTGACCTTTGAGGTCGTGGATTTCAGAGCGCTTATCACGCTTATCCCGGGAGGCCGGCATATGTGCGTTCATGGCTCGACCATGTTATGTGTACCTCAAGCTGAAGATGCCAGGTCCCAAAGGTGTGATCACCGCCATCGCAATCGGAAAAAGGCAGAAGAGTGTTTCCAGAAGGCTCTAAGATCGCCGATGCTCGATGGCGATGGTCGAGCTGCAAGAGTACCAGAAAACTGCAGACCCGAGTGATTTGTTGCGAGCCAAGAAGCCCGCCACGGAGTCGGCATTTCAGTCGTCCGGGGAGATGAAACCGATTCATATCCATCCGACGGATCCCAATGCTACTCCGACTCACATCTCAACAACACTCGACTCCAAATAGGAAGAAGCGCTCATCCAGTTCCTCCGTGAGAACTGGGACATCTTTGCATGGAAGCCTCACGACATGTCGGGTGTTCCTGTGGGATCGGCTGAGCATCGTCTAAGAGTCGACTCAAAAGTTAAACCTTTCAAAGAACATCTTCGACGGTCCGCCGTCCAGAAGAGAAAGGCCATTGGCGAGGAAGTGGCTCGGCTCTTAGCAGCAGAGTTTATCCGAGAGATTTACCACTCCAAGTGGCTTGCCAATGTTGTCATGGTCCCTAAGAAGGACAATTCACTGCGCATGTGCATCGACTTCAAACATATCAATCGGGCCTGCCCAAAAGATCATTTTCCACTCCCCCGCATCGACCAAATAGTCGACTCGACTGCGGGATTTGAGCGGTTGTCTTTCTTAGACGCATATTCCAGGTACCATCAGATCCGTCTGTATGGACCCGACGAGATCAAAACAGCTTTCATCACTCCATTCGGGTGCTTCTGTTATGTCACCATGCCATTCGGCCTCAAGAATGCCAGAGCCACGTTCATGAGGATGATACAGAAGTGTTTACTCACTCAAATCAGTCGGAATGTGGAAGCATACATGGATGACATTGTGGTCAAGTCACGGAAAGGTTCCGACCTATTGGTGACCTTGCTGAAACATTTGCCAATCTCGGGAGGTATGATATCAAGCTTAATCCATCAAAGTGCACATTCGGAGTTCTGGCGGAAAGTTACTCGGTTTTCTCGTTTACGACGAGGAATCGACGCTAACCCGTAAAAAGTTGGCACCATACTCGAATGAAACGCCTGCGTGTGCGATGTCTAGAAGCTTACTGGATGCTTGGCCGCTTTAAGTCGATTCATCTCTCGCCTCGGTGAAAAGGCATTGCCTCTTTACCGACTGATGAAGAAGTCGGACAAGTTCGAGTGGACTCCTGAAGCTGATGCAGCGTTTGCAGAGCTTAAAGCTCTGCTCTCCACCCAGCCGGTGCTTGCTGCCCCAATCAGCAAGGAGCCGTTGCTGCTTTACATTGCAGCCACAGGACAAGTCGTCAGTACAGTACTTACGGTCGAGCGGGAAGAGGAAGGAAAGGCCTTCAAAGTTCAACGCCCAGTATATTATCTTTCTGAAGTATTAACCCCGTCAAAGCAAAGATACCCTCATTATCAGAAGCTTGTGTATGGGATTTATATGACTGTGAAGAGGGTTGCTCATTACTTCTCTGATCATTCCATTACAGTCGTCAGTGACGCCCCATTATCAGAGATTTTGCACAACAGAGATGCAACTGGTCGAGTGGCGAAATGGGCGATTGAACTTCTTCCCCTTGATATCAAGTTTGAGGCAAAGAAAGCCATCAAGTCCCAAGCAATAGCAGATTTCATCGCCGAATGGATTGAACAACAGTTACCGACTCAAGTTCACTCGGAGCACTGGACTATGTTCTTTGATGGTTCCAAGATGCTGAATGGTTCCGGTGCTGGGGTGGTATTGGTTTCCCCCCGAGGAGATAAGCTCAGATATGTGATCCAGATTCACTTTGATTCTTCCAACAATGAAGCAGAATACGAAGAACTGTTGTATGGGTTGCGTATGGCCATTCCACTCGGCGTCCGTCGCCTCATGGTTTATGGCGACTCAGATCTAGAGGTTAATCAGGTGATGAAGGAGTGGGACATCAGAAGTCCAGCCATGACTGGTTACTGTAATGCAGTGAGGAAGCTAGAGAAGAAGTTTGAGGGGTTAGAGCTTCATCATATACCCCGACTGAAAAATCAAGCTGCTGATGATTTGGCGAAAATAGGGTCCAAGAGGGAAGCCATTCCCAGTGATGTGTTTTTGGAGCACATCCGCACACCTCGATTCAAGAGGATCCTTTCACTGAAGAAGCTCCACAGCCAAAAAGTGCCACTGATCCGACTGAAGTTGAGGTCCCAGCGGTGGTCGACCTGGTCATGGAAGTCGTGGTCATCACTCCCGATCGACGATTACCAGACATCGCGTATATCCCGAGGAAAGAGATCCCGTAGAACGAAGAAGAGGCTCGACAGATCGTCCGCCGATCCAAGGCCTTTATGGTGATCAAGGGACAGTTATTCAGAGAAAGCGTGACTGGAGTCAGCCAGAAGTGCATAACGCCAGAAGAAGGTCAGATAATTCTTGATGATATCCACTCGGGGACCTGTGGTCACCATGCGTCCTCTCGGACCATCGTGGCTAAAGCATACCAAGCGGGATTTTACTGGCCAAAAGCAAATGAAATGGCAAAGGAAATAGTCGACAAGTGTGAAGGATGTCAGTTCTACTCCAATATGTCACACAAACCCGCCTCAGCATTGAAGACCATTCCACTCGTCTGGCCTTTCGCTGTTTGGGGGTTGGATATGATTGGACCACTGAGAACTGGCAGGAGCAGTTTCACTCATTTGCTCGTGGCAGTCGACAAGTTTACGAAGTGGATTGAAGCTAAACCTATCAAGAACCTTGATGCGTGTAATCGCTATCGATTTCATCAGAGAGTTGATATTCAGATATGGAGTTCCGCACAGCATCATCACTGACAATGGGACTTCGATTCCGATAAGTTCAAAGCCTTTTGCGCCTCTCAGGGCATGCGAGTCGACTATGCTTCAGTTGCTCACCCCCAATCGAATGGACAAGCAGAACGAGCAAATGGTCTAATTCTCAAAGGACTGAAACCTCGACTGATGCGTGATCTCAAGCATGCAGTAGAAGCGTGGGTTGACGAACTTCCGTCGGTTCTTTGGGGATTAAGGACCACTCCTAATCGGTCGACTGGGAGAACTCCATTCTTTATGGTCTATGGAGCTGAAGCAGTTCTGCCGAGTGACCTGCTTCACAATGCGCCCCGAGTCGAACTCTACTCTGAAGTTGAAGCGGAGCAAGCCCGGCAAGATGCAGTCGACCTCCTTGAAGAGGAGAGAGAGATGGCCCTGATCCGCTCGACCATCTATCAGCAGGACTTGCGTCGATTCCATGCTAGAAATGTGAAGAGCCGAGCTTTTCAAGAAGGGGACTTGGTCCTCCGAGTGGATCAACAGAAACCACACAAGCTCGCTCCCACTTGGGAAGGTCCCTTCATCGTCACCAGAGTTCTCCACAATGGAGCTTACCATCTTTACAACGTCGAACGCCAGATTGATGAGCCTCGAGCCTGGAATGTGGAGCTGCTCCGCCCCTTTTACACTTAAGAACTCACTCGGGTGAGATGTAATAAAAGTACCTCTGTAGTTTGTTTATCAAAGACAAGAATGTTATAATTTTCCCAGTGATTGTTATTACTTTTCGTTTACATAAGAAATTTCCCCCAGTGGGTGGCTTAGCCGCGAACCTGTTTCTCCTAAGTTTGTAAAAAGAATCCCTACCGAGTGGAGAGCCAGCCTCCCACTCGGGGGCTTAGCTGCGAATCCGTTTCGCCTAAGTTTGAAAATCCTACCGAGTGAGGAGCCAGCCTCCCACTCGGAGGCTTAGCTGCAGTCCAAGTACTCGCCTAAGTATCTGAAAATCCTACCGAGTGGCGAGCCAGCCTCCCACTCGGGGGCTTAGCTGCAGTCCAAGTACTCGACTAAGTTTGAAAATCCTACCGAGTGTGGAGCCAGCCTCCCACTCGGGGGCTTAGTTGCAGTCCAAGTACTCGTCTAAGTTTGATAATCCTACCGAGTGAGGAGCCAGCCTCCCACTCGGGGGCTTAGCTGCAGTCCAAGTACTCGCCTAAGTATTTAATACAATGAGCGCTTTGTAAGGACGACGAGGTACAGGCCGACTGTTGCCTTCCCCTTCAGAGCTACGACACAAAAATCCTCCTTGGAGGCTTAGCTGCAGTCCAATACTTGCCTAAGTTTGAAAAATCCTACCGAGTGGAGAGCAAACCTCCCACTCGGGGGCTTAGCTGCAGTCCAGTACTCGCCTAAGTTTAAAAAATCCTACCGACTGGAGAGCAAACCTCCCACTCGGGGCTTAGCTGCAGTCCAAGACTCACCTAAGTTTAAAATCCGACCGAGTGGAGAGCAAACCTCCCACTCGGAGGCTTAGCTGCAGTCCAGTACTCACCTAAGTTTAAAAAATCCTACCGAGTGGAGAGCAAACCTCCCACTCGGGGGCTTAGCTGCAGTCCAGTACTCTCCTAAGTTTAAAAAATCCTACCGAGTGGAGAGCAACCCTCCCACTCGGAGGCTTAGCTGCAGTCCAGTACTCGCCTAAGTACGAAATCCATTCCAATCCGCAAGGACGACGAGGTGCAGGTCGACTGTTACCTTCTCCTTCGGAGCTGCGCCACAAGTACAACGTGCGCTCCATCCCGATCCGCAAGGACGACGAGGTGCAGGTCGACTGTTACCTTCTCCTTCGGAGCTGCGCCACAAGTACAACATGTGCTCCATCCCGATCCGCAAGGACGACGAGGTGCAGGTCGACTGTAACCTTCTCCCTTGGAGCTGCGCCACAAGTACAACGTGCGCTCCGTCCCGATCCGCAAGGACGACGAGGTGCAGGTCGACTGTTACCTTCTCCTGCGCCTGCAAGAACAACGAAGTGTAGGTCGACTGGATCCACCTCGGAGCTGCATCTCAAGCATTGAAGCATAATCCAGGTGAAGAGCAAAGTTCAATCGAAGGCAAACGAAAGCATATTTCGACGATAAGTAAAGTTCGGATAACATCCTAAGGATGCAGAAGTACCCAGGCCTCAAGCCTGTTAAAGCTTATCGGTTACAGGATCACTCGGCATTCCGAGGCAAATTTAAGACGAATCATAAAAGTTTTTTACTCCTCAGGTGGAGGACTGGAAGGCGCGACGAACTAGTCCAGATCGATCCCATCAGCGATTCGGGTGGCAGCACCAATGAATGTCTCCATGAAAGATCGGAAGTCGTACTTCTTGGTATTGGCAACTTTGATGGATGCCAACCTTTCCTCTCGCGCCTCCTTGCAATGAACGCAGACCAGAGACAGAGCGACATCAGCACCACATCTGGCAGTAGACTTCTTCCATTCCTGCACTCGACTTGGAACGTCATTCAGTTGAGTCATTAAAGACTCGAGGTCATTTTGAAGTGTTTCGCCGGGCCAGAGTGTTGAGTCGATCCGCGACACCGCAACCTTCACCGGCGAGGTAGTCCACCACAAAGAAGCAACACGAGACTCGGTGGAGCACATTCATGGCAGCTTCATCCTTCACGGGGGAGTTAATGGGGTCCAGACCTGTCTCCACTCGACTAGTCTCTTCCTCGAAGTTCTGACAGAATTCTGCAAACACAACTCGAGTTCAAGCTAATGGTTCTATGATGAGTCGGTGATAACAAGTCAGTCGGATAAGAGGAATTACCTTCAAGCATGAGGAATAGCTTCTTGGCGAGCCCTCCCAGATAAGCCTCTAGATCATTCCTCTTCCCCGCCAGTTCGCCAGCCTTGTCGCTCAGAGCTATCTTGTCGTTCTGCAGTCGGCTAACCTCCTTGTTGGCCGCATCGAGAGAAGCTTTCAGATTGGTGTTCTCTTCTTCAAGTTTTCCGACTGAAGACAGCTTCTCTTCCGCGAGCTTGGTTTTGTTCAAAGCCGTTTGTTGCGCCTTGGCAAGGTCATGATCTTTCTTCTTCAGAACCTCCTCCATTTTGTCTGCAAAATAACAGTGAGGTCAGAATTAGGAAGGGACAGAAAAACAAAAACAGTCGTCAAGATCTCACCAGCCATACCTTTTGCTTCGTCTCTCGCCTATACGCAAGTTCTCTGCAAGCTTCAAGTCAAGGTTGAGCTGGATATGTTTGTTCTCCAATTCAGTGTATCGAGCCACAAGCTCGCAAGATTTCTGCAGAGAATCAGTCGACAGACGTCACAGATAGGTTACTTCCGAGTGACTAAGAAAAATCATCGTGTTTCTAAGACTACAGCCGAATCAAAATATTCGACAGTAGTCTCGGGGACTACACCCAGTGGGTGCACTTAGCGTGCCCCCACTGATCCTACCGACTCGGTTCGATCAGTCGACCGGAAAAAAAAGAGAGAAAGGAGTTCTTCAGACTACGGTCGACTGCCACCAGTCCACCATAGTCTCGGGGACTACACCTAGTGGGTGCACTCAGCATGCCCCCAGCGGTTTCAAGATTCCATTCGACATGGTCCGACCAGACCGACTGAAGAAATTATCAAAGAGATGCAAAGTGTAAAGACTACGGTTGATTGCCAGCAGTCCACCATAGTCTCGGGGACTACACCCAGTGGGTGCACTCAGCGTGCCCCCACCAGTCCGAAAATTCAATCGACACACCCAGTGGGTGTACAGATACGAAGATCTTCAGAAAGAAGAGTTTTTCAGGTAGCATATCCTAACAGAACAAGTGGTGATCAACTAACCTGGATGTTGCTCTGAAGAGCTGAGCTGGCATCATAGGCCGCTTGGCTGACTTCCCGGACCACCTTCATCTGCTCCATCATGAGCCCCGTTTGGCGTGTAGCCTCCTTAGCAGCACCCACTTAGTCCTCCGGGACGTGGTGCGTGGCGAAAAGGAAGGCGGATCAGCGATCGACGTTGAAGGCGGATACTCGTCGGCGGCACAACAAAAGACACGAAGTCCGAGTGGTGTTGCCACCCTCATGAACCAGCGTCTCGTGCATCGATGCAACATGAGCGATCTTGCGGCAGGTGCCTTCTTAGTTCTCCTCGCCTCGTGGCGCCTAATCATCATCATCAGGGATATCAATGACATGAGGAGGGACTACATGAAAGATTTAAAGTTAAAAACGGAAATCCAATCGACCAAAAGCAAAATTGCAGCGATCATACCAAGGTTAGAGGTAACAGCATCTTCCATCTCCTGGTCTTCGCTCCCGATCGAGGTCTCGAGGTGGCAGCGCTGCAGATTTCAGAAATCAGTTGATCAGTCAACAAGTCGACCAAAAGTATGTTCGCGCTAAACAAAAAAGCTCAAGTTCTGCTATACCCGGAAATGGTGGGGATAGCCATCTTCATCTTGGGCAAAACCTTTGTCGGCTTCGATGGCGTCGCTCGGGGTTGCTTCGGCGCTTTCTCAGTCGGCGCCGTAGAGGTCGTCCGAGGACGTTGCCGATCGCCTCGACAGCGCGATAGCCTTGGCCGGCGATCAAGGGGTCATGAGTGAGCTTGGACCACCTTTCCATGCGAGGAGGGTCGACTTCTTCCTCCTCTTCCTCCTCCTCCTCCTCTGTGTCGGAGCTGTCGCCATCTTCGTCCCCCCCACCGTCAGACTGCCATTCCTCCTGGCTTTCACCTCCGCTCCCTTCCTCCTCCTCAACTGGTTCTTGCGCCCCAATGGGCATCGAGTACATCTCAGTGGTGACCTGGAAGAAAGCAAACAAGATGAAAGTCAGTCGACCGATTTAAGCAAACAAGATGGAATAAGCAGAGTCAGAGTCAAAGATACGGGATTGAACCTTGTCTGGCTCGTACGATTGGTCGAGTGGTGGGATCCTCCTGGCTCCTTGGGGGTTATCTTTGTTCCCAGTGATGGCGGCCATCCATCTCTCCAGTGTGGCATCCTCGACCTCCTCCGGGTGGACCCGAGTGGTGTCATCAGTGCCAGAATACATCCACATCGGATGGTCTCGAGCATCAAGTGGCTGGATGCGCCCGTCGAAGAAAAACCTCTAGAAGATCCATACTACCACCCGTCACGGATGAGCTGGACTACACGCTCGACCAAAACCTTGACCTGAGCCTTCTCCTCCGGGACCACCTTCAGAGAGGACAGCTTGCTCACTCGGTCCATGGAGAAAGGAGGGAGTCCAGTCGACTGCCGTGGCATCGGCTGGTCTTGGCAGTAGAACCAGGTCGACTGCCACCCTCGAACCGACTCAGGAAGGATCATGGCTGGAAAAGAGCTCTTACCTCTCATCTGGACCCCAAGACCCCCACACATCTGAATCACTTGGGTTCTCTCGTCACTCGGATTGGCCTTTTTCACCATCTAGGAGCGACAGATGAAAATGTGTTTGAAGAGGCACCAATGCGGCCGACAACCCAAAAAAATTTCACACAAAGACACGAAAGCGGCGAGATACACGATAGAGTTGGGTGTGAAGTGGTGGAGTTGTGCCCCAAAGAAGTTCAGAAATCCTCGAAAGAAAGGGTGGGGCGGCAAAGAAAACCCGTGGTCGACGTGAGTGGCTAAGAGGACGCACTCACCCTCCTGAGGCTGCGGCTGCCACTCCATCCCCGGAAGCCTCGCTGATCCATGAGGGATCAGTCCTTCATTGGCCAGGTCGTCAAGATCTTTACGGCGGATGGTCGAGCGAATCCAGCCGCCTCGGATCCAGCCTGCGGTAAACCGCCCGCATGACGAGGATCCGCCTGATCGTCGCCTCCCCTTCGCCTTTCATTGTCGCTTTCTTTGCCCGTTCCAAAGCCGCCGTCTTTTCTTTCACCATTGTCGCCAAGTGAACGCGCTCGAGCAGCAGTTTGGAGGTGGAGGCAAAGCGCGGATGAATCTGAGGAAGGAAGGAGGAAAGGTGAACGCACTGTTCAAAAAACCCCGGTCCTGGGCCTTATATTAGGTTGCTTACGAGTGATCGACCGGTAGGCCCAGCGATCTGTCAAATCAAGAATCAGCCGCCCGCGATACGTGGCGAAAAAGGTGGCACGGAGATGGAGGCGTCCTCGCCTTATCCCGTCCGATTACTGCGGCTCTCTCTCCGTCCCGCTCGTTTCCCAAAGATTCAAATCCCGCTAAATCCGCGCGCCGCAGAGCAAATCATCAGACAAAAGATTTCCTCCGTCCTGTCATTCGGAAATCGCCAAGTACGGAAAATGCACTCGACGGATACAAAGAATGGATCAAGGCGACTGAAAAAGAAGTTGATGCAGTCACTTAAGTCCATTTGATCCAAGACAAGACACAATTGCAGCACAAGAATGAGTCGGGAGTATGTTCAACTCCTTCCCCACTCAAACTTCGATCCATTCGGGGGCTAATGATGAAGTCATATACCTAGGGTAGGGTCATGGACCTGTCTAAGACACCCTCCCAAGGACATCTCTAGAAGAAACTACCTTCCGACGACCGGAAGAGTTCCACTCGACCAACTGGAAGGCACTCGACCATGAAGCCAACCACTCGACCACCAGGAGATCTAAAGCCAGTCTGCACCCAAACGATCGGTCATTAAGTAGCTTTTATGGTCATCATAACACTTTATGTGGGCGTTACCAGTAACCCCCTATCTTAATGTACCTTTAACCCTGCATAACTGAGGGTCGGAGGGGTCTGGCGAACTCTATATAAGCCACCCCCCTCCTCGGTGTCAAGGGTTGGCACCCATGTAGCTCATATGCACATAATACAGTCGACCGCCTCCGGGCTCTGAGACGTAGGGCTGTTATTTCTTCCGAGAAGGGCCTGAACTCGTAAACATCTTGCGTATACAACTACTCCATAGCTAGGATCTTGCCTCTCCATACCTACCCCCCATTCTACTGTCTGGCTTAGAACCATGACAGGTCCTAGTGGCTTCTTGGGGAGCATTGTGCCTCCACAGGGCTCCAAACGGAGATTAGCATCCGCAAGGGTGTGAACTTCGGGATACATCGTCGTCTCCGCGTGCCTCGGTTATCTCTTACCCGAGCCCTTTACTTATGCACTTTACTTTGTGATAGCCATATTGTTTCTTGTCATATATCTTGCTATCACCTAAGTAGTTTTTCTTGCTTAGCATAAGTTGTTGGTGCACATAGGTGAGCCTAGTTGTTGTAGGTTTTGTGCTTGACAAATTAATCGCTAGGTTTATTCCGCATTTGTTCAAGCCTCAACCTTAATTATTTAAAGCGCCTATTCACCCCCCCCCCCCCTCTAGTCGACATCCACGATCTTTCAAAGGGCATGATATTTTTATAATTAAGACCAGTGCATTTTGACTACTAAGAACATGTCATTCTGCTTTTTAAGAGCATGTCATTTTTTTTTGTTAAGAGCGTGACATTTCTACCATTGAGAGCATCGCATTTCTACTTTTAAGAGCATGGAAGTTTATACTATCAAGAGCATGGCATTTGTATTATTATGATCATGGATTTTCTGCTATATAGAACATGACATTTTTTATTTTAAAGAGGATGACATATATTTTTTTTGCAGAGCATGGCATTTTATTTTAAAGAGGATGACATTTTTTTGTAGAGCATGGCATTTGTTATTATAAATAGCATGGGCATTTTTTTGTAGAGCATGGCATTTTTTATTATAAATAGCATGGCATTTTTTATTATAAATAGCTTGGCATTTTTTTTTTTGCAGAGCACGGCATTTTTATTATAAATAGCATGGCATTTTTTGTATAGAGCATGGCATTTTTATTATTTAATAGCATGTCATTTTTTGTAGATCATCTCATTTTTATTGTACAATCATGACACTTCTATTTTAACGAGCATGAAATTTTTATTATGAAGAGCTTGAAATTTTTATTTTCTGTAGATAATGGCATTTTGTTAGTAGGAACATGGTATTTTTATTATAAAAAAACATGGCATTTTTTTGGCGGGAAAAACTTTAAATCTATTCATCTTCAATCATGGTAGTTTATTTGAAAGAGCATGTCATTTTTCTTTTTGCTACGTACATGAAATTTCCTATTTTTTGTATAGCATGGAATTTTTTAGCATGTCATGGTAATGACATATGGGCAAGTGTGCATAAACACACTCTCCTATCTTGGTTGTTTTTGTATTGGTGTGGCATGTAATCTTCAAGTATTTATTAAAGGCATGTTTTGTGAAACATGACGGCATTTTATCCTAAACTGGGACTTTTTTGGCCCAACTCAAGGACAGGTGTTTTGTCGTGCAGACAGAGGGGTTCCTCGCTGGAGTTGTTGTTGCACCCTTGGCAAACTAATCGAGCGCAGGACCGCCTCCCCGACGTACAGTGACAAATTTGTGCCGTCCATCAGATATTCGATAGCTCGTGTTCGTTTTCTCAATCAAAAAAAAATCATCAGAGGAGCAGCTTCTAGCTACTTTGTACCACACCACACAGTTGATCTGCTTCCTTGGAGCTTCGCTTTGTTCTCGGTCAACAATGGTGGTGCGATTTCTGCGGTGATGCGAAGGTACTTGGCTACTTGCTGTGGAAAGATAGTTGCATCAGGTCAGGTGAGGCGTGCTTCTGTGGGAAGATGGTATTTGGTTCTGGTCAGTTGAGCCGTGCTGGAGACGGTAGACTTGACTCTATCCCGCCTACTCCTGCATGCATGCACGTGGGATTCAGGCCTCGTACCGTCGTATCCTGCATGTCAAGTGCGACAATAAAGCGTGAAATTTCTTGGACAAGTCAAACATGCATGTGCCGCTCATGCACGTAGAAATTTTCCGTCAAGATGTCTAACGGGATGAGACGTGTGTAGCGATGGCGTCACCGTGGCTGGAAAAGGAGCCGTGAAATGTTGACCCATGACCATGCAGTGCAATATGAAAGCGCACCACGCCGAGGTTGTGATCTTATAAATTGCAGTTGAGCTCGGTTGATCTGTCACAACTTGCAAACACACGAAGCGAAATTCCTTCTTAGGTGACACTACATCTAGTGGAAGGAAGGGTCGCTCAGACCCCAGAGCCCAGAGGAGAGCACAAATGGAGGACGCCTACATCACGGCCTGCCTCGCCGTAGCACTCGTGTCGCTGCTCATCGTGATTGCGGGCCGCCGGCGCTGGGGGGCGCGTGGCGATGGCCTGCGCATGGTGCCCGGGCCGTGGCAGCTGCCGGTGATCGGCAGCCTGCACCATCTCGTCCTGGCCGGGCAGCTCCCTCACCGCGCGATGCGCGACCTGGCGCGCCGCTACGGGCCGGCCGTGATGCTCCAGCTCGGCCAGGTGAAGACGCTGGTGGTGTCCTCCCGGGAGGGGGCGCGCGAGGTGATGAAGAACCACGACACCATGTTCGCCACGCGGCCGCTCAGCACCACCATGCGCGTGCTCTCCTACGGCGGTCAGGACATCGTCTTCGCGCCCTACGGGGAGTACTGGCGCCAGCTCCGCAAGATCGCCGTGTCCGAGCTCTTCACCGCGCGCCGCGTCCTCTCGTACCGCGCCATTCGCGAGGAGGAGGTCGCCACCGCGCTCCGCGTCGTCGGTGAGGCCGCGGCGGCCGCGCGCCCGGTGGAGATGCGCGCAGTGCTGTCCACGCTCGTGACGGACAGCACGGTGCGCGCCGTGATAGGCGACCGCTGCAAGGAGCGCGACACGTTCCTCCGGGAGCTCGACCGCATCGTGCAGCTTGCCTCGGGGTTCAACCTGGCTGACATGTGGCCATCGTCACGGCTCGCCGCGTGGTTCAGTGGAGCCGAGGAGTGCCGCCACACCCTGTACGACATCCTCGACGGCATCGTTGAGGAGCACCTAAAGAGGATGGACGGCGGCGGAGGCCACGCCGAGGACCTGCTCGACGTGCTGCTGAAGATCCAGAAGGAGGGTGGTCTCAAGTTTCCCATCCACATGGACGCGGTCAAAGCCATCATCTTGGTAACTACAATATTCTCTTCGCATAGCGGCCGGTCTTACTTGCACATTTATTATTATTGAAACAATATATGCAATGCATAAAAACATCTCCGTAAGCTAACACTGCTTGCTAAGTTAAAAGTGAAGAGAGTTATCGTAAAACATGTTATCTCATGCGGGTCATTATTCATCATCTAAAAATCTCATGTTTTATGGACAGGACGTATTCTCCGCGGGCAGTGAAACAACAACTACGACAATTGAGTGGGCCATATCAGAGCTGATCAACAACCCGATGGCCATGCAGAAGGCGAAAGCAGAGGTGCGACAAGCCTGCCATGCCCGTGGCACCGTGGCCGAGCACGCCCTAAGCGAGCTATCATACCTACGCCTTGTCATTCGAGAGACGCTGCGGCTGCACCCGCCCTTGCCGTTGTTGTTCCGCGAGTGCCAGGAACCGTGCCAGGTGCAGGGATACGACGTGCAGCGGGGCACACAGGTGTTGGTCAATGCTTGGGCGCTGAGCCGCGATGAGCGCTACTGGCGTGACGCGCCCGAGGAGTTCCGGCCAGAACGCTTCGAGGAAGAAGCAGCAAAGGCGGACTTTGGGGGTGGTGACTTTGCGTTCTTGCCGTTCGGCGCCGGCCGCAGGATGTGTCCCGGGATGGCGTTTGGCCTCGCCGGCGCTGAGCTCCCACTTGCAAGCCTGCTCTTCCACTTTGACTGGGAGCTACCAGGTCCAGGCTCAGCGAAGCTCGACATGACAGAGACGTTCGGTCTCACCGCGCGGCGGACGGACCAGCTCCCGTTACGCCCTGTTCTTCGCGTACCTATTCCTGGAGTCTAGTCAAAATATAAACTATAAGAAATGGATGTATACTGTAAAACTATAGTTGTACCGACGCAGGAAATAAATTGCAAAGTTCTACTGTTGCATAACATCATTAGTATTATGCAATAACTAGCGTAGTGGGGCTAGATCAATATGTGGTTCCTCAATATATTGTAAACCTATTTGAAATAATACTATAGTTGGATGATTTATTTCTTTCTTTTTGCAATTTAGAGAGCTTTTATTCAAACAAAGGCATTCCTCGTACAATCAGCTAGCAAGATGGTGACGAGAAAGTTCGGGTTTCATCGAGCCAGCTATCCGTCACATTCAATGTGCAGGCACATCTAGCATAAAGATGAACTGGAATATTAACTGACCCATATTTGGGCTGGATATAGGGGGTGCCAGTCAGCCTGAGTATTTGAGGATCGTTTGAAAAGATCGTCTAAGAAAAAACGTGACCGGGCAGTGATCGGGTGGCCCATCCGAGTGTATGAGGACGGTTTGAGATGTCCGGCTATAGATGCTAGAATTGGGCCACCGCTTGGTCAGTCGCTCTCCAGAGCACGACAGCTGCGATGATAAAGCTTGAGATTTCATGGGCAAGCATGCACCTCCAGTTTACGGGCACACACGTGCCGCTAGGGATGAAAGCGGCGCGGCCCGCAAGCATGTGCAGTGTTCAGTCGGCCACATCTGTATCTGTATGACATAAAAAAAGCTACTAGAACTTATTTCAGTTGCGGCGCCCATACACAATTTTGTTCTGAATTTCAGGGGGTTGACAACGGATTGATCTTGCAAACACACGAAGCGAGACGCGACACACTACATATAATGGAAGGAAGCATTGCTCAGGCCCCAGAGCGCAAATGGAGGACGCCTGCGTCGTCGTCTACCTCGGCACAGCTCTCTTGTCACTGCTCATCGTTCTTGCGGGCCGCAGGAGCTGGGGGGCGCGGGGTGACGGTGACCACGGCCTGCGCCTCCCGCCGGGGCCGTGGCAGCTGCCATTGATCGGGAGCCTGCACCACCTCGTCCTCGCCGGGCAGCTCCCTCACCGCGCGATGCGCGACCTGGCGCGGCGCCACGGGCCGGCCATGCTGCTCCGGCTAGGCGAGGTGCCCACAGTGGTGGTGTCATCCCGGGAGGGGGCGCGCGAGGTGATGAAGACCCACGACAAGGCGTTCGCGATGCGGCCCGTGAGCGCCACCATGCGCGTGCTCACCAGCGGCGGCCGGGACATCGTCTTCGCGCCCTACGGGGACTACTGGCGCCAGCTCCGCAAGATCGCCGTCGTGGAGCTCTTCACCGCGCGCCGCGTCCGCTCCTTCCGCGCCATCCGCGAGGAGGAGGTCGCCGCAGCGCTCCGGGGCGTCGGCGAGGCCGCGGCGGCCGCGCGCCCCGTGGAGATGCGCGCGCTGCTGGCTGCGCTCGTGGCGGACAGCACGGTGCGCGCCGTGATTGGCGACCGGTGCAGGGAGCGGGACGCGCTCCTCCGGGAGCTAGACCGCTCCATGCAGCTCGCGGCGGGGTTCAACCCGGCCGACCTGTGGCCTTCGTGGCGGCTCGCCGCGCGGCTCAGTGGCGCCGAGGAGTGCCACGACACCGTGCACGGCATCCTCGACGGCATCATCAAGGAGCACCTGGAGAGGATGGACGGCGGCGAGGACCTGCTTGACGTGCTGCTGAGGATCCGGAAGGAAGGTGGCCTCCAGTTTCCTCTCGACATGGACGCCATCAAATCCGTCATCATGGTAATTATGTATTCCCGCTTGCCATCTTCTGTGAATATCTTTGGCTCTTTGCATCAGTGCGTCGCAGTGCTATCGTGCTCATGTGATGTTTTTGTTTTCTTCTGGACGAACTATCTATTTCAAAGTTCATACAAATATGGATCGTCCAAAGAAATTAATCGTGCATAGTTTTAGGTTTCTAAACTCAGGTTAAATTCGCCCTTTATGAAGACATATTTTTCGTGCGGATTGTTAACCTAAAAATCTGATGTCTTGAGGATAGGACATATTAGGCGCAGGGAGTGAAACAGCAGCTACGACGCTGGAATGGGCCATAGCAGAGCTGGTGAAGAACCCGAGGGCCATGCACAAGGCGACGGCGGAGGTGCGGCGAGCCTTCCATGCCCGCGGCACCGTGGCCGAGCAAGACCTAAGAGAGCTCACATACCTACGCCTGGTCATTTGGGAGACACTGCGGCTGCACCCACCCCTACCGCTGCTGTTCCGCGAGTGCCAGAAACCGTGCCAGGTGCTGGGGTACGACGTGCCGCGGGGCACCCAGGTGTTGGTCAATGCCTGGGCGCTGGGCCGAGACGAGCGCTACTGGACCGACGCGCCCGAGGAGTTCTGGCCGGAGCGCTTCGAGGGAGAAGCGGCGGTGGACTTTGGGGGCGCCGACTTCGCGTTCCTGCCTTTCGGCGCCGGCCGCAGGATGTGCCCTGGGATGGCGTTCGGCCTCGCGAGCGTAGAGCTCCCGCTCGCGAGCTTGCTCTTCCACTTTGATTGGCAGTGGCCAGGACGATGCTCGGAGAAGCTTGACATGACCGAGGCATTTGGCCTCACCGCGAGGCGGAAGGACCAACTCCTGTTGCAACCTGTCCTTCGGATACCTCTTCTCGGAGTCTTGTCGATATAAATTGTAAGAATTGGATGTACATTGTAAAAATTATAATTATTCCCATGCCAGAAATAAACTGCAAAATTCTATTGTTGCAAGTTCTTAAGTAGTTACCTATCCTCGTTTCAACAAGCTACCGTGTGTAATGTTCAAGAGATTATCAAGGGAAAAATTCCAGTGTGCGACTCACTACCCAAACCCGGGCTCGTACAAAGGCATCACCGCCCATGGCCGAGGCCGGTGCCCGGATGGGTGGCGTTGTCCATCGACGATTTTTCCATGCAAGATACTGGGTATGATTCTCAGGGACATCAATCTCACAGTTGTTTTCTCAACATGCCAGTACTTATTTCACTGCAAAGATGCCCTTGATGTTAAGATTAGTGCCACTCTTGAAGGACTGTCACTAAGCATGCAAGGTCGGAGTTGCCTATCATCATTCATTCCGATAGGTCAACTGTCATTGCTGCCTTGACAACTGGCTCATTGGACCGGTCAGCGTATGGCATTTGATTATAGAGATTTAAAAAATGCTAGCTCTCTGTGTGTTTGTTCCGTTAAAAGTAGACCATATTCAAAATAGAATTACTCGTAGTCTAGTTAATATTGACTGTTCTGAAGGTTGCATCGCATGTTGGTTGCACTGAGTTTTAGACAGCGCTTCAGAGTTTGTATTAGCATATTGTAGCACTATTTATAAGGAATGAATAAAACTCATGCTTTACCCAGCAAAAAAAACTTATTATCTAACACACCAAACCAATGCTTGTAAACGTGGAAGCAGTCGTACATACTACATATACGACAACGACCTGCACAAATATGTATGACATGTGGTCGCCAACTGAGATGGAACTCAACATACTAAACAGTACTCCCTCCGCCTCAAATTACTTGTTTTAGATTTGTCTAGGTATGGATGTATTAAACATTAAAAAAGAATATGTCGTTATATTATCGTGTGTGTATCATGACATGGTCGTAACTATGATAACTTGGTATCGAGTTGACTTCTTTTTTCGGGGGTAAAAGGGGTTGTATTACTGAAGAGCATAAAAATTCACCCCTACACAAACTATGGATACTAGCAGGCCCAGAGTGGAGCCAAACCACAGTACGGTCTTCCGTTCTACCAAAGTTTGCTAACACATGACTAACATTATTCCGCTCTCTCGAAATATGAGCAACAACACTCCCTTGTACCCAGAATATCTTTAATCTCTGAAATCACCATCGCATGCTGGGAATGTCCATCCCTTTCGCCTTGATAATCTACACTGCTTGCAAGATGTCGCACTCTAGGATAATCGGCAACTCAGTCCATTGAAGAGCTAGGACGAGACCCTTCCTACAACCCGCAAGCTCAGCATGTAGGGGGTCTGAGCATGAACGCAAAGAGCGACAGGCGCAAAAAAATGATGGACTCAGGTGTTGGTCAACGCTCAAGGCCGGGCCGAGACGAGCGCCATCGACCGACGCTACCGAGGAGTTCGGGCCGAGCGCCGAGGGAGAAGCGGCGGTGGACTTTGGGGCGCCGACTTGCGTTCTCGCCTTTCGCGCCGGCCGCAGGATGTGCCCTGGGATGGCGTTCGGCCTCGCGAGCGTAGAGCTCCCGCTCGCGAGCTTGCTCTTCCACTTTGATTGGCAGCGGCCAGGACCAAAGTCGACGAAACTCGACATGACCGAGGCATTCGGCCTCACCGCGAGACGGAAGGACCAACTCCTGTTGCAACCTGTCCTTCGGGTACCTCTTCTCGGAGTTTTGTCGATATATGTTGACAAACGAAAAATCTCCATGTTCGGCGAGAAGCAGACACTACACCGATTGGCTAGATGATACGATCCTAGGTATCTAGCACTGGATTTCACTCACAATCGACGGATTCAGTACAAGGGGGTAGCTAGGGTTCATCAGCAAGAAGGGGAATGGGAAGTAAGAGCCGGGAGGTGGGAGCATGGTTTTCAATTTCAGTTTCATAAAAATTTCAGCACCAACCGAAATCACCGAAATTCAGTGAATTTCAGTGATTTCAATTTTCATTTCAGTTAAAGGGCTGAAATATTCACTTTAATTCAATTAAAATTTTCAAAACATTTGAAAAATATTTTGAAAAACATTTGAATTTATGTGTACTACTGAAATTGCCGAAATATTTTGGCCGAAACGTAATATTTCAGTGTCTGCTGAAATTAATGAAATTCAGTGAATTTCATCGAAATCCCACTGAAAGTGAAAACCATGGGTGGGAGGAGGAGCTCGCCCAACGGCGCCGGGTTCAGGTATCTGTTCTTCGATGCCTCTCCAGGAAGAAGATTGGCCCATATATCTTCGGTTACTGGACCCGGTCATCTCCTGTTCTGTGGGTTGGGCTTTGTCCCCCACTTGGGCCGAGCAGGTCGTCCTTGGGCTTCACCTGAAGTGCCTGATGTAATATTGTAGTTGTTCCCGTGAAACTAGATGTCCTTGTGGGCAGGCAAGCAAGCTCGCTGGTGTTGGGGCATTGCCGATCGATTCAAGGGGCCGCAATATATGCACCATTCGGATTTTGGTCTTGAGAAGAAAACACAGACTAGTAAAGTAAAGGGTACTCCCTCCGTAATCTGCAAACAAACAAAATTTAAGATGTTCTTAGGTCATAGAGGAAGTAACATGCCCACATGACAAAAAGAAGAAGAAAAAAGTTATATACAGGTTGCAATTACACGGAACTTTTGGGTTGCGATCTAGGAGTACGTGACATGGGTCTCCGCCGTCGGATCTGAAAAAAATAGGCGGCTAATATCAAATCGACAGGCACAATCCATGAGAGCACCCGATTGACCAACGAGAAGGCAAATGGAACGAAACGAGGACTCAAAATATTTATATCTTGGGGTCCAAACAATAATCACACGGGCGCTCACGGCCCGCACGAGATATTTCGAGAATTTCAAACGACCAAAACAAAATGATGATTTTTTGAGTAGATAAAAAAAAAAGACCTCCCAACCAGCTAATTGTAAGGCCCAACCCACCCAAACTCCCCCTGATTCGCATCCCCGCCGCCGACGACCTCCTCATCTCCCCCAACCTTACCTCAGCCCCGCCGCCGCCTCCCTCCTCCACTCTCGCCCCCCACCGCGGCCATCGTCCTCCTCCTCCTTCCACCCCAGCCCCAACCCTAACCCTACCCTTTCCCATCCACCATTCTCTCCATCAACGGTCGCTCGCGCTTCCGACGGCGGCGCTCTCAGACCCACGACGCGCCTTCCTCCAACGAGGGAGGAGGGGGGGGGGTCACACGCAGCCGTGCGGTCGACGACGACGACGCGGCTGTGCCCTCCGACGCTGCTGTTCCGCGCGCGCGAGGACAGAGCCGGGCGCTACCGACGACGTCAAGTCAAGGTCCCCTCTCCCTCCCCTTCTCTGTTGGTCGCCTACAAATGCTCTGGTTCTTCGTGCCACGGCTATGTCTAGCAGCAACTCCCACGGTCGATTGGATCAATTGAATGGCTCATTCTATCTATGTGGTCTCTGGATGACCTCACCTAACTGCATCCAATTGTATTCCCTTTATTAGTTTCCTAACTAAATCCCCCAATTTTGTAGGGATTAGCAACTCTGTTCGTGCCACGGCTATGTTTCATTAGGAATTAGCAATTCTCACGGTCGATTGGCTCAATTGGGCCTTCTTTGGGGTCAAATTGCTCATTTTGTGTGGTCTCTAGATGCCGTAACTGCACCGAATTGTCCTCCCTTTCTTAGTTTCCTACTAAAATCCCCAATTTTTTTTCTAGCGTGTACTGCTGTTTAAGGCTTGCTTACACGGCTGTAAATCCAGGCTTATTTGTATTCTCTGATTTTTAATTGCTTATACGGTCTTATGTTTACCATGTAGCGCATGCTCTGTACACTGCATCTATGGTCTGTTTAGTCAGGTACATGATGGAGCTATTTCTTTT
The DNA here is from genome assembly GCA_021605145.1 of Aegilops bicornis. NCBI lineage: Eukaryota > Viridiplantae > Streptophyta > Magnoliopsida > Poales > Poaceae > Aegilops > Aegilops bicornis. Next base: position 664,498,849 of record CM038669.1, on the reverse strand, counting down.
GTGCAACTGCTCCGTGTGTCTAGTTATTAATGAATCCCCTTTGATTCATTCATGCTTACAGGTACAGTCTCGAGGTGTTCCCGATCTGCGTCCACCATTACCTTGGCAGGAAGAGCTGTGAGCTGGGCCAGGATGGAGGTGCTCGAGGTCGGCTCCTTCTCCACGGTCGAGCGCGGGGAGAGGAGTCGCCTCCCTGTCGTTCTGTGGCAAGGTCGGCCGGCTGTCGCCCTCTTCTACGCTGCGGCCGCGCTCCTCTGCCTCTGCTCGACAGCGTCCATGGCTAAAACAAGGTAACACTTGGGTGTGTATTCATATTATCATATAGCATGCACTTCTCGTCTCACTTGATAGTGGTGGAATTCAATTAAAGTTGCACATGCAGGTCCAGCAGTTCCTGAGAATGACGCCTTAGCACAGTCTGAGAATCCGTCGTTGTCCCTCGGCAGCGGACAGGTGTGATCCCTGCGGTGGTAAGGCTCTTCTCATCCCATCAGTTCTCTCCATGAAAAAGGAAATGCAGTCTAAATGTTTCCCAATTACAGACTTGAAGCATCCTTTTTTGTGTGTGCCTGTTATTGCCCAGTTGAACCCTCCTTATTAACTACACTAGTGTCAAATACGTACTTATATTATGGGACGGAGGGAGTAGTGCATTCCTTTGGTACCCATGATAATCCTCATTCACTCGCTGGAATCATAAGAATGTATAGCAGTAAGAAATATACTTTGTTTTCATGAAATCTGATTCTATATGGCTGTATGCTGAAAGAAACATCTGCACTAATGATACCCATTTAGATACCTTACATATTAGACATACACTTTATACCGAAGCATTAAAAATTATTCTGCTACCTAGTGGAATTTTCCGCAAACGTTAGAGCTTCATCATCTAATCAAGAACAAAACAAAGCTTCTTTCATCAACAATAAACAAGTTTCAAGTTTAACTAGTGCATCGTATAATCATATTAGGTTTGGTTTGATATGTACTCCCACTGTAAACAAATATAAGACGTTTTAGGTCAGTACTTTAGTGATCTAAAACGTCTTTAGAAAGGGAGCATTTGATAACGTTGTTTCTGAATTCTAGTTTATACGTGTAGACAATAATTTCGTAAATTCTGACATTCTCTAGTTAATTGGAGAAACATGCTATATACTAGGGTAAGGGGACGTATGGATAGAAAATAACCGAGCCCGCCCCACTGATTTGTCAATAGAGCTTGCTTTTATATTACCCCTTCATCTGGATGTGTTCAAGTGGACTGATTCAGTGATCTAAACAGATAGTTTTTGGTGGAAACTAGAACCATTCAGTACGTAGCTACTGATCACTAAGATGGCTTTGTATAACCCAGATTGGTCCATGTTCTTCAGTTTCCATGGTCTTGTGCGTTCTTTAGTGTTCTTAATTTGGCTATGAAATATTGGAGGTCTGTAGTTTAAGAAGAATGCGACATTATATTGCCTTTACACATGTTGTTCTCTGCAACATTCTCTTCAAATTTGCAGAGCTCCTTAACTAGATTTTTTTAACATTCACAGGACACCTTCTTGAAAGATCTGTGTGCACATAAGCAGATTAGATATGTGAAATCACCCCATTGTACACATGCATGTAAACACATTTGTCACATGCATTTTATCAGCAGCTCTTTTCCTTTTAGACTGACTGCTTAATGTAGTAACTTCCTCAGCATTTCTATTGCATGCTCATTTTGTTTGCTTTGCTGCAGCTGGAAGAGATAGATGAATTCGAGCCATCAAGAGATCTACAAAAGTAACCCAGAAAGGGTTGTGCAATCTTTGAGAGCCAACCTTCGTTGCATAACAACTCTACCTGCATATGAAAGCTCTTGTCACTCTCGACAGGCTAGGTGACAAGCCCGATGCTTAAAATATTGCAGATATGCGCCACCATTACCTTGCCGTCAAGAGCTGTGAGCTGCTCCGGGATGGAGGTGCTCTAGGCTGGCTCCTTCTCCATAGTTTAGCACCGGGAGAGGAGGCAGCCTCCCCGTGGTTCTGCGCCAAGGTCCTCCGGCTGCCGCCATTGTCTCCGCCACGGCCATCCTCCTCCTCCTCTACTCCACAACGTCCATGGCTAAAACAAGGTAACATTACGGTGTGTATTCATCCATCATGCACTTCTCGTCTGACTTGATAGTTGTGGAGTTCAACTAAAGTTGCACGTGCAGGTGCAGTTCCTTGAAGCAGCCTTTTTGTGTGTCTGTTATTGCCCATTTGAACGCTTATTGCCTAGTGCATTCCTGTGGTATCCATGATCATCTTCATTCACTCACAGGACCCATAAGAAATTATTACTAGTAAGAATTATATTATGTTTTCATGAAATCTGATTCTATAAGCTGAAAGGAACTTCTGGAAAAAGGATACCCATCAGTTACCTTACATATTAGACATGCACTTCGTACCGAAGCATTAAAATTATTCTGCAACCTAATGGAATTTTCTGCAAACTCTAGAGCTTCATCTAATCAAGAAGAAAACAAACTTCTTTCATCAGTAATAAACTGATTTAACTGGGTAGTTGCTTCATGTATAGGGCGCTTGTTTGCCATATGGATTGCTACAGTACTGATTGTCTTTTCTTTGGTTCTGGATCAGTGACAAATTTGGCTATGAAAACTTGAAGTTTATTAGCTTTAGGTCTATTTACATGATTACATCCTACTCCCTCCGTTCCAAAATAAGTGACGTGAACTAAAACCATGTCACTTATTTTGGAATGGAGGCAATATTTCTCTTGATGGATCATTGTTGAGCTCATACTCGTAAAAAACAATGATAATGCTCTCATGACTCACGTGTGCGTTAGAAAAGTTTGGTTGGGATTTTTAATATTTACACATGTGTACCTTCTCACTTCTTCGTTGTATCTGTTTATAGGATGGACTAGATTTTATTTGCTCTTTTCTTAGACGTGCCTTGATTTCTTTGGAGCGTTCATACACTATTTTGCCACTGTTTTTCCTTATTTACTTCCCATATTTGAGTAGGATTTGTACATATATGTTTATTGTATATTGTTTTCTTATAATACTTTTGCCGAACTTAATTCCTTTATGTAGTAGCTTCCAAAGTATCTGTGTCACGTGCTCATTTGTTTTGCTTTGCTGCAGCTGGAAGTGATTGACGAATTCGAGCCAGCAAGACATCTACAAAAGTAACCCAGAAAGGGTTGTGCAGATCTTTGAGAGCCAGCCTTCGTTTTGCATAACTACTCTCCCAATATGCGAAGGATGACAGTCGCATGATGCTTAAAACATTGCAGAGAGGTACTGGTTTCTACTGTCATGCCTCAATTGATTGATTCGTGTAAAACAAACCTTCTGTTTCTGTAACCAGTGGGTTCCTTTTATGATACATATGCCCTTTGTTGCTTTTTTAGCTTCTACGTTTCTCATTTTTGTGCTGTTGATCGTAATAAGGCTATCGAGTATTGGAACTCTGTAGTTTGAGAAGAATCCAACATTATATTGCTGCACATGTTCTTCTCTGTAACATTTTCATAAATTGTACAGAGTAAGTCCTTAACTAGAATATTGTTTTCTGATAAAACCTTAATTGTTAAATGCTGGCCATCAAACATGAACATTCTCTTAAAAGCTATGAACTTTATTGTTCTATGCTGGCCATTGATTCATGTGCAAGTGTGGTGCTTGCCATCGAGCCAATGATTTAATGTACTTTAGGGTCAAACGGCTTTGTCCAGTTAGGGTTTAGCAAATACCTGGTCAATTGGCTGAATTGGGCATTCTTTAGGGTCAAATGACCCATTCTATGTGGTCACTGGATGCCCTAACTGCATCCAATTGTCTTTACTTTCTTAATTCTAGGCTCAATTGGATACTCTGATTGTTAATCGATTCATTGGTCTTCTGTTTAGCATGGACTGCATCTATGTTCTGTTTAGGTACATGCTTTAGCTATTATTTTTGTGCAACTGCGTAGTATGTAGTTAATGAATCCTCTTTGATTCATGCATGCTTACATGTATAGTCTTGAGGTGTTCCCGGTCTGTGCCACCATTACCTTGCCGTGAAGATCTTTGAGCTGGTCCGGGATGGAGGTGCTCGAGGTCGGGTCCTTCTCCACAGTTGAGCACCGAGAGAGGAGGCAGCCTCCCTGTGGTCCTGCGCAAAGGTCGGCCGGTTGCCGCCCTTGTCTGCGCCACGGCTGTCCTGCTACTCTTGTGCTTCACAGAGTCCATGGCTAAAACAAGGTAACACTCGAGTGTGTATTCATCTATCGTGCACTTCTCATCTGACTTGATAGTGGTGGAATTCAACTAAGGTTGCATGTGCAGTTGCAGCTTCTGGACGCGAAGGAGAATGACACCTTAGCCCCGTTTGAGAAGCCGTTGTTGTCCTTGTGCAGTGGACGAGTGTGATGACGCTGATGGAGACGGGTCTGCAGTGGTAAGGCTCTTCTCCTCCCCTCAGTTCTCTCCAAGAAAAGAAAATGCATCCGAAATGTCTCCCAATTGGAGACTTGAAGCAGCCTTTTTGTGTGTGCCTGTTATTGCCCACTTGAACCCTTATTAACTAGTGCATTCCTGTTGTATCCATGATCATGATTACCATAGTGTGCACTGTGGTAAGAATGGAGATCTAAATGCACTACCCTGTTGAAGCCTGCTTGGCCACTCTGGTGCATTGGCAATTCCATGTTTTTTGGGGGATCTGCTAGAGATGCTGTTAACCTGCTGCTGCTACCTCCATCATGGATGCTCTTAATTTCCTTTGACTGAGCTGGCTAAGTGGACTCCAGGGAATAAACATGTTGATACAAGTAGTATGAATGAAGGCTTGGCTGATCAAAGGAATGCCCTATATGGTTGTATAGCATTTTCAACTCTTATTGCTTAATGGTCATTAGGATATTTTTTTGGAGGGTCATTAGGGTGTTTCTGGCAGTGCCCTTAAATTTCTATTCTCATGATCTTTTCTGGCAACTGAATTTCCATTTCGATTTGAATGTGACTGGTATTTGCTGAACTTGTTGTAACAAAACCAGTACTAGCATAACAAGCATATGACGATAAGCAAGACAGGGACTCTGCAACGCTCCTTATTTCAAATCGGGGGCACAGATGATGCATCCGTCTAGGGGAATCTATGATGTTTGCTAAGTTCCTTTTCTCTTCTTTCCCCTGGCATTTAGGGTGTCTCTGTTCTTATGTTATCTTAGATGCGTGTAACTTTCTTCAAGATAGGGTTGGTGAGCTTGTGGGGCACACTTTTGTTGAGGTAGGGAGCCTACTGAATTGCGAGCCTGGTGATTAGCCTAAAAACAGAGATCTGAATCCATTTCTCCGTTGAAGCCCGCTTGGCCGCCGTGCTTGATCCATCCCATCCTTTGTTTCTTGGCTGGGTTTCGGCTGGGTTTCTCTCAGTAGTAAATTGCAAAATCTCCAACATCCATGCATGCACGCGTGCGCACGCGCTCGCGCGTGCACACACACACACACACACACATGCGCGCGCACGCGCACACACATATGCACAAGGCAGGCTAAATGTGCTCCGAGTATGTATGTGTAGAAGCTAAAGTTATGAAGGCTTTGGCAGATCAGATGAATGCCCCTAGATTCATGGTATCCTTTGTTCAAGTAGTGTTTGGTATTTGTTCGAGGCTGCCCTCCTTCAATAGTTTAATGCATGGTGTTTTGCTGTAGAAATCATCATGGGAATATTTATTTGGATCTGAACCTATGCGTGAATTGTAGTGCTTATGTTTGGACATAGCAAGATTAGTAGATGTGAGGATCAAGGGTAGAATATGTAAGAGTATTCGTTTATTAAATATGGATATGAACATAAATTTGAACATGCATGCACACACGTTATTATTCTAGTTGAGGAAGTTGTTTGGACTCTGTATTAGCTAATCTCAAATGCACAACTTGTTTTGAATTGTTGCATTTTCCTTGTTTTATGTCAACGTTTGCTGTTAGATATATTGGCTTTGTCATTGGAGCTTTCTGATCTAGCAGCCTGATGATAACCATGTAGTGTGCACTGCGCTAAGAATGGAGAATCTAAATGCACTTCCCTGTTGAAGCTTTCTTGGCCACTTTGGTGCATTGGCAATTCCAGGGATCTACTAGAGATGCTGTTAACCTATTGTTGATGTTGCTGCTGCTACTACCTGCATCACTGTTGTTCCTTTTTTCTATAGGAATTGAGATACATGTCATCTCACTTCCTATGGTTTTCCTATTTCCCATGATATTCCTATCCTATGAACCAAAGGAGGCCTTAGGGGGGAAGTGGGGATCTGGTTGTAGATGCTCTTAATTTCCTTTGACCGAGCTGGCTATGTGGACTCCAGGAATAAATATGTTGACACAAGTATGAATGAAGGCTTGGCTGATCGAAAGAATGCTCCTATATGTTTATACTGTGCTTGACAACTTTGTTTGCTTAATGTTCATTAGGGTGATTTTTTGGAGGGTTATCTCCAGTGCCCTTAAATTTCTATTCTCATGATCTTATCTGGCAACTGAATATTGTTGCTCTCATTTGTTAGTGCACCTTGAGATTTCCTTGTACCTCTCAGACGTGGTTACTGATTTATCTATTTCTTCTGCAGTACTTGTTCTTCTAGGCTTTTCATTGAAAAATGCGTAGTCTGAGGCATTTGCTGTTGATTGGGGTAGGCATTTGCTGTTGATTGGGGTAGGCAATTGTTTTATTGTGTCAATTTCTTTTAACCTGATATGAGAGGGGTGCACTGAACTGCCAGCCTGATGATTAGCCTAAGAATGGAGATCTCAATCCAACTCTCTGTTGAAGCCCACTCGGCCGCCGTGCTTGACACCTATCCTGGTTTCTTGGCTGGGTTCCTCTAGGAGTAAATTGCCAAAAACTCCACAACATGCATCCATCCATCCATGCATCTCTCACACAGATACATGTACGCACGAAGCAGGCCAAATGGGCACCAGGAATGAATGTGCAGAAGCAAAAGTTATGAAGGCTTGGCCAGACCAGATAAATGCCCCACTAGATCATGGCATGCTTGTTTTAGGAGTAGTATTTGGTGTTAGACTGTTAATTCGTTGCTGCCCACCTTCAATGGTTTAGTGCCTGGTGTTTTGCTGTAGAAATAATCATGAAAATATTTATTTTGATCTGAACATAACTTATGTGTGAATTGTAGTTCTTAGTTTTGAACTTGCCAAGATTAGCAGATACGAGAATGTATGTAATAGTATTCGTTTATCAAATATGGAGCTTTGTGCGCTTGGCCAGCCTGATGATTACCTTTGCATGAAGAAGTAAGTACTGAGATCTGAAGCTTTTCTTAGCTCCGGTGAAGCTTGCCTAGGTTAGGTTGTTGTGGTGGATCCTACCCTCTCCTTTCCTAAATAATGTACTCCCTCCATTCACAAATATAAGGTGTGCTATCTTTTATCTGAATCGGATGTATATAGACACATTTTGGTGTGTTTGTTCACTCATTTCAGTCTCTATGTAGTCCATATTGAAATATCAGAAACATCATATATGTGTGGGCAGAGGGAGTAGCAATTTGCTCTTAGGGGTAAATTGGAACATCCAATTTGCTCTGATGTTCCACCAACCTGGCTAGCTGGGCTCCGGTGTGAGTGTTTGGAGACACAAAAAGTATGAAGGCTTTGCTAATGCATATAGTTCTCGGTTCTGTATTATTATTCTAGTTGAGAAACTTGTTTGGACTGTGTCTTAGTTATCTCAAATGCCCAACTTTGTTGAAATAGTTGCTTTTTCCTCGTTTCGTGTTGATTTTGTTGTTCGATATATTGGCTTTGTCATTGGAGCATTCTGATCTAGCTGCCTGATGATTACCATAGTGTGCACCGCACTAAGAATGGAGATCTAATGCGCTTCCCTGTTTAAGCCTGCTTGGCCACTCTGGTGCATTGGCAATTCCAATATTTTTTTGGGGATCTGCTACAGATGCTCTTAACCTACTGCGCTGTTGTTGCTGCTACTATATCTATCACTGATGTTCCTTTGGACCTTTAGTGGGAAAGTGCGGGGTCCGGTTGTAGATGCTCTTAATTTCCTTTGACCGAGCTGGCTAAGTGAACTCTAGGGAATAAATATGTTGATACAAGAAGTATGAATGAAGGCTTGGCTGATTAAAAGAATGCTCCTATATGTTTGTATAGCGTTTTGCAACTCTGACTGCTTAATGGTCATTACGGTGTATTTTTGGAGGGTCATTAAGGTGTTTCTGCAGTGCCTTTAAATTTCTATTCTCACAATCTTTTCTGGCAACTGAATATTACCTTGTGTACCTCTCAGACGGGGTTGCTGATTTTCTGTGTTAATGTCTTCTCTAGTACTTCTTCTGCCTGGGTTTTTCATTGAAAAGTGCTTAGTCTGAGGCATTTGTTGTTAATGAGGTAGGGGGTTCAATGAACTGCCAGCCTAATGATTTGCCCATGAACAGAGATCTGAATCCATTTCTCTGTTGAAGCCCACTTGGCCGCCGTGCTTGATTGGTGCCTTCCCTTCCTCTGTTTCTTGTCTGGGTTTCTCTTGGGAGTAATACAAAATCCCGAAATGTATGCACACACACATACACACATGTACGCACAAATTTATCGGAATTGATGTGTAGAAGCAAAAGTTAGAGGCTTTGGCAGATTGGACGAGTGCCCTTGTCTAAGGAGTATATTATATTACCTCCATTCTGAAATAACTGACGTGGTTTTAGTTCAAATTTGAACTAAAATCACGTCAGTTATTTCCTGACGGAGGGAATATAATTTGAGGCTGCCCACCTTACATGGTTTAGTGCCTGATGTTCCGCTGTGGAAATCATCATGGAAAGATTTGATTGAAGCTGAACTTAACTTCTGTGTGAATTGTAGTAAGAGTACTTATATTTGGACTCGAGGAAGATTAGCAGATATGAAAATCAAGGTCAGAATATCTAATAGTATTCTTTAAACACCGAACCTTGTGTGCTTGGCCAGCCTGATCAAGGCCAGTATATCTGATAGTAATTTGTTTCTCAGCTCTGCTGAAGCTCGCAGAAATGCGGTGCAGGCCATGTGTAAATTCGAGTTCTGGCTCCTCTTCCTAGCAATTGCCTTCGGTATGGGGATCGGGCCTAGCGACGGCGAACAACATCAGCCAGATCGAACGGGTCTCCCTCCCTTGGCCACACCAGCAGCAGGTAGACCAGCACCACTTCCTGGTGCCTTATTACCGGTGTGTTCTTGTCGTTTAAATTGCCCCATGTATTGGTTAGCAGGTTAGTTCATGCTAATGTACATGCTGAACATAGCATTAATCTTTTTTTAATCTTCTAAACAAATTTGCTGGTGAATCAATTGACTGATGGAAACTTGGTGGACTGAAGAGTCAATGGCCAGGATTAGTTTATAATTTTCAATATATACACTCGGTACCATAGAGTAAAATCAAAATGAAGAGTCAAGCATGACTATTGGGTACACAGTTACATACTGGACAACATAAGTTTTCTATGGACGGAATGTGTATTTCTTTTGTTACTTGACAGTGGACTAAGACAATTAGTATGCACTTTCGCTTGGATAATTTACGATGGTATTGACCTATTGATTAGCTCTCTCTCTCTCTCTCTCTCATTTGCATGTTTCTGTTTTTTAATTCCAAACTTGAAAATTTTGGGAAGTTGAAAATGTTTGAACTCTCCTTCTGAATTTTTCATAATTTTTCTAAAAATAGTTCAAATTTTAGTTCACTGTTCTCTCTCTCTCTTCTTCTACCTCGAGCTGCCTCGCACAACCCTCTCTGTGGAGCCAATTACATGCATATGTCTGCTTGTTCTTCAAATCCCCAATCAATTTCCTTGTCCATCTACTTGTTCTACCTAGCTGACTTGAACTCCTATGCTGTGCTGCAGGATCCCCAGCCCACCACCGCATCCCCTTCAACCCATAACGAATCTACTGCTGCGCCTCTGCATCCTTGTGTGTCACCACAGCCAGCGGCATGGCCCGTGCAGCCTAGGTTCACCTGGTACCACACCTTTGCTATCACGAGTCTCCTGGTCTGCTTTGGATCTAGCGCTGCTATCTCTGTCAAGGTAGTATACCTCTGCTCCCATCTTTTCTACAGGTTTAGGCTTTGCAACCTGGCTCATCTGTAAACGACCGTCTTTGTACCATGTGTCCTGCTTGTGCAGAAACTTCTTCCTAGGCAAGTCATGGATCTGTAGGGTCATCGCTGAAGGTGGCAATGGAGCTCAAGTCCAGGATCGACGAGGAGACGAGGCATGGCCCCTTTTAGGAGGCCATTCTCAAGCAGCACAAGATGTAAGTTGACTGTTTGAAACCCCAATCCATCCGGTTTTTTTTGTTAATAGTAAATAGTGATCCAGTTATTCCAAAACTGGTAAAGGTAACTTGAAATTTCGAAAAATGGGAAGGACGCTGTGAGCAGCAGCGTCCAAGCTGGCCGCTAGTGTGAACCACTTCCAGGTCTGTAAACAGTGCTCCCTTGAGTCTGCAACAGTCCTCCCATGAATCTAGCATTGCTTCCAGAAAATACATAGCACAGAATTTCAAAGTAAACAAACTGTGGACAGATGCATGATAGAAAAATCATTCTCATCACTCACAAACTAGTCTTGTAGTAGTAGTATGTAGTAACCTCTACAAGATATTACTATCGGCTCCGGTGACCAACCTAAGTAAAGCATGCATAACATACTTCATGAAAACAAGCGACATGCAAATGAAAAGTCTAATATTTGCATAAAATCCATATTTGAACAGTTAATACCTCTAAACAAAAAATATGTATATTTTTAGAATCACTTGGGGGAGCTCCCCCACGTGAATAAACAAAATATTGTGCATATTGAGGTGGATCCTCACATAGATTTTGAAGGATGGATCAATCATCATCACTCTCCTCATCATCCTCCTCCTTGTAGTGGTCGTCTTCATCGTCCTTCTCGTACAGCTCATCATTGTCAATAGGGAAAATTGTATCCATTGTGATGCAAAGCTCGATCTCGTTAGTTTTGTCACCAGCAACCTTGGGCAAGACACAGAAACACTGCGTTGGCAGCCCATCATCAGCTAGGGACGAGGTCTCGACGTCCAGCGACGAGACCTGGTAACGGCCACTGAAGCACGAGAAGCACACCGAGCATTCCACCGGGGGATCCAGAGTGTTCGGCGGGTGGACGACACGAGCAAGCTTTTAGGCCCGCTCGTGGCCCGTTAAGGACCGGACCGTACGGTCCAGGCCCGCTACAGAAATTGTTCGGTCCGGGCCGTGAAAATCAGATCGAAAAAACTTCGGTCCGGTCCGGTCTTTAACCGGGCCGACCGAGCGGACCGATCGCCCAAGGCCCAGCAGTAGTTCGCTAGGGGCCGATACGACGCTAGCGCAAAGGCCCCCGCTACCCCAATTCCTCGATCCCCTTTTCCTCCTGGCTGCAGAAGGGACGGAGCGCCGCCGCCGCCGCCGTTGCCATCGTCGACCACCACCTCCTCATCTGCACTTGTACGCGATGAAAGAAGGAATGGAGGAGCCAAGGAGGGAGCGTCACGTCTGCACGGCTGCACCTGCTCGCCGTCGTCGACCGTCGCTGTCTCCACCTGCCCGTCTTCGACCACCTCCTTGCCTGTAAGCCGCCGTCAATCACGAAGCTGGAGGACGCGGGGGACGGAGCTGCTGCACGTGTACCTGAAGTCCTGCATGTCCTCGCCGACAGTTTGTACTTGTTCCTTCTCTCTGAAATTTCTTTAGTTGGCAATTGTTCAGTCCCTCTGAACTTTCTGCAGTTGGTTTTTGTTCAGTCTCTCTGAACTTTCTTCAGTTGGACACCTTCCTGTGTTGGTTTTCTTGCAAACTTGCTTATTTTTCGTCCATTTGAACCTCTTTTGCAACCTAATAATCTGTACATTCAAATTTGTTGTCAAAAGAGTTCTAAAATGGCTCCCAGCGCACTCCCACACACAAACTGTACTCGGTCCAATCGGTCCCTTCGGTCCGCACCGAGCTGAGGCACAACCGGTCCGGTCCTAGGAAACAGGACCGCACCTGAGCTCGGTCCGGTCCGGTCTGGGCCAGTTTCGGCCGGTCCAAAGGGAGGCTCGGTCAGGGACCGGACCGGCCCGGACCGCGTCCACCCTTCGGCCGGACGCAGATGAGGGACACCGCGCGGCCGTGGGGCTCCATGGGCGGCGCCACCGTGAGCAGGAAGAGGCGGCCATCTCCGCAGCTTAGGACGTGAGATCCAGGCCGCACTACTCGCGGGAAGAACGGCACGAAGTACTTGAAACCCTTCATCGGCCACTTGTGGAGGCCGGTGAAATGGTCCTGGAGCGCCGCGGTCGGCCCTGAGAAGCCGCAGCCGGGGACCGGGCAGAAGCAGGGGCGGGCAGGGCACTCCCTCTCGTGCCCTTCCTGCTGGCAGTAGGCGATCTCGTTGGCGCATCCGTTCTTGCAGGGGACGAAGATAGTGTCGACGACGCGCTCCATTGCGTGGCATCTCTTGGAGATGCTGCCGATGCACGTGCTGCACTTCGTCTCCGGGAGCCCTTGGCGGCAGAACCAGCAGACAACATGCCCCACGGAGCACTCAAACATTTTGATTGAACATTATTTCTGATTCAATGCTGTACATGTATGTGTGCATACATAGAATTATGGATCTAAATCTAATGGATGCATTTACCTGGTAAATGGGAGGGCAGAGGGGCTTGGAGAATATTTTATAAGCAACGAGTACTACTACGCGCATGCGTTTGATCAGCTTTGGAGTTAACCTGAACACATCCGTATTGGGAAGTGGATATCTTTAACTAATGTTAAAGGGATGGGAACTCGATAGAATCGGTCAGCCCAAGCGCCAAGCCAATCATCGCATCCGGTGCACGTGAAGTTTCATCTGGTCAAAAACGTTTCTCCAAACTCGGAGATGGCCGCCTCTTCCTGCTCACGGTGGCGCTGCTCGTGGAGCCCCTCGGCCAGGCGGTGTCCCTTTTCTGCGTCCGGCCGAACGCTCTAGAGTCCCCGGTCGAATGCTCGGTGTGCTTCTCGTGCTTCAGTGGCCATTACCGGGTCTCGTCGCTAGATGTCAAGACCTCGTCCCTGGCTGATGGGCTGCCAACACAGTGCTTCTGTGTCTTGCCCAAGGTTGCTGGTGACAAAACTGGTGAGGTCGAGTTTTGCATCACAATTGATACTATTGACGATGATGAGCTGTATGAGGAGGACGATGAAGACGACGACTACAAGGAGAAGGATGATGAGGACAGTTATGATGATTGATCCATTCTTCAAAATCTATGTGAGGACCGACCTACATATACACAATATTTTGTTTATTCACGTGGGGGAGCTCCCCAAGTGATTCTAAAAATATACATATTTTTTGTTTAGAGGTATTAAGTGTTCAAATATGGATCTTATGCGAATATTAGACTTTTCATTTGCATGTCGCTTGTTTTCATGAAGTATGTTATGGATGCTTTACGTAGGTTGGTCGCCAAAACCAATAGTAATATCTTGTAGAGGTTACTACATACTACTACAAGACTAGTTTGTGAGTGCTGAGAGTGATCTTTCTATCATGCATCTATACACAGTTTGTTTACTTTGAAATTTTGTGCTATGTATTTTCTGGAAGCAATATTAGACTCATGGGAGGACTTTTTACAGGCTTTTCAGAGTTGAGTTGCAAACTCAAGGAGTTGTTCTTGTACAATGAGAGATGCTTAGGGAGGTGCTTAGAAAAATAAATAAAGTTTTTCTGAAGCACCGGTGCCTATTTCTACAAGAGAGACGCTTACTTAAGCGTCTATCCTGTATAAATAAGCACCGATGCTTAAGGAAAGTCTGCTTTATTTCTCTAAACACCTCCCCTAAGCACCTTGCATTGTAAACACCTCCCCTAAAGGCCACGCAACCGTCACGACCTAGGCCCATACAGTCATACAGAATTAACCAGCGAAAAACCCCCCACAAAATCGGGCTTATGAACGAGAGAAACACCTCGATTCATCACAACCCTCTATTTCCTAGGAGCTTAGTAACTTTACAGATGCGGTGAATAGTTAGATTTCTCTATTGTAAAGCTGCAGTAGTACCATTATACAAAATCAATGGCCATATTTCTTGCTGCCAATTTACAGAAGGTCCTATATCACGCTTCCGTACATACCATTTTTCATTGTACTATATTGTTTCATCTTAGGACACTGCCCTAGCTGCGTTGGATGCTACCCTTTATCCTTTGCCATAGTTTCTCCAAACATTTAAATGCAGTTTTACTATTTGACATGTATTTGGTGATTAAGAAATATAAACCTATACGTGCAGCAGGTGTACAAGGTACATGGCCTCCCATGAGCGATTGAGTCGGACCGCGACCCAGTTTCCACAAGCCTTTTCTGGCAGGAGCTGTCCAAATCAGCCGGTACTTTTGAGACGTTCCTTCGATGCTTCACTCAAGTGTGTCCGAGACGATGGAGCTTCTGGATTCCATTAGCCCAGTTTTGGTACAACAATGCTCACCATTCCGCAATTGGGATGACCCCCTTCAAGGCAATGTTTGGCTATGAACCGAAGCACTGGGGTATCACGGTAGCAAACACCACCTCGGTTCCTACGCTGAATTTCTGGATCGAGGAAAGGGATACAGTCCAAGAGCTGTTGCAGCAGCACCTGAACAGAGCTTGTGAGCTGATGAAGGCCCAGGCAGAGAAGAAAAGGTCATTCAGAACGTTCGAACTCGGGGACCAGGTATACCTGAAACTTCAACCTTACATCCAGACCTCGGTGGCACCAAGGGCAAACCACAAGCTCGCTTACAAGTTCTACGGGCCATTCCCGATCATTGGCAAGATCAATGATGTGGCTTACAAGCTGCAGCTCCCTGCCAGTGCAACAATACATCCGGTCTTCCACGTCTCCCTGCTACGACGCGCTCTGAATCCTGGTACGACTGCAGAACCTCAACTTCCTCAATGTTCTGACAAGCTTGCGGTTCCTATAGCAATACTACAGACTCGATGGAAGCAGAAGAACGGGAAGATGTACGAGCAAGTACGGGTACGATGGTCCAACTCGGACGCGCTGGGAGCAACATGGGAGGACAAGGCGAGTCTTCAGGCAAGGTTTCCTTTTGCTGAGGCTTGGGGTCAAGCCTCGTCTCAAGAAGAGGGGGATGTCAACGCCCCTGACGGGTGCATCCCATCGGGCAGCGTCACCACCAAGCCCAACGCTGCACCACGCAAGGCCCGAGCCCGGAAGCCCAGCTGCAGGACCAGCGGCCCAGAGTGGTCCAAGTGAAGTCCACCACGCCAAGACTAAAAGAGGAGGCAGTGATAGGGTTAGGTATCCTGTGGATCACGGCAACGACGGCTCGGCTCTTTCCCCTCTTCCTCTCTCGACGAACCCTAACACCATTCTTGTAATTCTCCTGTATTGCCACCAAATTGTGCCTCTGAGAGGAATCGCTAGTAGTAATCGAGCTTATCCCCTACTATAGCCTATCACTCAAGCACGACGAGCAGCGACAAGAGAGCTATGCTGATCGAGGTAGACGATGACGTAGGGGTCCTCCATTTACGCTATGGGGCCTGAGCAATGCTTCCTTCCATCATTATATGTAGTGTCGCGTATGGAATTTCGCTTCGTGTGTTCGAGTGTTTGTAAGATCAATCCGATCTCAACTGAAATTCAGGACAAAATTGTGTATGGGCGCCGCAACCGCCCGCCTACACATGTTCCCTAGGCCAAATTTTTATGTGTCATAGATGTGGACGCATGCAGTTCTCAAAAAACAACGAAGGATGCTTACGACACCTTCGACCATGTAACTAGAATGGTGTGTGAGATTTTGGTTGCAGCTCAGCATCATGTTCATCCTCTGCATGTTTCCACACAGCCAATCGTGTCATGCTGTGTCGATCGATGAATTGATCTTGCAGGTTAAGGTAGACCTTCAGCTGGTCAGGTAGGAGTCGTCCAACCTCATCATCAGGATGAATTTCACCAAGAGCAACGAGTGGTCATGTGCTCTCTCTTCAACTACCTGCTGTTAGCCCCTTTCCGTCAGATATCAGGCATCACCTAAACTTTACACTAGTTCTGAACTTCTCATGGATAATCAATGAATACAGAGTATAGACGCTAGTTGATCCCGACATGTTCTAACCTGCTCATCATCGAGACCGAGTGCGTACAGGTGGTATGAATGATGGCGGCTTTTGGATCAGCAACTTCGTCGGGGGGCATATATGATGACTTCCTTTTTTCTTACTTTCTTTTGCGAATACGCAAAGATTATGTATTTTTTTTCATGGACAAAAGAAGTTAGAATGAGCACAAGGGTACAACACATGTCATCAACAAATATAGTGGCTGCAAATTTGTGTTTAGTTATTGAATCAAATAAACTATGTTCATGTCAAACAAAATACTGAATGCATATAGTGTATAATTTTCTTTAGGAAATTGGTTGGAGATGCCGTACTTTGTGAAATCTAAACACATACTACTAAAAATTGTTTCTATAATTTTCATTGTAGAGTATGTTAAAATATAACAATACTTCGGATGGTAGAAAGATGTATCAATTGAAATAAAACATCCAACTATAGTATTATTTCAAATAGGTTTACAATATATTCAGGAACCCATTTATTGATCTAGCCCCACTACTACGCTAGTTATTGCATAACACTAATGATGTTTCCAATTTATTTTCTACATGGATACAATTATAGTCTTACAGTGTGCATTCATTTCTTATTGTTTATATATTGACTAGACTCCGGGGATAGGTATGCGAAGGACAGGGAGCAGCGGGAGCTGGTCCGTCCGCCGTGCGGTGAGGCCGAACGTCTCTGTCATGTCGAGCTCCGCCGAGCCTGGCCCTGGTGGCTTCCAGTCAAAGTGGAAGAGCATGCTTGCAAGCGGGAGCTCGACACCGGCGAGGCCAAACGCCATCCCAGGGCACATCCTGCGGCCGGCGCCAAACGGCAAGAACGCAAAGTCACCACCCCCAAAGTCTGCCTTTGCTGCTTCTTCCTCGAACCGTTCCGGCCGGAACTCCTCAGGCGCGTCGGGCCAATAGCGCTCATCGCGGCCTAGCGCCCAAGCATTGACCAACACCTGCGTGCCCCGCTGCACGTCGTATCCCTGCACTTGGCACGGTTCCTGGCACTCGCGGAACAACAACGGCAGCGGTGGGTGCAGCCGCAGCGTCTCTCGGATGACCAAGCGTAGGTATGGGAGCTCGCTTAGGGCGTGCTCGGCCACGGTGCCATGGGCATGGAAGGCTTGTCGCACCTCTGCTGTCGCCTTCTGCATGGCCATCGGGTTGTTGATCAGCTCTGATATGGCCCACTCAATTGTCGTAGTTGTTGTTTCACTGCCCGCGGAGAATACGTCCTGTCCATAAAACATGAGATTTTTAGATGATGAATAATGACCCGCATGAGATAACATGTTTTACGATAACTCTCTTCACTTTTAACTTAGCAAGCAGTGTTAGCTTACGGAGATGTTTTTATGCATTGCATATATTGTTTCAATAATAATAAATGTGCAAGTAAGACCGGCCGCTATGCGAAAAGAATACTGTACGTACCAAGATGATGGCTTTGACGGCGTCCATGTGGATCGGAAACTTGAGACCACCCTCCTTCTGGATCTTGAGCAGCACGTCGAGCAGGTCCTCGGCGTGGTCTCCGCCGCCGTTCATCCTCTCCAGGTGCTCCTCAACGATGCCGTCGAGCATGGTGTACAGGGTGTGGCGGCACTCCTCGGCTCCACTGAACCAGGCGGCGATCCGGGACGATGGCCACATGTCGGCCAGGTTGAACCCTGACGCGAGCTGCACGATGCGATCGAGCTCCCGGAGGAACGCGTCGCGCTCCCTGCACCGGTCGCCTATCACGGCGCGCGCCGTGCTGTCCGTCACGAGCGTGGACAGCACACCGCGCATCTCCACGGGGCGCGTCGCCGCAGCAGCCTCACCGACGACGCGGAGAGCTGTGGCGACCTCCTCCTCGCGGATGGCGCGGAACGAGAGGACGCGGCGCGCGGTGAAGAGCTCCGACACGGCGATCTTCCGGAGCTGGCGCCAGTACTCCCCGTATGGCGCGAACACGATGTCCTGGCCGCCGTAGGAGAGCACGCGCATGGTGGTACTCAGCGGCCGCGTGGCGAACATGGTGTCGTGGTTCTTCATCACCTCGCGCGCCCCCTCCCGAGAGGACACCACCAGCGTGGGAACCTGGCCGAGCTGGAGCATCACGGCCGGCCCGTAGCGCCGCGCCAGGTCGCGCATCGCGCGGTGAGGGAGCTGCCCGGCCAGGACGAGGTGGTGCAGGCTGCCGATCACCGGCAGCTGCCACGGCCCGGGCGCCTTGCGCAGGCCGTCGCCACGCGCCCCCCAGCGCCAGCGGCCCGCAATCACGACGAGCAGCGACACGAGAGCCACGGCGAGGCAGGCCGTGATGTAGGCGTCCTCCATTTGCGCTCTCCTCTGGGCTCTGGGGTCTGAGCGATCCTTCCTTCCACTAGATGTAGTGTCACCTAAGAAGGAATTTCGCTTCGTGTGTTTGCAAGTTGTGAGTTGTGACAGATCAATCCGATCTCAACTGAAATTTATAGGATCACAACCTCGGCGTGACGGGCTTCAAGATAGGACTGCATGGTCAAGGGTCAACATTGAACGGCTCTTTTCCAGCCACGGTGACGCCATCACTAGACACGCGTCGGCCATTTAGACATCTTGACGGAAAATTTCCACGTGCATGGGCGGTACACCGAAGGTGCCCAAGAAATGTCAAGCTTTATTGTGACATGTACGTCGGCACGTACGACGGTACGAGGCCTGAATCCTACGTGCATGTATGCAATATGGGCCGGATAGAGCCAAGTCTACCGTCTCCAGCACGCCTCACCTGACCAGAAGCAAATACTAATTCCCACAGCAAGTTCCTGCGCATCACCGCAAAAATCAAGTCTACCTTCTCCAGTACGCCTCACCTGACCAGAAGCAAAAATCTTCCCACAGCAAGTACCTTCGCATCACCGCAGAAATCGCACCACCATTGTTGACCGAGAACAAAGCGAAGCTCCAAGGAAGCAGATCAACTGTGTGGCGAGGTACTACACCGACGGGGAATGACATAGAATGGGTTTGATAAAGTCGACACCTTGGCCGTTGGATCCTTTGATATTATTTTTATTAGAATCTTTGGATCCTTTGATGCTTTAATATTCAGGGTGCTGACTGTTTCGCTTCGAATCAGCGTGTCTCCTTCCTTGATGTCGTCCAGGATAAGGAGCCGGCTAGGACAAATGTCATCAGGGCCACTGCAGTGAATGTTGCTTAACGACCCAAGGCTCCTAGAGAACTATGTGCTTGGGGAGGACATGCGGCGGCATTGTGTCGGGGCATGCAGGGAAATTATATGGGCAGCTCCGCATTACTTGTTCAGTTTAGCTATCTGTCAGTCAGCTGAAAATTCTTTTTTGGGTCAGTCAATTTTGTGGCCCTTCGATTTTGCTTTAAGATGTGTGCAGTTTTCTGTTTTTTTCTTTCTGTGTCATTTTGGTGCTGAGTTGGGCTGGAATCGATTGGTCTCTATTTTGGGTCAGTCGAATTGCTTCATGGGCTTGTTTTTGCTTTTCTGAGATCCATTTTTCTTTTTCTTTTTCTTTTTCTCCTTTCTTGGTTATTTTTTTGGTGGGTTTTTGGCTGAGCGTAATTATATAGAAACAAATAATACTATACATATGTGCGAAAAATTCATGATTTTGTGATTATTTTTGCATATTATGATAAATGCAACTTTGGTGCAAAGTTGTGTGCAAATTTTTTTAAATTCTCTCTTCTTCTTAAAGAAATACCAACACCACTAATTCATTCTTTTCAGGAAAAATCATTGTTTGGATAATGTTTTAGTCTTTGCTTATTTTCATTCTACTTTGAGGTTAATACCAATTCCACTATTCATTTTTCTCAGATTTTGTTTTTGCAAAAGTTCCACTTTTATATGCATATTCTTGTATTATTTTAAAGAACAATTTTAATGTATATTTCGTGTAAATTTTCTCAGTGTTTGTTTTAGATTCTTATTTCCATTTTCTTTGTTCTTAAATGGCAATACCAATGCCACTAAATCATTCTTCCCTAGGAAATTCAATTCTTTCTTTTGTGGGTACTTTTGCTTTTTTATTTCTGTTTTCCGTTTCTATGAGTTTTTTTTCTTTTTCTTTCTTTCTTTCTGTCTTTCCTTTATTGATTATTTTTTTGGTTTTTGTGGGGTTTTGGCTGTGTGTAATTATATACAAACAAATACAATATAATATTTATCATATTACGATAGTGCAATTTTGGTGTAAAGTTGTGCGCAAGTTTTTTTAAAAAAATTCTTTCTGCTTCAAGAAAAATACATTATTTCAGTTAAACTATATGTAAATTATAGTATAATGCAAAAAATCCACTGTTATACGCTTATTCTTTGCATATTCAAAAAGTGCAATTTCAGTGCAAATTGTGTGCATGTTTTGAAAGTTTTTTCTTTTTCATTTTCTTTCTTCTTAAACTGTTCCATTCTTTCTTAGAAAACTTCATTGTTTTGACTTTTCTTTTATGGAAGGGCAATACCAATGCCACGAATTCATTCGTCGTAAAAACATCTTTTTTTAATTTTGTTTCAGTTTTTATAACATTTTTATTATTTAGTTTTATTTTTCTTTTGTAAGGGTAGTACCGCTGTCACATTAATTTTGAGAAAACACTTTTTTTTGCGGAAATCTCACTATAATATGCTCACTTTTACTTTATTTTTTATTCCTGTTTTCTATTTTTATGCGTTTTTATTTTACCCTTTTTCTTTCCTTTATTGGTTCTTTTATGGGTTTTTGGCTCATCGTAATTATATGTAGACAAATACTATAAAATATGTGCCAAAATTTCATGATTATATGATTATTTTTGCATATTACGGTAAAGTGCAATTTCAGTGCAAAGTTGTGCGCAAGTTCTTTTTAATTTTCTTTCCTCTTAAAGGAAATGCATTATTTCTGTTACACTACGTGTAAATTATAGTAGAATTCAAAAAATGCACTATTATATGCTTATTCTTTGCATATTTCAAAAAGTGTAATTTCAGTGCAAATTTTGTGCAAGTTTTTAATAAACACTTTTTTTGAGATATCGCCATTATATGCTCATTTTTGCACAGTAATAATACATGTATATGTATGTATAATAATATGTGTAATTTGTATGTATGAATATACATGTATATTATATCACTATTATATGCTCATTTCTGCAGTCCAATAATTTCAGTGCATATATATGTATGTATGTATGTATTTTTATTTGCATTGTATGCATGTATGAAATAAATATACATATTGTTTACCAACATGTGAGCTTTTTTTTTAGCAAAGCCAATATGTGTGAGAATGCTATTCATCGATCATCTACAAAGGCTTGTCCAACAATATACTAGAGCAGCTATAATCATTGTACAGAAAAAATACTCGCTTGGCAGTACTGGACTGCAGCTTTGCACCTGTGTGTTGGGCTTCTGCTGCTGCAACTACGGTAACTGGACCTAATTAATGACCTAATTAATGAGGCTCGACTGAAACAGTTTGAGGTCAATTGACTGACCTTAAAAAAAAACCAGTCGGATGACCAGTAGCCAGTCCCTTACTTGTTGCTGGTGTTGTTGATCCAACAACTTTCGAGGAGATAGCATGCAGGGTATAGAAGTGCATGCTCTAGCCAATGCAACCAAAAAACCGATATTATAGAAGAGACTAGACAATACAGTTATACATTAACACTCCCCCTCACGTGTAGCTCCCCAGGCCTAAACGTGGATCAAAAATGAGCTGCAATTTAATGGCGCCAGCCGGGTCTTGAACTCAAGATCTCTTGGCTCTGATACCATATAGAAGTGCATGCTCTAGCCAATGCAACCAAAAGACCGATCTTATGAAAAAGATTAGGCAATACAGTTATACATTAATACAGGGAGGCTATATCTTTAGCGCAACATCTCCAGCGCCAGAACTTTGTTATAGCATCAAATTCTAAGCAAGTTGTGAGCGATATTCACAAACGAAACCAGGGAGCGTATGGTGCCATAATTAGTGAAATCAATACTAGAGCTTCTCCTTTTAATTGCAATTACTTTTGAGTCATGCGGTCAATGTTGACACACATAAATTAGCTAAGTTTGCACTTTCTTTAGCTCCAGGGCGACATGTATGGCGTGGCCACCAGCCTCATGAGTCATGACCTGATGTTTATCCCATTGTCTGTGGACTGTGATTAAGAAAGTTGGCTTTACCCCTTAAAAAAGTTAGTTTAGCAAAACATTCTTTGTATGTATATATAGGTAGACATGTCTGGCTACTTCACAAAAGGGGAAGTTCGTTGGGGCAGCCCGCTCTGTGTATAAGTGCACTCATTTTCTTTGTTCTTTTTATTTCCTTTTTTCCACTTTTAGTGTATTTTTATCATTTTATTTTTATGAAGATGTTTACTTGAATTTTTATCTATGATCTAAAATTTGTAGAATTGTTGTTTTAACACGCATAAAGGGTTTTACTCTCACTCATTGATGTCTTTCCAACATGAATTTCTGTTTTACTTGTTTATTTTATGTTGCTTGTTTTTATTTATCTTTTTACTTTGTTTCATGCATGTATTGCTCAAAAATGTACTTTCATCATGTTTATATACCCTTTTTTTACTACATCCGGTTAATAGAGAAGCACTTGATTTTGCTTTCTATTTTTCACTAAAAAATACTTGTCCCAGACACACAACTGAATTGTCCAAACAAACATGCAACTAAAGGGGTACACCATGTACGAAACTACATGCATCAAAAAATACATGCAACCGTAAAGGGTACAACACTTCCACCATTATGATGAGATGTGTGTGGCGATGAGGTCGAAACATGCGATATGAGCATTTTTTTGGATTTAAATGGTTCTTTTTGTAGTTTTTGAATTTTGTTCTTTTTCATCCATATGGAAGTCGAGATATACTAGCTAGAATATGCATTTTTAGTTTTTTTTTGCAGAATTGCTAGTCAATGAGGTGCCTTTTATTTTCTCATTTCATTGCTTTTTTTTTAGAAATTTCTTCCTAACAGAAGAATTCTTGCTAAGTTTTTTGTTACAATTATTTGTTAGAAAACTTTTTATTTTAAAATTTGAATTATATTTATCCAAATGCACAATGCCCCTAGTGTTTTAATTGGGGGGGGGGGGTTGCGTGTATAGGCACACAACTATGATGTCTGCTAGAACTACGTCGGTATTTCCCAAAGAGGAAGGGATGATGCAGTATAGCGACGGTAGGTATTTCCCTCAGTGATGAGAGCAAGGTTATCGAACCAGTAGGAGAACCTCCTCACACCACGTAAACAGCACCTGCACACAAATAACAAATACTCCCAATCCGACGTGTTAAAGGGGTTGTGAATCCCTTTCGGGTACGGCGCCTCAAGATAGGCAAAAACCTGTTGGGGAACGCGGTAATTTCAAAAAAATTACTACGATAATGCAAGATCTATCTAGGTGATGCATAGCAACGGGGGAGAGTGTGTCCACGTACCATTGTAGGCCAAAAGCGGAAGCGTTATGTAACGCAGTTGATGTAGCCGAACGTCTTCGCGATCCAACCGATCAAGTACAGAACGCACGGCACCTCCGCGATCTGCACACATTCAGCTCGGTGACGTCCCTCGAACTCTAGATCCAGCTGAGGCCGAGGGAGAGTTCCGTCAGCACGACGGCGTGGTGACGGTGATGATGAAGTTACCGGCGCAGGGCTTCGCCTATGCACTACGACGATATGGCTGAGGTGAAAATCTGTGGAGGGGGGCACCGCACACGGCTAAAAGATCAACTTGATCAACTTGTGTGTCTATGGGGTGCCCCCTTCCCTCGTATATAAAGGAGGAGAGGGGAGGCCGGCCGGCCCTCCTTGGGCACGCCCACAAGAGGGGAATCCTACTAGGACTCCAAGTCCTAGTAGGTTTCCACCTAAAGGGAGAGAGAGAGGGGGAAGGAAGGAGGGGGAGAGGGGGAAGGAAAGGGGGGCGCCCCCCTTCCTTGTCCTATTTGTACTCAAGGGGAGGGGGCGCACGGCCTTCCCTGGCCGCCCCTCTCTCTCTCCACTAAGGCCCATCGAGGCCCATTAGTTCCCTCGGGGGTTCTGATAACACTTCGGCACTCCGGTTTTATCCGAAACTTCTCCGGAACACTTTTGGTGTCCGAATATAGTTGTCCAATATATCAATATTTATGTCTCGACCATTTCGAGACTCCTTTTCATGTCCGTGATCATATCCGGGACTCCAAACAATCTTCGGTACATCATATCACATAAACTCATAATATCAATCGTCATCGAACGTTAAGCGTGCGGACCCTACGGGTTTGAGAACTATGTAGACATGATTGAGACACGTCTCTGGTCAATAACCAATAGCGGAACCTGGATGCTCATATTGGTTCCTACATATTCTACGAAGATCTTTATCGGTCAAACCGCATAACAACATACATTGTTCCCTTTGTCATCGGTATATATGCTACTTGCCCGAGATTCGATCGTCGGTATCATCATACCTAGTTCAATCTCATTACTGGCAAGTCTCTTTACTCGTTCCGTAATAATTCATCCCACAACTAACTCATTAGTCATAATGCTTGCAAGGCTTATAGTGATGAGTATTACCGAGAGGGACCAGAGATACCTCTCCGAAACACGGAGTGACAAATCCTAATCTCGATCTATGCCAACCCAACAAACATCTTCGGAGAAACCTGTAGAGCACCTTTATAATCACCCATTTACGTTGTGATGTTTGGTAGCACACAAAGTGTTCCTCCGGTATTCGGGAGTTGCATAATCTCATAGTCTGAGGAACTTGTATAAGTCATGAAGAAAGCAGTAGCAATGAAACTGAAACAATCATAATCCTAGGCTAACAGATGTGTCATGTCCATCACATCATTCTCCTAATGATGTGATCCCGTTCATCAAATGACAACACATGTCTATGGTTAGGAAACATAACCATCTTTGATTAACGAGCTAGTCAAGTAGAGGCATACTAGGGACTTTATGTTTTGTCTAAGTATTCACACATGTACTAAGTTTCTGGTTGATACAATTCTAGCATGAATAATAAACATTTATCATGAATTAAGGAAATAAATAATAACTTTATTATTGCCTCTAGGGCCTATTTCCTTCAAAACGTGAGGTAAAGAGTGGTAGACAGGATAAATAGATCACAGAACAAATAAATTGCAGCAAGGTATTTTTGTATTTTTGGTTTAATAGATCTGAAAATAAATGCAATAGAAAATAGTCGCAAAGGCAAATAAGATGAAAAGAGACCCAGGGGCCGTAGGTTTCACTAGTGGCTTCTCTCGAGAAAAATAGCAAACGGCGGGAAAACAATTGTTGTTGAGTAATTGATAGAACTTCAAATAATCATGACGATATCCAGGCAATGATCATTATATAGGCATCACGTCCAAGATTAGTAGACCGACTCCTGCCTGCATCTACTTCTATTACTCCACAATTCGACCGCTATCCAGCATGCATCTAGTGTATTAAGTTCATGAGAAAACGGAGTAATGCAATAAGAATGATGACATGATGTAGACGAGATCCGTTTATCTATTGCGGCAGATATAGATCTCATCTTGTTATCCTTAGTAGCAACGATACATACATGTTGGTTCCCCTTCTGTCACTGCGATCAAGCACCGTAAGATCGAACCCACTACAAAGCATCTCTTCCCATTGCAAGATAAATAGATCAAGTTGGCCAAACAAAACCCAAATATCAGAGAAGAAATACAAGACTATAAGCAATCATGCATATAATAGATCAAAGAAGACTCAAATAACTTTCATGGATAAACACATACTCCCTCCGTCCCATAATGTAAGACGTTTTTTGACACTACACTAGTGCCAAAAAAACGTCTTACATTATGGGACGGAGGGAGTAGATCTGATCATAAACTCAAAGCTCATCGGATCTCGACAAACACACCGCAAAAAGACTTACATCATATCGATCTCCAAGAGACCATTGTATTGATAATGAAGAGAGAGAGAGAGAGAGAGAGAGAGAGAGAGAGAGAGAGAGAGAGAGGAAGCCATCTAGCTACTAACTACGGACCCGTAGGTCTACAAAGAACTACTCACGCATCATAGGAGAGGCATCAATGGAAGTGGTGAACCCCTCCATGACGGTGTCTAGATTGGGTATGGTGGTTCTGGACTCTGCGGCGGATGGATCAATATTTCGTTGACTCCCCTAGGGTTTCTGGAATATTGTGGTATTTATAGAGTAAAGAGACGGTTCGGGGGGCACCCGAGGTGGGCACAACCCCCCAGGGCGCGCCTGGGCCTCCTGGCGTGCCCTGGTGGGTGCTGCTCCCCTCGAGAAGCCCCTCAGGTGCTTCCTTGGCCCATTGGCTTTCTTCTGGCCCAAAAAAATTTCTCCAGGAGTTGCGTTGCGTTTGCACTCCGCTTGATATTGATTACTTGCGATGTAAAAAACATGCAGAAAACAGCAACTGGCACTAGGCACTATGTCAATATGTTAGTACCAAAAAATGATATAAAATGACTATAAAATAATTGTAAAGCATCCAATCAAAAATTATATATTCGTTGGAGATGTATCAGCATCCCCAAGCTTAATTCCTGCTCGTCCTCGAGTAGGTAAATGATAAAAACAGAATTTTTGATGTGGAATGCTGCCTAACATGTTCATCACATTCTTTTCTTTATAGCATGGACATATGTACTTTTATATGATTCAAAGCAATAGTCTAGTTTTGATATGAAGACTTTAATACTCAAGCATACCAACAGGCAACCATGTCTTTCAAAATAGCAACACTAAAGCAAGTTATCCCTAGCCCATCATGCTCAATCATTGATCCATTCATGAAACACACTTGAATATTAGCTACACCCAATGCTCAAATACGATCATAGTGCCCCTTAGTTGGTTCTTTATAAGAGAAGATGGAGACTCAGATTCAAAATAAAAATTGCATAAGTAAAAGAAAGGCCCTTCGCGGAGGGAAGTAGTGATTCATAGAGGTGCTAGAGCTCAAAGCTTAAATTGAGAGATAAAACTATTTTTGAGAGGCATACTTTTCCTACCAACGAAGACAACTTGGAGCATCCCAACACTTTCCATGCTAGATACATTATAGGCGGTTTCCAAACAAAAAATAAAGTTTATTCCTTTTTCCACCATAACTTTCACTTTCCATGGCTAACCGTATCCACGGGTGCCCTCCATACCAACACTTTCCAAGGAATTTATTATTTGACAACATAAAGTAAATTCATTTATTCATTTCGGGACTAGGCATCCCTAATACCTTTGTCGTACTCTCATGCAATGACAAGTGAATAAACACTCATCGTGAGAATAACACATCTAGCATGGAAAATATTGGCTACCCTTTACCGCCTCGCGAGTAGTAGAGCACACAAAAGAGAAATTTATTTTAAACATTAGAGATGGCACATGCAAATTTTCTTAGAACAAGATGGAAATACCGCATATAGGTAGGTATAGTGGACTCATAAGGCAAAACTGGTTTAAAGGGTTTTGGATGCACAAGTAGTGATCATACTTAGTGCAAAATGAAGGCTAGCAAAAAGATTGAGAAGCGACCAACCAAAAAGCGAAAAATCTCATACCCAAGCATTAAGCATAAGTAACACCGAATAATGCACCATAAGTAGGATACAAATTTCATTGCATAACTATTGACTTTCGTGCTTGCATAGGGAATCACAAACATTAACATCAATATTCTTACTAAAGCACAATTACTCATCAACATGACTCACATATTATATCGTCATATCTCAAAACCATTACTAAGAATCAAGTTTATTTTGTCCAATGATCTTCATCAAAGTTTTTATTATATCCTCCTTGGATATCTATCACTTTGGAACTATTTTCATATGTTAGTTTTTTGATAAGCTCAAACAAATATAAGTGAAGATCATGAGCATAAATTTTTTCTTTCTCTAAAAATAATCTAAGTGAAGCAAGAGAGAATTTCTTAAAAAATTACTAACTCCCAAATAAATCTAAGTGAAGAATGAGAGCATTTCTTCAATAACAAAGCACACCGTGTTCAAAAATATATAAGTGAAGTACTAGAGAAAATCCATGGCTCTAAACATTTAAGTGAAGCATAGGAGCAAGCATAGCATAATTTTTTGGCTCTCTTAAAAGGGTGTGTCCAGCAAGGATTCAACACTTAAAACACAAAGCAAAACAAGCAAAGACTCATATCATACAAGACCCTCCAAGCAAAACTCATATCATGTCACGAATAAAAATATAGTTTCAAGTAAAATACCGATGGTTGTTAGAAGAAAGCGGGGATGCCACTCAGGGGCATCCCCAAGCTTAGTTGCTTGCTACTTCTTTGAATATTATCTTGGGGTGCCTGGGCATCCCCAAGCTTAGCCTTTTGCTTATCCTTATTCCTTTATCCATCGTAGGATAACCCAAAACTTGAAAACTTCAAACACACAAAACTCAAACAAAACCTTCGTGAGATCCGTTAGTATAAGAAACCAGACCACTACTATAAGTATTGTAGCAAAACCTATTCTTATTTTGTTTTTGCATTGTATCTACTGTGTTCCAACTTTTCTATGGCAAAACTCATCAAAGAAAACCATAGAATCATCAAAACAAGCACACAACGCAAAGAAAATAGAATCTGTCAAAAACAGAACAGTCTGTAGCAATCTGAAAATTCCGAATACTTCTGTAACTCCAAAAGTTATGAAATAAATTGGTGGACGTGAGGAAAATTTGTATATTAATCCTCTGCAAAAGGAATCAACTTCAAATCACTCTTCTGTAAAAAATTACAATGAATCTCGTGAGCGCAAAAGTTTCTGTTTTTCAGCAAGATCATATAAACTTTCACCCAAGTCTTCCCAAAGGTCTTGCTTGGCACAAACACTAATTAAAACACAGAAAACACTATCGTAATAGTAGCATAATTGTGCTAACACTCAAGAAAATAAAGCAAAAAAGCAAAAATAAATTTTATTCGTTGGGTTGCCTCCCAACAAGCGCTACTGTCTTACGCCCCTAGCTAGGCAGAACGCGTATGATCTAAGTGTTGTCATCTTTGGTTCTAGATCCATAATATGCCCTCATGATTGATTCATATGGTGGCCTAATTCTTGTTCTAGTTAAGTGTTCCATTCCCTTCCTTAGTAGAAACTAAAATTTAATATTTCCTTCTTACATATCAATCACGGCAGCAATAGTACGCAAAAACGGTCTACCAAGAATAATTGGACAAGACGGATTGCAATAAATATTAAGAACAATAAATATATGGGGACATAATTCCTATTTGCAAGAATAAGAACATCATTAATTCTTCCCATAGGCTTTTTAAAAGTAGAATCCGCTAAGTGCAAATTTAAAGAGCATTCTTCAATATCGGTAAGACCAAGCACATCACATAAAGATTTCGAAATTGTAGAAACACTAGCACCCAAGTCACATAGAGCAAAACACTCATAATTTTTAATCTTGACCTTGATAGTAGGTTCCCGTTCATCATGTAATTTTCTAGGAATTGAAACTTCTAATTCCAATTTTTCTTCAAAAGCTTTCATCATGGCATCAACAATATGTTTAGTAAAAGCTTTATTTTGTTCATAAGCATGAGGTGAATTTATCATGGATTGCAACAAAGAAATACAATCAATCAAAGAGCAACTATCATAATTTAAGTCTTTGTAATCCAAAATAGTGGGCACGTCACTAGTTAAAGTCTTGACCTCTTCAAAGCCACTTTTATCAATTTTTTCAACTAGATTTTCACCCTCCGAATCATAGGGACGCCTTCTAACTAAAGTTGACTCTTCTCCAGTCCCTTTTTCATCAATCTTAAATTTACTAAACAAAGAATCAATAGAAGAAACACCAATCACTTTAAGATCTTCATCACTTTTATGAAAGTAATCACTAGAAAACGTTTTTTTTCTAAAAATCCTCTTTTAGCTCTAAGCATAGCGGTTCTTTTCTTACTTTCATCCATAGAAACATAAAAAGCTTTAATTTATTCTTCAACTTTAGGCACAAAGAATTTCATCTTGAGAGTTTCTACATCATGGGAAATTCTATCAACACTTCTAGACAAATCATCAATTTTATTTAACTTTTCTTGTATCGAAGTGTTGAAAGCTTTTTGCGTATTGATAAATTCTTTAATATTGTTCTCAAGATCAGAGGTGTTCCTATTATTATTGTAGATGGGATTACCATAGGAACCCGTAGTTATTAAAGGAATTACTAGGAAAAGGCCTAGGATTAAAATTACCTCTATAAGCATTGTTCGTGATATTTGAGAAATCACACAACTTGGTGTTCTCTTGAGTCATGGTGACTTCGCAACAAGATTGCACTGAAAAAAACAGATCTAATGAGAAAAAGGCGAACCAAAAAGAGGGCGAATAAAACGGCAAATTTTTGTGAAGTGGGGGAGAGGAAAACGAGAGGCAAATGGCAAATAATGTAAATTGCGAGGAGATGAGATTTGTGATTAGGAACCTCGTTGATGTTGAAGATCCTCCCTGGCAACGGTGCCAGAAATTCCTTTTGATGTCTGCTAGAACTACGTCGGTATTTCCCCAAAGAGGAAGGGATGATGCAATATAGCGACGATAGGTATTTTCCTCAGTGATGAGACCAAGGTTATCGAACCAGTAGGAGAACCTCCTCACACCATGAAAACAGCACCTGCACACAAATAACAAATACTCGCAACCCGACGTGTTAAAGGGGTTGTCAATCCCTTTCGGGTACAACGCCTCAAGATAGGCAAAAACGTGAGGTAAAAATTGGTAGATCGTATAAATAGATCGCGGAACAAATAAATTGTTGCAAGGTAATTTTGTATTTTTGGTTTAATAGATCTGAAAGTAAATGCAAGAGAAAATAGATCGCAAAGGCAAATAAGATGAAAAGAGACCCGGGGGCCGTAGGTTTCACTAGTGGCTTCTCTCGAGAAAAATAGCAAACGGTGGGAAAACAATTACTGTTGGGCAATTGATAGAACTTCAAATAATCATGACGATATCCATGCAATGATCATTATATAGGCATCACGTCCAAGATTAGTAGACCGACTCCTGCCTGCATCTACTACTGTTACTCCACAATTCGACCGCTATCCAGCATGAATCTGTTGGAAATATGCCCTAGAGGCAATAATAAATTAGTTATTATTATATTTCCTTGTTCATGATAATCGTTTATTATCCATGCTATAGTTGTATTGATAGGAAACTCAGATACATGTGTGGGTACATAGACAACACCATGTCCCTAGTAAGCCTCTAGTTGACTAGCTCGTTAATCAATAGATGGTTACGTTTTATGACCATGGACATTGGATGTCATTGATAACGGGATCACATCATTAGGAGAATGATGTGATGGACAAGATCCAATCCTAAGCCTAGCACAGATCGTAGTTCATATGCTAAAGCTTTTCTAAATGTCAAGTATCATTTCCTTAGACCATGAGATTGTGCAACTCCCGGATACCGTAGGAATGCTTTGGGTGTACCAAACGTCACAACGTAACTAGGTGGCTATAAAGGTGCATTACAGGTATCTCCGAAAGTGTCTGTTGGGTTGGCACGAATCGAGACTGCGATTTGTCACTCCGTGTAAACGGAGAGGTATCTCTGGGCCCACTCGGCAGGACATCATCATAATGTACAATGTGATCAAGGAGTTGATCACAGTTTGTTGTGTTACGTAACGAGTAAAGAGACTTGCCGGTAACGAGTTTGAACCTGGTATCGGATAACGACGATCGAATCTCGTGAAAGTACAATACCGCTAGACAAAGGGAATTGTATACGGGATCGATTGAGTCCTTGACATCGTGGTTCATCCGATGAGATCATCGTGGAACATGTCGGAGCCAACATGGGTATCCAGATCCCGCTGTTGGTTATTGCCCGAGAGCCGTCTCGGTCATGTCTACATGTCTCCCGAACCCGTAGGGTCTACACACTTAAGGTTCGGTGACGCTAGGGTTGTATGAATATGAGTATGCAGCAAACCGAATGTTGTTCGGAGTCCCGGATGAGATCCCGGACGTCACGAGGAGTTCCGGAATGGTCCGGAGGTAAATATTTATATATAGGAAGTCTTGTTTTGGTCGCCGGAAAAGTTTCGCACTTTATCGGTATTGTACCGGGAGTGCCGAAAGGGGTCCGGTGGTCCACCTGCCCCGGGGGGGCACATGGGCTGGTGGGGGTGCGCCTTGGCCTATATGGGCCAAGGGCACCAGCCCCAAGAGGCCCATGCGCCAAGGAGACTTGGGGAGGGGAGAGTCCTAAGAGGGAAGGCACCTCCGAGGTGCCTTGGGGAGGATGGACTCCTCCCCCCTCTTGGCCGCACCCCTTCCTTGGAGGAAGGGGCAAGGCTGCGCCCTCCCCCCCTCTCTTGCACCTATATAAAGGGAGGGGAGGGAGGGGTGGCCGCACCCGGAAGCCCTTGGCGCCTCCCCTTCCTGCTACACCTCCTCCTCTCCTCCCGTAGTCGTTTAGCGAAGCCCTGCCGGAGTTCTGCTGCATCCACCACCACGCCGTCGTGCTGCTGGATCATCATCAACCTCTCCTTCCCCCTTGCTGGATCAAGAAGGAGGAGACGTCATCCGCCTGCACGTGTGTTGAACGCGGAGGTGCTGTCCGCTCGGCACTAGGATCATCGGTGATTTGAATCACGGCAGTACGACTCCATCAACCCCGCTCACTTGAACGCTTCCGCACGCGATCTACAAGTGGTATGTAGATGCAATCACTCTCCCATGACTCATTGCTAGATGAACTCATAGATGGATCTTGGTGAAACCGTAGAAAAAATTTTAATTTTCTGCAACGTTCCCCAACAGTGGCATCAGAGCTAGGTCTATGCGTAGTTCTCTATTGCACGAGTAGAACACAATTTGTTGTGGGCGTAGATGTTGTCAACTTTCTTGCCGCTACTAGTCTTATCTTGCTTCAGCGGTATTGTGGGATGAAGCGGCCCGGACCGACCTTACACGACGCTTACGTGAGACTGGTTCCACCGACCGACATGCACTAGTTGCATAAGGTGGCTAGCGGGTGTCTGTCTCTCCCACTTTAGTTGGAGCGGATTCGATGAAAAGGGTCCTTATGAAGGGTAAATAGAAGTTGACAAATCACGTTGTGGCTTTCACGTAGGTAAGAAAACGTTCTTGCTAGAACCCTGTTAGAAGACGTAAAACTTGCAACAACAATTAGAGGACGCCTAACTTGTTTTTGCAGCAAGTGTTTTGTGATATGATATGGCCAAAGTTGTGATGAATGATGAATGATATATGTGATGTATGAGATCATGTTCTTGTAATAGGAATCACGACTTGCATGTCGATGAGTATGACAACCGGCATGAGCCATAGGAGTTGTCTTTATTTTTTGTATGACCTGCGTGTCATTGAAGAACGCCATGTAAATTACTTTTACTTTATTGCTAAACGCGTTAGCCATAGAAGTAGAAGTAGTCGTTGGCGTGACAACTTCATGAAGACACGATGATGGAGATCATGATGATGGAGATCATGGTGTCATGCCGGTGACAAAATGATCATGGAGCCCCGAAGATGAAGATCAAAGGAGCTATATGATATTGGCCATATCACGTCACTACTATATAATTGCATGCGATGTTTATTATGTTTATGCATCTTGTTTACTTAGAACGACAGTAGTAAATAAGATGATCCCTCATAACAATTTCAAGTAAGTGTTCTCCCTAACTGTGCACCGTTGCTAAAGTTCGTCGTTTCGAAGCACCACGTGATGATCGGGTGTGATAGATTCTTACGTTCACATACAACGGGTGTAAGCCAGATTTACACGCAGAACACTTAGGTTAACTTGACGAGCCTAGCATGTACAGACATGGCCTCGAACACAAGAGACCGAAAGGTCGAGCATGAGTCGTATAGTAGATACGATCAACATGAAGATGTTCACCGATGATGACTAGTCCGTCTCACGTGATGATCGGACACGGCCTAGTTGACTCGGATCATGTAATCACTTAGATGACTAGAGGGATGTCTATCTAAGTGGGAGTTCATGAGATGAACTTAATTATCCTGAACATAGTCAAAAGATCTTTGCAAATTATGTCGTAAGCTCGCACTTTAGTTCTACTATTTGAGATATGTTCCTTGAGAAAATAGGGTTGAAAGTTGACCGGAGCGATTATGCGGACAGTAGAAAGCTTATGTCCTTAATGCACCGCTCAGTGTGCTGAACCCCAAACGTCGTTTGTGGATGTTACGAACATCGGACATACATGTTTTGATAACTACGTGATAGTTCAGTTAAACGGTTTAGAGTTGAGGCACCAAAGACGTTTTTCGAAACGTCGCGGAACATATGAGATGTTTCGAGGGCTGAAATTGGGATTTCAAAGGCGTGCCCACGCCAAGAGGTATAAGACCTCCGGCGATTTTCTTAGCCTGCAAACTAAGGGAGAAAAGCTCAATCGTTGAGCTTGTGCTCAGATTGTCAGAGTGCAACAATCACTTGAATCGAGTGGGAGTTGATCTTCCAGATGAGATAGTGATGTTTCTCCAAAGTCATTGCCACCAAGCTACTAGAGCTTCGTGATGAACTATAACATATCAGGGATAGATATGATGATCCTTGAAGTGTTCGCGATGTTTGACACCGCGAAAGTAGAAGTCAAGTAGGAGCATCAATTGTTGATGGTTGGTAAAACAACTAGTTTCAAGAAGGGCAAGGGCAACAAGGGATACTTCACGAAATGGCAAAACAGTTGCTGCTCCAGTGAAGAAACCCAAGGTTGAACCCAAACCCGAGACTAAGTGCTTCGTAATGAGAGGAACGGACACTGAAGTGGAACCACCCTAGATACTTGGTAGATGAGAAGGCTGGCAAGGTCGATAGAAGTATATTGGATATACATTATGTTAATGTGTACTTTACTAGTACTCCTAGTAGCACTAGGGTATTAGATACCGGTTCGGTTGCTAAGTGTTAGTAACTCAAACAAAAGCTACGGAATAAATGGAGACTAGCTAAAGGTGAGTCGACGATACGTGTTGGAAGTGTTTCCAAGGTTGATGTGATCAAGCATCGCACGCTCCCTCTACCATCGAGATTGGAGTTAAACCTAAAATTGTTATTTGGTGTTTGCGTTGAGCATAGACATGATTGGATTATGTCTGTCGAAATACGGTTATTCATTTAAGGAGAATAATGGTTACTGCGTTAATTTGAATAATGCCTTCAATGGTCTAGAACCTAAAAGGAATGGCTTATTGAATCTCGATCGTAGTGATACACATTTTCATGCCAAAAGATATAAGATAGTAATGATGGTACCACGTACTTGTGGCACTGCCATGTAAGTCATATTGGTATAAAACGCATGAAGAAGCTCCATGTTTATGGATCTTTGGACTCACTCGTTTTTGAAAAGTTTGAGACATGCAAACCATGTCTATTGGTGTATACGCATGAAGAAACTACATGCAGATGGATCGCTTTGGACTCACTTGATTTTGAATCACTTGAGATATGCAAATCATACCACATGGGCAAGATGACCAAAAGCCTCGGTTTCAGAAGATGGAACAAGGTAGCAACCTGTTGGAAGTAACACATTTTGATGTGTGCAGTCCAATGAGTGCCGAGGCATGTGGTGAATATCGTTATGTTCGACTTCACAGATGATTCGAGTAGATGTTGAGTATATTTACTTGATGAAACACAAAGTCTGAATTATTGAATGGTTCAAGTAATTTCAGAGTGAAGTTAAAGATCATTGTGACAAGAGGATAAAATGTCTATGATATGATCATAGAGATGAGTATCTGAGTTACGAGCTTTGGCACGCAATTAAGACACCGTGGAAATTGTTTCACAATTAATACCGCTGGAACACCATAGTGTGATGGTGTGTCCGAACATCATAGTTGCACCCTATTGGATATGGTGCGTACCATGATGTCTCTTATCGAATTACCACTATCGCTCATGGGTTAGGCATTAGAGACAACCGCACTCACTTTAATAGGGCACCACGTAATTCCGCTGAGACGGCACTGCTTTGAACTATGGTTTGGAGAAACCTAAGTTGTCGCTTTCTTAAAAGTTTGGGGCTGCGACGCTTATGTGAAAAAGTTTCATCGTGATAAGCTCGAACCCAAAGCGGATAAATACATCTTCATAGGATACCCAAAACGGTTGGGTATACCTCCTAATTCAGATCCGAAAACAATAGGGATTGTTTCTAGAAACGGGTCCTTTCTCGAGGAAAAGTTTCTCTCGAAAGAATTAAGTGGGAGGATGGTGGAGACTTGATGAGGTTATTGAACCATCACTTCAACTAGTGTGTAGCAGGACACAAGAAGTTGTTCTGTGGCACCTACACCAATTGAAGTAGAAGCTTATGATAGTGATCATGAAACTTCGATCAAGTCACTACCGAACCTCGTGAGGGACGACAAGGACGCCAGCATCGCTTCTGAGTGGTACGGTGATCTTGTCATGAATGTCATGTTGCTAGACAACAATGAACCTACGAGCTATGGAGAACCAATGGTGGGCCCATATTCCAACAAATGGTTAGAAGCCATGAAATCCGAGATAGGATCCATGTATCAGAACAAAGCATGGACTTTGGTGGACTTGCCCGTTGATCGGCAAGCCATTGAGATAAATGGATCTTCAAGAAGAAGACGGACGTGGACGGTAATGTCACCGTCTATGAAGCTCGACTTGTGGCAAAGAGTTTTTCACAAGTTCAAGGAGTTGAATACGATGAGATTTTCTCATCCGTAGCGATGCTTAAGTCCGTCAGAATCATGTTAGCATTAGCTGCATTTATGAAATCAGGCAGATGGATGTCAAAACGAGTTTCCTTACCAGTTTTGTAAGGAAAGGTTGTATGTGATACAATCAGAAAGTTTTTGTCGATCCTAAGGATGCTAAAAGTTATGCTGGCTCCAGCGATCCTTCTTAGGACTGGAGTAAGCATCTCGGAGTTGGAATGTGCGCTTTGATGAGATGATCAAATTTTTGGGTTTATACAAAGTTTATGAGAAACTTGTATTTCCAAAGAAGTGAGTGGGAGCACTATAGAATTTCTGATGAGTATATGTCGTTGACATATTGATGATCAGAAATGATGTAGAATTTCTGGAAAGCATATAGGGTTGTTTGAAAAGTGTTTTTCAATAGAAAACCTGGATTAGGCTACTTGAACATTGAGTCAAGATCTATGAGGATAGATCAAAAACGCTTAATGGTACTTTCAAATGAGCATATACCTTGACATGATCTTGAAGGTGTTCAAGATGGATCAGTCAAAGAAGGAGTTCTTGCCTGAGATGTAAGATATGAAGTTAAGACTTAAAGCTCAACCACGGCAGAAAAGAGAGAAAGGACGAAGGTCGTCCCCTATGCCTTAGACGTAGGCTCTACAGTATGCTATGCTATGTACCGCACCGGAAGTGTGCCTTGCCATGAGTCAGTCAAGGGGTACAAGAATGATCCAGGACTGGATCATTGGACAACGGTCAAAATTGTCCTTGGAGTAAATAAGGACATGTTTCTCGATTATGGAGGTGATAAAGAGTTCGGCGTAAAGGGTTACGTTGATGCAAGCTTTAACACCTATCCGAGTGACTCTGAGTAGCAAACCGGATATGTATAGTGGAGCAACCATTTGGAATAGCTTCAAGTGGAACGTGGAAGCAGCATTTACAATATGACATAGAGAATTGCAAAGTACATATGGATCTGAATACTGCAGACCCGTTGACTAAAACTTCTCTCACAAGCAAC
The DNA here is from genome assembly GCA_021605145.1 of Aegilops bicornis. Lineage (NCBI taxonomy): Eukaryota > Viridiplantae > Streptophyta > Magnoliopsida > Poales > Poaceae > Aegilops > Aegilops bicornis. Next base: position 664,460,843 of record CM038669.1, on the reverse strand, counting down.
ACATGATCAAACCCCAGAACTCATTGAGTCTTAATCACATGATGATGTGAACTAGTTTAATGACACTAGTAAACTCTTTGGATGTTGTTCACATGGTGATGTGACCCGTGAGTGTTAATCACATGGCGATGTGAACTAGATTATTGACTCTAGTGCAAGTGGGAGACTGTTGGAAATATGCCCTAGAGGCAATAATAAATTAGTTATTATTATATTTCCTTGTTCATGATAATCGTTTATTATCCATGTTATAATTGTATTGATAGGAAACTCAGATACATGTGTGGGTACATAGACAACACCATGTCCCTAGTAAGCCTCTAGTTGACTAGCTCGTTAATCAATAGATGGTTACGTTTTATGACCATGGACATTGGATGTCATTGATAACGGGATCACATCATTAGGAGAATGATGTGATGGACAAGACCCAATCCTAAGCCTAGCACAGATCGTGTAGTTCGTATGCTAAAGCTTTTCTAAATGTCAAGTATCATTTCCTTAGACCATGAGATTGTGCAACTCCGGATACCGTAGGGAATGCTTTGGGTGTACCAAACGTCACAACGAATCGGGTGGCTATAAAGGTGCATTACGGTATCTCCGAAAGTGTACATTGGGTTGTACGAATCGAGATCGATTTGTCACTCCGTAAACGGAGAGGTATCTCTGGGCCCACTCGGTAGGACATCATCATAATGTGCACAATGTGATCAAGGAGTTGATCACAGGATGATGTGTTACGGAACGAGTAAAGAGACTTGCCGTAACGAGATTGAACAAGGTATCGGATACCGACGATCGAATCTCGGGCAAGTACAATACCGCTAGACAAAGGGAATTGTATACGGGATCGATTGAGTCCTTGACATCGTGGTTCATCCGATGAGATCATCGTGGAACATGTGGGAGCCAACATGGGTATCCAGATCCCGCTGTTGGTTATTGCCCGAGAGCCGTCTCGGTCATGTCTACATGTCTCCCGAACCCGTAGGGTCTACACACTTAAGGTTCGGTGACGCTAGGGTTGTATGAATATGAGTATGCAGCAAACCGAATGTTGTTCGGAGTCCCGGATGAGATCCCGGACGTCACGAGGAGTTCGGAATGGTCCGGAGGTAAAGATTTATATATAGAAAGTCTTGTTTGGTCGCCAAAAGTTTCGCACTTTATCGGTATTGTACCGGAGTGCCGAAAGGGGTCCGGGGTCCACTGGGGTCCACCTGCCGGGGGGCCACATGGGCTGGTGGGGTGCGCCTTGGCCTATATGGGCCAAGGGCACCAGCCCCAAGAGGCCCATGCACCAAGGAGACTTGAGGAGGGAGAGTCCTAAGAGGGAAGGCACCTCCGAGGTGCCTTGGGAGGATGGACTCCTCCCCTCTTGGCCGCACCCCTTCCTTGGAGGAAGGGGCAGGCTGCGCCCTCCCCTCTCTTGCACCTATATAAAGGGAGGGAGGGAGGGGTGGCCGCACCGGAAGCCCTTGGCGCCTCCCTTCCTGCTACACCTCCTCCTCCTCCCGTGAGTCGCTTAGCGAAGCCTGCCGAGTTCTGCATCCACCACCACGCCGCCGTGCTGCTGGATCATCATCAACCTCTCCTTCCCCCTTGCTGGATCAAGAAGGAGGAGACGTCATCCGCTCCGTACGTGTGTTGAATACGGAGATGCTGTCCGTTCGGCACTAGGATCATCGGTGATTTGAATCACGACGAGTACGACTCCATCAACCGTTCACTTGAACGCTTCCGCACGCGATCTACAAGTGGTATGTAGATGCAATCACTCTCCCATGACTCGTTGCTAGATGAACTCATAGATGGATCTTGGTGAAACCGTAGAATTTTTTTTTAATTTTCTGCAATGTTCCGCAACAGAATCTAGTGTATTAAGTTCATGAGAAAACGGAGTAATGCAATAAGAACGATGACATGATGTAGACGAGATCCGTTTATCTATTGCAGCAGATATAGATCTCATCTTGTTATCCTTAATAGTAACGATACATACGTGTCGGTTCCCCTTCTGTCACTGGGATCAAGCACCATAAGATCGAACCCACTACAAAGCACCTCTTCCCATTGCAAGATAAATAGATCAAGTTGGCCAAACAAAACCCAAATATCAGAGAAGAAATATGTGGTTATAAGAAATCATGCATATAAGAGATCAAAGAAGACTCAAATAACTTTCATGGATAAAAATATAGATATGATCATAAACTCAAAGTTCGTCGGATCCCAACAAACACACCACCAAAAGACTTACATCATATGGATCTCCAAGAGACCATTATATTGATAATGAAGAGAGAGCGAGAGAGAGAGAGGAAGCCATCTAGCTACTAACTACGGACCCGTAGGTCTACAAAGAACTACTCACGCATCATATGAGAGGCACCAATGGAAGTGGTGAACCCCTCCATGACGGTGTCTAGATTGGATCTGGTGGTTCTGGACTCTGCGGCGGCTGGATAAATATTTCGTTGACTCCCCTAGGGTTTCTGGAATATTATGGTTTTATAGAGCAAAGAGGCGGTTTGGGGGGCACCCGAGGTGGGCACAACCCCCCAGGGCACGCCTGGGCCTCCTGGCATGCCCTGGTGGGTGTTGCTCCCCTCGAGCAGCCCCTTAGCTGCTTCCTTGGCCCATTGGCTTTCTTCTGGCCCAAAAAAATTCCTCGAGGAGTTGCGTTGCGTTGCATTTGGACTCCGTTTGATATTGATTTTCTACAATGTAAGAAACATGCAGAAAACAGCAACCGACACTGGGCACTATGTCAATAGGTTAGTACCAAAAAATGATATAAAATGACTATAAAATGATTGTAAAACATCCAAGAATGATAATATAACAACATGGAACAATCAAAAATTATAGATACGTTGGAGATGTATCAAACTACAACCATCATCATCAAGTGCAACTTCCTCTCTTCCACGTGACTGTAACTTTGTCGTGGTTTTTGTTTTGAGAGCAGTTGCATGTTTGCAAGTAGGCACGAACTGCAAATGCCACGTCCCGACTGCAATTGCACGTTTTCAGTGCAACGACAAGTCTATGGTCTTTTGTTTTGGGGGCAGTTGCATATTCGTTACTAGACATAAAATGCAAGTATTGTCCTCGACCACAGCTACATGTTTTCAACGCGAATGCAACTCAGTGGTGTTGGGAGGGGGAGGGGTAGTTGCATGTCACGAACTAGGCCACAACTACAATTGTCGTGCCCTGACTGTATCTGCATGTCTTCAAAGGAGATTGTAGCTCTATTGTGTTTTGTTGGGAGGGGACGGTTGCATGCATAGCACTAGTTTTGCAATGAAAAGTGTTGGCCCTGGCTGCAACTCTTTTATGTTTTGTCAGGAGGGGCAGTTGCATGTGAGTCACGAGTCATGCAACTTCAATTGCAAGTCTCGACCCCTACTGCAGGTCTATGGTGTTTTTTGTCGGGAGAAGGAGCCAGTTACATGTCTACAACTAGGCATGCAAGTGCACTTGTTGCGTATGGCATTTGATCAAATACCTGCTAGGCATGGTTTCCACCATAGGGCGGCGTCCGTAGGAAGACAGAGGGTGCCTGGCTGTAGACTAATTCTGGTTGGATGGCGGTGTGTCCAAGGCGTGCAGGCGCGTGGTTGGGGGCTGTGAACATCCACGGTACCTGGGCAACAGTCGGAAAGGTACTTCGGCGTGTTGGACGAGAAGAATGCAGATGCAAAGCAAAGGGGTGCAAGGGCGGAGTGGGAAAAAATGGACCGGAGAAGGATTTGAATGGTCTGGGGTGTCAAGAGTCCTATGTGACGGTATAGACTCCCGTAAAGCCCACCTCAGTTTACGTCTAATTTGTGTTAGAGCAAGTAAACAGACTTGAAGGACTTTTTACTTATTTGGATGAGAGATAAGAGGTGAGAGAATGGAAGCGGGCCGTAGAATAAGAGCTGGCTATAGCACAAGACCCAAGTCACTTTGTGAGAATGTATGATAGGCCAGCCATTAATAAAGTACTACTTCCTCCGTCACATAATGTAAGACGTTTTTCGACACTAGTGTAGTGTCGAAAAACATCTTACATTATAGGACGGAGGGAGTACATATTTAAATCTTACTATTGTACAGGCCGACTATTAGGCTGGTCATAGTGGGAAGTATCATATCTTTCAAAAAAATATACTAGTATCATGCATATGATACTAGTGTATGATACTACATCCATAGTGCATAGTATCATATATTAGTATCATAGGTGGTCTCATTTATTGTCATGCATGACACATAGTAGCATAACATTAATTATGTTACAGTATCATAATTAATGAGCTGGCAAACTCATTTAATTACTATAACCATCTCTCTTCTTTAATTTTCTGCCACATAATTAAGCATGTTTGCGAGTCTCAAATGCATGATGCTACTTATGTTAGAGCATCTCCAGCCGTTCGCCCCCCCCCCCCGCCTCCCCAGGGCAGCGAAAAAAAGGCCGCCTGGGGGCGAACCGGCACAAGTTTGGCGCTTGGAGGCGACTCGGTCCCCAGTCGTCGCCCACCCGGTCACCCTGAGTTTGGCGAAATTATGAAGAAACTTGTGCAAACTCGGCGATCTGGTACGAACTCGACGAAATTTCATTGAAATTTGTACAAAAAAGTAAAAACATGCAAACTACGCCAGCCACTACGCCGCGTCCACCGCCGCCGCCGCCGTCGTCGTCACGCACCCCGCCGGAGCCACCACCGTCCCTGTTGCAACCCTGCCCAGGGTCGCCGACACGCGGCCGGTCACTGGACGGTCCAGCCTCGTCCTCCTCATCGCTATCGAGGACGATGACGCCGCCGTCCTCGCGGCCGTGTCGCCGGGCCTGGAGCTCCGCGTACGCCTGGTGCTGGCGGCGCGCCTGCTCGCGGACGTAGTCCTTCTTCGCCCATTTTAGGGCGCCCTCGTCGTCGGGGGCCACCATGTCGGTGTGCTCCGGCTTCACGGGGAGCAGGCCCGGCTCGGGCTTCGGCTGGACCAGGCGAAGGGAGCGCGGGGAGGGGCGGGCACCCTCGTTGATGACGAGGGCGCCACTGCGGGTGCGGCGCCACTGCGGTGTCTCCTCCGGCTCTGGCTTGACGGGACGGAGAGCCAGCAAGCCGGAGCCTGACGACGAGGACGTCGGCTCCATTCGCCGCGGCGTCCAGGAACTGCCGCGACGGCGAGAGAAGGACGACCGCGTCGGGTACTCGAGGCGCGACACGTTGCCGGTCTCGATGTGGTCGAGGACGGCCTCGAGGGTGCGGCCGGGGACGCCCCACCACTCGCGCCGTCCTTTGGCGTTGAGGCGGCCGTGGGGAATGACGCCATTGACGGAGGCGATCTGCTCCTCACGGCGGCGCTCCAAGTACATCGTCCACAGCGTTTCGCTATCGGGCTCGTACCTCGACTCGTTCCGCTGCTCCTCCATCGGGGAAGAGCGGATGCGGGAGATCTCCGCCCATCGTGCCGCCCCTTCGGGCACCGGCGGCACCGGGACGCCGGCGGCGCTCAGCCTCCATGCCCCCCGCACGCACATTCCAGGGGGCGCCGGATACTCGGCCTCATAGAGGAGGCGCGCCTCCGCCTCTTGGAGGTGACGGCGGCCGAAGCCGTTCGCCGCGGCGCCATCACCTGGAAACCTCTCGGCCATCTTTGCTTTCCTTGTCGGCGGGTAAGGGGGAGAGGGCTGCTTTTGCGAGGGTGGATGCAGGGGAAGGTTGTGGCATTCACCAGCGGGGAGGGGCGCCTTTTATAGCCCCAGCAGGGCGGCGGGGAGGCTGCATGCCGGGCGACGCGCGGCGGGAGCGGGCGGGACCCGCATTGGTGGCGCCTTCACTGCGCCGCCCGTGAGGCATCAATGGAGCATCAATGGAGGCTGACCTGCACGGTAGCGCGGCTGCCTTGGCCAGCCTTGGCATTGATTTCCACGGGAACTGAGGCGATGAGGGCGATGAAGCGGCGTCTTGCTGACTAGGCGGGCCCACCCCTGTTCACGCTAAAATCGCTCGCCCCGGCGCCCACGGGCGCCTCCAACACGCCGGGTTCGGCCTGGGTCCGTCGACACTAACTTCGGCACAAACCGGCGAAAAATGGGCTCTTGGGTGCGCGACTGCGCCGTTTTTCGGCGCCGGCGCGAAAAAATCGCTTTAAAAGGCCGTGTTGGGGACGCGGCTGGAGATGCTCTTACTCTCACTATGGCCAGCCTTAAGCTGACTCCAGATAACATGGCAATTTATTATAGCCAGCTGTTGGCTATATTATTAACCCTGCTCTTATTCGAACATTGGAACTGCTCCACGGTGCAATGGCTACCTCGTTTGGTGAGCGACTGGGCAGCTCGCTTCTGGTTGCCGACATTTTGGGGTCCACGTTGAAAATGCCCTAGCTAGCTATGTAGATAAGGATGACCCGGCTCGATAAATGGCAAAAGAGATCATGTAGCGAAACGGGCACCTCTTTTCTTGCTAGTCTGATCCGATGCCTCCGGTAACGTCCCGTCTTGCATAAACCTGCATCCATGGCCAGTGCTATGACACGTTCAGTGGTCAGTCCCAAGTCATATCACATCTACAGTGCCTCTGCCCAAAGTGAAGAACCATTGCTAACTGCAGCCGGGCCGGGCCCCGTACGCGTCAGGCGTGTCCTTCTACCAGAGCACGCACGCACAGACGCATCGCAAACACCTTTTACCGGAGCCAGGATGTACCGGCATAACATCGACCGTGCAGCTGCTTTATGATCTGTGTCTAAGTAAGATCTATTTATATGTATAATCATGTATTATGACAGGTAATCTTTTGTATATATTAATTCTATGTTAGATTATTAGGGTCCATGACAGAAAATGCAGTACTATTTGCAGTGGGATGTACGCATGCATGCGGCATCTCTCTCCCCTCTCTCTCAAACAAATTCATGCATTTTATTTTTGTCTACATTTTTAGAAGGACAATATTTTTTACAGTAATGTTTTGTTATTTAAAAATTTCAAACATTCAAACTCCCGAACATAAGATCTTTAGAATAAGACCAATCTTGAATACATTTAAACTACTTTAATTTTTACCATTTCTTTTTTTTTTGCGAGGTTGATTTTTACTATTTCAATCATATCAAAATATTAATACTAATTTTAAATTACAATTTTCAAAAATTTGATATCGATTATTGATATGATTGAAACCTCTTTTCTGAATATAGTTTTCTTTTTGAGTTTCATATTCCAGCTTGTTAAACTGTTTCTCCAAAGGAGTGACTGTAATGTGTTTTTCTGAAACTAGTGAAATCTATTTTTTAATGAGTGTAATCATTTTTTTGGAACAAGTGAAATATAATATTTCAATTGACCGATTATAATGTGTTTTCTGAAATGAGTGAAATAAGCTATTTGAAAAAAATTGAAATATATATTTTTGGTGTGAGACATCCTTTTAAATCTTTGAAACTGATATTTGTGCTGAGTGAAATACATTTCAATATTTTTCTGAAAGAACTGAATTCTTTTTAAATGTTTGAAACTGATATTTTTGCTGAGTTAAATGATTGATTGAATGAGTGAAATCCTTTTTGAAGTGAATGAAATATAATTTTTGAAACGGGTGAAATCTATTTTATGAACCGAGATGATTTTTTTTTGAATTGGTAATATTTTTAATTGAGGGAAATCATTGTGTGAAACAAGTAAAATGAGTTATTCGAAAAATAGTGAAGTTAGTTTTATGAAACACGTGTTTCTTTCAGTTGAAATGATTGAAATCAGTGTGTCAAATAAGTGAAATCAATTGTATCAAATGAGTGAAATCAGTTTTCTAATGCAAGTGAAATAATTTTCACTCATTTGACACAACTGATTTCACTTTTGATTGAGCATAAAGCCATCTTTTGAAAATGAGTGAAATATCTGTTTTAGAATCAATGAACTCAATGCTTAAAAGAAGTGAAATTAGTTCTTTTTAAATGAGAGAAATAAAATTTGAAATTAGCGCAACCTTCAAAAAAACTTTTGTGAAATAGCAAAGCAATCTTATGTTTTATGAAAGTGATTTCAAATGTAATTGAAATATATAAAATAAAAATTAGTTCAAATATATCCAAGATTGTTCTTGCTATGAAGGTCTTGTCACCACGAATTCAAATATGTAAAAAGTTTCAAAAATGAACATTAGATTTAAAACATATCAATCATTCAAAAAATAAGGATGAAATAAAATGCATGAAATTGTGTGAGGAGACAATGCATGCATGCGGCAGTCACTCTCAGCCCAAGGACGTACTTTTTTTTTTGCATGGAGCCCAAGGACGTACTCTCTCTCTCTCCTCTGGCAAAAAGGCTAACATGGTCAGGTGTATTCCCAAGTATTCTCGTTAGAAAGAATTCTCTTTTATACCTAAACAGCTGCACCAATCTTGATGAATTGAATGAACGATTGATTGAGCACCCGTACATCCTGGCTCCGGTAAAAAAAACTTATTCGACGGACGCATGCACTCAACAAGATCGTGGGTACACCTCACCAGATCAGTAGCAGCAAATATCTCCACCTCCCCGCAATAATATGTAACCGCATCCACGCGACCGCGAATCTCGCACCCCCACCCACAGTTATAGCACCCAGAACAAGAAAGCCAAGGGATCGAAGCATACTCCCAAGGAAGCCGATCGATCCATCGAGTGCGTGGCGTGACGCTCCCTCCGCTCATGGGGAAGGCCTACCACAAGAAGCTGGGCGTGAACAAGGCGGCCACCGCCGGCGGCGGCGGCGGCGGCGGGAAGGGCCAGCCGACCCGCGGCGGGAACGGTAAGCGCTCGGGAGGAGGCACAGCGAGAGCGGGCGCGGGCGGTGCCGGCCCGACAGAAGGCGCCAAGGGAGCAGGTGGTGCGGGCGGTGGGGGTTGGGGAGGCGCCTCGGCATTCTTTCCCACCGGCCATAGCACCTTCCAGACGGTAAGCCGGCCGGCCAACTTCACGATCACCATTATGCATCTTGACTGAGCAATCTTACAGTTTATAAGTGCTTAACGCCGCTACACATTTGTCTGCAGGCAGTGGCTGCCACCAATGAGTACTACGACCAGGAGGAGAACGACTATTCGTCCGAGGAAGACTGCCCACCATTCACTCCCGCCGGCCATAGCACATTCCAGATGGTAAGCCGGCCAGCGAACTCAATAACCACCACACCATTATGCACTCTCTGGGTAATTAATGTCACGGCTTAACGCCACCATATGTGCAATCGTCTACTCCTAGGCTGTTCATTCCACGAATGAGTACTATGATGACGAGGAGAAGGACTGTTCGTCCCCATTCGCTCCCGCGGACCATAGCACCTTTGAAACGGTAACATCGATTAATTAGCTGGCAAACTCAACAACCACCCCCATTATGCATTATTCTCTAAAGCAATGCGCGGCTTAACACCATACGTTATGTGTTCGTCTAGGCCGTGGAGACCATGAATGAGTACTACGACGAGGAGGAGAACCTCGGTTTGTCAATGGACGAGGAAGAGGGCGTGCAGGATGCTGAACTTGTGTCTGATGGAGACGGCGAGGGTGACCACGACAGTGGCGGGGGTGATGATGACGACAATGCCGGGGCTGGGAGTGGTGATGACCTCTTCGACGGTGATGACTACTACGGCGACGACATTACCGGGGGTTTTGACGATGGCTACGATCCAGGTGATGCTGGGGATGGAGGTGATGACTGGTGGTAATGATCGAGGACCGAGGAACTTGACTACTTGAGGCATCTATAAAGCCTTGGTGTCAAGATGAAGTCTCTCTATCAGGTTTGCTAGTTCCTATGTTATAATCTTAGGTTCAGTTGTGAGCTTGCTTCTAGCTTAGCTTTTGTGTGTGTATGGGTTCCCCACCAGCAGATTTGGAGTCGTTATACCACTCTTGTGTATGATAACCTAGGTAAATCAGTCTTCAGTATGGGGGATCTTAACAATATCTTCCTAAATCCTTGGGATTGAGACCGCTGATGTAAATTATATCTGCTGTATATGTTGTTCCTTCAGTGCTCATGTTAAGCTTTATGACCTGTTCGATTTGGAGTTCTGTTCCGGCTTACGCTTGGCCTAAAAAAGATTTTCCCATCTTGTCCTGTAATGAACGATGTGAGGATCTCCATCCAAGTGCGATCACTTCTCTAATACTAATTTTTCAACTTATTTTTTTAGAACCAGAAAGCATCAAGGCATCGTCCCTATTCCATCTTCACTGAAATGAAACAAACTTCAGAAAGAAAATAGAACTCCAGGCTTACATACCATGAGAACAACACTAAAGTAATCTCTTGGATGACAGAGAAGCAACTGCTGATTACGTGTGAATCTCACAAACTTCAGGCGTCCTAGGTCGTAGCACTTGAATGGAGATCCTCACCTTACCACGGGAGTTTTTTCCTTTTTCCTAAAGGCGGAAGGCCATATATTAAATTACGGTTTTACTAAAGCAAATTTAGATATGCCTTAAGAATTACACATATAAATGCTAAAGAAAACTGATGGATGGTGATTCCGATTGGGAGATATCAATCATTTAACATCCAGATAGTAGAAAAATATTTGATGTTGATGATGAGCATGCTGGGAGCCGTTATGTTGTTGAGATTGTAGACTTTTTGTTTAATTAGTTGTGTGTAGACAAGATAGAAATACGGGACCGCCTCAGGGAATGCGCCATTGGCGCACGCCAAACGGTGTACCTACACAAAGGTCGCACCGCAACCTGTTTAGATGCTCATAACGTAGCTTGGCTGCTATGGCACTATCTTGAATCTTGGCAAGTTGGAGGCCCTGTGTTTCTCTCCTCCGGCGAACTCTTAGGCGACAGCGGTGGCTAGATTCTTCGGCGATGATGATGTATATTTCCTTGCGTGCTGTCTCTCTGGACTTTTCCAGAAAAAAGCCATGTATGTTGTATCTTGCCACTACTATGAATGAATACATGTCTCTCCTAAAAAACATATGTATTAGGGGAAACAAACGAACACGTTAACACCACGGTTTGTGGCGTCTCCGTCCGGGGGCAAATGCTAGATCCTCTGGCGTTTCTATCACAGGGTAAACACCATGATCTCCTCGTCATTTCATGTGGTGGCACGTCGGACAGTCAGCGAATGGCAAAACCAGGTTGTCCACCAGGGAAAAACTTCATTGACCATGGCGTCTCTTGTGCAACGAAAACATCACGATGAGTGGAGTCATCAAAAGGGCCAAATTTTGAAAAAAAAATCTAACTAGGTGCAAATAGTGCAGATGTGGTTACTTGATGACATGTTCTCACGCAAAATATCCTCCACCTCCCCACTACATGCAAGTAACAACACACGCAACACCGCGGTTGTAGTGCCAACACCATTGTCACTAATAAGTTATCGGAAGTTTGCATCTCCAAGAAGCAATGTGTGGTACTCATGGGGAAGGGCTACCACAAGAGCCTCGATATGGACAAGGAGGTCACCGCTGGAGAGAAGGGCATGGGCACCACTGACATCATGCCATGAGACTGTGGAAGCCAAATAAATTTTCATGCACACACACCTCCTGATCCGATGCAGTCAGTGCTACGTGACACGTCCTGGTCAGTGATCAGTCCAAGTCATGTCACATCCATCGTGGCCTCTGCGTCCCTGCCCGAATGACGAGCCATTGTTGGCCAGTCAGTCCAAGCGGCCGAACGTGTCATGCATGCAAACTCAACAAGGGCGCGAATCAGTGGCGGAGCTAGATGCAGATTACGTCTGGGGCTGTGCTATGTTGAGTGATAAACTTCTATGATTTTCTATGCTTTGCATGAAGAAATTACAAAGGAAGTTGTTTCTAGGCCTGAGGCTATAGCCCTAGCTGCCCCAGGCCTGTCTCCGCCACTGGCGCGAATAGAGCGAATCTTCTCTGGATCGTGGATAAAATATCTCCACCTCCCCGCAATAAGTAACCGCACCGCACCACACCTCCGCGAATCTCTCGCACACCCGCAGTTACCAATAACATAAGGGCATCTCCAGCCGTTGGCCCCTCAGGAGGGGTCAAAAATCGCCCCTAGGGCGCACCGGCGCTTAAATCACAAGATCGGGGCGTGATGCTCCCGGTCGCGCGCCTGATTAGTCAAAAATCAAATACGGCGCAAAAATGACTTAAATTTAACGCAAACATCGGGCGAAGTTCGTTCAAACTTAAACATATTTTACAAAAAAGAAAAAAACTACCGCTGGGCTACCCCGTCGTCTCCCTCGCCGCCCGCCTCGCCCGCCCATTCACGCGGTTCTACATGCCGAGGAGGCTGTAGAACCGCGATGTAGTCACCGCCGCCGTCGCCATCGTCGTCGCCGCCGCCGCTTCGCTTACGCCCGCCGCCCTGCTGCATCCCTTCCCCGGTTGGCGCGGCGGGTTGGACGGTCCGGGGGCGTCGTCGTCGTCGTCGTCGTCACTGTCGAGGACCACGACGCCGTGCTCGTCCTCGCGCCCACGCTATGGGCGGCGATCTCCTCGAGGCCAGCGCTGCCGACCATCTCGTCGCGGAGGTAGTCGTCGCGCCCACCGCATGGCGTCCTCGCCGGAGAAGTTGGCGCGGGCTACCTCCTCGTACTCAGCGGGCAAGCCGGGCTCCGGCTTGGGCTCGGCGAGGCAAGCGGCCGGTGGGTGGAGAGGCGCGGCGCCTGGCGCGGACGCCGGAGCGGGTGCGGTGGCCGACCGGCGTGCTCGGGGCTCCGGCTTGACGGGGCGGAGGCAGGGCGAGCCGCCGGACGAGGAGGAGGACCCCCCAGTCTCCATGCGCCTCGGGGTCCAGGAGCTTCCCCGGCGGCGTGAGAAGGTAGGGGGAGCGGGGTACTCGAGGCGCGGCGTGTTGCCGCCCTCGATGTACTCGTGGACGGCCTCCAACGACGCCCGGCACGCCCACCATCCGACGCCGGCGGCGGCGTTGAGCCTGCCGGAGGGCTCGGCGCCGTTGGTGGCCTCGAGCTTGGGCGTGGATCGCTGCGGAAGTAAGGGTCCCAGAGCGGGCTGTCGGGACGTACCGTGGCCCCTCCCTCGCCGCACGCGGCAGGTTCGAGCGGATGCGTGCGATCTCCGCACGCCGCGCCGCGCCGGTGGGTACCGGGGGCACCGGCACGCCGCCCGCGCTGATCCTCCACGCCCCGGGCACCCGCATGTCCGGCGGGACCGGGTACTCGGCCTCGTAAAGGAGGCGAGCCTCGTCTTCATGAAGATGCCGGCGGCCGAAGCCGTTCGCCGCCGCGCCGTCGCCTGGGAAGCGGTCGGCCATGGGTGTGAACTGGAGACGGCGAAAGAGAGGAGAGGAGAGGGAGGAACGACGACGACGGGAGAGTGTGAGTTGCCGAGTGCGCCGGGGCGCGTCATATATAGGCCGAGGCACGCGTGCCACCGTGTGTACGCGTGGCGGGCGAGGGAGGGCGAGGGACGCGCGTCATCCGGTCTTCACTGCGCCGCCCATGAGGCATCAATGGTGCAGGCTACCGGCGCGGCAGCGCGCGGCAGCTTTGGCATTGATTCGCCGCGGGAAACGAGGCGATGAGGACGACGAAGGGCCGAGAAGAGAGCCGTGTCACTGACGCTGGGCGGGCCAGCTGCTTTTTCGCGCCAAAACAGGTCGCCTGGCGCCGGGCGCCTCAGCCGGGTTCGGGCTGGGTCCGCCGGCGCTTGTTTTCGGCCCAAGCGAAAATCGGCCTCTGAGGCGACTGGTCGTTTTTTCGGCGCCGGTGCGAAAAAACGCCTGGGGAGGCCTTCCTGGGGCCGCGGCTGGAGATGCCCTGAAAGCCAAGCGATCGAAACACTACTAGATGGCGCACCACATCCCTGGTGCGCCATTAGTAATAAATTTCTTTTTTATTTTTTTAAAAACTACTAATTGCGTAACAGGGGATAGTACGCTATTACTAGTTGAACTAGTAATGGCGCACCACATCCACGGTGCATCATTAGTAAAAAAATTAATTTTTTTAAACATTTTTTATTTCTTTTCAGAATTAGTAATGGCGCATCAGGGGATAGTGTGCCATTACTAGTTTTAACTAGTAATGGCGCACCACATCCACGGTGCGCCACTAGTAAAAAAATTATTTTTTTTTCAAATTTTTTTTATCTTTTTTCAAAACTAGTAATGGTGCATCGTGGGAATGGTGCGCCATAACTAGTTGAACTAGTAACGGCGCACCACTCTCCTGGTGCGTCATTACTAACTTGGCCCAAAAATTCCACCGAATGCACCCGCCGACCTCCTTTTCTGTTTTAAAAAAATAAAAAAAAGATAAAAATGTCAAAAAAATAAAGAAAATAAGTTTCCCATGTGATATGTGGTCTAGTTGTTGGGAAAATTTACAAATATGAATTTCGACTTTATTTGCAAAATCTCTCTGGAAATTTGTAAAATGGGCATAACTTTTGCATACAAACTCGGATTAAAAAGTTTTTTATATGAAAAAGTCATCTACTCGAAAAGTGACATCCGGATTTAACGGGGGAACCCGGTTAAACATTTTTAAAATCCCCAAAAACCTAACAGAAAAAAGTTACGGGGCTTTTAAGATCTAGAGGCAAAAAAAATTCAAACTTACTAGTGGCGTACCGTGGATGTGGTGCGCCACTAGTAACAGGAAAAATAATTGGTTTTGAATTTTTTTTTTGAAATTTAAAATGATACGTAATATGACCGGGAAGTTTGAAATATTTTTCAAAATTTCATCATAGTCATGAACATGAACAAAGTTGTAGACATCAACAAGGTATAATAGGATTGATATGCTAGATATATCAACAAGTGCCTGTGAAGTGAAATTTATTCTTTGAGGTTGGATAGAACTCTGAAGTTAAGCGTGCTTTGGCTGGAGTAGTGTGAGGATGGGTGACCTTTCGAGAAGTTTGACCACGGAGTGCGATTTGACCTGATATTAAGCATATTGACCCGAGATTAAGCCATAGTGACCTGAGATTAAGAAAAAAATGAAAAAAAAATTAAAAAAATTTGAAATTTTTTTTTAAGAAAAATTTCTGAAAAAAATTTGAAAAAATTTTGTTACTAATGGCGCATTTCTATGTGGTGCGCCATGGTGCGCCATTAGAAAACAAATCAAATGGCGTGGTGCTAGTGACGCATCTGTAATGCGCCATTAGTAGTGAAAACAGGTACGCCACTAGCAGCCTTTTTTCTAGTAGTGAAACATCAAGGACAATCGCAGATCGAAGATCGTGTGCGTGGCTTGGCATTCCGTTCATGGGGAAGAAGGCCTACGGCAAGAAGCTGGGCGTGAACAAGGCGGCCACCGCCGCCGGAGGCGGACGGAAGGGCAAGGGAGCCGGCGTCGGCAATGCTAAGCGCTTGGGAGGCGCAGCCGGCGCGGGTGGTGCTGGACCGGGAGGAGGCGCAAGGGGAGCAGGTGATGGGGGCAGGGGAGGCGCGTCGACGTTCTCTGCCACCTACCATAGCACCTTCCAGACGGTAAGCCGGCGAACTTCACGGCCAACATCCTGCGTCCTCTGAGCACTAATATAATGTCACGAACGAGGACTACAACCAGTGGGGGAACGACTGCTCGTCCGACGACGACGGCCCGCCATCCGCTCCCGCCGACGATAGCACATTTGAGGCGGTAATTATGCCGACGAACTCAACGACCACCTTTATGCATTCTTCCGGCAATGTCACGGCTTGACGCCGATATGCACTTGTCTCTAGGCCGTGAATGACACGAATGAGTACTACCAAGAGGAGAACAACTGTTCTTCCCCATTCGCTCCAGCCGATGATAGCACCTTCGAAACGGTAACATCGACCACCACCATTATGCATTATCCTCTAATCAATGTCACGGCTGAACACCATATGTTGTGTGTTCGTCTAGGCCGTCGAGATCATGAATGAGCACTACGATGAGGAGGAGAACCTCAGTTTGTCCATGGACAACGAGGAAGCGTCCATGGACAAACCGAGGTTCTCCTCCTCACCGTAGTGCTCATTCATGATCTCGACGGCCTAGACAAACACACAACATATACAGAAAATGCACTTTCAGGATAGTTGACAGCAACATGAACATGCATGGTTTAAAGAAAAAAATTGACAGCATAACAAAACAAAATTGTAAAATGCGTATAGCATATTCGCATCTATTCAAATATCACATAATATCAAATACTAGGATTCAGAACAGATGCATAACCAATCATCAAATGTAAAACTTCCAAAGTCCACACTGAAAGGTCACAACTGACAAGTGACAAACTGACAAGTAATAGAGCCAAGTTCATGTTCCAGATTTCCAGCCCAACACACAACCAAATTCCAAGTTCCAGGACACATAACGAAAGTCCAAGTTCAACAAAAAGACAACCAAGTTTAAAGTTTACTTATTACTACACTTCAAAACATAAGCACACATGAAGGAGATTGAAGTGCACTTCAAGAGCAGCCACAAATAAGAATCTCAATTTGCCATCATGAACAGGAACATCTTGACATGTCCAGAGAATGTTGACCATCCCAGCTTCCAGCCAAGCGTTGCGAATCTGTAATGTTCTGTGCAGCACATCTCATATGAAAATATTTACCTTCAGCTATGCTATTTCCAGTTTTAATCATTTTCTTCCGTATGTAACCCACACCACCACCATTCGCGCTAGCATTATCAACAGTTATTGTCATAACTTTGTTTATTCCCCACTCCATCAAGCATTGCTCTATGGCTTTTCCTATATCATCTCCCTTATGACCTTTTACTAGGAAAAAACTAATGATTTTCTTGTGCAAATTCCATTCAGGATCAATAAAATGTGCCGTGACTGTCATATACTCCCTCCGTCCCATAATGTAAGACGTTTTTTGACACTACACTAGTGTCAAAAAACGTCTTACATTATGGGACGGAGGGAGTAACAATCTTGTGTTTGAGAAGTCCAACCATCAGTAGTGAGACACACTCTCACTACAACACGTACGTCAATTGCAGGCACTTTAAAATGCCTCAAAAAGCCCCTATAATGCCAGCTTAGAGAAAAGAAGGCATTTTCCAAATATGCTAGAGATGGTCACGAAGGGAAAGGTCTTCTGAGGCATTTTTCTAGAACGCCTCCAAAGGTCAACACAGAGGCATGTTTAAAACGCCAGCAAGCTCAATTTGAGGCATTTTTCCACAATGCCTCAAAAAGATTAAACGCAGGCATTTTTCCAGAATGCCAACAAGCTCAATTGAAGGCATTTTTTTAGAATGCCTCCAAAGACTATTTGCAGCATTTCTCATGATGCCTCTAAAAATTATGCCTGGCATCTCTCATACTGCCTTCAAGACATTTTTGTGGCATTTCTAAAGAATGCCTCAAAACCATTATGTGGCGTCTTTTGTATTGCCTCCAAAATGTTTCCGGGGCACATAAGAATGCCACAAACTTTACATATGCATAATAAGAATATGATAAAACCACTATTACAACAAGCTCAATAATTTGCATCTAACTCTGTAAAAACACACATACAATAGAAAAAAAGATTGAGAAGCTTGCATCGGCTAGAAGTATCATCGTGCACGCGAATAATGCAAAGCATCACCATCAGAACATCTTCACAAGTTCAGAAACAATATCAAAGTATCAATCAGAAACACACAGGTCACTTCCTACTGTTGTGACAACAATACGAACAAGTGTTCCAGCTTGATGCAAGAGCAATCCAATCAGCAGTGTACCAGCATAAGAGCAAGCCAATCTTAGACGGGCACACACAAGGGCAAGCAAATCAGCGATGTGTCACCTTCAACTTCAACCTTGAGCAGTGTACCAGCATTTCTAGGCTTCTACAAGGCCAGGAAACCTCATGCTCTAATTCGCTACAGGAAAAGGCATGTACAACTCACCTATGACCATCTTTCATGTTTCCCTGCCCGAATTCCTAAGTATGTTGTTTCCGGTTGTAGCGGAGATTGCTTGAGTACCTTTTTTCATTCTTGTTGTCTCAGAAACTTTCTTTCTCTTCAGTGTATTCCTCACTGCACCTTCTCAAGTAATCGCAACCAGTCGATGGTTGGTCACCTGAGTTCGATGAGTTGTTTTGTTGGGATCCACATTCTCACTATTGTTGAAAGACATCTGACTACAAACACTAGAAACCTACAATTGGGTAAAAATGAAAATCATGTATAGTTATACATAATATGAGCACAAAACAACAACTATGAGCTATGATAGTACCTTAGAGTGCAGCACGGTAGTACGATCTGTTTGCACAATCTGCATAAAAAAGAGGTCAGAATAGTTGCATATGTAAGAACAGGGCAGATGAGTTAGCAAAGTGTCACGTATCATACATTTCTGCGTGGCCATGGAATACACCTAGCTTGGGCATTTCCTAGCCTGTTTATTTTCCCTTGTGCACGAGGCAACTCAGTTGTTTCTTTGAGCACGATGTTGACAAGAACTTCAACACAATCAACTAGTGGTTGACCATCAGTAGCTTTAGCTTTTCTATCAGTTTTCTGAATGGTTCCCATTGCCACCACACTTGCACTATTTGGTGACGTCAAACTAACTTCCATGCCACACTTTATGGTATCTTCTAATTCGTCATGTAAGTTGCAATAGTACTAAGTAACCCTTCTAATTTGCTAGTTGGTTAATAAGTTGAGACAAATATAGAAAAATCACCTTTGGCCCCTTTTGGGGTGGTGTTTGAAATATTCCTGGTTTCTTATGTTTAGTTGTCTTTGTCTTCTTTGGTTTTGGCACAGGCGCAAGACTTGGTAGTGCTGATTCTGTTATCTTTGATTCTAGTTGGGTTGCCTTCACCTTATCTGGATGCCTTGGAGCAGCCATTGCCTCGGATGCCTTGGTAGTATATGAAAGTGAAGTTGCTTGTTCTTCGTCATTCATGTTTTCCAAGTCCTAGTATGTGGAAACTCATATTTAGCTAGTAGTAAATGCTCAAATAATGTGACTTAATTAAGAGATGAAAACAAGAATCACCTTAGAAAGATCTTTATTTGGAAGCTCCTTTTCTGGAATTTCTCCCATTTCATCAGACCCCCTAGAAGCTATGATCAAACTTTTTAGCTCATTGTACTGTTCTTGCATTCTCTCACTCTTGGCCATTATTGAAGTTTGATTTGCCACCAGAGTATGCACCACATGTCAAGCTCCATGTTCTCTTGTTTAGCAGCATGTAGTTCAGCTTCAACTTGAGCAAGGCGCCCGGCGACTCCACCTACTAATAGACCAAGGCCACTTGGCCTTCCTTTCTTTTCTTTTGGGAAAATTGATGAATAAAGATCACCATCACGGGCCTCCTCACCAATCAAAGAAGGATCTTCCCGAATCCTTTTTTAATGTCATCCTGAAAGGTTCATATAACAAAGAGGGTTGCAAGCATGAATTTTATGAAACCTTTGAACAAAGCAGTATCAAGTGAAAGCTAACTAGGAATATAATAGAACAGAGCACTATGAAGTGAACTACATACCATTTTTACTCCGCTTTGTTGGTTGACTGGATATCCATTGTTTTTCGTATGCGTAACCACGTAAAGCTCGGCACGCCCAATTTCCCTACCCTCTACCATCTCCTGAAGCAGAAATGAAATGTTGATACACCAAGGCAAAAAATACGAAAGAGAAAGAGCCAAAAAAAGGACAAAGACACCAAGGCAACATATCTAGATAGAAAATCAATATTATGGGGTAAAATAAAACAAGGAATATTGATTACCATTTGATCAAGGACAACTGCAAAACTTCGTGACCCAGCGGTGTGGGTCCCCTTGCATCCCTCGAGTTGCGATGCCCGAGTGGCTTTGTTTCTCTCAGATTTTTCCTGGACACACAAATATGGTGAAGAAACTCATCACAAGCTTATATGTGGAACACATATTTAGCATAGGATACAAAACTACACCAGTGAGTACTCACCTTAGCTTTCTCTGTTCTCCAGTGTTTTACTAGCCACTCCCACTGTCCAATTGGGATTCTATTATCACAACCATTAAGAATATTCCGTGCCCGTGACAAATCAGCTCTGTAGTATTTCCTCTTTAAAACAACCTTGAAGTCTTTCCATTTTTTACTGGCTGATCTCAACACCCATCTTTTGTATGACTCATCAATGTTGAAAAAGGCCTATTATAAAATACAGTTGTGACAACTTGTTCGTTGAAAAAGAAAATGACTTGTTTGTTGAAGATGCAAATATATATGTTAGATTGCGTTGACATACCTTGACAGAATCCCACAACTTTTCTTTCTCTAACTTTGGTACTTTGCTCCAGTTTTGAGCAGCTAAGGACATTTCTTTTCCTTTCACTAGGGTTCCAATAAAATTTGTCAGCTTGCATGTCTTCAAACCACATGGCTGACCAAATCTGTTGAACTTCAAATTGATCTTGTTATCAACATCATGTTCTTTCGAGAAGCGCCTCATGTGAGTAGGTCCTCTTCTAGTCTTCTCTACAACTTCTGGTATATGAACAGATAGGAACTACCATTAGGCCCATGCAAAACAAGCACATGTAAAAAAATTATGCCCTCAGAACTAACCATGTGTTTGCTCCTGTTCTTGTCGAACTTCCTCTTCTTGTTCATGTTCATCTTCTTGTCCAGACTCACCTTCTTCATCTTCCGATTCAGTTTCATCACCATGTTCAGCATCATCTTCTCCATCTTCTGATTCAGTTTCCTCACCACTTCCCTCATGGCTCCTTAAGTCAACATCTTCTTCAGCTCTGGAATTCTTCAAAATCAATACAAGAAAACAACATGAGTAATAAAAACAAGTGTTCAAAGTTATCCATGCTGAGATCCTCAAGACCATCAGAAGTAATAAAACAAGAGCTCACCAAATATTTTAAGAGCTTACCATAGTGAAGCGTTCTAATTTATCCCTGTTTGAAGCTTCTGCTTTAATTTGTTTGATAGCATTAATGCATTCCATTTGAGGTAGATTAACTTGTCTCGACTCTATAATTCAGGTCATTCAATCTTCTTTCATGGTCGGACACATGGGACTGAATAAATGCATCAGATCTTGATCTCAAGTCATCATATTTCCTGGTATGTACAATTCAAAACTCGGTTAGAAAATACAAGATCAAAACTAAGATAAAAGCAATCAACATCACTTGAAATTTAGTTCAAAAACAATCAATAGCTCTCACCTAATCCTAGTCTAATATTCTTCATGCCCATCAATTCTAGCCTCCATATCAAAGAAGTCCCTTGTAGGTGGATGAACCACAGCGTACCAATCCCTCTCTATAGAATCTTGTACATAATATACTTGGGTGGCTTGAGTTGCGAGGATAAATGGCTCATCAAATATGTCGCTGCCGCTGCTTAGCATATGGTTAAAATTCACCTCAGTTATTCCATATGGGTCCTTTCGAACCCCAACATCAGGGCGAACACTGTCAACCCAATCACACTTGAATAAAACCACGTTGCCTTTGTTTGAATAATTGAGCTCAACTATTTCAGTGATTCGGCCATAATAAACGACATCTCCTAAATCTGAATTCTTATCTTTAGCACTTGAGAAACTAGATGTCTTTGCAATCATAGATACTCCATCACATTGCGCTTCTTTTCCGTCACCATATCCCCTTGTGTGGAAAGTGCATCCATTTATAGAGTAAGCGTTGTACTTTCTCACCATCCGATATGGCTTTTGTGCTAAGACATTAACTTCTTCAGGATCTTAACATTATTGGAAATCAATGATTGAACCTAGAGACATAACATAGTCAATGCAATATCTCCACATGAAGCGCTTTAAGAATTTTAGCGTGAGATCATAGGCACTTACATGGTCAGCAAACCAAGTGTGGAAACTATTGTGATGGGAGCGTTCTACATCACGTATTCTTTTGCGTCGACCCGCTGATAGAATATCATGATGTTGTCTACATGAACATGAGAGGGGGTTACTGCTAGTTCAGAGAGTATGGAGAGTGTGCAACAAGTGGTGAGAAACTTACTGGACATATGGAGCAATGTGGGGGTAATTGACCAACACATATCTTTGAGCTTGGATCCATGACGTGTAGTCTAGTTCTTCAACACAAGGACCAAATAAAGGACGACCGACTATTCTCAAGTATGGCTGATGGTTTGTCGAGTCATTGGGGCCAATAAAATCATTATGTCGTCCTGTTTGAGTGAATATGGTTGGACAACCATGCAAATATCGTGAGCAAAATGTAAGAGTGTCATCCAAAACATATCCCTCTGCTATTGATCCCTCTGGGTGACTTAGCGTATGGATCATACTCTTCAACTTGCCCAAAAACCTCTCAACAGCCCACATGCTTCGGTAATGCACCGGTCCAACAATCCGTACTTCAGTTGCAAGATGAATGGTCAAGTGTTCCATGATGTCAAAAAAGGAAGGAGGGAATACTTTCTCCAATTGGCACATGATTTCAGGAATCTCATCCTCCAACTTTTGTATCTCACTCACGGTGATAACCTTAGAGTATAATTGCTTGAAGTAGTTGCACAAACGAATCAATGGAATACAAACATCTTGTGCAAAGTTCTCCTAATGGCTAAGGGCAACAGATCACGCATTATAATATGACAGTCATGGCTCTTTAGTCCATTTAATCTCTTTCTCACCATATCCACTTTGTTGTGCAAGTTGGATGCATAGCCCTCGTGAAACCTAGCATCCTTTAGAACCTGGCAAAACATCTTAGCACCATGTGAATCCAAGTAGTATAATCTTTGGAGGTAGGTATGGTTTACTCCCAGTTAAATCTGGATGTTGGTCTTGGCGTATATTCAACTGTTGTAGGTCAAGACGTGCATTTAGATTATCCTTTGATCTTTTGCTAACATTCAGAAGGGTATGGGCAATATTCTCAAACACATTCTTCTCTATGTGCATAGGATCCAGATTATGACGCAATAGAAGTGTTTCCCAGTATGGCAGCTGAAAGAAGCAACTTCTCTTTCTGAATATTGAAGTGTCTTACTGCACGCTTGTATCATTCTCATCTACCTGATTACGGTGTCGCTTCCTGCTGCTCTTCTGCTGCAGTTTCCCGTACGTAGTTTTCATGTCCTTTGTCAATATTGAAATTTCATGTGATGAAAGGGGAACGGGAGGCTCTCGATGTTCCTCAAAACCATCAAATGACTCAGCATCAAATCGAAACTCGTGATTAGGTTCCAAGAATCTGCGATGTCCCATATAGCATTTCTTGTGTCCATTCTTTAACCAAAGAGAGCATGTCTACGATAGACAATGGGAGCAAACTGCTATATTTTCTCCAGACAAAGATCCACGCCCAGGCCAATCACTTATTGTCCATAGTAGTGCGGCGCGTAAGAGAAACTTCTTAGATCGAGAGGCATCATAAGTCCAGACTCCATCATTCCAAAGCTCCAGAAGATCATCTATGGTCAGCTGCATGTAAACATCCATGTCTTTCCCTGGAGATTTTTTACCAGGAATGATGACAGAGAGGATAAAGTTTGATTGCTTCATACAAATCCATGGAGGAAGGTTGTAGGGGATCAAGATGATAGGCCATATGCTATATGAGAGATTCATATTTCCAAAAGGGTTGAAACCATCAGCTCCCAATCCAAATCTAACATTGCAAACTTCTGAACTGAAGTCTTTGTGAATAGCATCAAAGTGTTTCCATGCAGGTGAACCAGCTGGGTGTCGTATCAAGCCGTCCTTTGTGCGGCCTTCGCTGTGCCACCTCATATCTGTTGCCGTCTTTGTAGAAGCGAACAACCTTTGGAGTCTCTTCTTTAGCGGGAAATGACGAACCACCTTTTGAGGCACCTTGTGGACACGCCTTCCATCAACTCCAGTATTTACGCTCTTCCATCTACTTGTGCCACACACTGGACATGATATGGCATCAGCATTTTCCTTCCTAAATAGAATGCAATCGTTTTTGCATGCATCTATACTATTATATCCAATACCAATGGCTCTCACAAACTTTTTGGCCCCATGAAAATTTTTGGGCAAGGCCTCACCTTCTGGAAGTGCCTCCTTAATTAGCGTCAATACCTCATCAAAGCAGACATTGCTCATTCCCCTCATATTCTTGATGTGAAGCAACCTCACCAAAAATTGCAGCTTCGAGAATCTTTTGCAACCTGGGTACAGCTCTTGGCGCCCATCATTAACTAATCTATAGTATGCTTGACATCATCGTCCAAGTCATCTTCAGACTCTTGCTCCTCTCCTAAAGTACGAGTATCATACATCCCGAATCCTTCCAGTAGCATCTCATCCATCTCATCACTATCAGCATATTCTTCAAACTGTGAACTAGGACCTGAAGTTGTTTCGGAGGGCCGCATACTTTCTCCATGATGAATCCATGTGGTATATCCAGCCATGAATCCATCATAAATCAAATGATCATAGACTTCAAGTTCACCTAACCAATGAGAGTTTACACATATCTTGCAAGGGCGGAGAATCCTATTATTTCTTGTCGACGCATTTAAAAGCAAATTTTATGAAGTTGCTAGTTCCTTCAGAATACTCGGCGGAAGACCTTGCTGCTCGCATCCAACTCCTATCCATTCTCAACTGAACAAAACCAAATTCTTCAACATGAGGTGCTTAGAAGAAGTTATGTAACATACTAAAGCAGAGGCCACATAAAAATTCTATAATAAATATTTGAATGTGAGCAGAAGCAAAGAGGAATTTCTAGAAGCGTTGTCGGTTTAACTAGCAAAAATAACAAATCAACTTTCAGTTGTTCCTTGTCGTTGTTGCACACTACTTACGGGAGTACAACTAGCTTATTGTGCAAGTGCCAGTAATTAGTGTTATATATAGTACTAAGCTACATGTATTGACCAGTTCAGCGCTTCTCCAACAATAGTCAAACTGCACAATGTCGTGCCAAAATGATTGTTCATACAGAACATCTAGCACAAACACAAAAGGAAAGTAAAATGAAGTAGAAAAATTCAGGGGCATTACCTCTAACACCTTGTGTGCACCGGGCGTTGGATCAAGAACAGCAATGTAACGTGGGCGAAGTCCGGCATGGGAAGGATGAAGCTGATGCGTGCGAGGCCACCTTCCTCCTCCTCCTCCTCCTCCGTCGCCTCCTCTCCGGTGCTGGATATCCCTCTCCTTTGGGTCTCCTTCACTCGGCCGCTGCAATCCCACCGCGAGATCGGGAAGGAGAGAAGAAGAGGTCCAGCAGCGGGATGGCGTTGCCGACATGGAGCCGCTGGCCGCGCCATACGCTGCGGCAGCTTCGGTGTGGGACACTGGTGGCGGAGGCTCTGGTGGCAGCGACGACGCCCCAAGCGATCGATGCGAGCAGATCGAGTGGATCTTTTGTTTTTTGTTTTTTATTATTTCGATGGTTACCTATAGAAGACAGAGGTGGGAGGGTTATTTTGGAAATAGTCTAAAATCAAGGGTCAAATCCGTATAATAAGCCAAGCATTGGAGGCGCTATCCACCGGAATGCCAACAGCAATCGGAGGCATTTTCTAAATTCGCCTTCAAAGCATGTGAGCATTGGAGGCACTTTCTCAAAGTGCCGTTAGTACTATGATTTTAAGGCATTTTAGGAAATCGCCGCTAATAAAATGCCTCCTAATGACGTACGTGTTGTAGTGTCTTTGACATGATTGTTTGAAAAAAAGTTTCAGCTTTGCTCTCTCTTCAAAATAAACCTTCACAACATCCCTAGTGCATGTTCTTCTAGAAGGCATATTGAAACGTGGACATGCAATTGACATCCCTTCTCTAAAACCAGCTTTTTCAGTAAATGCAAATGGAAGCTCATCTGCTATAATCATCTTAGCAATAGCTTTCCTTAGTGCTTCGGGATCAAATTTATGCACTGAAGGACTTTCCCCTTGGATAACCTGCAAAGTACCTTGATTCTTATTCTTACCATTATGAGGATTATACTTGCAAGTATTAAAATGACTCTTTAAGGCAGATGTACCGTTAATCTCTGGAACGGCCTTGATATCACGATTGCAATGCTTGCACTTTCCAAACTTGAGCATACCATCAACTAGTACCTCAGAAAAGTGATCCCACATCGGTGATCTTCTCTTCATCTGCCTTCTTGTAGGTCGTTCCTCCATCTCCTTCTTTTCCTTTTCATACTCATCAATCTTTCTTTGTTCTTCCTCATAAACTTGCATCTCCTCTTCAGTCAGGTCATCACCAAGTCCACCAGGTTCAACCATCTACAAAATAGTAACTTAATTAGAATTCATGTCATCATTCTTCTATACTAATTACTTCGGAGAAGAATTAAATAACATGTTCCTTATCAGCAGCTTCCAGCAAGTAATAACAGATTAGGAATAAAAAGAAGCCGACAGAATCATATGACAACATAAAAATAAACTGACCATATTAATAATTCACAGACTACTAATGGTTATGGGCCTTACGGCATGGGACTGGGACTGTATTCAACCAAGCGAAAATGTGGCACCAGACATTATATCTTTGGATTAAACTCCGAGTGATATACACTATACAGTCATTTCCATGCTGCTTCTGCAATACATTAAAAGCTGAATCCACTCCACTGCAGTTCAAATGTTATTTTCATGACAAGATAATAGAAGCGTTCACAAGTTGTATTTGTGAACAGTTAGTCATCCAAGTAGGATTTCCTAGTGATATACGCAGAGATGTCAACACTCAACAGTGGAGCGGCACAAAAGATGGCATCTGGAGACAGAGAATGAGCAAAAACTAAACAACAAGAGCATCCAGAATTCCAGATCCACCTTTACCATCTACTCACAAAGAACAAAAAAAAACTGGACACAAAGGATGGGAGATTGAGCTTATTACGTTGACTGAATGCTCAGTTTCTGCTGTGGAAGACGTGATGACGAACTGGACTCCGAGATGAGGCCGAGATGATGCCAAGTGCCGACGGATGCGCGACGGCGTTCGCTGCGTCAGGGATGGCCGAGTGGGGGAGAACCAGAGAAGATGCGGTGGCCGGTGGCGTTGGCGGCGGCATCCCTGCAGGCTGGTGGCGGCTCGCGGCTGCGTCCGTGCCTCAGATGAGAAGCGGCGGCGGCGGCTGAGTAGTGCAAGGGGCGGCCGGGCGGGCGTGGGGGGATCGTGGGTTAGAGCATTACTAGTAGAGCCCTCAAACCCTTAAACCCCTAAAAATAACTGCTTTTTTACAGTTTTCGCGGAAAAAACACCGTAGACTAGAACCTCTAAACCCTCAAACCCGTAAAAAAAATTAGAGGTCCAACCCTCAAACCCGTAAAAAAAATTAGAGGTCCAACCCTCAAACCAGTTTGCAATCCGTAGAAGTAGGGGTTGAGAGGAAAATCGCCCCCCCCCAACCCGCACTCCTCCTCCTTGCTCGCTCCTCGCCCGCGCGGGAGCCAACTGCTCCTCCTCCCGGCCTCCTCCTTCCGCCGCCTACCGCCGCCTCCTGCCGCGCCGGCCACGGAGGGCCCCGCCGCCGCCGCGCCCGCCCGGCAGCCGCCTGCTCCCTCCGCCTCGCCCGCCCGCCTTCGCCCCGCCCCGCCCTGCCCAGCCATGGTGGCGGCGACCCACGCCGGGCCAAGCGGGCGGCGGGCGGGCCTCGCAGCCTCCCGCCTCCCGGCTCCCGCCTGCCCCGTCCCGCCCGCCGCCCGGCCCCGCCATTGCCGCCGCCCCCAAGAAGAGCCGGCCGAAGGCGGCCGGTCAGGCCTCGTGGGGCTTCCTCCAAGGTCGTCGGCTGCCCCCGGCCGTGAAGAAGCCGGAAGAAGCTCACGCCGCCGCAGCCCCGCCTGGCCACTGTCGCCGAACCTCCTACCGCCGCGCACGAGGTGTTCGAGGAAATGGCAACCCCATCCTCGTCCATGGACCTCCTCCAAAACGCGGAGGTGGATCTCGGAGCTCCGCCTCTAGACCCCTTTAGGGTTGGTGACGACTTGGAGGAAAAGGAGGAAGATGAGGAGGATGAAGGGGATGACAAGGAGGAGGTGGCCGAGATAGGGGTGGAGGCATTCACCGCCGCTTCCCGCCCACACGCGCGGTCGACAAACTACACCGAGGCGGAAGATGTCCTCTTGGTTCGTGCTTGGGCAGCTGTGGGAATGGATGCAACCACCGGCACCGATCAAACCGGTAAACTGTATTGGCAAAGAATCGAGGACGTCTATTGTAGGATCAAGTCAAGAATAGTGGGTTCATCCATCGCTCTTTCCGGTCGCTTCAAGGCCGGTGGGAGTTGATCAAGCCCGCTTGTTCTCGTTGGAGTGCGGCCATGGACCAAGTGAGGGATGCACCACCTAGTGGAACCGTGAAGAGTGACTATGTGAGTACATATTTCTTCACTATTTTGATTATGCGTGTGCACTATGCTATTGGTGGGTTCTTATGTGATTTATGTGTGGTTGATAGGAGACAATTTCCGGCTTGAGGTACAAGGAGATGGCCGCTTCTAAGGGCAAGCCATTCCCATTTAAGCATGTTTGGTCAATTCTTCAAACCTTTGACAAGTGGAAGTTGAGGGATCAAGAAACCGCACCCAAGAAATCGGCAATGCTAAGGATGGACGATAGTGAAGATGAGGAGGAGAGGAACTTGGGCAAGCCCGAGGGAAACAAGAAGGGTAAGCTAAGGGTGAAGATGGAAGAAGAGGCGTCAAGCCTAAGGGAGAAGATGGACCACATGATGAAGGAAAGAGAGGAATTGACAACGAAGACATTGGAGATGAAGCTTCTTATCACCGAGAAGAAGAAAGAGGTCAAGCTTGCACAAGTTGAAGCAAAGCGTGAAGAAGCAAAGCGCAAGGCCGAGTTGGAGGAGAGGATGATCAAGCTCAAAGAGGCAAAGGTATGGAAAGAACTCATGGTGGAAGAGAAAGAGCACATGATGATGTCCAAGAAGGACATGGATCAAGACCAATTGCAATGGTGGAAGGACTACAAGGAGGACATCGCGGAGAGGAAGAGGATGTTCCGTGTTGCGTCCTCTACTTTTCGAGGTGACACTCCGATGAGTAGTTGTGGTGATGGCGGTGTGTACGACTCCACCGGTGTCGATGGAGATGCTTGATGGAGCCCGCTTGTGGTCTAGAAGATGGCGCCGAGGTGCAACTTTTGGTGATGGTGCCGATGAGAGGAGGAAGATGATGATTTTGTGATGTAAACTATTAAACCATGCATCAATGATTGTCATTTGGTAGTTTGTTTGGAAGTTGATTGTGTTCTTGTTGTCATAAATTGTGATATGTGAAATGACAGTTTTAAAGGTTGGAGTTGAGGCAAAGACTAGAACCCTGAAATCCAACCCTTAAAGCAGTTTAAGGGTTGGGTTTGAGGGTTGTAGTATTTGCCCCTGTTTTTCAACCCTTAAAAGTGTCAAAAAGTGACACTTCTCAACCCTTAAAACTGCTTTAAGGATTTGAAGGTTTGAGGGTTCTACTAGTAATGCTCTTAGGGCGTTAGGCTGCGGGTGCGGGGGATCGTGGGTCGTTCGTGCCTTCGTGGACTTGTGGCGTGCTTGGTGGCTGGTGGGTGGGGCGGTGGGCTATACTGGGCCGGGGCTGGGGAGTGGAGTGGGCTGTTATTCGGTTAACCGGGAAATATACCGAACCGACCGAATTTGGTTCGGTTAGTAGCCCAGCTAACCGATTTTTCTGTCAACGGTAAAAAAAACCAAAAATTCGGTTTATTCAGTCTCGGTTTCGGTTCAGTTTTTGGTTGGTCGGTTTTTATGCCCAGCCCTACCGGTGATGCTGGGAATGGAGCTGATGACTGGTGGTAGTAATCGAGGACGAGGAACGAGGACGGAGGAACTTGAGGCATCTATAAAGTCTTGTTGTCAAGATGAAGTCTCTCTGTCGGATTTGCTAGTTCTTATGTTATAATCTTAGATTCCACTTGGCTTCTAGCTTAGCGTTTGCGTGTGTATGGATTCCCCACCAAGAGATTTGGAGACGTATTGCCGCTCTTTTTTTGTATGATAACCTAGGTAAATCAGTCTTCGGTATGGGGGAACGTAACAATATCCTGAACCCTTGCGACAGCAGTACCGCTAATAATGTAAATTATATTTGTATGTTGTTCCTTCAGCATGTTAAGCTTTATGATCTGTTCGATTTGGGGTTCTGGTCCGGCTTACGCTTGGCCTAACAAAGATTTTCCCATCTTGTGCTGTAATGAACGATCTAAATGATGGTCTAATTGTCTAACAATGCACATGGTGCAATCACTTCTCTAATATTAATTTTTCAACTTATTTCTTTTTTCTCGAATATGAACGAGCGTGCCTATTATATATTAAAAAAAAGGCAAATATTGCCTCCACCATAGTTTACAAGAGTTCTGTTACCCCTTACCCTTCCCTACGTGCCCACCTTTCTAAACTACCAAAGAAGGGGTCAACGTCCCCTTTGAACTTGTCGGCTGCCGACCATATCCTCCCTTCAGACTTCACCCTACCACAGGGGCGGAGACAGGGAGGGGCGAGCAGGGGTCAGACCCCTACCAATCGCTCGCCCCCCTCAACAATTCATGTAGGTAGTATGTACTGTAATAGCCGGAACTAGTTGCATAATTAGCCCAGCCCATATGTTAGCAATTAACCGAAACATCATTGAAGTAGAGAAGCCAATATAACCCATGTACAGCAGAGTGACGAGAAATTTGTTGTTCACGGCCAAACCTCGGACGCCCCCATTGTAGAAACAAGATAAGGCCTTCATGAGATCATCTTTTATGACATTTCAGCATATGGCATAAAAAACGGCCCGTAAACCCATCCGGCCCGGGCACCTTGTCCGGAGGCATCCCTTTGATGACGCCTTCCACTTCCTCATAGATGAATGGCTCTTCTAGTTGCGACAAATCCAGCTGCGGCAAATTCAACTCATTTAGGTTTATAGTGTAACTCCGTGACTCCGTGGTACCAAACACCGCGCCATAATAGGCATCCACCACAGACTCCACCTCTTCCTGCCCGGAATATATGCATCCATTATGCTTGACCAAACGGAGAACATTCTTGCGCTGCCTATGGCTCGCCTGCTGATGAAAGAGCCTTGTGCTGCCGTCTCCTTCACGCAACTGCAACAAACGCGAGCGCTGCCTTGCTATGGTTCTCTCAAGAGAGGACAGCCATAGTAACTTCTTCTTTAAGCAACTCCTCAAGCCTCTTTCCGCGTCCGAAAGTGGCCTAGTTTCCATAGTGATATCTAGTTGCTTTATTACCTCCAGGGCAATGGAAATTTGGAGTTTAACATTGCCAATCCAGTGAGTGCTCCACCGTTGAAGACTGATTGTCGTAGCTCACGGCTTGTTATGGAGCGTGAGGTACACATTGGACGCCTCCGGCGTCGAATCCCAAGCCACTTGCACCGTGTCCATAAAACCCTCCGCCTTGGTCCAGTACGCTTCAAACCTGAATATTTTCCTCGTACTGATCTCCATATTCATATCCAAGATAAGTGGGCAGTGGTCCGAGATCGCCGTCCCTAGAGTGGATAGCAAGCAAGATGGGAATGCCTTGTCCCACTCATTGGAGACAAAAACATGGTCAGTTCTCTCCAGCGTTGCATTCCTCCTCTCGTTGGACCAGGTATAACGCCTCCCGTTGAGGTATAATTACTTGAGCTCCAATCTGTTCAAACTTTGCTCTAAACATCCCCGACATCCTTCGGTTAACCAGCTCATTGCTCTTGTGCTCTTGCCGAGCCAGGAGGTTGAAATCCCCAGCGACCAACCACGGCCCCGCGTGCAGGTCCCGAATGTCCACCAAATCTTGCATGAACTCAATCTTGTCGGCCTCATCTTGTGGCCCATAGACACACGTAAGTGCTACCTCTTGAAGAGGAAAGGGTGATGCAGCAAAGTAGTGTAAGTATTTTCCTCAGTTTTTGAGAACCAAGGTATCAATCCAGTAGGAGGCTACGCGTGAGTCCCTCGTACCTGCACAAAGAAAATAACTCCTCGCAACCAACACGATAAGGGGTTGTCAATCCCTTCACGGTCACTAACGAGAGTGAGATCTGATAGATATGATAGGATAATATTTTTGGTATTTTTGTGATAAAGATGCAAAGTAAAATAAAAGCAAAGTAAAAAAGCAAAGAAAATAACAAAGTGTTGGAAGGTTAATATGATGAAGATAGACCCGAGGGCCATAGGTTTCACTAATGGCTTCTCTCAAGAGCATAAGTATTTTACGGTAGGTGAACGAATTACTGTTGAGCAATTGACAGAATTGAGCATAGTTATGAGAATATCTAGGTATGATCATTGATACGTCTCCAACGTATCTATAATTTTTTATTGCTCCATGCTATATTATCTACTGTTTTGGACAATATTGGGCTTTATTATCCACTTTTATATTATTTTTGGGACTAACCTATTAACCGGAGGCCCAGCCCAGAATTGCTGGCTTTTTCCTATTTCAGTGTTTCGAAGAAAATGAATATCAAACGGAGTCGAAACGAAATGAAACCTTCTGGAGAAGTTATTTTTGGAAGGAAAGCAACCTGATAGACTTGGAGTGCACGTCAGGAAAGAAACGAGGGAGCCACGAGGCAGGGGGGCGCGCCCTCCACCCCCGTGGGCCCCTCGTGGCTCCCCTGACGTATTTCTTCTGCCTATATATATCCATATACCCTAAAACGATCGGGGAACGGAATAGATCGGGAGTTCCGCTGCCGCAAGCCTCTGTAGCCACCAAAAACCAATCGGGACCCTGTTCCGGCACCCTGCCGGAGGGGGGAACCCTCACCGGTGGCTATCTTCATCATCCCAACGCTCTCCATGACGAGGAGGGAGTAGTTCACCCTCGGGGCTGAGGGTATGTACCAGTAGCTATGTGTTTGACCTTTCTCTCTCGTGTTCTTGATTTGGCACGATCTTGATGAGCGAGCTTTGCTATTATAGTTTGGATCTTATGTTTCTTCTCCCCCTCTACTCTCTTGTAATGGATTGAGTTTTCCCTTTGAAGTAATCTTATCGGATTGAGTCTTTAATGATTTGAGAACACTTGATGTATGTCTTGCCGTGCGTATCTGTGGTGACAATGAGATATCACGTGATTCACTTGATGTATGTTTTGGTGATCAACTTGCGGGTCCGCCCATGAACTTATGCATAGGGGTTGGCACACGTTTTCGTCTTGATTCTCCGGTAGAAACTTTGGGGCACTCTTTGAGGTTCTATGTGTTGGTTGAATAGATGAATCTGAGATTGTGTGATGCATATCGTATAATCATGCCCACGGATACTTGAGGTGACAATGGAGTATCTAGGTGACATTAGGGTTTTGGTTGATTTGTGTCTTAAGGTGTTATTCTAGTACGAACTCTAGGGCTGTTCGTGGCACTTATAGGAATAGCCCAACGGATTGATTGGAAAGAATAACTTTGAGGTGGTTTCTGCACCCTACCATAATCTCTTCGCTTTGTTCTCCGTTATTGCTGACTTTGGAGTGACTCTTTGTTGCATGTTGAGGGATAGTTATATGATTCAATTATGTTATTATTGTTGACAGAACTTAGACTAGTGAAAGTATGAACCCTAGGCCTTGTTTCCTAGCATTGCAATACCGCTTTATGCTCACTTTTATCATTAGCTACCTTGCTGTTTTTATATTTTCAGATTACAAAACCTATATCTACCATCCATATTGCACTTGTATCACCATCTCTTCGGAACTAGTGCACCTATACGATTTACCATTGTATTGGGTGTGTTGGGGACACAAGAGACTCTTTGTTATTTGGTTGCAGGGTTGCTTGAGAGAGACCATCTTCATCCTACGCCTCCCACGGATTGATAAACCTTAGGTCATCCACTTGATGGAAATTTGCTACTGTCCTACAAACCTCTGCACTTGGAGGCCCAACAATGTCTACAAGAAGAAGGTTTTGTAGTAGAAATCAATCATGTATATAGGCATCACGTCTGAGACAAGTAGACCGACTCCTGCCTGCATATACTACTATTAGTCCACTCATCGACCGCTATCCAGCATGCATCTAGAGTATTAAGTTCATGAAAAGAGAGTAATGCCTTAAGCAAGATGACATGATGTAGAGGGATAAATTCATGCAATATGATAAAAAACCCATCTTGTTATCCTCGATGGCATCAATACAATACGTGCCTTGCTGCCCCTACTGTCACTGGGAAAGTACACCGCAAGATTGAACCCAAAGCTAAGCACTTATCCCATTCCAAGAAAGATCAATCTAGTAGGCCAAACCAAACTGATAATTCGAAGAGACTTGCAAAGATAACCAATCATACATAAAAGAATTCAGAGAAGATTCAAATATTGTTCATACATAATCTTGATCATAAACCCACAATTCATCGATCTCAACAAACACACCGCAAAAAGAAGATTACATCGAATAGATCTCCACGAGAGAGGGGGAGAACATTGTATTGAGATCCAAAAAGAGAGAAAAGGCCATCTAGCTACTAACTATGGACCCGAAGGTCTGAAGTAAACTACTCACACTTCATCGGAGAGGCTATGGTGTTGATGTAGAAGCCCTCCATGATGGATGCCCCCTCCGGCGGAGCTTCGGAACAGGCCCCAAGATGGGATCTCGTGGGTACAGAAGGTCGCGGCGGTGGAATTAGGTTTTTGGCTCCGTCTCTGATCGTTTGGTGGTACGTAGGTATATATAAGAGGAAGGAGTACGTCGATGGAGCAACAGGGGGCCCACGAGGGTGGAGGGCACGCCCTGGGGGGGTAGCCGCGCCCCCTACCTCGTGGCTTCCTCTTTTGTTTCTTGACGTAGTGTCCAAGTCTCCCGGATCATAATCTTCCTAAAAATCACGTTCCCAAAGGTTTCATTCCGTTTGGACTCTGTTTAATATTCCTTTTCTGGGTAACTCTGAAATAGGCAAAAAACAACAGTGCAAAATTTGGGCCTCCGGTTAATAGGTTAGTCCCAAAAATAATATAAAAGTGAACAATAAAGCCCAATAATGTCCAAAACAGTAGATAATATAGCATGGAGCAATAAAAAATTATAGATACATTGGAGACGTATCAAGCATCCCCAAGCTTAATTCCTGCTCGTCCTTGAGTAGGTAAATGATAAAAAAGATAATTTTTGATGTGGAATGCTACTTGGCATAATTTCAATGTAATTCTTCTTAATTGTGGTGTGAATATTCAGATCCGAAAGATTCAAGATAAAAGTTCATATTGACATAAAATTAATAAAACTTCAAGCATACTAACTAAGCAATTATGTCTTCTGAAAATAACATGGCCAAAGAAAGTTCATCCCTACAAAATCATATAGTTTAGTCATGCTCCATTTTCACACACAAGAATGCTCTCATCATGCACAACCCGATGACAAGCCAAGCAATTGTTTCATACTTTAGAAATCTCAAACCTATAAACTTTCACGCAATATATGAGCGCGAGCCATGGACATAGCACTATGGGTGGAATAGAATATGATGATGGGGGTTATGTGGAGAAGACAAAAAAGGAGAAAGTCTCACATCAACGAGGCTAATCAATGAGCTATGGAGATGCCCATCGATTGATGTTAATGCAAGGAGTAGGGATTGCCATACAATGGATGCACTAGAGCTATAAATGTATGAAAGCTCAACAAAAGAAACTAAGTGGGTGTGCATCCAACTTGGTTGCTCATGAAGACCTAGGGCACTTGAGGAGGCCCATTGTTGGAATATACAAGCCAAATTCTATAATGAAAAATTCCCACTAGTATATGAAAGTGATAAAACAAGAGACCCTCTATCATGAAGATTATGGTGCTACTTTGAAGCACAAGTGTGGCAAAGGATAGTAGCATTGTCCCTTCTCTCTTTTTCTCTCATTTTTTGGGCCTTCTTTTTTTTTATGGCCTTTCTCTCTCTTTTTTTATTCCACACTTGGGACAATGCTCTAGAAAATGATGATCATCACACTTCTATTTATTTACAACTCAGTGATTACAACTCGATACTAGAACAAAGTATGACTCTATATGAATGCCTTCGGCGGTGTACCAGGATATGCAATCAACCAAGAGTGACATGTATGAAAGAATTATGAAAGGTGGCTTTGCCACAAATACTATGTCAACTACATGATCATGCTAGCAATATGACAATGATGAATGTGTCATGATAAACGGAATGGTGGAAAGTTGCATGGCAATATATCTCGGAATGGCTATGGAAATGCCATAATAGGTAGGTATGGTGGCTGTTTTGAGGAAGATATAAGGAGGTTTATATGTGAAAGAGGATATCATATCACGGGGTTTGGATGCACCGGCGAAGTTTGCACCAACTCTCAATGTGAGAAAGGGCAATGCATGGTACCAAAGAGGCTAGCAATGATGGAAGGGTGAGAGTGCGTATAATCCATGGACTCAACATTACTCATAAAGAACTCACATACTTATTGCAAAAATCTACAAGTCATCAAAAACCAAGCACTACGCGCATGCTCCTAGGGGGATATGATAGATTGGTAGGAAAAGACCATCGCTCGTCCCCGACCGCCACTCATAAGGAGGACAATCAAATAACACCTTGTTGGAAATATGCCCTAGAGGCAATAATAAATTAGTTATTATTATATTTCCTTGTTCATGATAATCATTTATTATCCATGCTATAATTATATTGATAGGAAACTCAGATACATGTGTGGGTACATAGACAACACCATGTCCCTGGTAACCCTCTAGTTGACTAGCTCGTTGATCAATAGATGGCTACAGTTTCCTGACCATGGACATTGTATGTCGTTGATAACGGGATCACACCATTAGCAGAATGATGTGATGGACAAGACCCAATCCTAAGCCTAGCACAAAGATCGTGTATTTCGTATGCTAAAGCTTTTCTAATGTCAAGTATCTTTTCCTTAGACCATGAGATTGTGCAACTCCTGGATACCGTAGGAATGCTTTGGGTGTACCAAACGTCACAACGTAACTAGGTGGTTATAAAGGTGCACTACAGGTATCTCCGAAAGTGTCTGTTGGGTTAGCATGAATCGAGACTGGGATTTGTCACTCCGTGTGACGGAGAGGTATCTCTGGGCCCACTTGGTAGGACATCATCATAATGTGCACAATGTGACCAAGGGGTTGATCACGGGATGATGTGTTACGGAACGAGTAAAGAGACTTGCCGTAACGAGATTGAACAAGGTATCGGCATACCGACGATCGAATCTCGGCAAGTACAATACCGCTAGACAAAGGGAATTGAATACGGGATTGATTGAGTCCTTGACATCGTGGTTCATCCGATGAGATCATCGTGGAACATGTGGGAGCCAACATGGGTATCCAGATCCCGCTGTTGGTTATTGACCGGAGAACGTCTCGGTCATGTCTGCATGGTTCCCGAACCCGTAGGGTCTACACACTTAAGGTTCGATGACGCTAGGGTTATAAACGAAGTTTGTATGTGGTTACCGAATGTTTTTCGGAGTCCCGGATGAGATCCCGGACGTCACGAGTAGTTCCGGAATGGTCCGAAGATAAAGATTTATATATGGAAAGTTGTTGTTCGGGTTCCGGGAAAAGTTCGGGTTTTTCCGGTATTTTACCGGGAAGCTTCCAGAAGGTTCCGGAGGATTCCGGAGGGGTCCGGAGGTCCGAAAAATGTTCCACCACGTCCAATACAGCAGCATGGGCTGTAAGGGGGCGCCCTAGCCTTAATGGGCCAGGGGCACCAGCCCCCCCAAGGCCCATGCGCATGGGAAAGGGGAAACCCTAAGGGGGAGGGCCTCCACTTGACTTGGGAGGCACTCCTCCCCCCCTTGGCCGCCCCCTAGATGGGATCTAGGGCTGGCCGCCGCCCCTAGGGGTGGAACCCTAGGTGGGGGCGCAGCCCCCCCTCTCCCCCTATATATAGTCGAGGCAAGGGGCAGCCCAACACACGAAGTTCTTCTCCTGTTGGCGCAGCCCTACCTCTCTTTCTCCTCCTCTCCTGTGGTGCTTGGCGAAGCCCTGCAGGATTTCCACGCTCCTCCACCACCACCACGCTGTTGTGCTGCTGCTGGATGGAGTCTTCCCCAACCTCTCCCTCTCTCCTTGCTGGATCAAGGCATGGGAGACGTCACCGGGTTGTACGTGTGTTGAACGCGGAGGTGCCGTCCGTTCGGCACTAGGATCTCCGTTGATTTGGATCACGATGAGTACGACTCCTTCAACCCCGTTCTCTTGAACGCTTCCGCTTAGCTATATACAAGGGTATGTAGATGCACTCTCCTTTCCCTCGTTGCTGGTTTCTCCATAGATAGATCTTGGTGACACGTAGGAAAATTTTGAATTTCTGCTACGTTCCCCAACAGTGGCATCATGAGCTAGGTCTATTGCGTAGATTCTTTGCACGAGTAGAACACAAAGTAGTTGTGGGCGTTGATTTTGTTCAATATGCTTACCGTTACTAGTCCAATCTTGTTTCGACGGTATTGTGGGATGAAGCGACCCGGACCGACCTTACACGTACACTTACGTGAGACAGGTTCCACCGACTGACATGCGCTTGGTGCATAAGGTGGCTAGCGGGTGCCAGTCTCTCCCACTTTAGTCGGAACGGATTCGATGAAAAGGGTCCTTATGAAGGGTAAATAGCAATTGGCATATCACGTTGTGGTTTTTGCGTAGGTAAGAAACGTTCTTGCTAGAAACCCATAGCAGCCACGTAAAACATGCAAACAACAATTAGAGGACGCCTAACATCATAATGCAGGCTATGCTATGTGATGTGATATGGCCAAGAAGAATGTGATGAATGATATGTGATGTATGAGATTGATCATGTTCTTGTAATAGGAATCACGACTTGCATGTCGATGAGTATGACAACCGGCAGGAGCCATAGGAGTTGTCTTAATTTATTGTATGACCTACGTGTCATTGAACAACGCCATGTAATTACTTTACTTTATTCCTAACCGATAGCCATAGTAGTAGAAGTAATAAGTTGGCGAGACAACTTCATGGAGACACGATGATGGAGATCATGATGATGGAGATCATTGTGTCATGCCGGTGACGATGATAATCATGGAGCCCCGAAGATGGAGATCAAAAGGAGCAAAATGATATTGGCCATATCATGTCACTAGTTGATTGCATGTGATGTTTATCATGTTTATGCATCTTATTTGCTTAGAACGACGGTAGTAAATAAGATGATCCCTCATTAAAATTTCAAGAAAGTGTTCCCCCTAACTGTTCACCGCTATGTAAAGTTCGTCGCTTTGAAGCACCACGTGATGATCGGGTGTGATAGATTCTTACGTTCACATACAACGGGTGTAAGCCAGATTTACACACTGAAACACTTAGGTTAACTTGACGAGCCTAGCATGTACGGACATGGCCTCGAAACACAAGAGACCGAAGGTCGAGCATGAGTCGTATGGAGGATACGATCAACATGAAGATGTTCACCGATGATGACTAGTCCGTCTCACGTGATGATCGGACACGGCCTAGTTGAATCGGATCATGTAATCACTTAGATGACTAGAGGGATGTCTATCTGTGTGGGAGTTCATTAGATGAACTTAATTATCCTGAACATAGTCAAAAACCCTTTGCAAATTATGTCATAGCTCGCGCTTTAGTTCTACTGTTTAAGATGTGTTCCTAGATAAAATTTAGTTGAAAGTTGACAGTAGCAATTATGCGGACAGTAGAAGGCTTATGTCCTTGATGCACCGCTCGGTGTGCTGGACCTCGAACGTTGTCTGTGGATGTTGCGAACATCTGACATACACGTTTTGATGACTACATGATAGTTTGGTGATGTTAAATGGTTTAGAGTTGAGGCACCAAAGACATTTTTTGAAACATCGCGGAACATATGAGATGTTTCGAGGGCTGAAATTGGGATTTCAGGCTCGTGCCCACGTCAAGAGGTATAAGACCTCCGATGATTTTCTTAGCCTGCAAACTAAGGGAGAAAAGCTCAATCGTTGAGCTTGTGCTCAGATTGTCTGAGTACAACAATCGCTTGAATCGAGTGGGAGTTGATCTTCCAGGTGAGATAGTGATGTTTCTCCAAAGTCATTGCCACCAAGCTGCTAGAGCTTCGTGATGAACTATAACATATCAGGGATAGATATGATGATCCTTGAAATATTCGCGATGTTTGACACCGCGAAAGTAGAAATCAAGAAGGAGCATCAATTATTGATTGTTAGTGAAACCACTAGTTTCAAGAAGGGCAAGGGCAAGAAGGGATACTTCATGAAACGGCAAATCAGCTGCTGCTCTAGTGAAGAAACCCAAGGTTGAACCCAAACCCGAGACTCAGTGCTTCTGTAATAAGGGGAGCAGCCACTGGAGCAGAATTACCCTAGATACTTGGTAGATGAGAAGGCTGGCAAGGTCGATAGAAGTATATTGGATATACATTAAGTTATTGTGTACTTTACTAGTACTCCTAGTAGCACCAGGGTATTAGATACCGTTCGGTTGCTAAGTGTTAGTAACTTTCGAAATAAAAGGCTACGGAATAAACGGAGACTAGCTAAAGGTGAGCTGACGATATGTGTTGGAAGTGTTTCCAAGTTTGATGTGATCAAACATCGCACGCTCCCTCTACCATCAAGATTAGTATTAAACCAGAATAATTTTCATTTGGTGTTTGCGTTGAGCATAGACATGATTGGATTATGTCTACCACAACACGGTTATTCATTTAAGGAGAATAATGGTTACTCTATTTATTTGAATAATACCTTCAATGGTCTTGCACCTAAAATGAATGGTTTATTGAATCTTGATCGTAGTGATACACATGTTCATGCCAAAAGATATGAGATAGTAATGATCGTACCACTTACTTGTGGCACTGGCATGTAAGTCATATTGGTGTAAAACGCATGAAGAAGCTCCATGTTGATGGATCTTTGGACTCACTCGTTTTTGAAAAGTTTGAGACATGAGAACCATGTCTATTGTTGTATACGCATGAAGAAACTCCATGCAGATGGATCGTTTGGACTCACTTGATTTTAAATCACTTGAGATATGCAAATCATACCACATGGACAAGATGGTGAAAAGCCTCGGTTTCAGTAAGATGGAACAAGATAACAACTTGTTGGAAGTAACACATTTTGATGTGTGCAGTCCAATGAGTGCTTTGAGGCATGCGGTGAATATCGTTATGTTCTTACTTCACGATGATTCGATTAGATGTTGAGTATATTTACTTGATGAAACACAAGTCTGAATTATTGAATGGTTCAAGTAATTTCAGAGTGAAGTTGAAGATCATCGTGACAAGAGGATAAAATGTCTATGATATGATCATAGAGATGAGTATCTGAGTTACGAGCTTTGGCACGCAATTAAGACATTGTGGAAATTGTTTCACAATAAGTAACGCCTGGAACACCATCGTGTGATGGTGTCCAAACATCATAGTTGCACCCTATTGGATATGATGCGTACCATGATGTCTCTAATCGAATTACCACTATCGTTCATGGGTTAGGCATTAGAGACAACCGCACTCACTTTAATAGGGCACCACGTAATTCCGTTGAGACGACACCGTTTGAACTATGGTTTGGAGAAACCTAAATTGTCGTTTCTTAAAAGTTTGGGGCTGCTACGCTTATGTGAAAAAGTTTCAGGTTGATAAGCTCGAACCCAAAGCGGATAAAATGCATCTTCATAGGACACCCAAACAGTTGGGTATACCTCCAGTCTCAGTTCCGGAAGCAAAAAGGATTGTTTCTAGAATTAGGTCCTTTCCCGAGGAAAAGTTTCTCTCGAAAGAATTGAGTGGGAGGATGGTGGAGACTTGATGAGGTTATTGAACCGTCACTTCAACAAGTGTGTAGCAGGGCACAGGAAGTTGTTCATGTGGCGCCTACACCAATTGAAGTAGAAGCTTATGATAGTGATCATGAAGTTTTGGATCAAGTCACTACCGTACATCGTAGGGTGACAAGGATGCGTACTACTTCAGAGTGGCACAGTAATCCTGTCTTGAAGGTCATGTTGCTAGACACCAGTGAACCTACGAGCTATGGGGAAGCGATGGTGGGCTCATATTCCGACAAATGGTTAGAAGACATGAAATCCGAGATAGGATCCATGTATCAGAACAAAGCATGGACTTTGGTGGACTTGCCCGATGATCGGCAAGCCATTGAGATAAATGGATCTTTAAGAAGAAGACGGACGTGGACGGTAATGTAATGTCACCATCTATGAAGCTCGACTTGTGGCGAAGAGTTTTTCACAAGTTCAAGGAGTTGACTACGATGAGATTTTCTCATCCGTAGCGATGCTTAAGTCCGTCTGAATCATGTTAGCATTAGCTGCATTTATGAAATCTAGCAGATGGATGTCAAAACGAGTTTCCTTACCAGTCTTCGTAAGGAAAGGTTGTATGTGATACAATCAGAAAGTTTTTGTCGATCCTAAGGATGCTAAATGGTATGCTGGTTCCAGCGATCCTTGTAAGGACTGGAGTAAGCATCTCGGAATTGGAATGTGCGCTTTGATGAGATGATCAAAGATTTTGGGTTTATACAAAGTTTATGAGAAAGTTGTATTTCCAAAGAAGTGAGTGGGAGCACTATAGAATTTCTGATGAGTATATGTTGTTGACATATTGTTGATCAGAAATGATGTAGAATTTCTGGAAAGCATATAGGGTTATTTGAAAAGTGTTTTTCAATGGAAAACCTGGATTAGGCTACTTGAACAATAAGCATCAAGATCTATAAGATAGATCAAAATTTTTAATAATAATTTCAAATGAGCACATACCTTGACATAATCTTGAAGGTGTTCAAGATGGATCAGTCAAAGAAGGAGTTCTTGCCTGAGTTGTAAGGTATGAAGTTAAGAGTTAAAGCTCGACCACGGCAGAAAAGAGAGAAAGGACGAAGTTCGCCCCCTATGCCTTATCGTAGGCTCTACAAGATGTTATGCTGTGTACCGCACCTGATGTGTGCCTTGCTACATATCTGGCAAGAGGGTACAAAGGTGATCAAGGATTGGATCACCAGATAGCGGTCAAAATTATCCTTAGAGGAATAAGGATATGTTTCTCAGATAGCTCTGTGTAGAGATACCGGATACGTATAATGGAGCAACAATTTGGAATAGCTCCAAGTGGAACGTGG
Organism: Aegilops bicornis; assembly: GCA_021605145.1. Classification (NCBI taxonomy): domain Eukaryota; kingdom Viridiplantae; phylum Streptophyta; class Magnoliopsida; order Poales; family Poaceae; genus Aegilops; species Aegilops bicornis. The sequence continues at coordinate 664,417,725 of CM038669.1, read as the reverse complement.
TAGCAGCATCTATGATATGACATAAAGTTTTGCGAAATACATAGGGATCTGAATTTTGCAGACCCGTTGACTACAACCTCTCTCACAAGCATAAACATGATCAAACCCAAAACTCATTGAGTGTTAATCACATAGTGATGTGATCTAGATTATTGATTCTAGTAAACTCTTTGGATGTTGGTCACATGGCGATGTGACATGTGAGTGTTAATCACATGGCGATGTGAACTAGATTACTGACTCTAGTGCAAGTGGGAGACTGTTGGAAATATGCCCTAGAGGCAATAATAAATTAGTTATTATTATATTTCCTTGTTCATGATAATCGTTTATTATCCATGCTATAATTGTATTGATAGGAAACTCAGATACATGTGTGCGTACATAGACAATATCATGTCCCTGGTAACCCTCTAGTTGACTAGCTCGTTGATCAATAGATGGTTACAGTTTCCTGACCATGGACATTGGATGTCGTTGATAACGGGATCACATCATTAGCAGAATGACGTGATGGACAAGACCCAATCCTAAGCCTAGCACAAAGATCGTAGTTCGTATGCTAAAGCTTTTATAATGTCAAGTATCTTTCCTTAGACCATGAGATTGTGCAACTCCCGGATACCGTAGGAATGCTTTGGGTGTACCAAACGTCCACAACGTGAATCGGGTGGCTATAAAGGTGCACTCTGGTATCTCCGAAAGTGTCCATTGGGTTGGTACGAATCGAGACTGGATTTGTCACTCCGTGTGACGGAGAGGTATCTCTGGGCCCACTCGGTAGGACATCATCATAATGTGCACAATGTGACCAAGGGGTTGATCACGGGATGATGTGTTACGGAACGAGTAAAGAGACTTGCCGGTAACGAGATTGAACAAGGTATCGGCATACCGACGATCGAATCTCTGCAAGTACAATACCGCTAGACAAAGGGAATTGAATACGAGATTGATTGAGTCCTTGACATCGTGGTTCATCCGATGAGATCATCATGGAACATGTGGGAGCCAACATGGGTATCCAGATCCCGCTGTTGGTTATTGACCGGAGAACGTCTGGTCATGTCTGCATGGTTCCCGAACCCGTAGGGTCTACACACTTAAGGTCTGGCGACGCTTAGGGTTATAAAGGAAGTTTGTATGTGGTTACCGAATGTTGTTCGGAGTCCCGGATGAGATCCCGGACGTCACGAGGAGTTCCGGAATGGTCCGGAGGTAAAGATTTATATATGGAAAGTTGTTGTTCGGGTTCCGGGAAAAGTTCGGGTTTTTCCGGTATTGTACCGGGAAGCTTCCGGAAGGTTCCGGAGGATTCCGGAGGGGTCCGGAGGTCCGGAAAATGTTCCACCACGTCCAATACAGCAGCATGGGCTGTAAGGGGGCGCCCTAGCCTTAATGGGCCAGGGGCACCAGCCCCCCCAAGGCCCATGCGCATGGGAGAGGGGAAACCCTAAGGGGGAGGGCCTCCACTTGACTTGGGAGGCATTCCTCCCCCCCTTGGCCGCCCCCTAGATGGGATATAGGGCTGGCCACCGCCCCTAGGGGTGGAACCCTAGGTGGGGGCGCAGCCCCCCCCCACACCCCCAAAATAAAGTTGAGGCAAAGGGGCAGCACAACACAAGAAGGTCATCTCCAGTAGGCGCATCCCTACCTCTCTTTCTCCTCCTCTCCCGTGGTGCTTGGTGAAGCCCTGCAGGATTGCCACGCTCCTCCACCACCACCACGCCGTTGTGCTGCTGCTGGATGGAGTCTTCCCCAACCTCTCCCTCTCTCCTTGCTGGATCAAGGCATGGGAGACGTCACCGGGCTGTACGTGTGTTGAACGCGGAGGTGTCGTCCGTTCGGCACTAGGATCTCCGGTGATTTGGATCACGACAGTCACGACTCCTTCAACCCCATTCTCTTGAACGCTTCCGCTTAGCGATCTACAAGGGTATGTAGATGCACTCTCCTTTCCCTCGTTGCTGGTTTCTCCATAGATAGATCTTGGTGACACGTAGGAAAATTTTGAATTTCTGCTACGTTCCCCAACACACCTCATGTTTCAAATTTGTTACATAACGTTTACCATACGTGCATGCTACGGGACTTGCAAACTTCAACACAAGCATTTCTCAAATTCACAACTACTCAACTAGCACGACTTTGATATTATTACCTCCATATCTCAAAACAAGCATCAAACTTCTCTTAGTATTCAACACACTCATAAGAAAGTTTTTACTAATCTTGAATACCTAGCATATTAGGATTATTTAAGAAAATTACCATGCTATTTAAGACTCTCAAAATAATCTAAGTGAAGCATGAGAGATCAATAGTTTCTATAAAACAAATCCACCACCGTGCTCTAAAAGATATAAGTGAAGTACTAGAGCAAAACTATATAACTCAAAAGATATAAGTGAAGCACAAAGAGTATTCTAATAATTTCCCAAATCATGTATGGCTCTCTCGAAAGGTGTGTACAACAAGGATGATTGTGGTAAACTAAAAAGCGAAGACTCAAATCATACAAGACGCTCCAAGCAAAACACATATTATGTGGTGAATAAAGATATAGCTCCAAGTAAAGTTACCGATGGAAGTAGACGAAAGAGGGGATGCCTTCCGGGGAATCCCCAAGCTTTGGCTTTTTGGTGTCCTTAGATTATATTGGGGGTGTCATGGGCATCCCCAAGCTTATGCTCTTGCCACTCCTTGTTCCATAATCCATCAAAATCTTTCACCCAAAACTTGAAAACTTCACAACACAAAACTCAACAGAAATCTCGTGAGCTCCGTTAGCGAAAGAAAACAAAAGACCACTTCAAGGTACTGTAATGAACACATTCTTTATTTATATTGGTGTTAAACCTACTGTATTCCAACTTCTCTATGGTTTATAAACTATTTTATTAGCCATAGATTCATCAAAATAAGCAAACAAAACAGAATCTGTCAAAAACAGAATAGTCTGTAGTAATCTGTAACTCACGCAAACTTCTGGAACTCCAAAAAAATCAGCCAAAATAGGAAGACCTAGGCAATTTTTTTATTGATCAGAAGCAATCAGAATCACTATTTTATCACGTTCTGGTGATTTTTAAAAATTGTTTTCGTGCATAGAAAGTTTCTGGAAATTACAGCAAGATCAAATAACTATCATCCAAGAAGATCCTATAGGTTTAACTTGGCACAAACACTAATTAAAACATAAAAACACATCTAACCAGAGGCTAGATCAAATATTTATTCCTAAAAAGAAGCAAAAAGAATAAAAACTAAAATAAAATTGGGTTGCCTCCCAACAAGCGCTATCGTTTAACGCCCCTAGCTAGGCATAAAAGCAAGGATAGATCTAGGTATTGCCATCTTTGGTAGGCAATCCTTCCATGAGACATCCATCATATTTAGAAATTTATCTCTTTTTAGTAATTATCAAACTTTTAGGCACAAGATCAAAAAATTCATTTGTAGCAAATGGTTCCTTAATGATAGCAACAAGATTGGGATGAATACTTATAGATTTGAGATCAACAGTTTCCTTACTAGAGGGTTCACCCTTATTTTTAGGAACATACATAAGCTTGGCAATTTTAGTAGGAGGACTTGGAGTATTCTTTACGGAAGAAAAAGCGGTTCCCAAGTTGGTAATGATATCTTCAAGTTTATCGATCCTAGCGGAATCCTGATTTATTTTCTCATTAACTATGGGTTCCTTCTCTTTAATATTCTTCAAAGTGACTCCTAATTTAGATCCATATTGAGAGATTCAGTTGTGGATCTTTTTATCCAAATTTTCAATTAACTCTACGGTAGCAACCTTATTTTCAATAATTTCAAGCCTTTGCATTACATGCTCCAAAGTTAACATAGTTCCATTAACCAAAAGAGGGGGTGAGCCAAACAAATCTACCATAGCATTATAAGAATCAAAAGTATGGCTACCCAAGAAATTCCCTCCGGTAATGGTATCAAGGATATATCTATACCAAGGATTAGCACCTACATAAAAAATGCGGAGAAGAACGGAAGTAGATTGCTTCCTGGTAGATCTATTTTGAGCATCGCAAATTCTATACCAAGCATCTTTTATCTTTTCTCCCTCCCTTTGCTTAAAATTTAGAACTTCATTCTTGGGAGACAATGGAGAAGATAAGGGACTAGCCATAACGACAAGCAAGCGAAAAGGAGGCGAATGAAAAAGAGAGGGCGAATAAAATGGCAAGGGTGAAGTGGGGGAGAGGAAAACGAGAGGCAAATGGCAAATAATGTAATGCGGGAGATAAGGGATTTGTGATGGGTACTTGGTATGTTGACTTTTGCGTAGACTCCCCGGCAACGGCGCCAGAAATCCTTCTTGCTACCTCTTGAGCACTCCGTTGGTTTTCCCTTGAAGAGGAAAGGGTGATGCAGCAAAGAAGCGTAAGTATTTTCCTCAGTTTTTGAGAACCAAGGTATCAATCCAGTAGGAGGCTCCGCGCGAGTCCTTCGTACCTGCACAAAGCAAATAACTCCTCGCAACCAACGCGATAAGGGGTTGTCAATCCCTTCACGGTCACTTACGAGAGTGAGATCTGATAGATATGATAGGATAATATTTTTGGTATTTTTGTGATAAAGATGCAAAGTAAAATAAAAGCAAAGTAAAGAAGCAAAGAAAATAACAAAGTGTTGGAAGGTTAATATGATGAAGATAGACCTGGGGGCCATAGGTTTCACTAGTGGCTTCTCTCAAGAGCATAAGTATTTTACGGTGGGTGAACGAATTACTATTGAGCAATTGACAGAATTGAGCATAGTTATGAGAATATCTAGGTATGATCATGTATATCACTACTAGGGAAAACCTTATACACAGAAATTTAGCAACAGCGCGGGTCAAAAAAGGGCACTAGTGGTAGATAGCAGTAGCGGTTGAAAAAAAACCCGCGCTGCAGATACAATTGTAGCAGTAGCGCGTGTGTCCGTAAAAGCGCTACTACTAATATTCCCATTGGTGGAACGATAGGCTACGCATAGCAAAGAGCGGCTTGAGGAAAGCGCTACCGCTAGGGCATGAGTAGCAGCGTGTTTATAAGAAGAGCGCTACTGCTAATGGAAATAAAATAAAATGAAAAACAAATAGAAAAGTAAATGAAAATGAAAGAACCAGAAAAAGGAGAAAGAAAAAAATAAAATGTAAAGCAAATTAAATGAAAAAGCAAAAAAACAGAGAAAGGCATAGCTGTAGCGTGTGTTCGTAAGAGGTGCTATAGCTAACGTAGCTGCAGCGCGTTTCCTAGACCCCCGTTATAGAAATAGAGAAGGAAATAAAAAAGGGAGAAAATTACATAGCTATAGCATTAGCGCGTTTTCTAAAAAGCGCTCTAGCTACATTAGCTATAGCGCGTTTTGCGAAACACGCTGCCGCTAATTTTGACTTAACCAAAAAACCGTTTCCCCCCGCCCCCCACTTGCCCCCAAATCTCTCGACCCACCTCCGCCATTATCTCCCGCCGATTCGCTGTCGCCCCACTTCGCCGTCTGCCTGCCGACGCCGACGCCCCGAGCCACCAGAGCTGTGCGCCTGCCGACGCCACCGAGCCGCCTCAACGCCATGGAGCTGCTGCCTCATCAACGCCACCGAGCCGCCCGACGCCAGCAGATCCTCCTCGCCACAACTGCCTCCTCGCCACCGGAGACACCTGCCTCCCTTGCCACCACCGGAGCCATCCTCCTGTAAGCCCCCACCCTCCTCTCTATCTCTCTCTCATGCATAGGTTAATTATCTAGGTTATTTAGGCAAAAATTTAGTTAGGGCTTTGACAGAGAACTAGTCAGGTTAACTAGTTTAATTAGGTTAATTATCTAGGTTATTTAGGCAAGTTTTATTTTAAAGATGATCCCTTCTTAGACTTTTATTGTTGATTATATCTTTTCATTGAAGTGGTCATGTTATATCTTTTCATTGAAGTGCTTCGATTGTGTGGCTTTGTTGTTTAAATGAAGCTGAGTGGCCTATATATGTTTTGCCGGTATGTTGATTCATTTCCATTCCGGCAAATTTCAGGTTCTCGATTTGTCCACTTTTTAGCAAAGGTCATGCCGAAATTTTCCGTGAATTTCGGCATGACTTGTGCTACAAACTAGGACATATTGAGTGCCCGGGATTTGCCGCACCAGGAAGGAGTCAACGTTCCTGCAAAACAATAGGCCTTTTTTATGTCATTTCATTTTATTAGGTCTAGAATTAATTGACTAGATTTAATCATAGGAAACATGGCTAGCAACGATGAAGGACAGGGTTCTGGTGATTGCAACGACGTCACCGGGCGGCAGACGAATTTTTTAGCCTTACCAACGATCAACCGATGTTGTTGCTGGGCCCACCGGTGGCATCGGGGACTGAGACCGACACGTAGACCGGTGCTGAGACTGAGACCGGCGCTGAGACTCAGACCGGCGTCGAGACCAGCGCTGAGACTGAGACTGGCGCTGCCTCGGGGAGCGTAGAACCGAAAGCAAAGAGGCAGCGGCTTCCTAACAAACTCAGGACTACTAGACTGGTGGTCACAGAGGTGGACGACGGCAATTTTGAGCCAAAGGCGCTGAGGAAGCGCGTCGATGCTACGACAATCAAATAGCCTGCATCGTACGGACAACCGCCACCATCAACGATGAGAAACTACAGAAGATAGAAAATATGAGGAGCTCCCTCCTAAAGAAGTTTCACCAGATATTCTTGTTCCCGGGCCGGAATGAGAAGGATTATGAAGATCCAGACGAGGACCCGACAATGAAGAAGATAAACAAACACGCCATGAACAAGTTTAGCGACGCATTGGCCGCCTGGAAAACTCAAGTGAAAGCAAAGATCATCGACAAGAAGGAACCCTACTCCGAGATTGTAAAGGATAATCCGACAATCACGGAACTTTCAAATATTCAAGGAGGCTTGCGAGGCTGAAGCTGCCAAAAATAAGTCTAAGTACATGAAGGGGCTTCAAGAGAGGAACATTGGGAGCCACCACCTCGGAAGCCGTGGTTACGGCGGAAAGAGGTCCAAATGGGCCAAGGAGGACGCGGAAGCCACGAGTCTGGGCATCCTAGACCCCTTGGCGGATTTCACCGTCCTGCGTGAGCGTGACGTCCTGAGGGCCCGGCACCGTTGGGACCTAGTGAAGAAGGTTTACGAGACAACACCGGTCATTACGGAGTTCATGAGACTTCTGGTAATTTTAGTTTCTGATCAATTCGACTGCACACGTTAGTCATATTTGTAAACGATCCTTGTGCCTTTTGCAGAGAGAGCAGCACCGGATTGCGGCGAAAGCGACTTCGCCGTCGAGGCATTGGCGAGGCCCAAGTGGGACACTCCATTCAACAGGCGTTGAACATATTGAAACGACAACCGGTGGATACTCGACCGTCATATGGAAGCGTGCACGGTGTCGGAGACGGCGCCACGTGGAAGAAGTACTACCGTGAGACCACGAAGGAGAGAAAGGAAAGACGGAGGTTAACTGAAGAAAACATCGACAAGAAGGTTGAGATTGCGGTTGAGAAGAAATCATCTCGCATACCGCAATAGCGGTAGCTGCCGCAAAACAGGTGTGGTTGCAGATTTGTCTACTTCCTTGGTGACGGGCGTTTTCACTTGGACAAGGAAAAATCCAGAAGCAAATGCAGAGGACTTTCCCCTTGCTGACTTCTATGGAGCACCTGCTCCCACACCTGCTCCCGCACCGGCTCCCGCACCGGACGTGCTCGACGGTGCTTCATCTTTGGCTGAGCTTGACGCCCTCACGGTATCTGTCACACCGGCCCCCTTCAATATAAATGTATAATCTCCCGTTTTCTTTGCCTTTCGGATGTCTCACGTCGCAGACTTTTCTTTGCAGGCCGACGAAACCCCGTGCACCATATTGTACACCATCGGCGACCAGAAGGTGGACGTGGGGAAGGCGACGATAATGGAGCCGAAGGAACCATTGTTCCACAGCCGGCCGATCCCCCCGAACGTCTTCAAGGTTTCCGTGGCCAGTGTCGAACCGGGCCACGAGAATTTGCCTCCTCATGTACTACTGGTGGATGACGAGGAGACACCGCGGCGGCTTGGTGATTGTTGCAATGGGTGGGTCCTGTTGTGGCCAAAGAGTCTGCTTCGTCTGGAGGCGGTCGGGAGCACACCCACGAGCACGCAGCCTCAGCAAGGTATGAACATCAACACCCCACCTACCCAATTAGTGTCGGGTGTCGGGTTGGGTGATAGCGGACGGGGTAAGGAGGAGGCTCCATTAGTCGCTGATGACGCCGCCATGGATGAGGATGAGGACGACGGTGGCGCTGAAAGATATGTCTATCTTGGCGCCTCCTCGAGGGTTTGAGCGTCATGAGTCGGTGCCTGAATTGCCGGTAGTAAAGAAGTCTTGGAAGAGAGCGGGAAAGGCAAAAAGTTGATTCTATGATCCAGCCGCCTCGGCAGCCTCGGCCAGGACCGTATAGATATCCCCGATGCGGATAAATGGCATATCCCGGTCAACCAATCCTACCTGCAAGAGCGCTAGGGGCCAGATTCGGCGATCTAAGGAGACTTTATGACGATGTGCTGCGGGTAGAGAAAGGCCTCATCACCTCGACAGATCCAGGATACCCACTCTACGTGGTTAACGTTCCGCGGCAAATGTCGTACATCGACAGCTTCCCCGCGGATAAATTCTTCCTCCGATTCGATTACATATTCGACATGTTTCACGTGAAGAAGCTGGATTTTACATTTGTCCGCCTTTATGACTTGCACATGAACTACATCATCGGGTTTGAGCAGATATCTCATATCTGTGTCGCTGACCTGTACTACATGCACGAGGGCTTCTTGGGAGTCTGCGCAGAGCACTGTGTATACGCGAGGGAATACATCATCAATTTCATGCTTGCCAATAAGGACAAGGGGGCGATTCTCTTGCCTTATCATCCCGTGTAAGTCATCCGCGCTGCTATCCTTCCTTCGATTTCAATCATTCATTTGCACGGTGGAGGCTAAGTAATTTGAGGTGTACTTATTTTGTGCAGCGGCGGGCGTGCCGTCCTCATCATCCTATACCCCCGATTCTCCCACGCTCTTTACTTGGACTCGTCGAAGAACATTCAAAAAAAGGATTACACCCACATCAAGGATGTTCTCGACAGTGCTATGTTTTACTACCAAGCAAGGGGTGGAGAGGTTAGGGACAAGAAGAGAAGGGGCGGCAGGCTCGCCTTCGATTATAAGACCGACTTCTGCTGCATCCAAAGAACCGAACGATTCTCTTAATGATGGATTCTATGTCCTACACCACATGCTGGAGTACAGACGGGATCACCATAACCTTCGCATGTCACCTACATCCGGCGATGCCCATATTCTGCAATGGGCAAAGAACGTAGGAGATATCGAGGATCATCGACTTCGAGCCGAGTTCTATCACATCCAGTGCGAACTTGCCCAAATCATCATGAAGGAGGTCGTCGGAAAAACAGGGATGTTCTACGAAGAAGGACAAATGTCGCGGGAAGACGTCCGAACACGGGTAGCCGCTCAGCGTCTCGACCTGAAGCCTTTCACTAGGCTCGGGGACTATGTCCCTGACATGGATGGGTGGAACAACATGTTGGAGTGATTGTCGATATATGACAATGTGTCCGTTTAGTCCATACTTTCTGTATGAAAAAACTTTGAGTTATGCACGGTAAAACTTTATTTGTGATGTAATTAAACCGTCCTCCTCCTCGACTAGCGAAAATCACTCTAGTTAGGGCATTTTGGGGTACGATGAACTTTGTTATTTATGCTTATGATATGTTGTTTCTATTTTTGCCAAGTCTGTCTCTTTCGTTGCTCAACTATATATATATATATATATATATATATATATATATATATATATATATATATATATATATATATATGTTGCATAACATCGACTCATGTGACGATGCAGGTGCATAGATCATCGATGGTGAATAAGTGCTACGCCAGAGTATATATACGACAAGTGGCCGGAGTGTCGTGCCCAGTGTAGCGGTTTTCGGTTTCCGAGCGACAGGCAGTAGTTAGTTTAGGTTCACGCTAATGCAAGAGAGGGATACGAACTCATGTACTTAAAGTGATAGCTCTTCTCGCGTATATCATTGTTTAGATGGATGACGATGTATTTGCAAGTAATCGAGACTTGTATCCTATTTTCGAGATGATGACGAGAGATCACTTTGTGTTGGATGATGATTATGATGAGACTATTTGTATGTATATGCTATGATTACATTTGTGGTCTCGCAGCATTTGTATGTGTATCATGATGACATTTGTATGTGCTAAAGATTCTTCTATAAAGCCTGTTCAAATACAAAACAAATATGCCGAAAAAAACAAAAAACTACTAAAATTAGCAGTAGCGAGGGTATGAAAGTTAGCAGCAGTGCCGCGATAGCAGTAGCGCATCCAGCCAGAGCGCGCTAGAGCTACTAGCAGTAGCGAGCATACACTAAGCGCGCTTCTGCTACACTTGTGTAGCAGTAGCGCTGGTGAGCACGCGCTGCTGCTATGTGTTAGCTGTAGCGCCTTATTAGTAGCACCACACCCCGGGCTACTCATACACCTAAAACTTGCGCTGCTGCTAGCCTTTTCCCTAGTAGTGTATAGGCATCACGTCCGAGACAAGTAGACCGACTCCTGCCTGCATCTACTACTATTACTCCACTCATCGACAGCTATCCAGCATGCATCTAGAGTATTAAGTTCATGAAAACAGAGTAACGCCTTAAGCAAGATGACATGATGTGGAGGGATAAATTCATGCAATATGATAAAAAACCCATCTTGTTATCCTCGATGGCAACAATACAATACGTGCCTTGCTGCCCTTCATCACATCGGGAAAGGACACCGCAAGATTGAACCCAAAGCTAAGCACTTCTCTCATTGCAAGAAAGATCAATCTAGTAGGCCAAACCAAACTGATAATTCGAAGAGACTTGCAAAGATAACCAATCATACATAAAAGAATTCAGAGAAGATTCAACTATTGTTCATAGATAATCTTGATCATAAACCCACAATTCATCGATCTCAACAAACACACTGCAAAAAGAAGATTACATCAAATAGATCTCCATGAGAGAGGGGGAGAACATTGTATTGAGATCCAAAAAGAGAGAAGAAGCCATCTAGCTACTAACTATGGACCCGAAGGTCTGAAGTAAACTACTCACACTTCATCGGAGAGACTATGGTGTTGATGTAGAAGCCCTCCGTGATGGATGCCCCCTCTGGCGGAGCTCCGGAACAGTCCCCAAGATGGGATCTCATGGGTACAGAAGGTTGCGTTGGTGGAATTAGGTTTTTGGCTCCGTCTCTGATCCTTTGGGGGTACGTACGTATATATAGGAGGAAGGAGTACGTCGGTGGAGCAACAGCGGGCCCACGAGGGTGGTGGGCGCGCCCCCTACCTCGTGGCTTCCTCTTTTGTTTCTTGACGTAGGGTCCAAGTCTCTCGGATCATAATCTTCGTAAAAATCACGTTCCCGAAGGTTTCATTCCGTTTGGACTCCGTTTGATATTCCTTTTCTGCGAAACTCTGAAATAGGCAAAAAACATCAATTCTGGGCTGGGCCTCCGGTTAATAGGTTAGTCCCAAATTAAATATAAAAGTGAATAATAAAGCCCAATAATGTCCAAAACAATAGATAATATAGCATGGAGCAATCAAAATTGTATTTACGTTGGAGACTTATCAGTAAGCCACCACGCCTGCTCATCCTCCGGGCACTTAACCAGCATGGTCAGCATATGGTTAGTGTAATGTGGGTTTGATAGATGGGTGATAGAGTCATCCCAAGCTACCAAGATCCCACCACGAGTACCCACCGCCGGCAAGTAGAAAAAGTTTTCATATTTATTTCCGAGGCATTGCCGAACAATGTTCAGCGATACAACTTGAAGCTTAGTCTCCTGAAGACAAATGATTGACGGATTGGCTGTCGTCACCACCTGGTAAAGCGTGTTTCTCCTAGCTTGAGCATTCAGCCCACGAACATTACACACTAAGGCTTTTAACGGTTGCGCATTCAGTTGGAATGCCCACACAATCCACACAGCTGACCACGCAGCTATACCACAATGGGGTTGTCCACCAACTGCATTGGAGGTGACTGTCGGTGTCAAAACCGGCGGATCTCGGGTAGGGGGTCCCGAACTATGCGTCTAGGATCGATGGTAACAGGAGACGGGGGGCACAATGTTTACCCAGGTTCGGGCCCTCTCTATGGAGGTAATACCCTACTTCCTGCTTGATTGATCTTCATGAATATGAGTGTTACAAGAGCTGATCTACCACGAGATTGTAATGGCTAAACCCTAGAAGTCTAGCCTGTATGACTATGGTAATGAGTGTATCCTCCCTCCGGACTAAGTCCTATGGTTTATATAGACACCAGGAGGATCTAGGGTTACACAAGGTCGGTTACAAGGAAAGGAATCTACATATTTGGTCGCAAAGCTTGCCTTCCATGCCAAGGAGAGTCCCATCCGGACACGGGTGCAGTCTTCGGTCTTCGCATCTTCATAGCCCATCAGTCCGGCCCATGGCTAATAGGCCGGACGCCCGAGGACCCCTTAGTCCAGGACTCCCTCAGTAGCCCCTGAACCTGGCTTCAATGACGAGGAGTCCGGCGCGTAGATTTGTATTCGGCATTGCAAGGCGGGTTCCCCCTTTTTCGGATGCTTCACAATGGTCTTCGGATGATCGAGTTCGGCTCTGCAACACAAGTAGCTCATACTTCCACAAAGGGCATAATAATTTATAAGTCCAATCCTCTGGCAACTTTTTACAACATGACACCACGTCAGTCCGGTCATTATTTCGAACTATTTTTCCCGCATGCTGCCACACGTTCCGAAACGCGGTCGTCATTGGCACGTCTTATCCAAGCAAATATCATGTCCCCTTATTAAGGGATTCTTTATCAACACGAACGGGGTAACCCAACCGTCTTTAGGGTACAACTCCTTGGGAATAGGCAAGTTTTAAGTCCTAGGAGGAGCCGTTCAATATTCACAGCCTTTATAAAGGGGTACAGACCCGTCTTTCTTCTCCACGCTTGCTTCTTCCTCAACCCTTACTACCTCGAGTTCCAACACCCAGGTTTCAATCTCCGCGAGCCTCAGTCATGTTCGGATCCAGCCGTCAAGGCCGGTGGGTGGCTTCTTCTGTCACAGAGGAGGATATCGTGAAGCTTCGGGCGGCAAGATATCTGACCACAGAAATCCTCCATCTGCTTCCCGTGGAAGGGCAGGTTATCCCTACCCCTAGATCCGGCGAGAGGGTCGTGTTTGTTTCCCACTTCCTCCGAGGGTTAGGGTTCGCCCTCAATCCCTTCGTCCGGGGGCTCATGTTCTATTATGGAATTGATTTTCACGATCTCGCCCTGAACTCTGTTCTTCTCATCTCAGCGTTTATCATCACGTGCGAACCTTCCTCTGAACTCCTCCACACTTCGGCTTGTGGCTCAAGACCTTCAGTGTGAAACCGCAAGTGATAGAGGGGGAGCAGGCGGAGTGCGGTGGTGCCTCAGTGAGCAAGCTTACCAGCGCGATTTGGCTAAAAGGATCCTTCAAAGAATCTTCCGACTTATGGCAGCAGGAGTGGTTCTATATCACCGAGCCCCATGGTTCCAAGTGGGCAGCTGCGACTGCGTTCCGATCCAGCCCCCCAATTCAGCTTGCATCATGGATTAATAAGGGGTTGGACTGGGGATCAGCTGACGAAGTGCGGACTCTGCAGAGTCGCATCCAAAGCCTCATTGAGATGGATATTGATCTTGTCAATGTTATTCAGGTAATGCTAGTCCGTCGGACCCTGCCGTGCCAGCGACAGCCTCTCCGCATGTGGGAGTTTAACCCCGAAGGGCCACGGACTCTTCAGCACTTCTTCGGCACTACGCACGAAGGAATGTGGAAATTATTTTTCGGGAAACGAAGACAATGGCCGGAGACCACAGAAGATACCGGCCTAGGATGTAACCATCCAGATACCACGGTAGGTACTCATCCGCCGAACACCTTATAATCAGATATCCTTTGGAAAGACACTAAGCAAACCATCTTTTTCCAGGGCTGGATAAAGAAAGCGGAACGGATCCGGTGTCCGGCCCCTCTTCCCGAAGAATCAGCGGATCCCTTGTTAACAAGGATGCTGGCACCGGCGCCGTACCAGGCACCGGTCGGGGAGGGTAAGGCGGAGAGTGAGAAGACCCGGGATGGCCTTCGTTCCGGAGGTAAATTAAATACCGAGTCTGGAGAAGTCGACATTTCCTCGCCCGAGGACGAAGGCGAAGGAGAAGCAAGTATCCCTTCTCCATTCAGGAAGAAAAGGGCTGCCTCCGAAGGTTGGGAGGGGCGGCCTGCCAAGAGGGGCAAGATACCACCGTCGGATGGCTCGGGATTGGAAGGTGACGCCGTTGAACAACTCCGTCATGAGGGCAAGCCCTCGACCAAACCGTAAGTGAATCCACGGTGCCTTGATTGCATCCCATTTCTTTCCTATTACCGAAGAGACATGTAACGTGCCTATGTATTTTTACATTTCGTCACAGAGTTTTCCTGGGAAATCCTCATCTTCGGGGGATCTCCTCCCAGAGATGATGGAAAACGAGACGCCTCCCCCGACCTCCTCGCCCAATAAGGCGGACGACTCCGAAGTGTCATCTCGGAGGGTTTTTCTTGATCAACAAGCAGTGCGGGGGATGAAAGAGGCAGTACCCGAAGATGGACCTCCGGTCGTTCGGGATTCGGGGGCCAACAATGAAGGCCGTGGACTATCTGGTTTTCAGCCAACAATGGCTTCCGGAGACCCGGCGACGCCGGACATGTTGAGGGATATGCTGCGAAAAGCATCTGCCTCGGAGGAACAGCGTACCTTTATGGGTACCGTGGTTGAGAAGATTCTGTCCGTGAAGAGCGGATTGAATGAAGCCCTTACGAGCCTGCTAAGAGGCTTTGAGGTTTGTGATATAATTTTTTCCAATTGTACCTTAAGCGCAAAATGCACCTGTGTATAGACAGTAGCCCCTGAGACTCGGATTTCCTTCCAAAGGAAGGCGATCGGAGGATCAAAAAGATATGCTCAGGTAACAATCTGATGTAACTGGAACACAGGACGTTTCTCCCCTGGCTACTGTCCGGACTACGGAGGTAGCCGAACTGCAGCGGAAGCTTGATGTGGCAGCGGATGACATTGCGTTAATCAATATGCGTCTGGACGAGCCACAAGGTATGTATTCGGAGCAACCTGTACACATACATATTTTTAATATAAGCATGACGCTGAAAGTTGCATACTGGGATATGCATGGATGCCGATGGTGCCGCCGCCGTTGAGATTCTTCGGGCGGAGCTGGCCCGGGCCAAGGTGCAGGCCCGGTTTAGTAACGCGGCTGCCGAAAAGGCATCGGCTGAATAAAAGGCCGAACAAGCTGCTCGGCGCCAAGAAACAACAACACCAATAACAACAAAGCCTTTAGTCCCAAACAAGTTGGGGTAGGCTAGAGGTGAAACCCATAAGATCTCGCAACCAACTCAAGGCTCGGCACATGGATAGCAAGCTTCCACGCACTTCGCCCATAGCTAGCTCTTTGGTGATACTCCAATCCTTCAGGTCTCTCTTAACGGACTCCTCCCATGTCAAATTCGGTCTACCCCGCCCTCTCTTGACATTCTCAACACGCTTTAGCCGTCCACTATGCACTGGAGCTTCTGGAGGCCTGCGCTGAATATGCCAAACCATCTCAGACGATGTTGCACAAGCTTCTCTTCAATTGGTGCTACCCCAACTCTATCTCGTATATCATCATTTCGGACTCGATCCTTCCTCGTGTGGCCACACAACCATCTCAACATACGCATCTCCGCCACACCTAACTGTTGAACATGTCGCCTTTTAGTCGGCCAACACTCAGCGCCATACAACATTGCGGGTCGAACCGCCGTCCTGTAGAACTTGCCTTTTAGCTTTTGTGGCGCTCTCTTGTCACAGAGAATGCCAGAAGCTTGGCGCCACTCCACCCATCCGTCTTTGATTCGATGGTTCACATCTTCATCAATACCCACATCCTCGTGCAGCATTGACCCCGAATATCGAAAGGTGTCCTTTTGAGGTATGACCTGGCCATCAAGGCTAACCTCCTCCTCCTCACACCTAGTTGTCACTACAAGAAATATGTCAACTTGTGACCTTGACTATTGGTCACTGAATGGTCATTATTTTCCATTTGTGACCTTTTTGTGACCAAAAACAGATGATCAAAAGCTGGCGGTCATAAACTAAAATTAACGACCTTCTCTGTGAGAAGGTCGAGACGCTATTCTGACCAAAAATATGCCTCTTGTTTTGTTTTGGTCACTAGCAGCCTCCCCAGGCCACGTAGGCATCCGACGTGGCAATCTGATGTGGCACAAGAATCAGCCCGGTCCAATTCAGTGTTTTACATGGGCCAAGCCCATTAATTCAGCCCATTTATATTTTTTTCCTATGAATTTTTTGTTAGCTTCATGGACCAAGCCCAACAGCCATTTATTCTTTTAGGCCAGCCTTTTACAGTATACATTTTTTTGGGCCTCGGTGTTTTTCCAGCCCACTTGTCAGTTTTCTTTTATTTCTTTCTCATTTTAAAGTAGGTCGCCAGGATTGTACCACACGTTAGTTCTATATTTGTGCAATTAGATAACTTGATTCAAAAAGAGCCAATAAGGCATAATATTTCATACAACATACAAACAAAGTAAATTACAATGATACAGATAACTAGTCCAGTGAGCTAAAACATATTGCTGGTAACAGTACAAATCTGGTTTTCAGCTAAAATACAAATCTGGTAACAGTGAGATAACAGTACAAATCTGGTATTTAGCTAAAATACAACTAAATAAACAGATAACTAGTCAAGTGAGCTAAACGCATTGCTGGGTGTGGATTTTCTTCAGGATTCTTCTTCCTAGAGCTCCAACTTCTGAAGACTGAAGGCCAGCATCTGCAAATAATAGATTATGATAAGTTAGAAACATAACCAAGTCAATCCTGACTCAAGAAACATAACCAGATTTCCTTATGTGTGTTTCGCGTTATACATGCATCAAGAAGATCGTATATATACACAGATTTAACGCCTAAAGCACATCAGGCTTGGAGCTTACATATATATACACGATTACTAGTTGGAACTAGTGAACAAAGGTTGTGAACGATTTTCATACGAGTATGTACAGTCATGGTTCTGGACATGAAAATGTTTATGTACATTCATGAAAGTTTTGCACATGACATGAGCAAGTCTGCAGTCCCTAATTAGATTACATGTTCTGACTTATGAGCACGAGAGGAATACATAGACACTGGAATATCCTCATGCTTAAACTAGAAAGAGAACAAAAGAAAACTGAACCTATCTATGCAGTAGAGAAAGATAGCAGGGCAGGAGGACCTATGTACCAACTTGTCCTTCACCAGATCGTTCAAGGGAAGAAAAACAGCAGCAGATCAGCTTGCCTGTTCCCGTTCACACAACTAGACCAGAGCAGCCATATCGGAACATAAATATATGGTGAATAGTTTGACACTATCAGCTATGCAGTTATATGGCTCAGGAACATCTACTCAACAAACAAAGAGTGCTACTACTCTGGCACATAGAGATGATGCATCAGCAAAATATTTCAAAACTGGATAACCGAGATGATTTGCTGAATGAAATCTTGTGGAGATACTTACACCACATACCTAGCGTACCATTGCACTTACACCATATAACGAGCGAGGGGTCGGGTCGGGGCACTAACCTAGAGTCGCCGGCACGGGAGCTCACTTTGGCCTTCATCCTGCCGCCGGACGCCAACCTGATCAGAGCCCGCAGAAGCCAAAATCATGAACTGGTCGGGAACCGCGCGGTACCTTGGGATCGGAGCGAGGGCGAGGGGTGGGCTGGGACTCGGATGCTGAGCTCCCTACACACGGCATATTGTGTAAATGCTTACGGCGAGGGGTAGGCTGGGACTCGGATGCTGAGCCATTTTCCATTTTCAAGTGCTCTAAATGAGGTTTTTTTGTGAAGGAACTACCAAATAATTCTTGCAAAATTGGACCACATCATTTTTCTAAAATACTAGGTCATATTTAATGCACAATTGACCAAATGGTTGGGTGTAAAAAGTTTTGATCCACCTCTGGTAAAAAAGACAAATTTCCGCCGATTCAGCTGGAAGCGGGTCAAATTTGAACTGCAGCTGCCTCATAGTTTGCTATTTATTTTTACAAAAATCATTTCTAGGTACATAAGTATCTATTTAATCAGAGAAACATCAGAAGTTTTCCAAGATTCAACCACTAGCTAGGACCGGTCAAGCCCGCGGTTTTGACCGCATTTTGAAATGGGCATAAAAAATTCAAAAAAACAAAAAATTGGAAAACCTTCGCATTGTGTCATTATATGTGACCAAGTTTCCAGGAAAAATAATAAACTTGTAATACGAAAATTATTTTTTTAAAAAGTGTTATCAGAAATGAGCTGTCATGCGTGAAGATTCATGGCTTTCAAGCCAAATGATCAATCTTATGGCCACATTCATGGCATAGTTTGTTCAAATGATCTCATATTGTGCACAAGGGTGCATCTTGGAATTCCAAACAATGTTGCCTAAGGGAGTTTTCACTTTCATTGCACAAAAGAGCCTTTTTCCATTTTTCGAGTGCTCTAAATGAGGGTTTTTTTTGTGAAGGACCTACCAAATAATTCTTGCAAAATTGGACCAAATCATTTTTCTAAAATACTAGGCCATATTTAATGCACAACTGACCAAATGGTTGGGTGTAAAAAGTTTTGATCCACCTCTGGTGAAAAAGACAAATTCTCACCGATTCACCGGAAGCGGGTCAAATTTGAACTACAGCTGCCTCATAGTTTGCTATTTATTTTTTCCAAAAATCAATTCTAGGTACATAAGTATCTATTTAATTATAGAAACATCAAAAGTTTTCCAAGATTCAACCACTAGCTAGGAACGGTCAAGCCCGCCGTTTTGACCGCAATTTGAAACGGGCATAAAAAATTAAAAAAATTAAAAATTGGAAAACCTTCGCATTGTGTCATTATATGTGACCAAGTTTCCAGGAAAAATAATAAGCTTGTAATACGGAAATTATTTTAAAAAAGTGTTCTAAAAAATGAGCTATCATGCTTGAAGATTCATGGCTTTCAAGCCAAATGATCAATCTTATGGCCACATTCATGGCATAGTTTGTTCAAATAATCTCATATTCTGCAAGGGTGCATCTTGGAATGGCAAACAATGTTGCCTAAGGAAGTTTTCATTTTCTTTGCACGGAAAATTCATTTTCCATTTTCCAAGTGCCTAAAATGAGTTTTTTTTGTGAAGGACCTACCATATATTTGTTGCAAAATTGGACCAAATCAATTTTATAAAATACTAGGCCATATTTAATGCACAATTGACAAAATGGTTGGGTGTCAAAAGTTTTGATCCACCTCTAGTGAAAAAGAAAAATTCCCGCCGATTCAGGAGGAAGCGGGACAAATTTGAACTGCAGCTGCCTCATAGTTTGCCATTTCTTTTTTCCAAAAATCATTTCTAGTTACATAAGTACCTATTTAATCATAAATACATGGTTTGGTGGCGATATGTCGAGGTTTGGACGGTGGGCGAGGGCCCCAACTCTAGAGCTGCCAGAACTCAAGATGCTCGCATGGTCACCAGCGTGACCGTATGCGTTTCCATGTGTTCTAGGCGGCCTAGGCATGTCTAGTGGGTTGGGCACTCCCCAGGTAGGTGCTAGGAAGAAAATCACAACATAAGATTCTCACGAGGAGACCGATTGATGCTCAAATATGAATGAGCAGCCAAGTGTTTGATTAGCGATACGGGAAATGCACATGGCTAATGGGCGTGAGTTTTGGCTGAGGATGATCAGTTACTAAGAAGACCGTCTTCACAAATTTTCAGCTCAAAAGGAGGAGCCTAGGTGGTACTTGCTTTGCAAAGTACCACAATGGACATAAATACGAATGTTGAAGCTGGGCTCAAAATACTGAATGGATTGAGCTAGCATTTGGTGGAGGATGGTTATTTGGGTAGAGGAAAGCACTGTAGAAAATGGAACCATTTGGACATGCCAAAGTGGTACTTCCTTCACAAAGTGTTTTTCTGAACAGAATAGGAAAATGAATATTTTTTAATTATTTTTGAACTAGTCAAGGAAGGTCTTTTACATATTTGACGAAGATATGACCCAAAGAATTTATGAGATTTTTTGGGAATTTTGGGAATGATAGAAATATAGGTTGCTTCACAACCTAGGACAAAAACGCCACATGGACATGACACATAGGCAAACTGATGAGGTGGCGCCTAGTCATAGCAACCCACCACAATTTACAAGGTTATGACCATCTATATTGATCATGATCAGCTAGAAATAAGGCAGCGGAGCAGTGCTATCTGCTTTATGACCATTTCGTGTAAGGAAATTACGACCTTTCTGACCAAAATGGTCGTTATAGTTTAGGGTTTGGAGCCCCCCGAACAGCTTTTGACCAATTGGTCTGAAATGGTCATAGATCTATGACCAATTCTTCCAGGTTCACTGACAGAAGGTCACTAGTTGACATATTTCTTGTAGTGAGTACTGAAACCGCACATCATGTACTCGGTTTTAGTTCTACTAAGCCTAAACCCTTTCGATTCCAAGGTTTGTCTCCATAACTCTAACTTCCTATTTACCCCTGCCCGACTATCGTCAACTAGCACCACATCATCCGTAAAGAGCATACACCATGGGATATCTCCTTGTATATCCCTTGGGACCTCATCCATCACCAATGCAAAAAGATAAGGGCTCAAAGTCGACCGATGCAGTCCTATCTTAATCGGGAAGTCATCAGTGTCGACGTCACTTGTTCGAACACTTGTCACAACATTATCGTACATGTCCTTGATGAGGGTAATGTACTTTGCTGGGACTTTGTGTTTCTCCAAGGTCCACCACATGACATTCCGCGGTATCTTATCATAGGCCTTCTCCAAATCAATGAACACCATATGCAAGTCCTTCTTTTGCTCCCTATATCTCTCCATAAGTTGTCGTACCAAGAAAATGGCTTCCATGGTCGACCTCCTAGGCATGAAACCAAACTGATTTTTGGACACGCTTTTCATTCTTCTTAAGCGGTGCTCAATGAATCTCTCCCATAGCTTCATTGTATGGCTCATCAGCTTAATTCCACGGTAATTAGTACAACTCGACCATCCCCTTGTTCTTGAAGATTGGTACTAATATACTCCATCTCCATTCTTCCGGCATCTTGTTTGCCCAAAATGAGGTTGAAAAGCTTGGTTAGCCATACTATCGCTATGTCCCCGAGACCTTTCCACACCTCAATGGGGATACAATCAGGGCCCATTGCCTTGCCTCCTTTCATCATTTTTAAAGCCTCCTTGACCTCAGACTCCTGGATTCGCCGCACAAAACGCATGCTGGTCTCATCAAAGGAGTCATCCAGTTCAATGGTAGAACTCTCATTCTCCCCATTGAACAGCCTGTCGATGTACTCCCGCCATCTATGCTTAATCTCCTCGTCCTTCACCACGAGTTGGCCTGCTCCGTCCTTGATGCATTTGACTTGGTCAATATCCCTCGTCTTCCTCTCTCGGATCTTGGCCATCTTATAGATGTCCCTTTCGCCTTCCTTCGTGCCTAACCATTGGTAGAGGTCCTCATATGCCCGACCCCTTGCTTCACCAACACCTTGCTTTGCGGCCTTCTTCGCCATCTTGTACTTCTCTATGTTGTCTGCACTCCTATCTAGGTATAGGCGTCTAAAGCAATATTTCTTCTCTTTAATCGCCTTCTGGACATCATCATTCCATCACGAGGTATCCTTATCTTCGCTTCTCCTTCCCCTGGAGATGGCGCTCGAACTGAAAAATGCTACTAGCCGCTGTGAATTCCTTGAGAAGGTGAATGAAGCCAAAACGGCTGAACTTGACCAGGCCTTACGACAGACGAGAGAAGCGCGGTCTAAATCCAGAGCAACCCATGAGTAGATCCGGCAAGCTGCCGAGATTGCGGCCGGTAAGCCCTTTTTGTAACAGACTAAGTTCGGCGATCCGAACTATGCTCGGCTTAACCAAGTGTGGAGTTCTCCGGACGAGTTTTTAGACTTGCCGAAGAGTTCTTCTGATGCGGCGCAGTTTTACCGAGCGCAAGAGGTGTATGCAATGGAGAAGCTTTTTTGGTCACAATTTGGTGCGTCAAAGCGCCCTCTTTTGCTGAATGAATAGATGTCCCAATGGGCCGAGCTTCATAGGATATCCTGCGCTACCATGAAGAACATCATAATCCGGCTGTGGTCGACTGAGCCTGTTCTGAATAGCTACTTTGGCTTGGTGCAGTGAGTTGTTGATGCGGTGCCAGGCATCGACGCTATGAGGCGGTCGGCGTGCATTGAGGGTGCACGGATGGCCTTTTCCCGTGTCAAGATATACTAGGGGAAGATGAAGGCCATCGATGTTGCAGCAAAGAGTCCGTCCAAGGGCAAGGACCATCACGCACCGGAGCATTATTTTGAAGGCGTCTTAGAGGCTGCTCGCTTGATAGAGGGTCAATGCTCGAAAGACATAGTATTCGAGTGAGGTGTAAGGGAATTGTAAAAGACAATTTTATGTTTAATCTATTTTTAAGTTTTGCTCGAAAGCTTTTGTTTGTCCTATGCGGCCATTTTTATATAATCTGAAAGTTTTCCAGTCGTCGGCTTCAGCCCCCTCACAGGAAGTACGGGGGTGTTCAGAAAAGCATTTGATCACTCTTGACCCAACGTCTTGGTCCATGAAGGAGGTGACAATGCGGCGAACAAGGCAATGAGACTATAGGGCGTTAACACTTTCACTTAGCCATAGGAGTTTTATGGTGGGTCTATGATATAGCCCCTGGTATGTACGCGGCTTATTTTTAGTACGATGCGTTGTACAGATGATCTGAAAAAGGTCCTTCGTATAACACGAAGAGAATCGCTAAAGATTCCGATAAGTCATCGAGTGGTTGACCAGCTCTCGCCGCATCATGACAGTCAGTTTTCGGTTTTCTCTACTGAGGTGCTTGACCAGATGAACTGGAAGCACAATCCCAGTAGTTCTCCCTTTAATACCCTAGCTGATAGAGCGGAACGTAGGGTAGCAAGCACAGGAGCCGGGCAACCCAACTATTGACCCAAGACATGATTCAGAGCTGATGCATATAAGGCCAAACTCGCGACAATCAAGCACGCTATAAAGCTGTTCGTACTTTTCGCAACTCATTTTTTTCCCATACCGAGCCTCGGCGAAGTTATGCCGAGGTGTGTGTGAAACAACCACAGGAGCAAAAATTCGGTCGATAAAAAGTTGATATCGACACCGATTACGTAATCGAGCCGAAAGTGATATGCAATTCATTATATAAATAACAGAGCCGCAACCCTGGCTATCTGACGTGCCAGGGGTCGAAGGCTGAGGAAAAAGGCACTTTACAGGCTCGGAATAGAGAGCTCGGTCTACAAAATATTATTTTGGACCTCTTGTCGGTCCTCGGTTATGGGATTCCTTGACAGGGATAACCCTTGGATGATTGTACGAACCCAAACTCTGGTAGAGTCCTCAGGGTGACTGGTCCTTGAGCTACCTGTGGAGGGGATAATAAAAAGGAAAACAGGATTGTTAGAAAAGTAGGGGGTGATACGTCTCCAACGTATCTATAATTTTTTATTGTTCCATGCTATTTTATATTCTGTTTTGGACATTATTGGGCTTTATTATACACTTTTATATTATTTTGGGACTAACCTATTAACCGGAGGCCCAGCCCAAAATTGATGTTTTTTTGCCTATTTTAGAGTTTCGCAAAAAAAGAATATCAAACGGTGTCCAAACGGAATGAAACCTTCGGGAACGTGATTTTCGGAACGAACGTGATCCAGAGGACTTGGACCCTACGTCAAGTCAACAACCAGGAGGGCACGAGGTAGGGGGCGCGCCCCCCCAAGCGCGCCCTCCACCCTCGTGGGCCCCCTGTTGCTCCACTGATGTACTTCTTCCTCCTATATATACCTACGTACCCCCAAACTACCAGATACGGAGCCAAAAACCTAATTCCACCGCCTCAACCTTCTATACCCGTGAGATCCCATCTTGGGGCCTGTTCCGGAGCTCCGCCGGAGGGGGCACCGATCACGGAGGGCTTCTACATCAACACCATAGCCTCTCCAATGATGTGTGAGTAGTTTACCTCAGACCTTCGGGTCCATAGTTATTAGCTAGATGGCTTCTTCTCTCTTTTTGGATCTCAATACAATGTTCTCCCCCTCTCTCGTGGAGATCTATTCGATGTAATTTTATTTTGCGGTGTGATTGTTGAGACCGATGAATTGTGGGTTTATGATCAAGTTTATCTATGAACAATATTTGAATCTTCTTTGAATTCTTTTATGTATGATTGGTTATCTTTGCAAGTCTCTTCGAATTATCAGTTTGGTTTGGCCTACTAGATTGATCTTTCTTGCAATGGGAGAAGTGCTTAGCTTTGGGTTCAATCTTGCGGTGTCATTTCCCGATGTGATGAGGGGCAGCAAGGCACGTATTATATTGTTGCCATTGAGGATAACAAGATGGGGTTTATATCATATTGCATGAGTTTATCCCTCTACATCATGTCATCTTGCTTAAAACATTACTCTGTTCTTATGAACTTAATACTCTAGATGCATGCTGGATAGCGGTCGATGTGTGGAGTAATAGTAGTAGATGCAGGCAGGAGTCGGTCTACTTGTCTTGCACGTGATGCCTATATACATGATCATACCTAGATATTCTCATAACTATGCTCAATTCTGTCAATTGCTCAACAGTAATTTGTTCACCCACCGTAAATACTTATGCTCTTGAGAGAAGCCACTAGTCAAACCTATGGCCC
Source organism: Aegilops bicornis (assembly GCA_021605145.1). Classification (NCBI taxonomy): domain Eukaryota; kingdom Viridiplantae; phylum Streptophyta; class Magnoliopsida; order Poales; family Poaceae; genus Aegilops; species Aegilops bicornis. Next base: position 664,392,712 of record CM038669.1, on the reverse strand, counting down.
CCGGGTCTATTTTCCATCATATTAATCTTCCAACACTTAGTTATTTTTATTGCCTTTTATTTTACTTTGCATCTTTATCATAAAAATACCAAAAATATTATCTTATCATATCTATCAGATCTCATTCTCGTAAGTGACTGTGTAGGGATTGACAACCCCTTATCGCGTTGGTTGTGAGGATTTATTTGTTTGTGTAGGTGCGAGGGACTCGTGCGTGGCCTCCTACTGGATTGATACCTTGGTTCTAAAAAACTGAGGGAAATACTTACGCTACTTTGCTGCATCACCCTTTCCTCTTAAACGGAAAACCAACGCAGTGGTCAAGAGATAGCAAGAAGGATTTCTGGCGCCGTTGCCGGGGAGTCTACGCAAAATTCAACATACCAAGTACCCATCACAAACCCTTATCTCCCGCATTACATTATTTGCCATTTGCCTCTCGTTTTCCTGTCCCCCACTTCACCCTTGCCGTTTTATTGGCCCTCTCTTTTCCGTTCGCCTCTTTTCCGCTCGCTTGGTCATTATGGCTAGTCCTCATTCTTCTCCGCTGTCTCCCGAGAATGAAGTTCTTAATTTGAAGCAAAGGGAGGGAGAAAATGTAAAAGACGCTTGGTATAGAATTTGCAATGCTCAAAATAGATCTACCCGGAAGCAATCTACTTCTGTTCTTCTCCGCAATTTTTATCTAGGCGCTACTCCTTGGTACATATATATCCTTGATACCATTACCGGAGGGAATTTCTTGGGTAGCCATACTTTTGATTCTTATAATGCTATGATAGATTTGTTTGGCTCACCACCTCTTTTGGTTAATGGAACTATGTTAACTTTGGAGCATGTAATGCAAAGACTTGAAATTATTAAAAATAAAGTTGATATCTTAGAGTTAATTGAAAATTTGGATAAAAAGATCCACAACCAAATTACCCAATATGGATCTAAAGTAGGAGTCACTTTGAAAATTATTAAGGAGAACGAACCCATAGTTAATGAAAGAATCAATCAAGATTGCACTAGAATCGATAAACTTGAGGGTATCATTACCAACTTGGGAACCGCTTTTTCTTCCGTAAAGAATACTCCAAGTCCTCCAACTAAAACTGCCAAGCTTATATATGTTCCTAAAAATAAGGGTAAATCCTCTAGTAAGGAACCTGCGGGTCTCAAATCTATAAGTATTCATCCCAATCTTTTTGCTATTATTTAGGAACCATTTGCTATAAATGAATTTTTAGATCTTGTGCCTAAAAGTTTGATAATTAATAAAAATAAAGAAACTTCTAAGAATGATAGATGCCTCATTGAAGAATTGCCTACCAAAGATGGCAATACCTAGATCTATTCTTGCTATTATGCCTAGCTAGGGGCGTTAAACGATAGCGCTTGTTGGGAGGCAACCCAATTTTATTTTTAGTTTTTTGCTTTTTGCTTCTGTTCAGGAATAAATATTTGTTCTAGCCTCTGGTTAGATGTGTTTTTATGTTTTAATTAGTGTTTGTGCCAAGTTAAACCTATAGGATCTTCTTGGATGATAGTTATTTGATCTTGCAGAAAATTCCAGAAACTTTCTGTTCACGAAAACAATTGTTAAAAATCACCAGAACGTGATAAAATATTGATTCCAATTGCTGCTGATCAATAAACAAATTGCCTGGGTCGTCCTATTTTGGTTGAAGTTTTGGAGTTCCAGAAGCTTGCGTTAGTTACAGATTACTACAGATTGTTCTGTTTTTGACAGATTCTGTTTTTCGTGTGTTGTTTGCTTATTCTGATAAATCTATGGCTAGTAAAATAGTTTATAAACCATATAGAAGTTGGAATACAGTAGGTCCAACACCAATATAAATAAAGAATGAGTTCATTACAGTACCTTGAAGTGGTGTTTTGTTTTCTTTCGCTAACGGAGCTCACGAGATTTTCTGCTGAGTTTTGTGTTGTGAAGTTTTCAAGTTTTGGGTGAAAGATTTGATGGATTATGGAACAAGGAGTGGCAAGAGCCTAAGCTTGGGGATTCCCATGGAACCCCCAAGATAATCTAAGGACACCAAAAAGCCAAAGCTTGGGGATGCCCCGGAAGGCATCCCTCTTTAAATCTACTTCCATCTGTAACTTTACTTGGAGCTATATTTTTATTCACCACATGATATGTGTTTTGCTTGGAGCGTCTTGTATTATTTGAGTCTTTATTTTTAAGTTTACCACAATCATCTTTTCTGTACACACCTTTTGAGAGAGACACACATGATTCGGAAATTAGTAGAATACTCTTTATGCTTCACTTATATCTTTTGAGTTATATAGTTTTTGCTCTAGTACTTCACTTATATATTTTAGAGCACGGTGGTGGATTTGTTTCAAAGAAACTATTGATCTCTGATGCTTCACTTAGATTATTTTGAGAGTCTTAAATAGCATGGTAATTTTCTTAAATAATCTTAATATTCTAGGTATTCAAGATTAGTAAAAACTTTCTTATGAGTGCGTTGAATACTAAGAGAAGTTTGATGCTTGATGATTGTTTTGAGACATGGAGGTAGTGATATCAAAGTTGTGCTAGTTGAGTAGTTGTGAATTTGAGAAATACTTGTGTTGAGGTTTGCAAGTCCCGTAGCATGCACGTATAGTAAACGTTATGTAACAAATTTGAAACATGAGGTGTTCTTTGAGTGTCCTCCTTATGAGGGCGGTCGGGGAAGAGCGATGGTCTTTTCCTGCCAATCTATCCCCCTAGGAGCATGCGCGTAGTGCTTGGTTTTTGATAACTTGTAGATTTTTGCAATAAGTATGTGAGTTCTTTATGACTAATGTTGAGTCCATGGATTATACGCACTCTCACCTTTCCATCATTGCTAGCCTCTTCGATGCCGTGCATTGCCCTTTCACACATTGAGAGTTGGTGCAAACTTCGCCGGTGCATCCAAACCCCGTGATATGATACGCTCTTTCACACATAAACCTCCTTATATCTTCCTCAAAACAGCCACCATACCTGCCTATTATGGCATTTCCGTAGCCATTTCGAGATATATTGCCATGCAACTTTCCACCGTTCCGTTTATCATGACACGTTCATCATTGTCATATTGCTTTGCATGATCATGTAGTTGACATAGTATTTGTGGAAAAGCCACCATTCATAATTCTTTCGTACATGTCACTCTTGGTTCTTTGCATATCCCGGTACATCACGGAGGAATTCATATAGAGTCATACTTTGTTCTAGTATCGAGTTGTAATCATTGAGTTGTAAATAAATAGAAGTGTGATGATCTTCATTTTCTAGAGCATTGTCCCAAGTGAGGAAAAAAAGAAAAAAAAAGAGAAAGGCCACAAAAAAAAGAGAAGGCCCCAAAAAAATGAGAGAAAAAGAGAGAAGGGACAATGTTACTATCCTTTTACCACACTTGTGCTTCAAAGTAGCACCATAATTTTCATGATAGAGAGTCTCTTGTTTTGTCACTTTCATATACTAGTGGTAATTTTTCATTATAGAACTTGGCTTGTATATAATCCAACAATGGGCTTCCTCAAATGCCCTAGGTCTTCGTGAGCAAGCAAGTTGGATGCACACCCACTTAGTTTCTTTTATTGAGCTTTCATATATTTATAGCTCTAGTGCATCCGTTGCATGGCAAGCCCTACTCCTTGCATTAACATCAATCGATGGGCATCTCCATAGCTCATTGATTAGCCTCGTTGATGTGAGACTTTCTCCCTTTTTGTCTTCTCCACATAACCCCCATCATTATATTCTATTCCACCCATAGTGCTATATCCATGGCTCACGCTCATGTATTGCGTGAAAGTTGAAAAAGTTTGAGATTACTAAAGTATGAAACAATTGCTTGGCTTGTCATCGGGGATGTGCATGATGAGAGTATTCTTGTGTGACGGAAATGGAGCATGACTAAACTATATGATTTTGTAGGGATGAACTTTCTTTGGCCATGTTATTTTGAGAGGACATAATTGCTTAGTTAGTATGCTTGAAGTATTATGATTTTTATGTCAATATTGAACTTTTATCTTGAACATTTCGGATCTGAATATTCATACCACAATTAAGAAGAATTACATTGAAATTATGCCTAGTAGCATTCCACATCAAAAATTCTGTTTTTTTCATTTACCTACTCGAGGACAAGCAGGAATTAAGCTTGGGGATGCTTGATATGTCTCCAACGTATCTATAATTTTTTATTGTTCCATGCTATTTTATATTCTGTTTTGGACATTATTGGGCTTTATTATACGCTTTTATATTATTTTTGGGACTAACCTATTAACCGGAGGGCCAACCTAGAATTGTTGTTTTTTGCCTCTTTTAGAGTTTCGCAAAAAAGAATATCAAACGGAGTCCAAACGGAATGAAACCTTCGGGAACGTGATTTTCGGAACGAACGTGATCCAGAGGACTTGGACCCTACGTCAAGACATCAACCAGGAGGGCACGAGGTAGGGGCGCGCCTACCCCCCCTCCCTCGGGCGCGCCCTCCACCCTCGTGGGCCCCCTGTTGCTCCACCGACGTACTTCTTCCTCCTATATATACCTACGTACCCCCAAACTACCAGATACAAAGCCAAAAACCTAATTCAACCGCCGCAACCTTCTGTACCCGTGAGATCCCATCTTGGGGCCTGTTAGGAGCTCACGGGAGGGCATCGATCACGGAGGGCTTCTACATCAACACCATAGCCTCTCCAATGATGTGTGAGTAGTTTACCTCAGACCTTCGGGTCCATAGTTATTAGCTAGATGGGTTCTTCTCTATTTTTGGATCTCAATACGATGTTCTCCCCCTCTCTCGTGGAAATCTATTCGATGTAATTTTCTTTTGCGTTGTGTTTGTTGAGACCGATGAATTGTGGGTTTATGATCAAGTTTATCTATGAACAATATTTGAATCTTCTCTGAATTCATTTATGCATGATTGGTTATCTTTGCAAGTCTCTTTGAATTATTAGTTTGGTTTGGCCTACTAGATTGATCTTTCTTGCAATGGGAGAAGTGCTTAGCTTTGGGTTCAATCTTGCGGTGTCCTTTCCGATGTGATGGGGGCAGCAAGGCACGTATTGTATTGTTGCCATCGAGGATAACAAGATGGGGTTTATATCATATTGCATGAGTTTATCCCTCTACATCATGTCATCTTGCTTAAAGCATTACTCTGTTCTTATGAACTTAATACTCTAGATGCATGCTGGATAGCGGTAGATGTGTGGAGTAATAGTAGTAGATGCAGGCAGGAGTCGGTCTACTTGTCTTGGACGTGATGCCTATATACATGATCATACCTAGATATTCTCATAACTATGCTCAATTCTATCAATTGCTCAACAGTAATTTGTTCACCCACCGTAAATACTTATGCTCTTGAGAGAAGCCACTAGTGAAACCTATGGCCCCGGTCTATTTTCCATCATATTAATCTTCCAACACTTAGTTATTTTTATTGCCTTTTGTTTTACTTTGCATATTTATCATAAAAATACCAAAAATATTATCTTATCATATCTATCAGATCTCACTCTCGTAAGTGACCGTGTAGGGATTGACAACCCCTTATCGCGTTGGTTGTGAGGATTTATTTGTTTGTGTAGGTGCGAGGGACTCGTGCGTGGCCTCCTATTGGATTGATACCTTGGTTCTCAAAAACTGAGGGAAATACTTACGCTACTTTGCTGCATCACCCTTTCCTCTTCAAGGGAACCAACGCAGTGCTCAAGAGGTAGCAGGAGGTGGGTGCAGGCACACCCGTGTTGTGCTTCCGCCGGTGCCCAGGGTATTTCAAGTGCATGACTATGTATGCGCGGTACCCACTTCGAAGGCATATTGGGCGAACGGCGGAAGTCGAATTGCTAGTCCAATATGGACATTGACCGGTCCTGTTGAATGGAGACCGGCAGCGTGATGGCCGACGTGGTATGTGGCGTGATAAGGCCGCTGTGTAGTTCGGCTGAGGTAGTCGTAGTATGATCTCCTGTACGGAGGGAATGTTTCGTGTGCTCACCTCTAGGGGTGTGTGTCACGCATACCATGTTTACTGTTTTTGCTTCGGGGGGAAATTGCTTCTGACGCCTAGTATTTGGTTGGTGGATCTCTTCGTCATCCCTATCGCCGGGCGGCCTCCTCCCCTTGTGTTCGGCGTTGAGCTTGCCTGCCTGCTTGAAGACCCAACAGCTTCTGTTGGTATGATTAGCTGGTTTATAGGGGTGGCCGTGAATCTGGCAGGGTCGATCCAATATCCTGTCTAGATTGGATGGTCCGTCCCTGTTTGCTTTGAATGTCTTTTTCCGTTGACCGGATCTGGGACTGCTGAATCTGGGCTTGACCGATGTGTCACGTGATCTTTCATTATCATTGCGACTTTTGTGTTTGTTGCGTCGTGGCTTGCCATTGCCGTCTCGGATTTCGGAAGTGCCCGGGTCGCAGGCGTTGTTGCTTCTACAAGCGAGCCAGTTGTCTTCTCCCGCGCAAAAGCGGGTCATTAGAGCGGTAAGGGCTGTCATGGATTTAGGTCTTTCTTGGCCGAGGTGGCGGGCAAGCCATTCATCCCGGACGCTGTGTTTGAAGGCCGCAAGGGCTTCCGCGTCCGGACAGTCCATGATTTGGTTCTTTTTAACTAAGAACCTAGTCCAGAGCTTCCTGGCTGACTCTCCGGGCTGCTGGATAATGTAGCTTAGGTCATCGGCATCCGGTGGCCGGACATATGTTCCTTGGAAGTTGTCGCGAAAGGCATCTTCCAAATCTTCCCAGCTGCCAATAGAATTTTCCGGCAGACTGTTTAACCAGTACCGAGCTGGTCCTTTGAGTTTTAGTGGTAGGTATTTGATGGCATGAGGGTCATCTCCGTGGGCCATGTGTAAATGGAGGAGGAAGTCCTCAATCCACACCGCGGGATCCGTTGTTCCGTCGTATGATTCGGTATTCATGGGTTTAAAACCGTCTGGGAATTCATGCTCCATTACTTCATCTGTGAAGCAAAGAGGGTGTGCGGCACCTCTATACTGGGCCACACTGCGACGTACCTCCGATGGAGTCTGTTTGCAGTTTTCGGCCCGGGCATGGCTGGGTTTGTCACGTCCGAATAGGTAGTCGTCGTCGCGTGTCGAGGCACGTCCTCGCGATCCATAGATCGATGTTATGTGTCCTGCTCTACTGTCCAAGTCCTGTCAACGATCGTATGTACAACCCCGATCTATTTTATTCTTGCCTTTACGGCGAGGTGGGGCGGTCTGGTGTTCGGCTTGAGTTGCCGCTTTATCCTGACCGCGTGGCGGTCGGTCGGCTGCGTTGTGCGATGATGGTACGGGCTCCAGCGCCTCGTCATCGAACTGAGGTAACAATTTGCACTTTGGGTAATTTTTGGCTGGGCCGTTGAGGCCGTATTCTTCGGTGGCCAGGACTTCGATCCATCTATCATTGAGCAAATCTTGGTCAGCTTGAAGATGTAGCTGCTTCTTTTTCAGGCTCCTTGCAGTGGCTATTAGCCGGCGTTTAAAGCGCTCCTGGTCGAGAGGTTCTTCAGGCACGATGAATTCTTCGTTGCCGAGGCTCTCCTCCTCCTCAGAGAGCGGAAGATAATTACTACCCTCCGAGTCTTCGTGTGTGGCCTGTTCATCTGGGATAACGTGCCCGTCCTCCCGTTCATCCTGTTCGGAGATTGCCCCGAAAGGGTCTTCATTGTCTTCGGCTCTGTCTGGAGTATTATTTTCTCCGGTGTCGGTGTTGTTGTCTTTTGTACGACGTGTTTTAGACCGGCGCCGCTGACGCCGGTGCCGGGGCTGTGTCTCAGGAGGTTTGTTCTTAACTGGATCCTCCTTGTTGTCGTTGTTAGTTTCTTTAGGTGTATCCACCATTTATACGTCATGTGAAGAAGTGGTCGTACAGCATCCGGTAAGTGGCGGGTTTTGGCCCTGCTCTTTGTCGGCATCGTCGTCCATACCGTCGATGTCGTCGGAGCTATAATCGAGCACGTCGGTTAAGTCTTCGATAGTGGCTATGGAGTGGGTGGCGGGTGCGAAGCTGAATTCTCCCCCATCATCAGCCTCTAGTTCAAATCGGACATAATTCGGCTGTGAGTCCCCCACCAGGGACATATTCTTTAATGATTTTAGCACATCACCGAAGGGCGAGTGTTGGAACATGTCTGCGGCGCTAAACTCGAAGATCGATAAGCGATCAAGTTCGGCGTCCGCGGATGCACATGGCTTGGAATTTATGACCAGAGACGAGTCCGGAGTTCTGCAAAGACGTCGTGTGAATTTAGGTATATGTTCGGCTCCAACACCGTGGAATCTGTGGCCTCTGTGGCGGGGTTGAGCTTCCCTTCCTTGGATGGCGCAGTATGCCCCGGATCTAAGGCCGGAGAAGTTACAGGAGCTATCTCCTGAAAGCGGCCCGACGACAGATTTAGGTCATGTTCGTCGAGGTGACCAGGAGCGGTCACCGCGGTCTCAAATCCGGAGAAGATCAAGTCTCAATGGATGTCCGCGACGTAGTTCAAGCTCCCAAATCTGACCTGATGGCCAGGGGCGTAGCTATCGATCTGCTCCAGATGGCGAAGCGAGTTAGCCCGCAGTGCGAAGCCGCCGAACACGAAGATCTGTCCAGGGAGGAAGGTTCCTCCTTGGATAGCGTCATTGTTGACGATTAAAGGGGCCATCGAAACCTTTTCGGGGACGACACAGTGGAACTCTCAATGAAAGCACCAATGTCGGTGTCAAAACCAGCGGATCTCGGGTAGGGGGTCCCGAACTGTGCGTCTAGGATCGATGGTAACAGGAGACGGGGGACACAATGTTTACCCAGGTTCGGGCCCTCTCTATGGAGGTAATACCCTACTTCCTGCTTGATTGATCTTGATGAATATGAGTATTACAAGAGTTGATCTACCACGAGATCGTAGTGGCTAAACCCTAGAAGTCTAGCCTGTATGACTATTGTAATGAGTGTATCCTCCCTCCGGACTAAGTCCTCTGATTTATATGGACACTAGGAGGATCTAGGGTTACACAAGGTCGGTTACAACGAAAGGAATCTACATATTTGGTCGCCAAGCTTGCCTTCCACGCCAAGGAGAGTCCCATCCGGACACGGGTGCAGTCTTCGGTCTTCGCATCTTCACAGCCCATCAGTCCGGCCCATGGCTAACAGGCCGGACGCCCGAGGACCCCTTAGTCCAGGACTCCCTCAGCGACTCCCAGCCAAACAAGGCCAATATAGCCGCAATATGCACATCCAAGAGTGGACGTGAGAACAAGTCCACATACATCTGTAGCGCCTCCTCGGATATGACTTCGCCTTCATGTGCCAAACATAATTTCCTGATAAGAACTTGTTGTTGTTTAGCTAGATGTAAGTTGCCTAAAAATTAAATCTAGGCCAGTCAATTTCTCTGGCTGTTGATTGATGTTCAAGATTTGTGCTCCTTTATTTTTCCTGCAGTGTGATGTGTCTTGTTTTGAACTGGAAAATTTTAATTGGCCTCTCTATTTTTGGGTTTGTCAATTCCTTAATAGGCTGGTCCATTAACTTGTGCGACCCAACAAGCTATTTGTAGCCTTCTGAACACCCAGCCCTCCCCTCTCTCCCTGTGTTTTTTTGTGTTTTTTTGTGTTTTTGCTTTTGCATTTTATTTTTCTTTATTAGTCAAGTTTTTTGTGGGAATTTTTGGGATGTTTGATGAGTGTAAATATATGCACACAAATACTCCCTCTGCAAATTAATATAAGACGTTTTAGATCACTACTTTAGTGACATAAAACGTGTTATATTAGTTTACAGAGGGAGTACTATACACTATGTGCAATGATTGCACTATTATATGATTAGTTCTTACATCCAAAAAGTGCAATTTCAATGCAATTTTTGTGCAAGTTCTTTTTAATATAATCATTTTATTTCTTCTTGGAGGGTCATACTGATGTCTCTTGTTATAAAACTTTATTATTTTGATTTTGTTTTTGTTTTTATTTTATTTCCTTTTCAAAGGTAATACCATTGTCACTAATTAATCTGTTCTTAGGAAACTCTTTTTAGAAAATGTAACTAGTATATGCTTATTTTGCATATTTTTAAAATTCCAATTTTTGTGCATATTGTGTACAAATTATTTCGTTGTCTGATTTACATCAATTTCAAAATTTTCTTCTGAAAGGGTACTACCAATGCTACTAATTCATCTTTCTTACAAAACTTCATTATTTTAATTTTGTTTTGGTATTATTATTCATTCTCATTCTTCTTAAAGGGTAATGTCAATGCCACAAATTCATTCTTCCTTAGATAAAAACATTATTTTAAGTTTGCTTTTGCTTTTATTTTATTTTCATTAATCTTTAACGGTAATACCAATGTCACTAATTCATTTCTTCTTAGAAAAAATGACCATTATATGTTTATTCTTGCATAATACAAAAAGGCACAATTTTTATGTAAATTGCATGCAAATTTTGTCATTGTTTGATAGTTTTTTTCTTTCAGGGCAATATCAATGCCACTAATTCATTCTTTCTTAGAAACTTCATTATTTTTTTAAATTATTTTTTATTTCACTTTATTTCTTCCTAAAGGGTAATACCAATGCCACTAATTCATTGTTTCTTAGAAGAATATAAATTATTTTTATTTAGTTTTTTTTCATTTTATGTCTTCTTAAAGGGTAATATCAATGCCACATATTCATTCTTCCAAATGCATGAGCTCCGCCTCATCTTTTGGTGGGTCGGGGTGTCGGAGCCCTATTTGGCGGCGGTTCGGACTCCTACAAAGCCCCCTGCGTCAGCTTTTGATTTGTGGTCTGGACGTTTGCGTGGCTTGAGGGTATGCATTGGAGATTCCCTTAGTACTTTTTTTCTACCTTCTCTCTTTCTTTTTATTCACATTTATTGCATTTGCCTAAAAACATGTATAACTAGATTCTTGCATTTTAGAGCCCACTTTCACTTACTTTTTTTTATCTCTCCCTTCTTCATATATGCAAAATTGTCATGTAAGCGGGCTATAAAGCCTGCCATTGTAAGTTAGTCTATATGTGTGATCTTGATACAAACCATGGCCACAAATGTAATTCAAAGATAAATGTAAGATGGCAATTGTCTGCATTTCTTTCGTACGACACCTAGTGCTTATGAGATACCACATTAATTCTTCCTCAAAAATTAGTGTGGATCAACAGTTGGCCTTCGGTCTCCACGTGGCAGGGAGAGTTTTAGGTGATACCAGGCTTCACATTGTTACCGTTAAACGGGCTCCTGGACCGTTGGATCTTAGATCCGGCATTGGTCTGGCAAGTTTTGTCCATAGTGAAAATTGATGGCTATCATGTCCGAATTATGTATTTTCATCGATCATTTCTGTCTAATAGGGATGGGATAGAAATTCCAAGAAATAGGGTCATAGTTCAAGAAAATCTCAAACAACCTAGAAACAAATAATTAATACTTTCGTATTCCAGCAAGTTGAAGAAACAATTACATCTATAGAAAGTAGTTGCAGCTTATAGGCTTGATCTCGGTACAAACAACGGACGCAGATGGAGTTGATGATGAATTGAAGATATGCAAGTAATTCTTTTTGTGTGTGTGAGACAGTATACGTATCTTTGACTGTAAAAGAATCAAACTAGCAAGTAAACTATGCTATGATCAAAGTAGTAGAGTGGATATAAGCAAAGTGAACTTCTTGCGGGCTCGCTAAAACTAATGACGCGGCGGGATAAATGACAAAAGACATCATGTAGCGTCAGGGGCGGAGCTGGAGCAAATGTTACCCGATGCACACATTAACAAAGCTTAAAAAAATTAAGCAACGACTATATTAAATAAAGGTGTGTTTCATAACTTCTAGCACACATTATTGGATATAACAAGAAGGCGGTTTGTAAAAATAAAATGTAGCCATCAAAATGCTTACTATAATAATAAAACAAGGTTCAAAATTACTTGAAAAAGATCACGCTGCATTTCCAAATCCCAAAATACATCATCGGACAATAAGGTTCAATAAGCTACAAGATATAAATAGAAGTAAACATACTAGTAGAGTATACTAAGATGGTCGAATGAAAGTACTTAAATGGCTAAAAATTGAAAGTTACCTTTAGTATGTTCTGTTCCTCCGAGCCATGAAATACTCAACCAGTTGAGCATTGGTGACCTTTTTCATTTCTTCTTTCTCCACATAACAAATAAGATCATCACTCAAACTATCATCATTGAGGCGACTGCGCAAGCAGGTTTTGACCAGTTTCATAGCTGAAAAGCATCTCTCAACTGTAGCTGTGGCAATAGGCAAGACAATTACTAGTTTCAACAACCGATAAAACAAAGGATACACAATGTGCCTCCCTGTCTGCACCATTTTTTTCGAAAGCTCAGTGATTGTTGCTATGTTGGAAAAACTATCATCTGTGCGTACATCAGCAATATAGAGGCGTAGATCCTTATCCAGATCCCTCAATTCCCCGTAATCAAAATCTTGAGGGTATAGTTTAGCCAAACTCATAAGATTCTCCAAATTGAAATCACGAAATGAGTCTCTTGGACTCAAAGCCACTGACCAAACAAGCAAATTAGTGGATGTCTCACTGAACCGATTGTCAAGCTCTTGAACTAGCCAATCAAAAACATCATTGAAACAATCAACTTGATAGTGATGTTTGTTGGTAATTCCAGTTACCTGCCTTCTCTTTTTTGGATTAACATATGCTTCTTCCATGTCCAACTCTACAATATCATGTGTCTCACAAAACACATGAACTTCACCTAGCATAGATTCCCATTCATTTTCTCTAAGTTCATTCAGAACAATTCTAGTTGACTTCACACATTTCATGGCATTTACTATGTCTTGATCCTTCCGTTGCAATGCTAATGACAATGTGTTTGTAGTCGTGAGGATTGTCAACATAAGATGCAAATAGAATACGAAGTCAAAAGATTGAAAATACACTAGAAGACCATTTGCTTGGTCTCTATTTGTTCTATCAGTGTCTTCTTCTTCCACAAATTCTAGAACTTTAACAACTGACCTGAACATGTGAAGCAAACTCTTAAGTATTTTAGCATGGGAACCCCATCGAGTGTCTCCGGGCCTTTGAAGACATTGCTCTTGATTTAATCATGTTCCTGTTGTAAGCTGTCCACACCCTAAAGCCTTTCTCATTTCTTCAAGATTAATATCTCTAATCATGTCCCTTCGCTTGGAAGATCCACCCACAACATTTAGCAAGGTAGAAATCATGCTGAAGAAATTACTAACTCCTTTATGTTTTCTTACCACAGCCACAACAACTAATTGAAGCTGGTGAGCAAAGCAATGAACATAATAAGCTGTGCTACTTTCTCTCATGATCAATGATTTGAGGCCATTAAACTGACCTTGCATATTGCTAGCACCATCATACCCCTGTCCTCTGACATGATTGTAACTCAGTTTATATTTTGCAAAAAGAAAATCAATTGAACTCTTGAGGTATGAAGACGTTGTTTCTTTCACATGGACAAGACCAACAAAACTTTCTTTAGAATCCCCGGAACTATCAACATACCTCAAGGCCACGGCCATTTGTTCTTTGCCAGAGACATCTCTAGACTCGTCAACAAGCAAACAAAACACATTATTGCGAACTTCTTTAAGAATAGATTGCACTATCACATGCGCAAAACCTTCACCAATATCTTTCTGGACTTCAGGAGCAGACATAAGAGAATTCTTTGCAGCATCTTTTCCCACAGCCTTGCGTACAACTGGATCATGCTCAGCTAAGAAGTCACGAACTTCCAAGAAGTTTCCTCTATTGTGCGAGTTCTTTGACTCATCATGTCCCCGGAAAGGCAACCCTTGCTTCAGCAATAGTCTAGCTGTGTCAATAGCGGCATTCAATCGAGCAAAATATGCAACCTTCAAAGTTTCACCTTCAACCTGCATAGCAACATCAATGTGTTGATCTTTTTCTGAAAATCAAGTAATTTTTTCATTGCTTGATTATGGACACTGCCCACCTCACCAACATGTTCTTTTAACCTTGACTTCATGTTCCAGCTCTTCCAACCATTCACAACGAATGCCTCATATCCAGCTTCTTTCTTCTGACTACGATCCCTAAATAAGAAGCAAGGAAAACAATATGCCCTTTTCTTCTCTTCGCTGTATTCAAGCCAGCTCTCAAATTCATCAAACCATTCGGGATTGAACTTTCTCTGTTTACCCCCAAAATCTGAGGATTCAAAATCAATCTCTCTTGGCTGACAAGGTCCATTCAACAAATACTTCCTTCTTACCAGATCTTTTAAATTAGGATGATAATGCTCTATCAATTTTCTCTTGCCCGGATCATATTGAATCTCCTCTTCCCAATTTATTTCTTCCGGAACATCCTGTGATGATGCTTTTCTTTTGAGAAGAAACTTGTCCATAGTATCTGTATTTGACAAATAACAAATTACAAATGCGACATTCAGACTTGTATCGGCAGATAAATATACCCCAATTACGTGTATAGGGACAAAGATTAAAGATTGGAAAGGTCGCTAATTACCGAGCCCCGGACCGGCCGGCGGCGTGCAGCGTCGCTCGCGTGCGTCGTGTCGTCAGCGGCTCACTGTCGTCGCTGCGTGGTCTGCGGCGTCCGGCGGCCGGCGCCCTACTGCTAGCGCCTGTCTGGCCGTCTACGCGACGGCGGACGGCGATACGCGAGAGCTAGACTGGCTCCGTACGCGGAAACCTAATCGATCGATAGTCGATGGATCGATTGGTTTTTCTTTTTTGAGGGAGACAGGAGATGGATCGATTAGTTTAGTACGTTTTTTCTTTTAAGTGGAGGGAGCTGTACGTGACGTGACTACGTGAGAAGATCGATCGGTAAGTCGTGCGTGGGTGCGTACTACTATGTTGGGCCGACCCTGATGCACCATTCCTGGGCCACCCTGATGCACTGGGCTTTTTCTTTTAGATAGTTACTACTAGCCAATTTTTGGACCCGTATTCCTGTGCATACGGGAAGGCCCAATGGGCTCCGCCCCAGTAGCGGTAGCGTTGCAGTGCCTGCTTTGCTTGCTAGTCTCAACTCCGAAGTATAGTCACTGCCTTCAGTCAGCGTCCCTTGTTGCAGAGATCTCTATCCATGGCTACGTGACATGTCCTGGTCGGTGGTCAGTCCCAAGTCCTGTCGACCATGGTGACCTCTCAGCTGTCTCTGCCCGAAGCGGATCAGTCCATGCATGCGCCGGTACACGGTACGTGTCACGCGTGTCCCTCCGCCATAGAGAGAAGCCACGCACGGCCCCTCCGTGCCATCCATGCAACAAGCGGCGCGCATAGAGAAACTCTCCTCGGCGTTTAATATAGAGTGATCGTGGGTGAGTAAATAGTGTTTACCGTCTCGTCTCCACTTTCTCCACCTCCACCTGTCCCCGCAATCAACCGCATTCACGCCCTCCGCGGATCTCGCACCCCCGCCTTATATACGACCGACAACAAGAAAACCAAGCGATCCAAGCAGACTCCAAGGAAGCAGATCCATCGATCGAGTGTGCGGCGCGGTACTCCGTCCGCTCATGGGGAAGGCCTACCACAATAAGCTGGGCGTGAACAAGGCGTCGTTCGCCGGCACCGGCTCCGGGAAGGGCAAGGCCACGAGCGGCGGGAATGGTAAGCGCGCGGGCGGAGCCGGGCCAGGAGGCGCGAAGGCAGCAGGTGGTGCGGGCGCTGTGGGCTGGGGAGGCACGTCGACCTTCTCTGCCACCGGCCATAGCACCATCCAGACGGTAAGCTGGCAAACTTACCGGTCAGTAACCATTACGCGTTCTTCCAAGGCGGCCACCGCCGGGGAAGGGAAGGCCATGGTCGCCGGCGGCGGCAACGCTAAGCGCTCCGGAGGCACAATAGGCATGGGCGCTACCGTCCCGGGAGGAGGCGCGGTCAAGGCCGGCCCCCGAGGAGGGAAGGGAGCAGGTGGTGGCGGCCGGGCAGGCGCGCCGACGTTCTCTGCCACCGGCCATGGCACCTTGCAGACGGTAAGCCGGCAAACTTCTCGACCACCGTTACGCATTCGCTTTCTCTTATTAGTAATGTCACAGCTTATTACGCCGCTATGAATTTTGATCTAGGACATGCGTGCCACGAATGAGTACTACGACTGTTCGTCTGAGCACGGTGTGTCATTCTCGACCTCCATCCATGACGTCGCCGGGGGTTTCGACGGTGATGGTGGGGATGGAGCTGACGACTGGTGGTAGTGACCGAGGGCAAGGCCTCTTTGAAATGTGAGAAAACTACGTCCGAGATGAAGTTCGACTCTTTGTGATCAAGTTTCTACTACAGTAGTTCTTATGTTATCCTATTCCTACCTTGGGTTGCCCATGTAGTGTCTTTTATGGGAAATATAGTCCTATATGTTCTCAGTGCTGATTTTGTGGTCTACTAGTATTTGTGGTCTGCTTGATTTTTTGTGGTTAGACGATAGAATCCTGGCGTCCGGTGCCATATCGACGCAAAACCTAGTAGGAACCGAGAGCTTAAGCGTTTTCTCTCCTGGTGATCGATTAGCATAACGATTAGATTTTTTTTTAGCGCCTACTAATGCGCCTGGCGCTGGAGCCGACGGACTCTTAGGTGATTTTTCAATTATTTTACTTCTCTATAACTATAAGCGCCTGTACAAGCCTTCCCATTAGGGCATCACCAACGGTAACTCGCAAATTTGCCTCCCGCATTCGTCCGCCGAGAAAAACCAGTTCGCGGAGACTGACACGTTTCAAATACTACTTTTGCAACAAACCGGCAGTTTCAAATAATTTTGCAACAAACCCGAATTCATGCGAACACAACTGTTTGAAAAAATTAACATTTTAGATATTTTTTAACTAAAAAGGTAAAACTATGTGCATGTACAGTCGCACGGAGCTCCACTCCTATGACACAGATGCACTACACTATTTATGGTCAACCGCGGCGGATACCTTTGTCTTCCCCATGTCCAGCAACCCGCTCATCGGACTGCCGGGAGTCCAGGAGGCAAATTCTTCCCCCCCTATCATCCCTATGTCCGGCTACGCAGCTCAACGAAGTGGTAACGGGGGTGCTTTAGCCGGAGGGGAAGGGTGCTTCCGTGGAGACCAGACGGGGCCCAAGATGGTCTAAGATAAAGAACCGTACAGGCCACTGGCCGGCGGTGGCCTTTCTGGGACGTAAGTGTGTTCTACTTTCCCTTGATGTTGGCGGCGGACGCGCGGGCAGCCAACTCGTCGATCTTCGCATAGCCGGCTTCTTTTTCTGCCGGCAGGGCGTGGCTACACGCGTGTTGACGGTGCATGGTGCGGTCGTAGGAGGCGCAGTAGAATGCGGGTAGCGACGATGCCCGTGCCGCCGTGCTCCCTCGCTCCCTCCCCCCTCCCCTGGTCCCGGCCTGGGGCAGCTCGCCACTCCTCCACGAGCTGGTCTAGAGTGGTGAGTTAGTGAAGCACGGGCCGGCTTGGGATGGCAACTTACTCCGTCGGGCTTGGCGAGGGAGGTGGAGCAGCGAGCCCCCTTGTTCCTATCCGGCCGGCTCGGTTGCCCACCCAGCCGACATTTATGCCAAAGAACTGCTCTTTCTACTCGTTGGATGTCATCGAAAGGCTGAAGAAAATGATGGAAGGAGGAGTCAGGAAGCGGTGAAGTGGTGCGATTCTTGCCCAGAGCCTGGCCTCCTTCAAATAGCGGGCGGACAGGAGGAGCTTGCTTGGCATTTTGTTTAGTGCCGGCCCGCACGTGACCGGATGTGTGGCCGGATCGGAGTAGGTTTCTCGGTTTTCACATAAATTTAATGGAGGCGTTTGAATGTGGCGAGAAGACGTGTTCATCTAGCCGTGTAGCGGGCGGCGCCCTCAGCAGGCGCCACTTCAATGGCAGAGATAGTAAGAGGTCGCGTCCGTCTTGAACCGTCTTCAATGTGCAGCGGTGAGTTCTATAGTGACATGAATGCATGCATATACATACGCCAACTTAGAAGAGTTCCTGAGAGTCGTGTGCAAGTGCATCCCAAGAGTTAAACCTTCATAAGGTATCTGATTGTGTAGCTGACAAGTCATTGTCATGTCACTAAACGAAGTACCGATGATGACCCCGTGCGACTTAATTCCCTTTCTAGGAAATGAATCCATGCCATAGCTAAATCCCATGAGAAAACCATCAACAAGCCATCCAAAGATCTTGATTGCGTCACCTCACTGATCGTCTTCCCGCTGGCCATGCACCACACTCTCCTCCTTTCTCTCCATTATAACCACATCTCTATATGTACTAGAAGTAGTGATGCATTCGCGTGCGAGATGTGCGTGAGACTTATGACTTTGGACATGTGGCGATGCTTTCTTGTGAGGGTGGTTCCACCCTTGCAAATCCACCCTTCTTAGAGCCATCGCAGGCAAGTGCTCCTCCTCTCCTCCCCTATTGATTCTTTGTGTTTTCCTCCTTTTCTTGGGACGCGAATGGTTCTGGTTATTTTTTTTGTTGTCGAACCAAAACAGATCACTATGTGGCTTTTGATATTGTCCGGTGGGCATATCTTGCAGTTTGATCTACCCTACCCGAGCCCGGAAAATACCCAATTCATTAGGAGGTATGAACATTTATTTACACATCGTGTTCTCACGGAATAGGACAAATCCTGCAAGGGTTTTTGTACTTGTAGATCTAGTTGAAGTAGTGTTTTTTTGCGGGTTCAATTGATCTACTTGTAGATCTAGTTGAAGTCGTGTCTTTGGACCTCCCTCCCCGCCCCTCATGTGTAGGCTAGCGCCGCCTCTAGGCAGAGCCCGGTCGATGCCGGCGGCGGCGGGACCCTTTCTCCCCTCGGCTGGTAGGATGGGCGGCGGTCTGCGGCGGATGGCGGCGCGTTGGTGGCGGGGCCCGACGACGCAGACGCGGGGGATACGGCGAGAGATGTGCATGCCACGCGCTCGTGGATCCCTCTGGTGGCCGTGTTGGTCTGCGTTGTGCTCGCCGGTGGTGCTCTTTCATCTCCTTGCGGGTGCAGTGGTCGATGGTGGTAGTCATGATTCAAAGGCGTGGGTCCCTCCTACAGTGGAGGCGCCTACCCAGACTCAATGACTGATGATGGGCTAGGAGTAGGTGGTATGCCCCTGCTGCTCCTATCATGGCTGAGTGCGTTGTGAAGCGAGCGACGTTCGGTATCTGGCGACAGGGATGTCGGGGCGGCGGCCCTGGATGGCAGTCCGCCTTTTTTACTCGTCGGCGCGCACCATCGCGGCGATGGTGGCTCTCCTTCCTGGTTATGTGGGCGATAGGTGGGGTAGCGATCGGTGTCCTGGGCATGCCCTCTGTCTCCACAAGGGCGTTGCCTTGATTCGGCTCTGGGGATCTGACCTCGTCGCACTCGTCCTAGCGGCCTAGTGGTGCATGAGTGAGTTGCTGAGCGAAAGCTCCGCGCCTTGGCGCCGCCGCCGACGACACCCGTGGGTGTCGCACTCTTCCTGAAGACATCGTCATGGTTCTTCTCTTCAGGTCAGGGCTCTGGGTGAAGACCTTTGTCTGTAGTGGACTCGACAGCGGCGACGCTCGGCGTCGTTTTCCCTCTTGAGGGTGTTGTCATAGAGCTTAGGTGTACTAGTTCGTAGTGTGGCGTTGTGTTCATTTCTTCCTATGTTCTATGTTGGTAGCGTAGGCGCGTGCATTCTGCGTGACCCGATTATGCTGGGATTAGTTGTGTAAGAGGGCAACTTCACCATCTTGTATTGTTTGAACGTGTATTTTTCTTGATTGTTGCTTTATTTATAAAGCGGGGCGAAAGCCTGTTTCGAGATCTAGTTGAAGTAGTGTTAATAAACTTGAGGCATCTAAAGTCTTTTGTGCCAAGATTAATTGCATCTTCCTCTTAAAAGAAGAAGAAGATGAAGTGCACCCCTTTATTGTGTTTGGTAGTTCTTATGTTATAATCTTAGATTAGATAGATTAAGTCGTCTTCTTGCTTAATTGGGTTTTGCGTGTGGATGGGTTCCCCAGCAGGGGATCTGGAGTAGTGTCGGGGATATACCCCGTGGTATGACCCGGCCAGAGGTATGACCCGGCTGGAGCGTGGCGACTCACTGGTGACCCGCCTGGAGCTTGGCAATTCACAGATAATCCGCCCAATGTTGGCGACTCATTAGTAACCTGGCGGGCCGGTCAGATAGAAGACTAGGCCCAAAGCCCAGAAGGCCGGCTCGCGTTATGATGGGCCGGCTTAAGAGGAAAGGGCTGACGAATATTTCCTTTACAAGGAAGCAAGACCCGGACTTGTATTCAACTTGTAAGAGAAGATATATTAGTTCTAGTCCTACTAGGACTCCACATGTAACCCGCCCCTCTAACTTATATAAGGAGGGACAGAGCACCCCAAGAAGGAACAAGAACAATCTCTAGGGCTAGACACGAAGAGCCGGCTTACCGAAGACTCTCTCATGATCATAATGAGACCTAGCCACAAACAGCATGTAGGGTTATTACCGGATGATGTTTTCCGGGGCCTGAAGCTGTCTAAATCCTCGTCTTGTGTGTTGTGTCTCTCGTCCCGATCAACCCCTCTCAAGCTACTGCATAGATGCGTTGGCCTCGCGACTAAGTCCTGACACTAAGGACATCTGCCGTGATAATTCCACGACAGTTGGCGTCCATCATGAGGCTCGCGCACGGTGGTGTTGAGTTCTTGAAGGGATTTCTCTCAGGGATCGAGAAACTCGCAATTAAATCGGATGAAAAAAGAATCGGCGTGGAATGACCGCGTGATCCGCCGGCGACCATGGACAGAGCTAGCGAATTTATCGTGGGAAAATCAGAGTTATGGTTAAATTTTTGGAGCCAGTAGATGCTGAGATTTGTAGAGTTTTTAGGGTTCATGTGCGGCGCCTCACGCGTTGCACGGCGACCCGTTGAATCCGAGTATAGATCGCTTTTTCCGCTGTAGACGAGACCGGATAAGATCCTGACTCGACGTCACCAAGTAATCAAGTTGACGCGTTGGTTTTAAACAATTGCTGTGGATTGCCCGGTTCCGGGTCAGATTGCTGCTCCTGTTTGCATTCACATCAGTACGGATGAAGGCTGGCGAGGATTGTTTAATCTAGCTGCAGAAATCCAAGGAAGCAATTAGTACTTGCACTTGTACGTGGCCAAGGCTAGTAGTACTAATTAAGTGCTACATCTAACATATAAAGCCTTCTACATTACCCGCCGTTTCAGCGCCATCGCAGCTTCAAAATCATCCTGTGCGCATGATTGACCTCGCTGGCAGCCGTAACAGTGATTATCGTCGACCTGGTAAACATCCCACCGCTTGTTATTCTGTACGCCACGTGATCGGACCAGGAGCAGATGAGGACTGGGCCAGGCTTGTGTGCGGGCCAGCCTAGCAGCGATATGGTGTGTGCGTCTCTGTGTCCGGGTGAAAGCAGGAGCGATCGATCGTGGGTTGCCAGGACATCCATCATGGGTGGACCGAGCTGAGCCCTAGAAAATATCCGGGCTGCCTCCTCTCCTTTCTCTCTCCCTCCGCGCCGCCTCCTCTCCTCTTCGTGCGCGGCGGCGTCTCGTCATCCCCAGCCCCCACCACCCCAAACCCTTGCTACCCCACCAACCCGATCAGAGAGTGTGAAAAGATGAGAGGGGGAGAGAAGGAAGGAGAGGAGAGGCCGGAGAAAGAGAGAGGAAAGAGGAGAGGGAGGTGTGGCAGCTGACAGGAGAGGGTCACCGGCCAGCGTCGGCCTGCACTGGCGAGGTCGGGCACGACCTGGCGGTTGGCGGCGGCTCGACCCGTTCCTGAATCAGGAGCTGCGAGGAGGCCGCGGCTGGGGCGCGATGCACGGGAGGCTTCACCCCGCCTCCATCTCTACGCGTGCAGCGGCGACCCCGGAGGAGCTCGAGCCACATCCGTGGTCCACGTCGCCGTCGTCGGCAGGAGCAGCATGGGTCGCAGAGATGGTCGGCTCAGTCCGGCTTTCGCGCTGCCGTCCATCCACCCGAGACACCAGTCCCCGCTCCTCGCGAACATCCTCTCTCGCTGTCACACATGCTCTCTCTTCCGTCCTCTCACGCACGTCCTCATGGCCGGATATTTGGTAATTTCTTTTCTGAGCATAAATAGATATTGTGCCCCCACCTGTTTGTTGTTTTTCCCAGCTGAAAGGTGGATCAAATATGAAATACGTGAACGTTCCATAGTGTGAAAAGCAAGCCATGGTCTTGTTAAAGTTCCGTTGAATTTCTGTGATACCTAAGAAGTATTAATGCTCATATTTTTGCAATTTTCTCTCCACAGCTTTCAGTCACTGGTTCTTGAAGAAAGCAGGTAATGCATTTTGTTTGTGTCAACTATACTGAATCTGCAAAGCCTTTTTTATCTTCAGAGAAATTCACACTCTGCATTAGTTGCAAAAGATGCTGATTTTGATCTTAACAATTGCAGGGAACTATGAGACTTGCACAGTTTGGGCAGCGGCAGCACAACAGGCAGAGTTTCTGTTCAAGTAGTAGCAGACCAGCAAAGCGCGGACAAGGAGATCCAGGTCACGGGCCATCCCCATTTAGGTAAGCCTGTCTTTCATGTGCGGTTTTGTTTGATGATTTTTTTGAGGGCTTCTTTGATGAATTACTCATATGTGAGGACATTGTAGGCCATGCACACATCGAGTGAACAGATTCAGTTTTCTTTTTTTATCCCTTAGTAGTGCTCACTGAATCTTCAGGTATGAATATCGTTGCAATTAGCAAGCAACCCTGATGGCAGAAGCTAGCTACATGCCTAGATTGATGCGTTCCGGTACTATTCTATGCAAATTCTTCACTACTAATTGTTTTTCCGTTGTTAGCCGTACTCAATCAATACGGTTTGGTGTACTATTTTTAGCTTCATAGATGTGAGCACGCCTCTTCATTGTTCTTAGAATGTTCAGAAGCGGTGCTCTCTTTAGCCCTCTTCACTGCTTAGCACCAGTTTTCGCTAGAGTAACTTCTTTTTTCCAATCATGAGTTTGCATGTTAGCATGATGTGCTTAATAAGACAGTCCTACACAAGCTCGATGTCTGTTAGGTGAATTTTCTTGATGCAGTGGCATGCACTTTAGTGACCTATAATTTTAAGTTGCTAACTATGCTACAAATTTTACCTTTCCTGTTAAAGGTCTGCCACAGAATCAGGTTGTATTTGTGTTCATTGGTGTGGATTTACAACTGTTAGTTCCTAAACTCCTAAATCTGCAATTTATTTGGTCCTTCCATTTTTGTTCAGATCTATGTCAATTATAAGCTCCACAAGAAAATAGCAAACTTTTGTATCGACCGGGCGCATCAGTGACTTGACGGGGATAGCAAGACACATAGAAGAATATAAAGCATCAAGGTAGCAACTCGTTGGTTTTTGCTCCCAGCTGATGCATACTACTTTGCTTGCAGCCATCGTCAACCATTGTTGCTGGTATCGTCACTTTTTTAGAACCAAAGAAATATTGCTTTTCAACTCAGATGTGTGTTAGGTGATGTTGCATGCCATTTTTGTTCATCGGCCTGGCATGATTTGGATTGGTGCAGAGGTACGTTTCATCACCTTATGGCATATATATATAATTTCAGCTTCATTTGTGCACACCATTAACTTGATGAAATTGTCAAATTTCTCATTTTCTTGGTTGTAGGTCGGTGTGAATGAAGAGCTAGCTTCTGAAGACGCATGCAGTCGATTATTATTGCCTATTTTTCTATTGAAAGGTGTTGCTTCTTTTATCTTGACAGGTACATGTGTGTATTCACTACTAGAAAAAATCCTATACACAGAACTTTAGCAGTAGCGTGGGTCAAAAAAGCACGCTGGTGCTAATTAACAGTAGGGCGCCTGAGTTAACCGCGCTGCAGATAAAGATCTAGCAGCAGCGCGTCTTGCTGTACACACGTTACTACTAAAATTCCCACGGCTTAGCCCATAAGCTACACATAGTAGTAGTGATCTATGACGAACCGCGCTACCTTACGCTGTTTGTAGCAGCGCGTTTTTATGTAAACTCGTTGCTGCTAAAGGTTATAAAATTAAATGGAAAGAAAATGGAAAGATAATTGAAAATGAAAGAAATAGAATAAGGTGAAAGGAAACAAATAAAATGTGAAGAAAACTAAATGAAAAGGAAAAAAGAAAGGAGTAGCAGATGGCGTGTATCAGCGAACGCTGTAGCTAAGGTAGCAGCAGCGCTTTTCTCGAAACGCCATCGCTACTTCTGACTTAACCACGGGCCGGTTCGTCCTTCCCCACGCCACTTTCCCCCAAATCCAACTCTCTCCACTCTCGCCGCCGCCGTCGCCCGTCGACCGCCGCGCGCTCTTCGCACCCTCTACGCTGCCCCGACCCCCAACCTCAACGCCGCCCCCGCCCCCGACCTCAAAGCCGCCCCGGACGCCGCCCCGACCCCAGATTCAACGCCGCCCCCGCCCCCGACCTCAACGCCGCCCCGGACGCGCGCCCGAGCCCCGACCCCGACCTCGACGCCGCCCTGCCCCTCCCTCGTCGCAGGCACCCGAGGTGAGCACGCCCGCTCCTCCCTCTCCCCTACCTCTGCCTAGGGTTTCTTTATATTTTAGTTGCATATTAAGTTTATTTTTATTTATAGTAAGTTTATTTTAGTTGCATATTAAAAACTAGGTACTAATTAGGTACTAGAATATTTTTATTTATAGTAATTTTATTTTTAGTAAGAACTAGTTGAATTAATAGAACTAGTTAGTAAGAACTTGTTTCTATTTTTTAGTTAAAGCAATTTTTCCCGCCTCGACGTGGACGATGCCTATCCCGCATCCTCGTCGTCGAGTCACCGGAGGACGACACCTGCTTGACCAGATCGGCCATGTCTGGGACTGGGCTCCTTGAGGTGGTCTTGGAGGCGCTACCTACCGGGGCGAGGTTGGTGAGGAGCCACTGTCGTTGACCGAACCTTCTTTGGTGGCGGTCGCGTGGGCCAGTGATGATCGAGAGGCTCGAGGACTCCGCGGAGGTGGTGCGTCACCGTGTCAGTGAGGAGGACGCGCACGTCCGTCGCTACTTGTTTGCGTTGGAGCACATGCCGTTCTCCAATACCTGGCAGGTGCTCCAGGGATCTCACTGGACCTATGATCCCGTGATGGTTCCTTCTCTGTGGGTGTCCACCGCCCGCGCCGATACCCTTCGTGTGCTAGGGTTTTAGTTCTATTAGTGATGTTATATATATGACACTATTCTTGATGTATTAGTGATAATATTCGACGATGTACGGACGTATGAGATGATTTACTTTTGCTTATTGAATGCAATGCTAATTTGAGTCCTATAAGATATTTTGAAATGTATATCTTGTATTGCTCAATATCCAAGTGGCCCGTCATGTTTGCAGGTTACACCTCCGAGTGGCCTATGTTTTGCCGGAGTGTTGATTCATTTTCGTTCCGGCAAATTTCAGGCGCTCGATATGTCCTATTTTAGCAAAGGTCATGCCGGATTTTTCCATGAATTTTGTCATGACTTGTGCCAGAATATGTAGGAAATATCGAGTGCTCCGGATTTGTGTGTTGAGTATCTTGGTAGTTGTCTTCGATCGATTTTCAATTAATGTTTTAACTATGAACATAGGAAATGTCTGACGACAAAAAGGATTTCGGTATTTGCAAATACTGCGAAGACGAGCGCGGCCTGTGCGACGGAATCTTTCTAGATGATGATAGGCGCTTCAGCATCAAGCTGGACGAGAACTTGAAGTGGATACTGATGAAGTCACAGCGACAAGTCTTTTTTTCGTAATTAAGCATGACATCTGCTTCATTTGCTTGAACTTATATTTTTTACTATTCTACTAGCGTATCCCCTGCCATGCAAGAGATGTAGGATTGGATAAAATAGGTTTCAGTCATACTGCGGAGGTAAAGAAAGTTTATTTGAAGACCGAGCATGGTTATATTTTCCATGCAAAATTATACAATTCAGACGACTACACCTATTTTGGATGCAAAACATGGCGAGCCCTATGCAAGACTTATGCATTTGAGCCTGATATGGTTATCACCTTTGATATTCGTCCGGAAGATGATATTGAAGGTAATATCGACATCTGGGTGGATGTGCAGACGCCTCCAGTTATACCATTATGTAAGTTTATCAACCATATTTATGTCTTTGATATTGTTTATTCAAAAATAGTTAACAACTAATTTGTATTGTCAGCTTATTTCGGTGCAAGCAAACATGTCCAGCGCTTGGTAGACATGACCTACTACTGTCCCGAGGCTGAACTAAACTGCGAGGAGCTAAGTCATTATGTTTCATGGCTTGAGGATCTTGATACTGTCAAGACAAATTTTCTTCCTGGATTTAGAAATGTTAGTACTGAAAACGTGCGACCAATAGTGTTCGTAATGAACTACGGTCACATCCATTTAGGAAGGATGGTAAGATTTTTACTGTTTGTCCTCATTGCATCTTTTCCATACATTATTTTTGAAGCTAAACTTCATTGCTAAGTATGTTACCATATGATGTTCTTCAACAGGGACTCCCGATGAATGTTGTGCCTTATGGGATCGAGACTAAAGGTACCATGAGTATTATCAGCTTACGGCCAAGATATCCTACAGATTACTGTAGTGCATTCAAGATTAGCGACGGATGCTTAATAGTGCAAGACTGGACCAAATATGTGTTGGGGGAGCGCAGAGAAGTACTGGGGGGCAGCAAACAGAGGCGCTTTCCACGATTAGGAGACAGGTTCATCTGCATGCTCCAACTTGATCAAGGAGGAGAGCTACATGTTTTACGTTGTTTTACCTAAGAGAGAGCAGCAGGAGTGATTAGCTAGCTAGAAATGAGTTTCAGGATGATGATGTGCTACACTATTACTATGATGATAAAATAGCTAGTGTTGGTGGTAATGACTATGATGATTATTATTAGCTAGTGTTAGTGGTGATTAAATAAATACTGTTGGTGGTAATGACCATGATGATGATTAAATATCTTGTCTTTGGCGGATTAGATTCAAGTGGAGGCAACATGTGGTGCACATCGAAAGTACTACTAGTCCAAACTAGATCAAGTTCTGATTAGTAGTATACTTTTGACATGCACCATATATTGCCTCCACTTGAACCTAATCCACCTTCATTTGACACACTGTTATGGACATAATGATGTAAACCTCATAACTAGTATTGTATCAATATTTGTATGATGGCGCATAAATACATAAAAATAAAAAAAATAAGAAAAGTACTAGTAGCGATGGACAGAAAACACGCTGCAAGTAGTTACCTTAGCAGCAGCGTGGTAACGAACAAACGCTGCAGCTATTTGTCCTAGCAGTACCGCGGGCTGGCACGCGCTGCTGCTAAGCAATAGCTGTAGCGCCTTATTAGTAGCGCCTATACCCGCGCTACTGATACATCTAAAACCCGCGCTTCTGCTAGCCTTTTCCCTAGTAGTGTATTATGGATACTTTTACTGTGATGTTTCATCTTTGTCACGGAGGCTTTGAAATTGTTGTACATATTAGTCTTTTCGCATTTCATTTCACTTTACTGTTTAATTTTTTGTTGAAAGAAGAGTGAGTTCAACTATGAACATCCATGATTATATAATTACATGCTTGCACCTCAACGACAGTCGACGTCTGCTGGACCTGCCAGTTCTCAGGTGGAAGGTGGTGACCAGCAGCGCGCACGTGGACAATGATTGGGATGGTGCTATTACCCATGCACAGGTACCAACTTCTGGACCATCTTTTTCTCCCTAAACTCCCTTGCCTCCCTACTCTTGCTTTGGGTTTGTTATTAATTTTGTTGTTTGAAGAGAGAACGGAAGCATCATTGAAATTGCAGAGCCAGGTTACTCACTTCTAAACCATCTCTTTATTCATGGATAAAATATACCTTCATAAACAACACATTCCTACAAAATCAGGTGGTGGTTGGTTTTAAAGAATAGCAATGAACAAAATGATCATGGACTGATTTTATTTTTATTCTCTATGGTTACTGGTTATCTTCATTGCCGAATATCGATTGCCATTTGTAATAGTTTAACGAACTAATCTTGTTGCTTGCTAACTTTTGTAGGACTGCCTAATGTCTATTCTGGGAATGGTTATTTCCCTGCTCTTGCAGACAAATCACCTGATTTGAACTTTGTACGAGATAAAGTTATGCAAGGTATTCACATTGAGAAAGCTATGGTATTTTCATATTTACCATAGACAATATAGGTAGAATAGTGTTTGGAATGATAACTGTGACTTACTTGGTCTTTCCAGCTTCTGCGTGCTGGGAGTCCCCACTCTCATGTTGTTGGAGCAGTGACATACATGTGGCGGCTATCCTCAATAGGGAGTAGCAAATTGGAGGCCAAAGAAGAAAAATTGTTCAATTCTGAAACTAAATTTAGTGAAGGAGGCCGAAGTTCATTACAGCGCCAATATGGATCCATCCTGTTGCGTTGGGTGAAGGTCTGGATGCAATAAAAATTGCACGTAGCAAACATGTGCTTCCTCTATATCTGTATAATCAGAGTTCTCGCTTTTCTTTGTGTGATCTTTGTTTATCCTTTTTGTTGTGTTTATGTTGCCTACATTCAGTCGACTTCAAGTTAACCTGTCCATTTATTTTTATTCAGATAGTTCAGATGTCTAATGTTTATAGCATACACATCAGTCTAGGGTTAACAATAGTAGAATAACTCTTTCCATATCTCATGATTCATATGTGAGTCTCCCTGTCTGAGTATAACCATGAGTTGACATGCTATTATTAACAAGAAGATATAAATCAATTTTGTTGTTTCATCGTTGAAAGATCATTAGTAATTTATCAGAGTCTATTATGTCGTTTCATGATTTTAACATAAAGTTAGTAGTTTGCCAGTTCTTAAATTCTACCGAGGGACACCCATCTACTTAATAAGAGTATCTTGACACTCCACATTATCTGAAAGGAAAAACTTATCAGCTGTTAATTTGCTTAATTTATCTTATGCAAGTCAGGGCTTACTTATTTATGACAATTATAAAAACAATTTTCTTCCATGTAGTAACACTAACCTTACTCTTTTATCACCATTTAATGTGTGGCCTCACACTGCAGATGCAAGATTCCGGTGTTCTGAAGTCATGGGATGCAACGCTATGCAATCTCTTAACAGTATATTGCACCCAGTTAGCAAGTAAGTTCTTTCTCTTTCTTTTTTATTTGCTGTTTGCATTCAGAATCATTATGTCTAGGCATATGAACCTACATTTTTCTAATGTGTGCTTCTCAAGAATGATCTACATTCGGAACAAACTCTTGGAGACAGTAGATAAATGCAAATGTCCCCAGCACCAGAGGCGATCCTTTCTATGGAGAAACACCATATCGTACATAATTTTGTGCCTGGATTCTGGAAACGACCAAGGATAAGCAACTCAAGTGAAAGACTGCCTTGGTCGATCCTGCCATGTTATTCTTCTCAAACATGCTGAAGAAAGATTCGTACGATTGATAGCCGACTAACTTATATAACATGCACACATTACTCTGTTTTTTAATGAGTGTATGTGGATGCATACAAATACTTTAGTAGCAATTTCTATTCTCTATTTCTTTAGTGAGTATATGAGGATGCGTAACAATTCTCTGCTTTTCACGGATCTATGTTGAAGCATGGAAAATGTATATGGTGTGTTCCATTTTTGCTCATCCTGATTCAACCAAACCAACCCCATGCGTATGAGGTTGTTGTGCCTGTCATATTTGGACATGTCCTTATTTGTACTAAATCACTAAACTAAACTTTATAAATAAAATAGCCTCCTCCTCCTTTCCAACAACTGATTTATTATTAGAGCAAGCAACGACGTGTTATCATGCTCGCTTTCTTATGAGCAGTACTTTAGTTTAGATTGACATGTACTCTTAGGTATATAGCATCTTTGCCTACCTCTTGCCTATTTCGCATAGATAGATGGTTTGCTTTGGACAGGGATTAGATAAGGCCTATGAGTCCTAAGTAAGCGTGATAAGCAAGCAGTACACTTCTATTCACTATTAAGCGGCAACTGCATTTTTGATAATGGCGTTTCATGGATGATACAATCAATCCAACTGTTACCTTTAGGATGCTTTTTGGATGGACTAATCTGAAGATGCTGGCTAGCTTGCACCGCCATCATACAGTCTAGAAGTACAGGGAAAATAAAGGTGCAATGAGCCCAATATATTTTACTTTTTGGCAAAGTTTTGGTGCTTGCGCAAGAAAGTAACACCTATTAAACCTACTAATCCTTTTTCCCAGGCAATTCGCCATCCGGAGAAATACCAACTAATACATTTTTGTACTTTCTTTGTTACAGAGGTAAAAATACTACTGCTTTTTGAAAGCTTTTTTTGTTGCATGTTCCCCTTTCTTAATCTTCTATTTGTTCAAATGTACATACCTGAGCTTATAATCATTATTACACAATGAATCTCACCATTCTATTGTTTTCCTGAAAATTTATACTCACACAGTTCTATTTTCTTATTAGTGATCTTCTGTTTGGCCTTCATTTGGTGTGCATATAGCATGGGATATTATAGGCATATTTTTGTCTCTCTATTTGTCCATGCACTAATGCATAAATCTTTTGGTTATGCTCTTATTATTTAGTCTAGAGCTATGCAATAACAACCATGGCTTTAGTGTTCTGGTGAATGCCATATAGAGTGAAGAACCCTTGGCATCTTATCTAAATTCTTTAATCCTATTATGCATGCCCAGTTAAAGGTATAAGTACCTTATATCAGGACCTTATTTAGCCTCTTCTGACTATTGACTGTTTGAACTGTTGTAGTAGGACTCAAGCTTTCAAAGTTATTAGGCATGTGGACATTTTTTCAAGGGATGCGTCAAGGTTGACGCATCAGGATCATAGATAGAAAAAGTGGCCAGAAGAAAAGGCCATTGTTGTTAGTACAACCCTACGGCTGCTAGAGCCCTAAAGAATCCACATGCGGATTACTCGCTCTCGTCCCTCCTATCTACCATACAAATGACTGAGCCACATTCACGCAGCAGGCCAGCCGCTCTCCAATCCTGAGCCTCTAACTCGATCTTAACAAGCAGGTCGTCCACAGATGGCGACGCGCCATTGAAAACAATGTCGTTTTGGTGCTTCCATAGCATCCATAACACCAGGGTTATCACCGTCCACGCCTCCTTCCGGAATTGATTTTGGGGGTTGAGAGTTGTCCACCATTCGACAAGCTTTGAATCTGCGGATGGCGTCCAGTCCGGCCTACTCCACGTGTTCATGACCTTGGTCCATACCTGCCTTGCTAGAACACATCCGAGAAGAAAATGGTCCAATGTCTCTGGCAGCTGATCACAGAAGGGGCATGCTGACGGGTGCGGCAACTGCAGTCGCTGAAGTCTATCTGCTGTCCAACATCGGTTCCATGTCGCGAGCCACGTGAAAAACTTGCAAGCAGGGGGGGCCCTACATCTCCATACCTGCACTGCTCCCGCGCTCTCTATGCGGCCCGCAAAGTGGGCGCGATATGCCGATCGCGTAGAAAATGTTCCTGAGCTCTCCCAAGTCCAGGCAATGGCATCCTCAATGCCCGGTCGCAGTTCTACATGTTGGGTTAGGTCCACCAGCGCCATGAACTCGAACAAGGCCTGCGTTCCCATGTCCGGGGACATATCTTGCCACCATCCAGCGGTGAGGGCCTGCTTGACTGTGATCTGCCGCCCACGCTTCTTTACCATAGCATAGAGGTGTGGCATGGTGTCCTCGATGCGGCCATCAGAGAGCCACCAATCTGTCCAAAATCGGGCCATCTCCCCATCTCCAAGCGTGCACCTTGTCGCTGCCTTGTATATTCCCATCGATTCATCGCATACTTGTATGTTAAACTCACTCCACGGCCTTGTATGTGGACATGTTTTTGTTTTAGTTTGTACAGTTTTGTGTTCTTTTGGCCTCAGGTTGCTCTTGTAGAGAAAACATAGTAAACTCAGATGATTGGATTAGAAAATACTCTTCAGCATCTGAAACATCTAAAGGCGGTCACTCAACTAAGTATCTTATACAATATACCCAGCTGGATGATTGGAGCAGTACCAGCCGCTATGTATCACTCAGATGATTAGTGCTCCTGCGTTGAAACACTCAGCTAAGTATCAACACTGCCCTCGAGACTTGGCTATTAGCATAGTAGCAACGAGCTCACAAAAAAAATCTACAGATTCATCAAACACCAAGGAGATATTTCTTACCTGAGCGGCAATAGCGGCTGCCATAGTCTTCCTGGAGCATCCCTTCCCATGAAAATTTATCGGCTTCAGGGAGTGCCAGCACAGCCAAATCACCGGTACGAGCAACAGCGGCACCATTTGCCGGTTCTGCGGCTCCAAACTACAGCAGTAGCTGCCGGGCCACCAAGAAGCAGATGGAGCCATAGCGCCTGTGAGCTGCAGCATGAGCCGCTCTGCGGCCAAGCTGCTGGCGTCAACCGCCAAGATGGAGCCCAAAGTGTCGCCGTCCGCCTCCATCAGGTGCTTTCTCACTTAGGTACGAGTAGAATGGGGAAAGGAACGGGATGAGGACGATGAACTGGTGGTGGATGGAGCAAGACCAACAGTCGACTACGTGGTGACCTGTTGTGTTACATGTGTGACGCGTGTGTATAGGTGTCCAGAGTGTGCGGTTCTTTGTCCCAATGGCACAGTTGTAATTTTGTTTTTCTTTCTAATTTGTACTGCATGTACTGTTATGATCTGTACCGTTTCATGCAATCTACTCCTACTTATCTTAAACTTCCATTTAGCTTGTATCATATAATAATAGAATATAAGTATCTATTAGGTTAATTTTAAGTCAGTCGACTGAATTTGTGAATGGGTCAGTCACTTCTTTTACCCTATAGTACGTGTAGTGGGTGTGTCCTGTGCGTGTGCGCGCGAGGTAGCTAGCTCCAGCTGCGTCCATGCGTGAGCTAGCTCTGCGTCGCACGTGAGCTTGCTAGCTCTGGCTTTGTCAGTGCGTGAGCTGGCTGGCCATGGTTAGTGGCATGATATTGCATTGCACAAAAGAAAACAATATATAAAAACACATAAAACGAAATAATGATGGAAAATACATATATTTTTTAAAAGGAGGAAAGCCCCTGACCTCAGCATCAAAATGACGCATGCAGCCAATTTATTAACCAAAAGTATGTAAACAAAGTCTGAGGTCTAGAACTACTCACAAAAGGAGAACAAGAACAGTAAAGATAAAAAGATGTCACAACCGGCGGAAAAACAGGCTACAATGACTAAACACATAGCCTTCGTATTACACTTTCAAAAAAAAAAAACTAAAACAAAATCAAAATAATTAAATTTTCTAAGAAAGAATGAAACCCTTTAAGAAGAAAGGAAATGAAAATGAAAACACTTTCAAAACTTGCACACAATTTGCATTGATATTACACTTTTTGAAATATGCAAAGAATAAGCATATAATAGTGCATTTTTTGCATTCTACTATAATTTCCATAGTGTAACTGAAACAATGTATTTCCTTTAAGAAGAAACACAACAACAAAAACTTACGCATAACTTTGCAATCGAAATTGCACTTTATCGTATTATGCAAAAACAATCATATAATCATTAAATTTTGGCACATATTGTATAGTATTTGTTTGTATAAAATTACACTCAGCCGAAAACCCACAAAAAACAATAATAAGCAATAAAGGAAAGGTATGGGAAAAATAAAAAACCATAAAAACAGAAATAAAAAAGTGAAGCAAAATACCCTTAAATAGAAACAAAATGATATAAACAACTAAAACAAAACAATGACAAAATTTGCACACAATTTGCACATAATTGTGCTTTGTTATAATATGCAAGATTAAACACATAATAGTGAAAATTTTCGCAAAAACAGAATTATCTAAAGAAAGAATGAATTAGTGACATTGGTATTTGATCCATGGTGTCTCTACTTCTCCAGATCAAAATAACGAATTAGTGGTATCGGTATTACCGTTTAAGAAGAAAGAAAAGTAGAAAAAAAATAATGATAACATTTGCACACCGTTTGAATAGAAATTGCGCTTTTTTTATAATATGAAAAAATAAGCACAAACAGTGATATTTCACAAATATCCTAAGTAGGAACGAATTAGAGGTATTGGTATTACCCTTGAAAATAAAGAAAATGAAATAAAAACTTAAAGAAAATTAAAATAGTGAAGTTTTCTAAGAAACAATGAATTAGTGTCATCGGTTTCCCACTAAAGAAGAAATGAACTGGAAATAATAAAACAAATAATGAAATATTTTGCAAACTATTTGCACAGAAGTTGCACATTTTTAGTGTACATATAATCATGAAAATTTGGCACATATTATATAGTATTTTTTGTATACAATTACACTTAGCCAAAAACCCACAAAAAAATAAAAATAACCAATAAAGGAAAGAAAATGGGGGAAAGAAAAACCCATAGAAACAGAAAACAGAAATAAATCAAAATAAATCCACAAAATAGAAATAAAACGAACTAACAAAGAAAGTAAAAAAACAAAAGCAAAAGCAATAAAAACAA
The DNA here is from genome assembly GCA_021605145.1 of Aegilops bicornis. Classification (NCBI taxonomy): domain Eukaryota; kingdom Viridiplantae; phylum Streptophyta; class Magnoliopsida; order Poales; family Poaceae; genus Aegilops; species Aegilops bicornis. Next base: position 664,358,112 of record CM038669.1, on the reverse strand, counting down.
AAAAGTATTAAAAATCGAGGGAGAGAGATGAGGGCTGGATTGCACAGTTAATGAGCTTCGGCCCAGAAAGAAATCGACTGACCCAATTAAGAGGTCAGTCAAAAAAAGAAAGAAGCCCACCCAACAGACAACACTGGTCAGAAAAAAAACGCATCACTAATCTTACAGAAAAATCCAATGGCCACAAATTCGACTGACCCAAAAGTGAAAATTTTAGCTGATTGAAAAGTAGCTAAATTGTAATTTTAAATCAGTCACATATACATGGTTTGAATATTTGGCTCACTGTTGATTTTTGCGCCATGGGCGTAACGGGTTGTCAATGCACTTTCAAGGACTGCGTCTGGTCGTCTACTCAATATAAGCAAGTTGTAAGAGCCCCTTGTTATATAACTTAGCATTAGTATATATGCCTACCAAAACTTCTATGTTTATCATCCTTTTGGATCTTATGTAATCCCAAGACCATCTTGTGCATTTAACTTTATTTGCTACTTAGACTGTTGTGTGATATGCTTTTAAAACAACCACCATCTATCTATTCGTACTTATTTGTATATGTTTGATTTTGTATTTACATATTTTAATGCACACTTTTTCAATGCTTGGCTTGCACTCGGTCTTTGCGTCATGGGCGCAACAGGTCATCTTACAGAAACCAGTATTCATTTATTCAAAGAGCATCGTTATTTCATATTTGTGAGATAACTAAAAAGGTTATTTATCTTTCTGCAAGACATTGGCCATCCTAAATGACTTAGTGCATCATTTCCAACCTAATATACTTAGTATATATAATATATGAGCTATTTTTTTTTGAACAACAATATATTAACGCACACTCTTACACCGATTGGCTTACACTCGGCCTTTGCGCCATTGGCGCAACGGTTCATCTATTTATTTAAATACTACTACATCTATAGCCACGAAGGCACCGACCATGTCATGGATAAAAGGTATTTTGTATTTTCTTCGCGGGTCCAGAGCGATCTGTCATCTGCTAGCCGTGTTCATCAAGACCTGGTCCTAGAAGGAAAAATTAAAGCAACCACGAACCGGAGAAGGACAGGGATTCAGAGTAATCAGCCGCCGTGGTCTCTGCCTCCATTACAGCTGCAACTGCGCCCCGAGCCACTCGGTTCGCCTTGGCCGTGGACCCGCCGATGGCACCGCTTCACTTCGCCGACGTTACCTTCGAGCCGCCGCTACGTGGCTGCAGCCGCGCCACAAGCTGGCTCCCTCTCAACTCGCCGGGGTAAGCGCGTCACTATGTCGTTGTCACGCCTCCACCTCACGGGACTCCGTGTCTCCAAGCAGGGCCGGTTTGTGCCCACTGCACCTTGCGCCATCGACGAGCCGTCTCTGCCGCTACCGGCGAGCCACTACTTCTGCCTCCTCCGCAGCTGCGACCCGCCGCGGGGGAGCCGCCCGCGCAACTCCGCCCCCGAGTCGCTGGTCTTGGTGTCGAGCCATCGTCGTTGAGTCGCCCCGGCCTCACTCTAAGTCGCTTCGGCCGCCTCAAGTCACTGTTCCACGTCCAAGCTGCCACTGCGTATTCTATCATCGTTGTGGCCACGGCCTACGGCCCTGCCTCCACAAGCCGCCGGTTCTTGTCATCAAGGATGAGCTGCTCTACTCGTCGTGCCTGAACCGCCAGCGCCCTTCCGTCGGCCTGTTATTGCTGAGACCCGCTGTGGCTGTGGAAAGGTGACAAGCAAAGTTGAAACGGAGCAAGTGCTTGTTTGATGAGGAAGCCGTTTCCTGTAATCCGAACAAATCAGGTTATATTCATCTAAACCTATTTTATTAAAACATATTATTTTTATAAAAAAGCAAATACTCCGGCTTGCGATACTTTTTATGCAGGACAATTTTTCACCTCAGATGAGGCGTTATACTGCGGGTATGGAGCGCACTGGCAATGTTCTTGTGCCGGCGTTTCGTCCATGCCGTATTACGCGGTGAACGAATCATGTGCAAGTTGCCGTCCTTGTGACCCGGTTTACATCAAATAACCGGGACCGTGCCTGCGATTGACCCGTCGTCCGCACGGCTACTTCGATCGTGATTGATTTTTCCGTCTGCACCATTTGCAATGCGGCGGCTGTCTGGATCAACCTCTGACAAAAATCAGGTGGCCGTCGTTACTCAACGGACTCCCGCACCGGCTTACAACAAAAATGACAACTTGCCCGTCCGTACCGTCTTACAACGCCACGGCCGGTTCATCTATCTATGCCGCCTCTGATGATACGGTCGTCTTTACCGTCCGTCTCTCGCGGCCTGGTCTACATCGACACACCGGATCGCACTTGTCTGGATGAGCTGTTTATTGAGTATGAGCAAGTCACTACTTGGGAAGCCCGATTTTATTCCAATAAATTGGAGGCAAATTATCATATATTATCAACCTCCGTCTGCACTGGATGGTTCAATGGGCAGGCGCACAAGTCGCCGCTACTACAGTTTGGTTAACTTCAAACAGCCAATTGGAAGGAACCATTGGCCGAGTTGCTGACACGGCTCATACGGGATCATTTATAACCCGCCGCAGTCACCTCAACCTTCTGTGGATTCACATCGCGTTATCAACGCCAATGATGTATACCTTCTGCTATGGTCAAATATGGAGAATCTCAAGCCAACTCCTCGAGTCGTCTTGAGACTCGGGGGCTACAATGGTATGACTCGGGGGCTAGATCGATGAAAATTTAAAAGCCGTCAGAAGATTTCCGGCTCAAAATAAGGACTCTGGTTTAAAATCCGGTTCAAGAGACATCTTTCTCCCACAAAGCACTGAAGCTCTCAAATCCGGTTCAAAATCCGGCTCAAGGTAAATTTGTCCCTCACAAATTTTTGAAGCTTTCAAATCCGGTTTAAAGTTCCGGTTCAAATAGAATCAATCTCTCGCAAGTTCGAGTTCTCAGACAAAGTAAAGGTTGCCAAAAAGAACTTGCTGCCATGATGCGCGGTTCAAACATGGGTATCCTGTCTTACGGCTTATCTTATTATGGTCACTTGGGGGCTTCCTGCTCATCGAGCATAGCTGTCGGTACCCTCTTGATCAGTGTAATGCCAAATTTATGGTCACTTGGGGGCTTCCTGTTCAAACATAGGTCGTATTCGAACCAAAGAGAACATAGCTGTCGATACCCTTTTGATTAGCAAACTGCTGAACCTACTTGGGGGCTTCTTGATCGTATCCGAATCATAGCTCAACCCCTTTGGGAATCGACGTGGATCGTATTTGAATCAGCGTCGCTAAACAACTCTTAAGGTCATTTGGGGGCTTCCTGTTCAAACATAGGTCGTATTGAACCAAAGAGAAATAGCTGTCGATACCCACTTTGATCGGCAATGCCAACGCCACTGGGGGCTATATGATCGTATTCGAATCTTAGCTTAACCCCTTTGGAACGGTTTACTGATCGTATTCGAATCAGAAGCCTCAAATTTTTCTGTTTTTATACAATCACAAGTATTTGAGTTGTCACAAATATCATATGTGCCAGCTTTTACAGGGTTGAGTTATCAACTTCACCCTCTGGGTCACGTAAACCGGTGGTATCATCCAAATGATCATAAGTATAATAACATCAATTGTGTCTTAACATCATGATTGATACCCGGCTTGACTTTTGACTATAAGTCGCCAACTTATGACAATCATCATCTATGTGGAAGCATTGGCTTCTAAGGATTGGGTTATCATCCTTACTGCACAGGTCATGTAAACCGGCAGTACAAATTCAATATCACAGTGGTTATATGTGAGGTATTATGACCCGCCCTGCGGCAAACCGCCAAGGGTTCTTGTGATCTACTTGTGTGCAGGGTAAGACTACATTTGGGTGGTTACCCGCCCTGGCTCTTGACGTTAAGTCGCCAGGGCATATGTTGTTTAAACTCTGTGCAGGATTTGCAGAACTATGACTTATATAAATGCTTCAGTCCAAGCTCATCATTGAAATTGGTGTCTCAAAAGGGTTATAAATTATTGATTTCTCAAAGGCTATAGGCCACCGGGTTACAAAAATTCCGACTTATAATGAATGCGCATTAAGTCGTCATCGCCCAAGAGCCGCCAGGTATTTAAACTCCGGGTTTACTTGTCAACCGATGAGGTTTTCGAATCTTTAATAGCCAAAACTGGTTGGATTTTCATGATGATATTGAATGATTGAGGTTTTTATACCGTATTATATTATTCAAATCTTGAATAGCCAACATGGCTGGATTTCTATTATGATTATCAATAACCAGTATTATGATTGAGGTTTTCAAAGTCGCTTTAAGCGCAACGGCTATTATTTTTATCAATGGGCATGATTTATTTTACAATGGAGGAAATAGTCCCGGGTCGCTGCAGGCTTACGACCCGGCACTTGGGGGCTACATTGTTCAAATCGAGATTACATCGAATATACAAGTCCCATGTCACTGCCAGCATGCACCATGGCACTTGGGGGCTAATGCAAAGTCATTTTTATTGGCCTTATTGAAGACCCGACTCATCCCATTGTAATGAGCCGGCCCTTGGGGGCTACCAATTGCTCCTGTTAAAATTCAAGGTACACAAGCCTTATTCCATTATATTGAAGGATCCACTGCTCAGTTGGTAAAGCACAAAGCTCTTAACCTTGTGGACGTGGGTTCAAGCCCCAGGATGGGGGTTACATCATATGATATTATTTTCAATGAAAAGTCCCAGCTCAGTATTATCTTACTAAGCTGGCCCTTGGGGGCTACACGTTGCCGCTCAAATTTACATCATCATATTTACTGAAGTCCCTGCTCATCACTATATAATGACCCGACACTTGGGGGCTAATGTATATTGTTCTTTGCTGAAGACAATTCTATGATGACCCGGTTACACTACTATGACTATAGCCGACTCATGGGGGCTACACAACTGGATTTTATTTAAAGCCATGGTGATAAGTCCTGGCTTATTCATGCTGATTAAACTGGCCCTTGGGGGCTACAGTTAATACGGATATAAGGGAGAAATATCTTCAAAGTCTTAGTTTGAGTAAATCAGATTGACCCAGTGTCTGCAAAAATCATAAACCGGCATCGGCGACAATTATGACTCGGCATCATCTATTTATAACCCGACAATTTTGGTAATCATAAACCGGCAAGTTTTATATCTTCAAGCCGGCTGAATATAAGTTGAATATTTGAAGACCAATATTTTTGTCAAGTCAGAGCATTGAAAGCCGACTCAAGTGGATTATCTCTTACAATATTTCTCAACAAGAGACCAATGTCAGCAAATTGACTCTGAAGCTGGCCTGTTGACCCGGATTTTTCAAAGGAAGTATCTGGATTTTTTGCATTGACAAAATTTGAACATATCTGTTAAAAGAGATTTGCTATAATATCTTGAGTATGCATCCAGGAGGAAATAACAAGGACTTAAAGATGATCAGGTGTCGGTTCCGGACCCGGAGCACAACCTATCAAAGTTTGTTCTTGTGTTTGTTTTACAGGATCAGTTTAACATGGATAAATCCAAATTAAACTGGCGGCTAATGTCGGGGATATACCCCGTGGTATGACCCGGCCGGAGGTATGAACCGGCTGGAGCGTGGCGACTCACTAGTGACCCGCCTGGAGCTTGGCGATTCACAGATAACTCGCCCAATCTTGGCGACTCATTAATAACCCGGCGGGCTGGTCAGATAGAAGACTAGGCCCAAAGCCCAGAAGGCCGGCTCGCGTTATGATGGGCCGGCTTAAGAGGAAAGGGCTGACGAATATTTCCTTTACAAGGAAGCAAGACCTGGACTTGTATTCAACTTGTAAGAGAAGATAGATTAGTTCTAGTCCTACTAGGACTCCACATGTAACCCGCTCCTCTAACTTATATAAGGAGTGTTAGAAATATGCCCTAGAGGCAATAATAAAAGGATTATTATTATATTTCCTTGTTCATGATAATTGTCTTTTATTCATGCTATAATTGTGTTATCCGGAAATCGTAATACATGTGTGAATACATAGACCACAACATGTCCCTATTAAGCCTCTAGTTGACTAGCTCGTTGATCAACTGATAGTCATGGTTTCCTGACTATGGACATTAGATGTCGTTGATAACGGGATCACATCATTAGGAGAATGATGTGATGGACAAGACCCAATCCTAAGCATAGCACAAGATCGTGTAGTTCGTTTGCTAGAGCTTTTCCAATGTCAAGTATCTTTTCCTTAGACCATGAGATCGTGTAACTCCCGGATACCGTAGGAGTGCTTTGGGTGTACCAAACGTCACAACGTAACTGGGTGACTATAAAGGTGCACTACAGGTATCTCCGAAAGTATCTGTTGGGTTGACACGGATCGAGTCTGGGATTTGTCACTCCGTATGACGGAGAGGTATCACTGGGCCCACTCGGTAGTGCATCATCATAATGAGCTCAAAGTGACCAAGTGTTTGGTCACGGGATCATGCATTGCTGATGCGAGTAAAGTGACTTGCCCGAACGAGATTGAGCGAGGTATTGGGATACCGACGATCGAATCTCGGGCAACTAACGTACCGATTGACAAAGGGAATTGTATACGGGGTTGCTTGAATCCTCGACATCGTGGTTCATCCGATGAGATCATCGTGGAACATGTGTGAGCCAACATGGGTATCTAGATCCCGCTGTTGGTTATTGGTCGGAGAGCTGTCTCGGTCATGTCTGCATGATTCCCGAACCCGTAGGGTCTACACACTTAAGGTTCGGTGACGCTAGGGTTATTAGGAAGACTTGTATGTGATTACGAATGTTGTTCGGAGTCCCGGAAAAGATCCCGGACGTCACGAGGAGTTCCGGAATGGTCCGGAGGTGAAGATTTATATATGGGAACTTGTCATACGGTCACCGGAAAGGTTCGGGGGCATATCGGTATTGTACCCGGGCCACCGGAGGACTTCCGGGGGTCCACCGGGAGGGTCCACCTCTCTCGGAGGGCCTCATGGGCCGTAGTGGCAGGGAACCAGCCCCTGGAGGGCTGGGCGCATCCCCCCCTTGGGCCCATGCGCCTACGGTTGGGGGGGAAACCCTAGTGGGGGCGCCTTGCTTGGGGGGGCAAGCCCCTCCCTTGGCCGCCCCTCTAGATCTCATCTAGAGGGGCCGCCCCTTCCCCTTCACCTATAAATAGAGGGGCGAGGGAGGGCTGCATACAACATCCAAGGCGCAGCCCTCCCTCCCAACACCTCTCCTCCTCCGTTAAGAGCTTGGCGAAGCCCTGCCAGAATCGCCTCTCCACCACCACCACGCCATCGTGCTGCTACTGGAGCTCTCTTCCTCAACCTCTCCTTCCCCCTTGCTGGATCAAGAAGGAGGAGACGTCACGCTGACCGTACGTGTGTTGAACGCGGAGGTGCCATCCGTTCGGCGCTAGGATCTCCGGTGATTTGGATCACGACGAGTACGACTCCCTCAACCCCGTTCCCTTGAATCTCGATCTACAAGGGTATGTAGATGCACTCCTCTCTCTCGTTGCTAGATGAACTCATAGATTGATCTTGGTGAAACCGTAGGAAATTTTTTATTTTCTGCAACGTTCCCCAACAGTGGCATCATGAGCTAGGTCTATGTGTAGTTCTCTATTGCACGAGTAGAACACAAATCTGTTGTGGGCGTAGATGTTGTCAACTTTCTTGCCACTACTAGTCTTATTTTGCTTCAGCGGTATTGTGGGATGAAGCGGCCCGGACCGACCTTACACGTACGCTTACGTGAGACAGGTTCCACCGGTGACATGCACTAGTTGCATAAGGTGGCTAGCGGGTGTCTGTCTCTCCCACTTTAGTTGGAGCGGATTCGATGAAAAAGGTCCTTATGAAGGGTAAATAGAATTTGACAAATCACGTTGTGGTTGTTCATAGGTAAGAAAACGTTCTTGCTAGAACCCTATTGCAGCCACGTAAAAGATGCAACAACAATTAGAGGACGTCTAACTTGTTTTTGCAGCAATTGCTTTGTGCTGTGATATGGCCAAAAGTTATGATGAATGATGAATGATATATTGTGATGTATTAGATCATGTTCTTGTAATAGGAATCACGACTTGCATGTCGATGAGTATGACAACCGGCAGGAGCCATAGGAGTTGTCTTAATTATTGTATTACATGCGTGTCAATGAATTAATGCCATGTAATTACTTTACTTTATTGTTAAACCGTTAGCCATAGTAGTAGAAGTAATAGTTGGCGAGCAACTTCATGGAGACACGATGATGGAGGTCATGGTGTCATGCCAGTGACAAAGATGATCATGGAGCCCCTGAAGATGGAGATCAAAGGAGCTATATGATATTGGCCATATCATGTCACTATTATTTAATTGCATGTGATGTTTATTATGTTTATGCATCTTGTTTACTTAGAACTACGGTAGTAAATAAGATGATTCCTCATAGTAATTTCAAGAAGGTGTTCCCCCTAACTGTGCGCCGTTGCTAAAGTTCGTCGTTTCGAAGCACCACGTGATGATCGGGTGTGATAGATTCCTACGTTCACATACAACGGGTGTAAGACAGTTTTACACATGCAAAAACACTTAGGTTAACTTGACGAGCCTAGCATGTACAGACATGGCCTTGGAACACAGAGACCGAAAGGTCGAACATGAGTCGTATGGAAGATACAATCAACATGGAGATGTTCACTGATGATGACTAGTCCGTCTCACTAGATGATCGGACACGGCCTAGTCGACTCGGATCATGTAACACTTAGATGACTAGAGGGATGTCAAATCTGAGTGGGAGTTCATTAAATAATTTGATTAGATGAACTTAATTATCATGAACTTAGTCTAAAATCTTTGCAAAAAATGTCTTGTAGATCAAATGGCCAACGCTCATGTCAACATGAACTTCAACGCGTTCCTAGAGAAAACCAAGCTGAAAGATGATGGCAGCAACTATACGGACTGGGTCCGGAACCTGAGGATCATCCTCATAGCTGCCAAGAAAGCATATGTCCTAGATCATGTTCTTGTAATAGGAACCAAGACGTTATGAACGCTTGGCAGTCACGTGCTGGTGATTAGTCCCTTGTTGAGTGCGGCATTCTTTATAGCTTAGAACCGGGGCTCCAAAAGCGTTTTGAGCAACACGGAGCATATGAGATGTTCGAGGAGCTGAAAATGGTTTTCCAAGCTCATGCCCGGGTCGAGAGATATGAAGTCTCCGACAAGTTCTATAGTTGTAAGATGGAGGAAAATAGCTCTGTTAGTGAGCACATACTCAAAATGTCTGGGTTGCACAACCGCCTGTCCCAGCTGGACATTAACCTCCCGGACGAGGCGGTCATTGGCAGAATCCTTCAGTCGCTCCCACCGAGCTACAAGAGCTTTGTGATGAACTACAATATGCAGGGGATGGTGAAAACTATTCCTGAAGTATTTTCAATGCTGAAGTCAGCAGAGGTAGAAATCAAGAAGGAACATCAAGTGTTGATGGTCAATAAAACCACTAAGTTCAGGAAGGGCAAGGGTAAGAAGAACTTCAAGAAGGACGGCAAAGATGTTGCCGCGCCCGCAAGCCGATTGCCGGGAAGAAGTCAAAGAATGGACCCAAGCACGAGACTGAGTGCTTTTATTGCAAAGGGAAGGGTCCTTTGGAAGGAGAACTGCCCCGGATACTTAGCGGAGACAAGAAGGCCGGCAACACTAAAGGTATATCTGATATACATGTAATTGATGTGTACCTTACCGTACTCGTAGTAACTCACGGTATTTGATACGGTGCCGTTGCTCATATTTGTAACTCACAGCAGGAGCTGCGGAATAAGCGGAGATGGCTGGCGACGAGGTGACGATCTTGGCGTCGGGAATGGTTCCAAGGTCGATGTGATCGCCGTCGGCACGCTACCTCTACATTTACCCACGGGATTAGTTTTAACGTCAATAATTGTTATTTAGTGCCAAGTTTGAGCATGAACGTTGTATCTGGATCTCGTTTAATATGAGATGGCTACTCATTTAAATCCGAGAATAATGGTTGTTCTATTTATATGAGAGATATGTTTTATGGTCATGCCCCGATGGTCAATGGTTTATTCTTAATGAATCTCGAACGTAATGTTAGACATATTCATAGTGTGAATACCAAAAGATGTAAAGTTGATAACGATAGTCCCACATACTTGTGGCACTGCCACCTTGGTCACATTGGTGTCAAGCGCATGAAGAAGTTCCATGCTGATGGACTTTTAGAGTCTCTCGATTATGAATCATTTGACACATGTGAACCATGCCTCATGGGCAAAATGACCAAGACTCCATTCTCCGGAACAATGGAGCGAGCAACCAACTTATTGGAAATCATACATACTGATGTGTGTGGTCCAATGAGCGTTGAGGCTCGCGGAGGATATCGTTATGTTCTCACTCTCACTGATGACTTAAGTAGATATGGGTATGTCTACTTGATGAAACACAAGTCTGAGACCTTTGAAAAGTTCAAGGAATTTCAGAATGAGGTAGAGAATCAACGTGACCGAAAGATAAAGTTCTTACGATCAGATCGTGGAGGAGAATATTTGATTCATGAATTTGGTACGCACTTAAGGAAATGTGGAATCGTTTCACAACTCACGCCGCCTGGAACACCTCAGCGTAACGGTGTGTCCGAACATCGTAATCGCACTCTATTGGATATGGTGCGATCTATGATGTCTCTTACTGATTACCGCTATCATTTTGGGGATACGCTCTAGAGACAGCTACATTCACTTTAAATAGGGCTCCGTCTAAATCCGTTGAGACGACACCATATGAATTATGGTTTGGGAAGAAACCTAAGCCGTCGTTTCTAAAAGTTTGGGGATGTGATGCTTATTTCAAGAAACTTCAACCTGAAAAGCTCGAACCCAAGTCGGAAAAATGCGTCTTCATAGGATACCCTAAGGAAACCATTGGGTATACCTTCTACCTTAGATCCGAAGGCAAGATCTTTGTTGCCAATAACGGATCCTTTCTTGAAAAGAGTTTCTCTCGAAAGGAGTAAGTGGGAGGAAAGTAGAACTCGATGAAGTACTACCTCTTGAACCGGAAAGTAGTGCAGCTCAGGAAAATGTTCCTGTGGTGTCTACACCGACTGGAGAGGAAATTAATGATGATGATCAAGGTACTTCGGATCAAGTTACTACTGAACTTCGTAGGTCCACTAGGACACGTTCCACACCTGAGTGGTATGGCAACCCTGTCCTGGAAATCATGTTGTTAGACAACGGTGAACCTTCGAACTATGAAGAAGCGATGGCGGGCTCAGATTCCAACAAATGGCTTGAAGCCATGCAATCCGAGATAGAATCCATGTATGAAAACAAAGTATGGACTTTGACAGACTTGCCCGATGATCGGCGAGCGATAGAAAACAAATGGATCTTCAAGAAGAAGACGGACGCAGATGGTAATGTTACCATCTATAAAGCTCGACTTGTTGCTAAGGGTTATCGGCAAGTTCAAGGGGTTGACTACGATGAGACTTTCTCTCCCGTAGCGAAGCTGAAGTCCGTCCGAATCATGTTAGCAATTGCCGCATACTATGATTATGAGAAATGGCAGATGGACGTTAAAACGGCATTCCTTAACGGCTATCTTAAGGAAGAACTGTATATGATCTAGCCGGAAGATTTTGTCAATCCTAAGAATGCTAACAAGGTATGCAAGCTCCAGCGATCCATTTATGGGCTGGTGCAAGCATCTCGGAGTTGGAACATTCGCTTTGATGAGATGATCAAAGCGTTTGGGTTTATGCAGACTTATGGAGAAGCCTGCGTTTACAAGAAAGTGAGTGGGAGCTCTGTAGCATTTCTCATATTATATGTAGATGACATACTCTTGATGGGAAATGATATAGAACTCTTGGACAGCATTAAGGCCTACTTGAATAAGTGTTTTTTAATGAAGGACCTTGGAGAAGCTGCTTACATATTAGGCATCAAGATCTATAGGAATACATCGAGACGACTCATAGGTCTTTCACAAAGCACATACCTTGATAAGATATTGAAGAAGTTCAATATGGATCAGTCCAAGAAACGGTTCTTGCCTATATTGCAAGGTGTGAGATTGAGCTCAGCTCAATGCCCGACCACGACAGAAGATAAAGAAGAGATGAGTGTCATCCGCTATGCCTCAGCCATAGGATCTATTATGTATGCCATGCTGTGTACCAGACCTGATGTAAACCTTGCCGTAAGTTTGGTAGGAAGGTACCAAAGTAATCCCGCAAGGAACACCGGACAGCGGTCAAGAATATCCCAAGTACCTGAAAAGGACAAAGGACATGTTTCTCGTTTATGGAGGTGACGAAGAGCTCGTCGTAAAGGGTTACGTCGATGCTAGCTTCGACACAGATCTGGATGACTCTAAGTCACAAACCGGATACGTGTATATGTTGAATCGTGGAGCAGTAAGCTGGTGCAGTTGCAAGCAGAGCGTCGTGGCGGGATCTACATGTGAAGCGGAGTACATGGCAGCCTCGGAGGAAGCGCATGAAGCAATATGGATGAAGGAGTTCATCACCGACCTAGGAGTCATACCCAATGCGTCGGGGCCGATCACTCTCTTCTGTGACAACACTGGAGCTATTGCCCTTGCCAAGGAGCCCAGGTTTCACAAGAAGACCAGGCACATCAAGTGTCGTTTCAACTCCATCCGTGAAAATGTTCAAGATGGAGACATAGATATTTGCAAAGTACATACGGATCTTAATGTCGCAGATCCGTTGACTAAACCTCTTCCGCGAGCAAAACATGATCAACACCAGAACTCTATGGGTGTTCGATTCATCACAATGTAACTAGCTTATTGACTCTAGTGCAAGTGGGAGACTGTTGGAAATATGCCCTAGAGGCAATAATAAAAGGATTATTATTATATTTCCTTGTTCATGATAATTGTCTTTTATTCATGCTATAATTGTGTTATCCGGAAATCGTAATACATGTGTGAATACATAGACCACAACATGTCCCTAGTAAGCCTCTAGTTGACTAGCTCGTTGATCAAGTGATAGTCATGGTTTCCTGACTATGGACATTAGATGTCGTTGATAATGGGATCACATCATTAGGAGAATGATGTGATGAACAAGACCCAATCCTAAGCATAACACAAGATCGTGTAGTTCGTTTGCTAGAGCTTTTCCAATGTCAAGTATCTTTTCCTTAGACCATGAGATCGTGTAACTCCCGGATACCGTAGGAGTGCTTTGGGTGTACCAAACGTTGCAACGTAACTGGGTGACTATAAAGGTATACTACGGGTATCTCCGAAAGTGTCTGTTGGGTTGACACGGATCAAGACTGGGATTTGTCACTCCGTATGACGGAGAGGTATCTCTGGGCCCACTCGGTAATGCATCATCATAATGAGCTCAAAGTGACCAAGTGTTTGGTCACGGGATCATGCATTGCGGTACGAGTAAAGTGACTTGCCGGTAACGAGATTGAATGAGGTATTGGGATACCGACGATCGAATCTCGGGCAAGTAACATACCGATTGACAAAGGGAATTGTATACGGGGTTGTTTGAATCCTCGACATCGTGGTTCATCCGATGAGGTCATCGTGGAACATGTGGGAGCCAACATGGGTATCCAGATCCCGCTATTGGTTATTGGCCAGAGAGCTGTCTCGGTCATGTGTTCATGATTCCCGAACCCGTAGGGTCTACACACTTAAGGTTCGGTGATGCTAGGGTTATTAGGAAGACTTGTATGTGATTACCGAATGTTGTTCGGAGTCCCGGATAAGATCCCGGACGTCACGAGGAGTTCCGGAATGGTCCGGAGGTGAAGATTTATATATGGGAAGTTGTCATACGGTCACCGGAAAGGTTCGGGGGCATATCGGTATTGTACCGGGGCCACCGGAGGAGTTTCGGGGGTCTACCGGGAGGGGCCACCTCTCTCGGAGGGCCTCATGGGCCGTAGTGGGCAGGGAACCAGCCCCCGGAGGGTTGGGCGCATCCCCCGTTGGGCCCATGCGCCTAGTGTTGGGGGGGAAACCCTAGTGGGGGCGCCCCCTTTGCTTGGGGGCAAGCCCTCCCTCGTCAGCCCCTCTAGATCTCATCTAGAGGGGCCGCCCCTTCCCCTTCCCTATAAATAGAGGCGAGGGAGGGCTGCATACAACATCCAAGGCGCAGCCCTCCCTCCCAACACCTCTCCTCCTCCGTTAAGAGCTTGGCGAAGCCCTGCCGAGTATCGCCTCTCCACCATCACCACGCTGCCGTGCCGTCTTTGCTGGAGCTCTCTTCCTCAACCTCTCCTTCCCCCTTGCTGGATCAAGAAGGAGGAGACGTCACGCTGACCGTACGTGTGTTGAACGCGGAGGTGCCATCCGTTCGGCGCTAGGATCTTCGGTGATTTGGATCACGACGAGTACGACTCCCTCAACCCCGTTCCCTTGAACGCTTCCGCTCGATCTACAAGGGTATGTAGATGCACTCCTCTCTCTCGTTGCTAGATGAACTCATAGATTGATCTTGGTGAAACCATAGGAAATTTTTTATTTTCTGCAACGTTCCCCAACAAGGAGGGGCAGGGCACCCCAAGAAGGAACAAGAACAATCTCTAGGGCTAGACACGAAGAGCCGGCTTACTGGCGACTCTCTCATGATCATAATGAGACCTAGCCACAAACAGCATGTAGGGTTATTACTGGATGATGTTTCCCGGGGCCTGAAGCTGTCTAAATCCTCGTCTTGTGTGTTGTGTCTCTCGTCCCGATCAACCCCTCTCAAGCTACTGCATAGATGCGTTGGCCTCGTGACTAAGTCCTGACACTAAGGACATCTGTCATGACAATTCCACGACAAGTAGTATTACCACTCTTGCGCCCTAACCCCTCTCATCATCTATACCTACTAAAGAATAGAATAGGTATTCTTGGCCTGTCATACTATTTTGCAGATACCCCTTTGACATCTTTGTTACTACCACAACATCCACCTTTCGGTGCACAAGGAGCCGACTACGCGGATGTCGAAGAGGTGACGGCCTGCATGTACGTGCCCGCCGTCATCATCGAGGAGAAGTAGAACACGGGAGGCTACCACCACTTAAGTCCCAGGAAGGCCACTGCCGAGGCACCATCGGCGTACACAGCCAGTGTCTTACCCTCTCGCTGTCCACCGTCGTCCCCTTACCCAAGAACCAACTTTGGTCTGTGTGAGGACCCTTCCCCTCTGGCTGAAGCATCAGGCGGCTGTTACACTTCGATGAGCGGTGCGGAAGCGAGCCGTCCTTTGCGCTGAAGCATATACCTCCGGGGCTCACCGCTGCCGGTCATCAAGACGATGTTGGAGACCCGTCGCGGCCGGCAATACACTAGTCAAGGGTATCAAGTCGTCGGAATGGATATCCGTGGGCGCCAGGCATAGACTAGTCCGGTTTCATTTTTAGTTGAAAATAGGTCCAAAATGTAACCGTTTTCGACTGGTTTGTATGAAATCCGGCCAAGTTTACATGAATTTGATCATGTTTATTGAATGGAGTTTGCAATGTATGCGGCTAGCGTCGGATGGCAGCCTCCCGCATTCGTGTCCGCAGAATGGACCCCATTCGTGGAGGGATGCGGGAGGAAATATGCTTCTCGCCGTTGGAGATGCCCTAATTAAGGAAAGAAGAAAAGCTAATACGTGGACTAAGGGCATCTCCAAGGCAAACCCGCAAACTGCCCGCATCCGTCTGGACCACGTTAGCCATGCAACGCAGGCCTGTATTGGTCCGCGAAGCGGTCCAGACACGATTTCTCCCGCAAAACGAAGACAAAAATGGGGGAGCTTTGCGGGAGTCCGGACAAGCGAAACATAGGAATCCGACACCCCAGGCCCACCCAAAACCCTTCCAGACCCCGCGACACCATCCTCCCCATTTTCTCGAATCAGAACGCTGACACGTACTCGAGAAGGATCAAGACGGCGTTCGGCGAGTGCAAGTTGGTCGACCCCGACTTCGCCAACATCCACATGGATCGCGGCGAGAAGGCCATGGCGAACCATTGGGCGAGCATCCAGGCGGCCTGCAACAAGTGGCATGTGATCCTAGAGGAGGTCGCTGCTCACCCGGAAAGGAAAGCGGCACCAACGTCGAGGGTTAGGTATGGCTAGTCGTCGGCTCAGTTCTTCCGTCGTGTACTTCGCCGACACTTGTTCTTCAGCTATGCAAATGGTTTAGATGTTTAGCATGTTTCGCCAGCGACAACAGCGAGCAAGACTTCAAGTTCCTTCATGCACACGCTGCCGAATGGCTGCAATCGTCGATCGAGCAGTGCATCGCCGATGCCAAGAACAGTGCCGCCAAGAGGAAGGAGAAATCTGACGCAAGGTGGTCGGCGTCGATGACGAAGCAGGATGTCAAGCTCGACCTTCTCAGGACCAACGTCGCCGCGAAAAAGAGGAACACTGACCTGACATTCTTGATGGCGGCAGACATGTTGATGATGGATGAGCAGGATGAAGGCATGGTACCTGGCGGAGCGCAGCCTCATCTTAAACCAGATGCCCGGACCGGCGGCGACCACCGCCCCCTACGCCCACGTCGGCGCCAACGATGACGCCCAGCCCGAGCAATGAAGCAGTGCCGACGTCGATGACCAGCCCGAGCACTGAAGCCACGCCGACCCCGGCCAGTACCACGGCAAAGGAGCCCGCCGTTTGATGCGTTCCATGTTTATGATTTCTTCCTTTTGATCACCAAACTTTTAGGTATGTTCGATCGCCGACATGTGGCACGATGATCGCCGAACTTGTGGCATTTTTTGACAGCGGAAAAGACAAGTTCAAATTTTTGGGTGTTGGGGGCGATCCCTGGGGGCGCGGCTGGAAACTCGATTGCCCCCAAGACGAAAAAATTACCGGCACAAACGCCAAAAGGCATTCGCCGGATGCGCCGGGGGGCCAAATGGCTGGAGATACTCTAAGCGCTCGGGAGGCACAACAGTCCCCATTCTCTGCGCCGGCTACAGCACCTTCCAGACGGTAAGCCGGCGAACTTCACGGCCACCGTTATGCATCTTGTCTGGGTAACGTCACGGCTTAACGTCTCTACGTATTCGTGTCTAGGCTGTTGATGCCACGAACAAGTACTATGGTGATGAGTCCTCGTTCGGCACCGACGATGACGAACCATTGCCTGCCTGCCATAGCACAATCCGGACGGTAAGCCGGCCAACGTCACGACTACAGGGCCGGCCCTGGGTTTCGGGAGGCCCTAGGCGAACTCAACAACATGGGCTCCTATGTCCTAACTTCTATGACTATAATAATTTATTAGGACATATGCCCGTGCGTTGCAATGGAAAAAAAATTGATATTGTATGAGCAAAACTCATTCGCATTGTTCACATAAAAAAACTTGGTAGGTAGGTGCACGCCGTCTTTTTTTTCTTAAAACGCTGACATTATCCATCAATATGTCTGAAAAGTGAAAACATGAAATACTCCCTTCGTTTTTAAATATAAGCCTTCTTAGATATTTCAATACAAACTACATGCAAATATATATAGACATATTTTAGAGTATAGATTCATGCGTTTTGTTTCGTATATAGTTCATATTTAAATCTGTAAAAAGACTTGTATTTAGTTACAGAGGAGGTATATGTTTAAAAAAGATATGAATATGGTCATATTGTGCATGCAACGACCCAACCACTGATGCCTATATGGAATTATGAATCATCATATGTAAAATAGAAGTTGAGCAAATTTCTATATTACACGATCCTGCAAAAAAATCATTCCAACATCTCACCACCATCACCAAGGGGGAAGGAGTCCTCACAGACACCTACTCTGGCCAAAAAATGAAAAAAAAAATTGCTCACTCTTCACCTCGGCCACCCAACCTGTGTGGACTCCCAAATATGAAAATGGAGGGTGCCACAGGCATACACGCACTCTTCATTTACTGCGATTTTTTGTCCAAAAGGACCCTCTGCCGAGATGATTTAGCAAAAAAGACTACCTTTGGATGAATTTGACAAAAAGGACCCCCTCAGCGGTGGCGGCAGGCGCGGCAGGCGACACGTGGCCCCTGCCGCCACGCCAGGAGGCGGCGGGTCTGCCGCCACCGCAGGAGGCGGCCACTCCAGCCGAACGGGATCCCGGCTGCTTCCCACGCCATGACGGAACGGGCGGGCCAGGTGGGCCCCGCCGCCACCGGGCAAGGCGGCCAGACTGGCGCGTCGCCGGCGGGCCGACAGCATCTGCTGCGCCCGGCCCGCCATGGGCCTGGCCATCAGCTGAGGCGGCAGCCAATCGGCGGTGGGTGGCCGACCGCCTCTGCTGGCCGAGCGGCTGGGCCAGGCCGCCATCATTGGCGCTGATTCGGTGGCAGATTTTCACGGGCAGGGCTTTTCTCAGCTCCTTGTTTTGCCTGCCATAAGTTTCGATGATTAGATTCCCGCCTAAACTTTGTAGTACTGATTGCTACGTAAACGACACTGATTAAAGCTGTGCGTGATTCTCGCTTCCGTCTATTTCTCCGCCGGGCGACAGCACTCAGGCGTTGTTGTTGCTGCGTATGATGAGACACCGCGATGCTGGAATCCGATGCCGTGGTAGGTGAGTTACTGGCTTGCTCACGACAATACAGTGGTCCTCTTCTTTTAAACGCACATCCGTGACTCCGTGCGCATACACTCTCTCTCAAGATATCTCTGGTTTCCTCCTCTACCTCTTAGCTCTCTGAGCGCATACATAGACAGAAAGGAAAACTAGCCACTTTTACTCGTGATTTTGGTCGATTTGGAGTTTGATTTCAAGATGATGAAGTTGAAGAAAAGTTAGATTAAGGTAAGATATATCCATTTTTGTTGGTTTCGTTCACATGCATGATGTTTTTGTTCTGTTTGATTAGTTCCTAAGTGTGTATTCTCTGTTGTTTTAGGCATAATTGTAGCACTTGAAGGAGTCATTTGGAGTCATTTAGAGCTTGAGGAGTAGGATTTATGCTATAAAGTGTAGTCTGAAGTTGAAGATCAAGGTATGAGCTTTGCAAAACATTTATTTATTTGTGCATGCAGTGTGGTAATTAGTTAGTCTTTTAGCTCGTCATTAGCTATGCGATGTTAGTGCGTAGAGTTTAGAAATAATTTCAGACGACAGATACAACATTTACAATAGTTTTTATTGCATGCGGTATGTTATTTCATGTGGTATGTTATTTTATGTGGTATGTTTATTAATAAGTCTATAGTTAGGAGACCGTAGGTCTACTTTGTTATGTCGCAATAATCTAAATTTTATATGTTCAGATTAGGTGCTAATGTACTTAATGATGTATGTAATTAGGTAAAACAATTCATCTTAGTAGCAAACAAGGAGGAGAAGACGTGAATGAAGAAATTGTGTTTCCATTTTCGCTGTCCCATTTTGAGGTGATGAACACATACATGGAAGTGCTATTTTCATACTTTTGTTAGCAGGAAGAAAAATCCGTGTGTAATATTGTTGTTAATGTGATAATAGGTTGACGAGGTTCATATAGTACTGGCGACGGATATTTATTGGAACTATTTTGACGCTTAAATTGCATTCGCAAGCACATCCATATTGGAGCTAAGGTGAAAAATGACACTGTAATTTTGTTAATATTTTTTGTATTGATGTACTATTGTGAATAATGTGCATGCTGCTGCAAATATTATTATTTGTAGATAAATGATTGTCATCGTATGATGTGAAAAAAATTATATAAAGCGAAAGAAATTAAATGTTTTACTCATATGATATTAAAATGTTATTATCGTACTATTATGTTTACTGGTTGTTTGGATAGCGAGTAATTACCATATTATATTAAAATGTAATTATCGTACTATTATGTTATTATCGTACTATTATGTTATTACCATATGTTACTAATAGTCGATTTTCCAGAAGCTAAGTTTTTGCATGTTACGAGAACTATTTTAGGATATTTTTGGGGTAGTTAGAGAAAAGCAAACAGAGTTTTAGTTTGTTACGCTCGTAGACAAGTTTGAGAAAAATAGATCTTTAAATACCCGTTAACCAAACAACCCATTAAAGTCTAAGCAAATGATTCTAAAAACAAACCGAATATTTATAACAAAAATACAGTTATTATTTTAGTAGTAAGATATGTAAATGTTGTCATCGTTACAAAATGTTCAGTTACTAATTATTTGAAATGTAAACATGTATGTTGGTTAGGTACTATGGACAATTTAGTAGTGTACTATGGGAACGTCATACGCGACGGTCCATGCGGGGTGGATGTGTCCTTATGCGAGTCGACTACAGTAGTGGTGAGAGACATGGTCAACGTGGGTTACGCAGCTGTTAGAAGGTGCATCCGAGCGGTGTTTGGCCCAGTGATGCAGGAAAAAAAATGACAATGGAGGCCTTCGTCGTTGATGGAGGAAATGATGGGACAGTTGCCCGTTGGGGTTTGCGGCCTGTCACAGGTGATCGGTCGTGGGGGTCGTACATGAGGTTTGCAAGCAATCCCAATAACTCAATGTATGGTCAGCCGATGGTGTATGTGGAGTTCATTTCAGTCACTGATGTTGCCGGATGCAGTAGCAGGGGTGGTGAGGTCGAGTTGGCCATCACATCAGCCCCTAGCATCGGCCCATCGGAACCGACGGGCGGCCAGCCTGTGTATGACACAGGATATTGGTCGGCGGCCGTTGACATGAGCGAACACGTGGAGGGATTGCCGGAGGCGCTAGATGATGATGATCATTCTTCTGCGTCTTCGGAGTCAAGCGGAGAAGAAGATGTTCCTCCTCAGAGGGCGGTCGCGGCGGCACTGCAACCAGGGTTTTTACAGGATATGAGCATCACCAACGAATTTCACTCTGCTTTCTGGCCTAGGAGCGGGAAGCCTGGAGGTTGGGCAAGTTTTCCCAGATAAGAAGTCTGCTTACCAGGCAATGGGTAGCTATGCAATCGGCATCCACCGCCAGCATAGAGTGAAGCAGTCTGATAAAAAAGAGTTGAAGGTCATATGCATCCACACCGCGAAAGGTTGCCGCGGAAGAGTTCTCGCTAGACTGAAGCCTGGGGTATGTCAGTCATGGCATATCAGAAAAATAGTGGAGCATACCTGTGAGCAAACTGGGACTCTTTCAGATCACTGCAATGTGACAGCAAAATTTGTGGCATGACGATGGAAACAATTGTGCAGGGAAGTCTCAACATTAGTGTTAGGGCTCTGCAAAAAGATGCAGAGGATCTAATTGGATTCCCTGTTAGCTACAGCAAGGCTAGGCGTATGCGAAGGAAAATATATTCAAGAACTTGTATGGTACCTATGAGGAGGCATATTCTTATGCCCCTAGAATGCTTCATCAAATAGCAAGTGCTAATAGGGGACCTCAAGTTTGGCGGAGAGAACGTCCAAACCCAATGAACCCGGGTGAGCTAATCCTGGACCGCTTATTCTGGGCATTCGCCCAGACTATACAAGCCTTCAGGCACTGTCGCCCGGTATTATCTGTTGATGGTACCTTTCTCACTGGAAAGTACAAGGGCACACTATTGGTGGCGATTGCAGCGGATGCAAATAATCAGCTTCTTCCTATTGCATATGCATTGGTCGAGACCGAGAACAAAGATAGCTGGTTGTGGTTCCTGAGCTGCGTGAAGATTGGTGTCGTGAAAGAGCGTAAAGGTGTTTGCATCATTTCTGATCGCAACACTGGATTATTAAGCGCTCTTGAAATAATTAAGGCGTCGGAAGAAGAGTGGGGCTGGCCCGATCTAGAGGGAAGGTGGTGCATGAGGCATTTGGCAGCAAACTTTACTCCAAATTCAAAAACAAGGATTGGTTCAAGTTATTCAAGAGGATGTGCATGCAAAAACTGTAGCCAAAATGAATGCGATCTGGGCAGGTATCAATGGTGAGATTACTGCGGCCTTGCCGCAGAGAGAAGACCGGAGGGTCGAGGGACGCCCATAAATTTGAGCCAGTGGATCACCGAGAATTGCCCTCATTTGGAGAAGTGGGCGCAGGCTCACGACACCGGGGCTCGGTATGGAATAATGACCAGCAACATGTCAGAGGTGTACAATGGTGTTCTTAAAGGAGTGCGAGCACTGCCTATCACAGCCCTAATTGAAGAAACTTTGAACATAAACATGTCATACTTTGCAGACAGTGTCACCGTCGACTAAGCACAAGTTGAATTGAACAAGCCATGGTCCGAGAAGATGCAAAGACATCTGGACGAGAAAGCAAAGAAGTCTCAAAGTCATGGCTGTAGGAAAGTAGACGCACTTAGGAATAAGTGGGAGGTCAATGTGCGAGCCAAGTACGTTAAGGGTCACCACAGAGGATCAAAAAAGCAAGCTGCCACCCTTGGCTCAACCTCCTGTGAGTGCACTTGTAACAAGCCCAAGCTTGAGGGCTACCCTTGCAGTCATGTGCTCCTTGGGGCACATGTGGGCTTTGTCGACGCCCCCTTCGACGGCGGTGAAGCGAGGTAGCAGGGGGTGGTCTTGCGGTGCAGGTAGGGTTTTTTCCATGTCACCCGAGTAGAGTAACGCGAATATAATATTAGTCGAGACGTGTGTTGCACGTGCACGCTTAATAGTAACAATAAATACTTCAGTGCTTCAAAAAATGTTTCTTCGGGCATTACTTGATGCAAAGTCATTAAGGGCACAATCAAGATCAACATTGTCTGAGATATCCTTCTCAATGCAGCACATAGCCAGGCCATTCAATCTATCTTGCAACATAGTTGATCTCAAATAATATTTCAATAGTTTAAGTTTAGAGAAACTTGACTTTCAAAAAAAAGTTTAGAGAAACTTCTTTCAGCTGAGGCTACAGCCACAGGCATTGTTAAGAGGATCTGATAGGCAACAGAGACATTTGGATAGCAATCTACAACCATAACAAACTGAAGAATCTCAAGCGCTGACATCAAACCGTCTGGCAAAGTTACCTGCAACACTTTTAACTCAGAGATAAAATCATAAAGATCAATATCAGATGATTTATCATCAGAAAAACCTTTTGCAACGTCAGGGCTTAACGCCTCTATGCATTGGTGTGTAGACCGTGACTGCCAAATACTATGATGATAAGTGTTCGTCCGGCACCGACGATGACGAACCATTGCGTCCTGCCTGCCATAGCACCTTCCCGGTGGTAAGCCAGCCAACTTCACGACCACCATTATTATGCGTCTTGTCTATGTAGCGTCACAGCTTAACGCCTCTATGCATTCGTGTCTAGACCATGAATGGCAAGTACTCCCTCCGTAAAGAAATATAAGAACATTTAGATCACTAAAATAATGATCTAAACACTCTTATATTTGTTTACAGAGGGAGTACTATATATGATGATAGGTGTTCATCCAGCGATGCTACACTTACGGAAATTTTCTACCGAAAACGCTTACGGGGCTGAGGTGGAGGCGCAAGGATTAATCACGGGCCGGTCCCCACAGTTAAATGCGGGGAAGGCGGTCGATTGCATTGGCACACGCCGCCCGTAACTTTCTTCGATAGCTCCAGCCCGTAAGTGTAGCATTTTGGTGTTCATCCGGCACCGATAACGCATTTAACCATTGCCTCCCACCAGCCACAGGGCCGGGCCCATAGTGGTGCCAAATGTGCAGCCCGCACAGGGCCCACAATTTTGAGGTGCCCCAAATTTTGTATATAGGCCTAGTAGTATTTTTTTTTTAAAATCCTAGGCGCTGGAGCTGGGCCTGAGTCGAGCAGGAGCTGCGCTGGTGCTCAATCGAGATTGATCTTTCGATCGATAATATGGAAACGCTACCGTCGTGTACTTCGCCGACACTTGTTCTTCGGCTATGCAAATGGTTTAGATGTTTAGCATGTTTCGCCAGCGACAACAGCGAGCAAGACTTCAAGTTCCTTCACGCAGGCTGCAATCGTCGATCGAGCAGTGCATCGCCGATGCCAAGAACAGTGCCGCCAAGAGGAAGGAGAAATCTGACGCAAGGTGGTCGGCGTCGATGACGAAGCAGGACGTCAAGCTCGACCTTCTCAGGACCAACGTCGCCGCGAAGAAGTGAAACACTGACCTGACATTCTTGATGGCGGCAGACATGTTGATGATGGATGAGCAGGATGAAGGCATGGTACCTGGCGGAGCGCAGCCTCATCTTAAACCAGATGCCCGGACCGGCGGCGACCACCGCCTCACGCCTACGCCGGCGCGCCAACGATGACGCCCAGCCCGAGCAATGAAGCAGTGCCGACGCCGATGACCAGCCCGAGCACTGAAGCCACGCCGACCCCGGCCAGTCCCACGGCAAAGGAGCCCGCTGTTTGATGCGTTCCATGTTTATGATTTCTTCCTTTTGATCACCAAACTTTTGGGTATGTTCGATCGCCGACATGTGGAAGGATGATCGCCGAACTTGTGGCATTTTTTGGCAGCGGAAAAGACAAGTTCAAATTTTTGGGTGTTGGGGGCGATCCCTGGGGGCGCGGCTGGAAACTCGATTGCCCCCAAGGCGAAAAAATTACCGGCACAAACGCCAAAAGGCATTCGCCGGGTGCGCCGGGGGGCCAAATGGCTGGAGATACTCTAAGCGCTCGGGAGGCACAATAGTCCCCATTCTCTGCGCCGGCTACAGCACCTTCCAGACGGTAAGCCGGCGAACTTCACGGCCACCGTTATGCATCTTGTCTGGGTAACGTCACGGCTTAACGTCTCTACGTATTCGTGTCTAGGCTGTGGGTGCCACGAACAAGTACTATGGTGATGAGTCCTCGTACCATTGCCTGCCTGCCATAGCACAATCCGGACGGTAAGCCGGCCAACTTCACGACTACAGGGCCGGCCCTGGGTTTCGGGAGGCTCTAGACGAACTCAACGACATGGGCTCCTATGTCCTAACTTCTATGACTATAATAATTCATTAGGACATATGCTCGTGCGTTGCAAAGGAAAAAAAATTAACATTGTGTGAGCAAAACTCATTCGCATTGTTCACATAAAAAAACTTGGTAGGTAGGTGCACGCCGCCTTTTTTTTTCTTAAAACGCTGACATTATCCATCAATCTGTCTGAAAAGTGAAAACATGAAATACTCCCTTCGTTTTTAAATATAAGCCTTCTTAGATATTTCAATACAAACTACATGCAAATATATATAGACATATTTTAGAGTATAGATTCATGCGTTTTGTTTCGTATATAGTTCATATTTAAATCTGTAAAAAGACTTGTATTTTGTTACAGAGGAGGTATATGTTTAAAAAAGATATGAATATGGTCATATTGTGCATGCAACGACCCAACCACTGATGCCTATATGGAATTATGAATCATCATATGTAAAATAGAAGTTGAGCAAATTTCTATATTACACGATCCTGCAAAAAAATCATTCCAACATCTCACCACCATCACCAAGGGGGAAGGAGTCCTCACAGACACCTACTCTGGCCAAAAAATGAAAAAAAAATTGCTCACTCTTCACCTCGGCCACCCAACCTGTGTGGACTCCCAAATATGAAAATGGAGGGTGCCACAGGCATACACGCACTCTTCATTTACTGCATGGCAACTGAGATCAGCGCACACACAGGAAATTAGCACCGTCGGCTAACAGCTCCATAACATCCCGTTCATCCTTGCATGATCCATCTCGATCTACTCATCTCTAGTTCGCCTCCTCACTTGCGTCACACCTCTCATGCCCCGCCTCCCAGCGATGCGTCGTGATGGCTCCTGCTGCCACCGCCGGCTCATGCCTCCCCTGACGTCCTCCTCCTTCTTCAGCCAAGGGACTCGTCGCACCAATATTGGAACTCATTTCCTAATTTCATCAAAAGATTAAGTAAAACAAATATCTGCTAGGCGAACTGGCAGAGGGAGGAAAGACCAAAAGGAAAAATCAAAGTATTCAGTTCAACCATCAATTCGCAAAATCACTATGCCAGTAAAAAATAAGTTTATTTTAGAAAAAATATATTTCTATTACTCAATGATTGTTACATCATTAACTAATAAAGGTACATGCTATTTAGGTGGATTATCCGACAAAATTAAGGAGAAGTAAATTTGGTTTCCCTAGTAAGCTCATGGGCCACAACATTTGCTTCCCAAGGAAATGTTCAACCTTCAAAAGAAATCTTGAACTCTGTGCGCATATGATAGCAGTCCTCGTGAATCAAGTTAGTACCTTTCATGAAGTAATTCTTCTTCGTCCAAAAAGTCATTGTCTTGGCTGCTACTATCTATGTTGGCAGTACCATCAGCATCGGTTTGAACCTCCATACTTTCACGTGGTTTTTTTTTTTTGCGGGGGATACTTTCACGTGGTTAGCCACAGAATGAAACATATAACCATATTATGTAAATATAGATAAGTGTATGTCAAAACTGAAAAATCAACTACACCTAGTTGACCAAGAATTAATCCACAAGATACAATATATGTAACTAATTTAGGTATAGTCGTAGTAAATCAATCCCATTTGCTTCATTCTTTGTTTGCTACTATGAAAGTACTGCAGATCCCTTGTAGACTACAAAGTGTTGTATTAGTAATATACAACAGTAACATGTACACAGAAATTGACAATCTCACAAGCCCTGAAGAGTCACTTCAAATAGTAATCTCTAGTATGCATTGAGTAGGATTATCTTAAGAAGTACTCCACCTCATGTCTTCTTCCTATAAATCCCACAAAATGCCAATAAAAAGGTAGATGCTTGAAAAGAGAGGATCGGCAGGGCCATTGAAGTGCAGCTTCAGGTCAGTTTTGAAACTGAACATGGTTTGAGCAAATTTATCATCTTTACTAATCTGCTTTAGCTTACCATTTGTAACGAATATAGTTCGCCAGAATTTAACACTACACGGGAACTAAACTGAGCGAGAGTTTTTGTATCTAAAGCGTACCTGGTGCCTTGAGCTCTGGATTGTACTGCATAAATGTAGAGTCACAAATGTCAGGCATAAACTGGTTGGTCTCTCATCAAGCAACAACTGATAAAACCAGGCTGTTTGCAACTTGACAACATACAGGCAGAGTCACACAAAAGAAACTTCCGCTCGATATATATATATATATATATATATATATACACACCTCGTCGACAGAATAATCTATCAACTTCCGTTTCACCTGGATCGGATTGGCTTCAATTCAGATCGCATTGTTCTGGATGATCCCCACGAAACCAAATGAACAGCAGAACCTCGCCTACTCTTCGGCCATCAACGCGGACAGCTTGGAACATCATGTACACTTGTTTTAGGTGCAGATCCAACATCAGATACACTTGTTTCTTCATTCTGATTATCTAAATAGTGGCAAGAGTTTGATCTAAAAATTCTCAATCTGTCATAGCATAACATCAAACAGGATGTGGGCGGAGTACTTTGGCCGTTGCTAATCACCACTCCTGCCTCAAACACCTGCACATGTGCCCAAAGAAGAATCAGAGAGATTAGGTGACACAGAGCAGAGAGCATGAGGACGAGAGGAGGAGATGTGATGTTCGGCCACAGCCTGTTGGCACAGGCCCGACCTTGACGTTGCGATCCGCCGAGTACTTTCCGGCGAGACGCGTATGCGAAACAAACTGCGACCGATTACTTTCCAGTCGATCGAGTTGTAGCACACAACAAGCAACTAGCCAGGCATGTCGATTGATCCTACGTGATCTAGCACATGCACATACGATATCGTAACTATACGCCACCGGCTAGTCCGACGGAACTCACGTACGCGAGAACACACGAGTTGACGGCAAACAGGGTCGTGTCGGTCCTGTGATTTGTATTGCTTTGTTTGATCTGATTACATGCATAGAGTACAGCTATATTTATACTAGTACAAAGCTAGCTAACCCAAACCTACTCGGATGACTGAACGTATCCGTTCCGGACACGACAACGTGGTTAATTCCAACAGTCACCCCCCTAAACACGATGTCCTCACTTCACAGCTTGGACGCCGATCCTTCCCCGCATCTCCGTGAACTTCTGTCGTCCCAAAGACTTGGTCAGGATATCTGCAAGCTGATCGTCGGTGCAAATGTAGTTGACTTTAATCTTTCCTTCTTCCACGCAATCTCGTATGTAATGATACCTTATATCAATGTGCTTACTTCTATCATGATGCACTGGATTCTTACACAGAGCAATCGTAGACTTGTTGTCAACATAGAGCACCACTCCTTCCGGTTCCTTGTCAGTGAGATCACCGAGTAGCCTTTCTAGCCACACACCTTGACCTGCCGCGGTTGCAGCTGCAATATACTCCGCTTCACAGGATGATAATGCAACCACCTTCTGCTTTTGTGATAGCCAACTCACAATGCTTCTTCCCAAGAAATATGCGACGCCCGAGGTACTTTTACGGTCGTCAATATCTCCTGCCAAGTCGCTATCACTGTAGCCAAGTAGCTCCACCATCTCCTTCCGCTTTTCTCTCAAATAGACACAACCGGGTTAGCTGTCCCTTTGATGTACCTGAGTATTTGTTTCACAGCTGCCCAATGTTCTGTCGTGGGTGCTTCCATGAAGCGACTCACTACGCCAACGGAATAGGCCAAGTCTGGTCGTGTATTCACAAGATACCTTAGGCTTCCGACCACACTTCTATATTCCGTTGCATCAATCATGGGTGCTTGGCTCCTCTTGCTAAGTTTAAGTCGAGGCTCCATTGAAACATGACTTGGATTGCAGTCCTCCATGCTACAGCTTTCAAGAATCTTCTTTGCATATGCCTCCTGGCATAGCGTGATTCCCTCCGGCTTTTGTTGTACCTCGATCCGAGATAGTAAGTCAAGAGCCCTAGATCACTCATCTTGAAAAGCTCCTTCATTTGTAGCTTGAATTTAGCAATCTCCTCCTCATCTGCTCCAGTTATCAAGAGATCATCAACATAGATGCCCATTAGGAGACGATCCTTGCCTTTACCTCGCTTGTACATAGCATGCTCCAGTGGACTTTTCTCAAAACCAAGAGAAACTAGTGTATGATCAAGTTTGATGTTCCACGCCCGAGGAGCTTGGCATAGCCCGTACAATGCCTTGTGTAGTTTCAACACCTTGTGCTCCTCTCCCTTTTGATGTAACCCGGTGGTTGCTTCACATATACTTCTTCTTTTAACTCCCTGTTCAAAAAGCGGATTTTACATCCATGTGATGTAGCCTCCAAGATTCTTGAGCCATGAGAGCTATAACTAGCCTCACCGATTCCATCCTTGTGACAGGAGCGAACACTTCCTCAAGTCTACACCTTGCTCTTGCACGTATCCTTTGGCTCTGAGCCTTGCCTTATGCTTCACCAAGTTTCCTTTGGCATCTTTCTTGACTTTGTACACCCACTTGAGCCCTATGATTTTATGGTCGTTGGGTGGATCCACGAAGCTCCCATGTATTGTTGTCTTGGATCAATCCCAACTCCTCGTCCATAGCACGACGCCAACACTCCTCCGTGTTTGCATCTTCAAATTTCGTCGGTTCCTCGACGCTAAGCAGACACCGCCGTCCTCTTCCTTTAATTTTCACAGGATTTATTTTTGGAAGTGCTTCCTTTGGATATAAATCCACCACTAGTCGAAGACGTACAGGTGTCGGCGGACGTTCCCTCCTCTCCTGTTCAGTCGAAGATGAAGTAACATCATCTGGAGTTGCCAAACTCCCGATTTCTGGCGATTGCTGTTCTTCATAACTGGTTGTAGCTTCAGACGAACCAGCCAAAACAGGTGTACCATCTTCACGTACATGACCTTCACGTACAAGGACTTCATGTGCTCGTGGTGCGGCATGTGGGCTGCTTTGCTGCATGCTGGAAACACCTCCAGCCGATAGGCTCTTGTATGGGCTGGCCGGTGCTGTGCCACGTGAGCCACGAGCTGGTGTGGCCTGCTCTGGCCCTCCTGATGGAACAACGCCACCAGGGCGAGCGCTGCTGTCGGGCGTGCTGTTGGTGCCCTCGGACACGTCGGCTGCTGGTTCCTTTCGCGCGTGTGAAGCAGCGGAAGTTGCTGGCGTGCCTCCTTTTTCTGCGACGCCCCCCGCGCCGTTTGTTGCGGCCGACGTCTCCGGTTGATCATCAATATCTGCATGCTCGTAATCATCGTAAACAACGTTGAAAATTTCATCGGAAGACGGGTATACCGGCTCGGTGGAGTTCCAATTCCATGACCTTGCTTCTTCGAAGATCACATCGCGTGTCACAACCACCTTGTTGGTAGAGGGTTGCACGCGGTATGCCTTCGCATTACCTTTTTCATAGCCAACCAACACCATTGGAGTACTCCGATCCTCCAATTTGCTAGTATGCCCGGTCACTGTCTTCACATGCGCCACGCACCCGAAAGTGCGAAGATGATCAACCGTGGGCTTGTGTCCATACCATGCTTCGTACGGCGTCATCCCAACCACACTCTTGGTTGGAGCCCGGTTCAGCAAATAAACGGCCGTATTAACCGCCTCACCCCAAAACTTGCTCGGCATGCCTTTACTTTTCAACATGCTTCGTGCCATCGCCACCACGGTTTGATTCCTCCGTTCCACAACACCGTTTTGCTGCGGTGAATATGGTGCCGTAAGATACCGCTTGATCCCTTGAGCTTCGCAAAAGTCCGTGAATGCACGAGACTTGAACTCACCCCCCCGATCGGTACGGAGGGCCTTCAGCCTTGCTTCAGATTCTACTTCAGCCGCCATCTTTATAATCCTGAAGGCTTGCAAAGCTTGGTCCTTCGTCTTCAACAACACAATCCACATGAATCTGCTAAAATTAAATGCGACCACGAGCAAGAAGTATCTGTTTCCGGCAGGGTGGCGGTGTAATTGGTCCGCACAAGTCTCCGTGGACCAACTCAAGAGCTTTACTCGCTCTAAAGTTTCCCTCTCTTGGGAGCAGGGCTCGCCTTTGTTTCCCAATGAGACAACCGTCGCACACTTGGTCAACATGATTGATGCACGGTAGACCACGTACCATCTCCTTTTGTCCAAGTTGCCGAAGAGCCTGGAAATTTAGATGACCGTAGCGCGCGTGCCACTTCCATGCCGAGTCGTCCATGCTCGACAGGAGACATACCGGATCCACATGATCCAAGTTGAGGACGTAGAGCCTGTTTGGTGACCTTTGCACCTTCATAATCAACATCCTCTGACGATCATACCCCCATAGAAAGCCATCTTGAGCACAATCTTGCAACCACGCTCCTCGAGCTGGCCAAGACTTATGATGCTACTCTTTAGCTTGGGAATATAGTACACATCTGTGAGTACCTTGTGACCGCCATTCTTCAACTCAAACAGAGCAGTACCTCGCCCTGCGATGTCAACAGTCCGTCCGTCACCGAACCGAACGGTGCCTCCCACCGAAACACTGAGCTCAGAAAACTGGTCCTTGTCGCCGGTCATGTGGTTGCTAGCGCCCGTGTCGAGGTACCACACATGCCTCGACGTGTTCATCCTCTTCTTATCATGAAGATAAACTGCCTCCTCTATGAGCGTGACAACCTCTGTAGCGGCACCTTTGGAGCTGGATTATCCTCATCCATTAGCTCGCATACTTGACCATGAGCATCATGTCTCCATCATCGCCTCCTTTGGCCATGAGAGCTTTCTCCTTCGGTGGTTTCTTGCACTCTGACTTGAAGTGCCCCATGATGCCACAGTTGTGACACTTGATCTTGCGCTTGTTGAACTTCTTTTTCTTCGGAGCGCCGTCGCCGGCGTTCTTCTTACTTTGTTCTTTTGGCGCACGATCTTGGCGAGTGTTGCTACTAGAGCCCTCGCCACCTCTCCTTGAGTCCAGCGCCATCCATTGAGCCCGTGTGAGCATGACATTCTCATCATTCCTCCCATCCCCGAGACTGTACCGCATACGCTCGTCGTGAGCCTTGTAGCGTCCGACGAGATCGTCGATGGAGAGAGTCTCAAGATCGACGCACTGCTCGATCGCCGTGACAATTTGCAGGTACCGGGGAGGGGCTGCGCGCAAGAACCGCCGGACAACCGAGGTCTCCGTAAGGTTTTCACCAAGCGCGCGGATCCGATTGACGAGAGTAGCCACCCGTGAAGCGAACGCATCCACGGACTCATTGTCGCCCATGACCAAAGTCTCATAGTTCCTTAGGAGAGTTTGGAGATTGGCTTGCTTGACGCGGGTGTGTCCCTCGAACATGAGCTTCAAGGTATCCCACGCTTCCTTCGCCGTTTCTTTAGAGATCAGGTGTTGGAGGACATCCATCGGCATCACCGAGTAAATCGCTGTCGCCGCCTGGCGATCCTTCTGGTGCTCGGCTCCCTCCATCTTGAACGCGTCGCCTCCTGGGTCGACAGCGTCCCATAGCTCGTTGGCGCGAAGACCACACTCCATGAGGGCCTTCCAGACCCCGAAGTTCTCGCGATCAAATCGTGGGTACGCATTTAATTCGCCGGAGCAGCATATATTTTAGCCGCACCGGAGTACTCCGCCAACTGCTTGTTCTTCTCGTCGTCCGCCATGATCCTCCGTTACTAGAAGATCAACCATGCTCTAGATACCAATTGTTGGCACAGGCCCGACCTCGACGTTGCGATCCGCCGAGTACTTTCCGGCGAGACGCACGTCTGAGCAAACTGCGACCGATTACTGTCCAGTCGATCGAGTTGTAGCACACAACAAGCAACTAGCCAGGCAAGTCGATTGATCCTACGTGATCTAGCACATGCACATACGTATACATAACTATACGCCACCGGCTAGTCCGACGGAACTCACGTACGCGAGAACACACGAGTTGATGGCAAACAGGGCCGTGTCGGTCCTGTGATTTGTATTGCTTTGTTTGATCTGATTACAGGCATAGGATACAGCTATATTTATACTAGTACAAAGCTAGCTAACCCAAACCTACTCGAATGACTGAACGTATCCGTTCCGGACACGACAACGTGGTTAATTCCAACACAGCCACCCCAAGCCCTGTCAGCAGGCGTAGACACCAGGCTCTCAGGCCGCCGCCCCGCGCCACATCAAGCTTGGTCGGGAGGAGCAGGACCAGGACGTCCGCGTGTCCCTTTTCAGCTGGTGGCCAATCCGGCATGGGCTGTAGCCGGGGTGCAGTGAAGGAGCACGAGGTCTACGCCTGGTAGTGCCGGTATCCATCCAGCCGTCCCCAAGCAAGCCTGGGTCGCAGCAGGGGCTCTGTGGTCTCCGAATCGATTAAGATCGCGGCGATCTACGAGCGAGGCCGACGAAGAATAATGAGCAGGAAGCACCAACATATATCATGACAGCTTTCACCTGTGCTAGTTACCTAGTCAGGAGAAGAATCAACAATCTAACAGGAGAAGCTAGAATAATTTCAGCCAAAACTTTTTACAGATAATGTAAGCAGGCAAACCAGAAAATCCACTTAAATACATGCATAGCATTGCATCTGCATATATGTAAAAATGGAAAGTACAGTACTACTATGTAGGCATCAAAAGGAAAAAATATCTTACCTAAAATTGTCAACAAGAATAATCACTTCAAAAGTCAGCAGAGGAAGCAAACGATCTTCATATCAACAGCTGGATGATTTCTAACTGTGCAAAAACAAAAGAAAGAGAAGGTGGGGTCACAAAATAGGGTAGCGATAGCAATAACACCAAATCAATATGATTTGACGAAGCTTCATTCATCTAGCAACTTCAGAATTTACCTCTTAAATCTTCAAGATATATGCAAAGAAGCAGCTCAAAGGTGATGGCGCTGCAACAACAGAATGACAAGGAGCCCACTACACGCAGGGCACAGACTTATCAGTGTAAAACCAGGATATTGGGGCAACTGCTCGACACCCTTGGGGGGGTGCGGCTATCTCATTATATATAAGTATCAAAGGGTACAAGTACAAGTACAAGACGTATACACAAGTCTACGTATACATATACAGTCTAACACCCTCCCTCAATCTTAACTGTGGCCTGAAGTACAAACTAAGTTAAGAATGCGCCTGCAGCCTACAAACTGTGGTTGTGGAAGAGGCTTCGTGAAGATGTCAACAAGTTGATCCTTTGATGATATGAACTTGATGCTAAGCAGCTTCTGTGCAACACGCTCTCGAACAAAGTGATAATCAACCTCAATATGTTTTGTCCGAGCATGAAACACTGGATTAGATGACAAGTATGTAGCACCAATGTTATCACACCAAAGCACTGGAGAATGAACCAAAGGGATTCGCAACTCTCTCAGCAAGGACTGAACCCAAATGATCTCAGTTGTCGCCTCAGCAACTGCTTTGTACTCAGCTTCCGTGCTGCTGCGAGACACCGTGGCCTGCTTGCGAGCATTCCAGGCAATCAAGTTGGGGCCAAGAAACACTGCATACCCCCCCCCCCCCCCCGCGTGGATCGCCGGTCATCACGACTACCAGCCCAGTCTGCATCTGAGAACGCTGAGATCTCATAAGACGGTGCACGCTGGAAGAGCAAACCATGAGATGCAGTGAGACATATATAACGCAGAATGCGCTTCACAGCTGACCAATGGGATGTTGTGGGCGCATGAAGAAAGCAGCAGAACACGATTGACTGCATAAGAGACATCAGTGCGGTGATAGTAAGATCTTGCAGGCCTCCAACAAGACTGCGGTACTCGATGGCATCATCAGGGGAGAGAGGGTCTCCATCAAAAGCGGACAACCGATCGATGGCGGAACATAGGAGTAGTGACAGGTTTACACTGCAGCATACCAGCACGACGCAACAAATCCAGAGCGTACTTCTTCTGAGTAAGAGTGACTCCAGCAGAAGACCGTGAAACCTCCAGACCAAGGAAGAAGTCCAGAGCACCGAGATCCTTGACAGGAAAATCACCACTCAACGCAGCCACAAGACGATCTGCCGCAACATCTGAGGAACTGATGAGAATAATATCATCAACATAGACCAGTAAATACATCGTAACCTCAGGGCGTTGAAGAAGAAATAGTGATGTGTCAACATGAGGAATGAACTCAAGTGCTCACAAAACTGAACCAAGACGTGCATGCCAGGCACGGGGAGCCTGCTTAAGCCCATAGAGCGCCTTAAAAAGACGACAGAGATGATTAGGACGTGCAGGATCCACAAACCCTGGTGGCTGACGCATATAAACCTCCTCCTCCAGAACTCCATGCAAAAAAGCGTTCTGCACATCAAGCTGACGGAGAAACCATCCTCGAGTAACAGCAAGGGATAGTAGCAGACGAATGGTAGTGGGCTTGATAACTGGACTGAACGTGTCTTCATAGTCAAGACCATACATCTGTTTGAAGCCTTTAGCCACTAGCCTTGCCTTGTATCGTTCAATGGAGCCATCAGCATGCCGTTTAACTTTAAACACCCACTTAGAGTCAATGATATTGACCCCAGATACTGGAGGAACAAGCTGCCAGGTGTCATTCTTCAGCAACGCTTGAAACTCCTGTTCCATCGCGGCACGCCAGTGGGGAATGCCTAGTGCAGCCTGAAAATGGCGAGGCTCAGCAGTGGGATCCTCAGCAGCATGAGCCATGCACGCGGCGAGCCACGCGAAAGTCCCATCGGTCCGGATCTTAGGCTGAAAAACACATGTATGTCTGCGCGTGCGATGTCGAGGAGTAGCAGGTTGTGGTGGCGACGCAGGGCTTGATGCAGGCGACGAAAGAGGCGACCCCGAGTCGCCAAGGCTCACGCCAGAGCCACTGGGCGTCGGAGAGGCGGGCGGTGTGGCGCCGACACGGCCACGTCGCCTGTGCCCACGCCAGAGCCACTGGTGCTTGAAGGAGCGGGCGAGCACTGGGGTGGCTGCCCATCGTGAGCCGGGTCGGCCCATGCAAGCCTGGCGTGGCGGCCCAGAGCGACCTCCTGCGAGGCCGGCTCGGGCGACCCCCACGAGGCGGGTGAGGGCGACGCTCGCGGGGCAGCGTCGGGTGATGCCCGTGAGGCAGCTGCGGGCGCAGCTCTCGCGGGTTGCGGAGTACTGCCCGGTATGCATGCCCCATGCATGCGATCGTCCTCTGGACGCGCCGGTGCCTGTTCCTCAAGAAGCTCGAGACGAGCGCCACGGCCAACACCTGCAGCATGGTTAGGGAGCAACACAGGAGCATATGCAACATCCACAGATTGATCAGGCACAGGTGTGGTAGAAGAAGCGTCTGGCATAAGAGTGATAGTGGTATTCGGAAGTGCACGAAAGGGAAACACATTCTCATCAAAAACAACGTCACGAGAAATGTAAACGCGATTGGTGGGAACATGTAGGCATTTGTACCCTTTGTGAAGGGAACTATATCCAAGAAAGACGCACTTTTTCGATCGAAATTCTAGCTTATGTTTATTATATGGACGCAAATGAGGCCAACAGGCACACCCGAAGACTTTGAGAATGGTGTAGTCTGGGATTTCATTGAGCAAGAGTTCAAGTGGAGTTTTCATATTCAGTAGTCGTGAAGGCAGCCTATTGATCAAAAAACAGGCAGTGGAGAAAGCATCACTCCAGAACCTAAAAGGTACGGAGGCATGAGCTAATAAGGTGATGCCAGTTTCTACAAGGTGACGATGCTTATGTTCGGCAGTCCCATTCTGGTGATGCGTATGGGGGCAAGACACACGGTGTGCAATCCCAAGCTTGTTAAAGAATGAGTTGAGGTTGTGATATTCACCCCCCCAGTCGCTTTGGACATGAATAATTTTCTGGCGAAGGAGACGCTCAACATGTGCTTGAAACTGGATAAACACATCAAATACATCAGATTTTTTCTTAATAAGATAGAGCCAGGTAAACCGACTGTAAGCATCAATGAAACTGACATAATAATTATGGCCACTAACAGACACTTGGGCATGACCCCATACATCGGAAAAAATAAGCTCAAGAGGATGTTTCACAACACGACTAGACTCTGAAAACGGGAGTTGGTGACTCTTGCCCTGCTGACAGGCATCACAAATAGTTTCAGCAGTTTTATTTGACACAACTGGTAGCTCATGACGATGCAACACATGACGGACTATGGGAGCGGCAGGATGACCAAGTCGCGCGTGCCAATGTGTAGGCGAGACACGAACACCACTGAACGCCTGAGGAGAAAACTGCATGGGCGGTGCGGTTGGCGCGTCAAGTGCATACAAGCCACGGTGAAGACGACCGCTAAGCAGAACGGCCCTCGTGTCCTGATCCTTGATAAAGAAATGAAAAGGGTGAAATTCAGCAAGAACATTATTGTCACGAGTAAGTTGTGGAACAGACAACAAACTACACGAAGCAGTGGGAATACGAAGGATGTTAGAAAGATGCAGTTTTCGTGAATTGTGGGCAAGAAGGGATGCCTGACCAACATGGGAGATGCGCATACCTGCTCCGTTGGCGGTGTGCACCTGATCATGACCGCGATATGGCTCCTGGACTGAAAGCTTGCTCATGTCGTTGGTGAGGTGGTTGGTAGCTCCCGTGTCCATGTACCACGAGGGATCAATCGAGTAGGATGGAGTACGCCCGTGCTCATGACCCACCACCGCAGCGGCCGCCTGTTTTTCATTCCCCTTGCCATTGTTGCCGAGGCCAAGGAAATCTTGCTTGTAGCGGCGATGACAGCGAGAAGCTACGTGGCGCTCAATCCCACACAGTTGGCATGCCTGCTGAGCACCACAACTGGGGCAGCAAGCCACCGGCCGTGATCCGCCTGTGATGGACGGCGCGGCGCCCCGTGAGGGCTGAGATGGAACCGCCGGCTTGGCAGGGAGCGACAGCTTCTGCGATTTGCCACGGGTTGCGGCGTTAGCAGAGGCAAAACTCGGAGTGGATCGACGCGCTTTGATGCGTTGTTCGCGACCAAGGAGCCACGCATACAGTTCCCGCGGCGGGAGAGGTGCCTCGCGCCCATGGGCGTTCTTAATGAGATTGTCATAGTCATCATCGAGGCCATTGAGCACATGAGTGGTGAAGTCCTCATCTCAAGGGGCTGGCCAATGGAGGCCGGTGTGTCCGCAAGCCCCGACATCTTGTTGAAGTACTCCGTGATGGTGAGGCCACCAAGCTTGGTCTCCCCAACTCAAGGCGGATAGAGTGAGCACGCTACCGAGACCGAGAGGCAAAACTGCTGTGAAGTGCAGACCAAGCCTCCCGAGTTGTCACGGCGAAGATGACAAGTGACGACACGCCCGGAGTTAGCGAGGACTGAATGGCGAAAGTATCGCCTGGTCTTGAGCCACCCACACATGATGAGCCGGGTGATACGGGCGGCGCACGGGATGGAGCCATCAACATAGCCCTCCAAGTAGCGACTCCGTGGGAGAGGTAGCACCTGCGGCCGCCAGACAGGTAGTTGTCGGTGTAAGCTTCACCGGAAGGAGATGCGAGAAGTAGAACGGCGATGGCGCCGAGCATAACCCGCATGGGGACCCATGTTCTGCACAT
Source organism: Aegilops bicornis (assembly GCA_021605145.1). Taxonomy (NCBI): domain Eukaryota; kingdom Viridiplantae; phylum Streptophyta; class Magnoliopsida; order Poales; family Poaceae; genus Aegilops; species Aegilops bicornis. The sequence goes on along the minus strand of CM038669.1, from coordinate 664,319,732 downwards.
CATGGGGAGCAAGGGCCAAGGACGCCTCGTAGCCAGGACCAGCAGGGGCATCGACCGGACCAGTCGGGTTCACCGAAGACACGGCGGGCGCGGCACCGTAGACCGCGCCATAGGGCGACGACGCCATCTGTGATGACGGAGGCGTCGGCCAGGCGGAAGGCATCGGTGGCGCGGCGCCGTAGGTTGGTGCAGGGGCGCCGTACCACGGAGCGTAGGGCTGGGTCGCGCCATAGTAGGGCGGAGGGGCTCCGTAGGGTTGGGGGGGAGCCACCCCGTAGGCGGACGGTGCAGAGCCGCGAAGAGGTGGCGGGCGCGAAGGCGAAGGTCGAGGGCGGCGCCGCCAGCAGCGATCGGCGGCCGGGAAGGCCCGCCCGCCCTGCTCGCCGCCTGCCCGCCTGCAGCGATTTGAGCGGGGGACGCGAGGAAGGGCGAAAGGCGACGGCGCGCCAGCAGGGGAGGAAGCCGAGGCGGCGCGGTTAGCGAAGGCCATCGGACGAGGCGGCAGCAGCGATCGGCGGCGCAAGGGGTGCAGCGGAAGACGGGAAACCCTAGTCTGATACCATGTAAAACCAGGATATTGGGGCAACTGCTTCAATACATGGCAAAACAGACAACACTTACATACAAATATACAAAAAAACAACTGGGCAAATCAGTACTAAATCTTACATGACGCCATGGGCAATGAAGGGGCTGGCATTGAAAACCTTCCACGGGCAGCGACACCATGAAATAGCCATAGCGGGAGGAATATAATCCTAGACAATCGAAGTAAGAAGGTAATTACCAATCGATATTAGCTTTGTCACCGCGCACACAAACCAGCAATATACAGTACATACAGTTATAGTATGCTGATAAGAGCTCCAAACTTCCAAGAAACAGAGCCATTGTGAATTAACAAGATCACAAATTTACGAAATGCAGCAGGAAAGCTACAATCAAAAGCCACTAACACTGGGTAGCATGAGCTAAATTCCAACCTGAAACACGGGGTGGCACAAACCAAAACTAAAACTAAATTGGCCCATCTTATTAACTGTCAGTAAGTCATTCATAACCAGAGTAATTTGCTAATTTGCCCCAGAACAGATCAGTGCACCACACGAATCGAGTGGACACAGGAAGCCGGTGAATCTGCATCGCTCGATCCTCTAGACTGCATATGCATCCCGGGGAAACATAGTATAGCTCGGCCCCGCACGTCCACGCCAACCAGCCCAATCAGATTGACGCCGCAACGAACCGGGGGCACGTGGCGAGCTAGGGTTTACAGGCCGTACCACCAGAGAAGGAGTCGGTGCGGCCGTCGACCCTGAGCGCGAGGAGGAGCGTGAAGCAGAAGGGCGCGGCGCAGCGCTGCCGCTGCCTGCGCTGTCTTCCCCACCCGCCCACGTCTGCGCCCTGTCACACCTGCATCCCACTGATGATGCAGTGGACAAGGAAAGACTGGACCCACTCGCCAGACATGTAGGCCCACGGGCAGAGCTGTGTGTGTGGTTACTTAAGTGTGCGTGGTAGGCAGAGAGAGGCATGCGTGTATTGTGTGAACTCTGTATCTCACCTTGCCTTCTTTGTATCTCACCTCCTTCGCCTGTACCTCACCTTCTTCTTTCTCAAGGAACAAGCTGAACTTGATCTATTTCACCCGATCCACCCTTGTTTCGATCCTAGCAACCCTGGGTTCGTTACACCGCCCACGCCGCTGCATCTGTTCCGGCGCGCGACGACAAGGCAGAGTCCGGTGGCGAATCAGCGTGGAAGGGGTGGCGTCACACTGGTGGCGGAGATGAGCTTGGGAGGGGTTGTGCGGTTTCGGATTAAGGTCAATCGATGGGCTGAGGCCCAGGCGAGTCATGAAAAAATGTTTTAAGGAATTTTAGAGAAACGTTTAGTAGTATACGCAGGTAAAATAGTACCAGATTCTAAAAAAAGTTAAAATAATACCACCTCGGATGTAGAAAATAATAAAAATGAATAAAACAGAAAGCGTAAATTCACGGGAAGAAACATATTGTGACGGTGAACCCAAGGAGTCAATCCTGATTTATTATTAGGGAAAGAAATGACTCCAACAGGAACAATAATAACAAAATTTGAACTGACTTCATCAACAACAATAATACTAAAAAAATCGCAAAATGAAACTAACATTGACATGATACCTCAAATAAAAACCAAATTAGACTGACTCCATCAATCTACTACTACTATTAAACAATCGAGTTGTGGCAGAAACATTACATCTCAGCCATATATCCGTCATCTTTCAATGGACCGGATTGCCTCAATGTTGTATCACATCATTTACCAAAATCAATTACCAATAATTACCATAATCTACGCCATTATAATTACGCAAAACTTACAAATCTGGGTCTATTTTAATCATAATTCAGCAATAATTACCATGATCTAATAATTACGCAATAATTACCGCGATCTCGCTCCAACTGGAGACCTCCACCTTTGGTCGTCCGGTCCTCGCTCAAACCGTCCGAATTTCTGAGGCAGCCCTGCTCGCGCCGCCGTCGATCTCCTTGCTCCAACTCCTAGCTGTGTTGTACACGTACCTATCGCTACTATATACTATTAAACAGGCAAACATTTTCTTTTTTAAAGATACCCGTTAAGTGTACACCGATTAATTATCACCGTTTGATCATCTAAATTAATGAAATCTAATGGATCAGATTAATCTGATGAGATATCAAAGGATGCAATTAGCAATTACTGAAGGCGGACCGCTCCGCCGGCGGACCAAAAGGCATTCGCCGGGTGCGCCGGGGGGCCAAATGGCTGGAGATACTCTAAGCGCTCGGGAGGCACAATAGTCCCCATTCTCTGCGCCGGCTACAGCACCTTCCAGACGGTAAGCCGGCGAACTTCACGGCCACCGTTATGCATCTTGTCTGGGTAACGTCACGGCTTAACGTCTCTACGTATTCGTGTCTAGGCTGTGGGTGCCACGAACAAGTACTATGGTGATGAGTCCTCGTACCATTGCCTGCCTGCCATAGCACAATCCGGACGGTAAGCTGGCCAACTTCACGACTACAGGGCCGGCCCTGGGTTTCGGGAGGCTCTAGACGAACTCAACGACATGGGCTCCTATGTCCTAACTTCTATGACTATAATAATTCATTAGGACATATGCTCGTGCGTTGCAAAGGAAAAAAAATTAACATTGTGTGAGCAAAACTCATTCGCATTGTTCACATAAAAAAACTTGGTAGGTAGGTGCACGCCGTCTTTTTTTCTTAAAACGCTGACATTATCCATCAATCTGTCTGAAAAGTGAAAACATGAAATACTCCCTTCGTTTTTAAATATAAGCCTTCTTAGATATTTCAATACAAACTACATGCAAATATATATAGACATATTTTAGAGTGTAGATTCATGCGTTTTTGTTTCAGATATAGTTCATATTTAAATATGTAAAAAGACTTGTATTTAGTTACAGAGGAGGTATATGTTTAAAAAACATATGAATATGGTCATATTGTGCATGCAACGACCCAACCACTGATGCCTATATGGAATTATGAATCATCATATGTAAAATAGAAGTTGAGCAAATTTCTATATTACACGATCCTGCAAAAAAAACATTCCAACATCTCACCACCATCACCAAGGGGGAAGGAGTCCTCACAGACACCTACTCTGGCCAAAAAATGAAAAAAAAAATTGCTCACTCTTCACCTCGGCCACCCAACCTGTGTGGACTCCCAAATATGAAAATGGAGGGTGCCACAGGCATACACGCACTCTTCATTTACTGCATGGCAACTGAGATCAGCGCACACACAGGAAATTAGCACCGTCGGCTAACAGCTCCATAACATCCCGTTCATCCTTGCATGATCCATCTCGATCTACTCATCTCTAGTTCGCCTCCTCACTTGCGTCACACCTCTCATGCCCCGCCTCCCAGCGATGCGTCGTGATGGCTCCTGCTGCCACCGCCGGCTCATGCCTCCCCTGACGTCCTCCTCCTTCTTCAGCCAAGGGACTCGTCGCACCAATATTGGAACTCATTTCCTAATTTCATCAAAAGATTAAGTAAAACAAATATCTGCTAGGCGAACTGGCAGAGGGAGGAAAGACCAAAAGGAAAAATCAAAGTATTCAGTTCAACCATCAATTCGCAAAATCACTATGCCAGTAAAAAATAAGTTTATTTTAGAAAAAATATATTTCTATTACTCAATGATTGTTACATCATTAACTAATAAAGGTACATGCTATTTAGGTGGATTATCCGACAAAATTAAGGAGAAGTAAATTTGGTTTCCCTAGTAAGCTCATGGGCCACAACATTTGCTTCCCAAGGGAAATGTTCAACCTTCAAAAGAAATCTTGAACTCTGTGCGCATATGATAGCAGTCCTCGTGAATCAAGTTAGTACCTTTCATGAAGTAATTCTTCTTCGTCCAAAAAGTCATTGTCTTGGCTGCTACTATCTATGTTGGCAGTACCATCAGCATCGGTTTGAACCTCCATACTTTCACGTGGTTTTTTTTATGGGGATACTTTCACGTGGTTAGCCACAAAATGAAACATATAACCATATTATGTAAATATAGATAAGTGTATGTCAAAACTGAAAAATCAACTACACCTAGTTGACCAAGAATTAATCCACAAGATACAATATATGTAACTAATTTAGGTATAGTCGTAGTAAATCAATCCCATTTGCTTCATTCTTTGTTTGCTACTATGAAAGTACTGCAGATCCCTTGTAGACTACAAAGTGTTGTATTAGTAATATACAACAGTAACATGTACACAGAAATTGACAATCTCACAAGCCCTGAAGAGTCACTTCAAATAGTAATCTCTAGTATGCATTGAGTAGGATTATCTTAAGAAGTACTCCACCTCATGTCTTCTTCCTATAAATCCCACAAAATGCCAATAAAAGGTAGATGCTTGAAAAGAGAGGATCGGCAGGGCCATTGAAGTGCAGCTTCAGGTCAGTTTTGAAACTGAACATGGTTTGAGCAAATTTATCATCTTTACTAATCTGCTTTAGCTTACCATTTGTAACGAATATAGTTCGCCAGAATTTAACACTACACGGGAACTAAACTGAGCGAGAGTTTTTGTATCTAAAGCGTACCTGGTGCCTTGAGCTCTGGATTGTACTGCATAAATGTAGAGTCACAAATGTCAGGCATAAACTGGTTGGTCTCTCATCAAGCAACAACTGATAAAACCAGGCTGTTTGCAACTTGACAACATACAGTCAGAGTCACACAAAATAAACTTCCGCTCGATATATATATATATATATATATATATATATATATATATATATATACACCTCGTCGACAGAATAATCTATCAACTTCCGTTTCACCTGGATCGGATTGGCTTCAATTCAGATCGCATTGTTCTGGATGATCCCCACGAAACCAAATGAACAGCAGAACCTCGCCTACTCTTCGGCCATCAACGCGGACAGCTTGGAACATCATGTACACTTGTTTTAGGTGCAGATCCAACATCAGATACACTTGTTTCTTCATTCTGATTATCTAAATAGTGGCAAGAGTTTGATCTAAAAATTCTCAATCTGTCATAGCATAACATCAAACAGGATGTGGGCGGAGTACTTTGGCCGTTGCTAATCACCACTCCTGCCTCAAACACCTGCACATGTGCCCAAAGAAGAATCAGAGAGATTAGGTGACACAGAGCAGAGAGCATGAGGACGAGAGGAGGAGATGTGATGTTCGGCCACAGCCTGTTGGCACAGGCCCGACCTTGACGTTGCGATCCGCCGAGTACTTTCCGGCGAGACGCGTCACGAGCAAACTGCGACCGATTACTTTCCAGTCGATCGAGTTGTAGCACACAACAAGCAACTAGCCAGGCATGTCGATTGATCCTACGTGATCTAGCACATGCTCATTCGTTTACGTAACTATACGCCACCGGCTAGTCCGACGGAACTCACGTACGCGAGAACACACGAGTTGACGGCAAACAGGGTCGTGTCGGTCCTGTGATTTGTATTGCTTTGTTTGATCTGATTACATGCATAGAGTACAGCTATATTTATACTAGTACAAAGCTAGCTAACCCAAACCTACTCGGATGACTGAACGTATCCGTTCCGGACACGACAACGTGGTTAATTCCAACAGTCACCCCCCTAAACACGATGTCCTCACTTCACAGCTTGGACGCCGATCCTTCCCCGCATCTCCGTGAACTTCTGTCGTCCCAAAGACTTGGTCAGGATATCTGCAAGCTGATCGTCGGTGCAAATGTAGTTGACTTCAATCTTTCCTTCTTCCACGCAATCTCGTATGTAATGATACCTTATATCAATGTGCTTACTTCTATCATGATGCACTGGATTCTTACACAGAGCAATCGTAGACTTGTTGTCAACATAGAGCACCACTCCTTCCGGTTCCTTGTCAGTGAGGTCACTGAGTAGCCTTTCTAGCCACACACCTTGACCTGTCAGCGGTTGCAGCTGCAATATACTCCGCTTCACAGGATGATAATGCAACCACCTTCTGCTTTTGTGATAGCCAACTCACAATGCTTCTTCCCAAGAAATATGCGACGCCCGAGGTACTTTTACGGTCGTCAATATCTCCTGCCAAGTCGCTATCACTGTAGCCAAGTAGCTCCACCATCTCCTTCCGCTTTTCTCTCAAATAGACACAACCGAAGTTAGTTGTCCCTTTGATGTACCTGAGTATTTGTTTCACAGCTGCCCAATGTTCTGTCGTGGGTGCTTCCATGAAGCGACTCACTACGCCAACGGAATAGGCCAAGTCTGGTCGGTGTATTCACAAGATACCTTAGGCTTCCGACCACACTTCTATATTCCGTTGCATCAATCATGGGTGCTTGGCTCCTCTTGCTAAGTTTAAGTCGAGGCTCCATTGAAACATGACTTGGATTGCAGTCCTCCATGCTACAGCTTTCAAGAATCTTCTTTGCATATGCCTCCTGGCATAGCGTGATTCCCTCCGACTTTTGTTGTACCTCGATCCCGAGATAGTAAGTCAAGAGCCCTAGATCACTCATCTTGAAAAGCTCCTTCATTTGTAGCTTGAATTTAGCAATCTCCTCCTCATCTGCTCCAGTTATCAAGAGATCATCAACATAGATGCCCATTAGGAGACGATCCTTGCCTTTACCTCGCTTGTACATAGCATGCTCCAGTGGACTTTTCTCAAAACCAAGAGAAACTAGTGTATGATCAAGTTTGATGTTCCACGCCGAGGAGCTTGGCATAGCCCGTACAATGCCTTGTGTAGTTTCAACACCTTGTGCTCCTCTCCCTTTTGATGTAACCCGGTGGTTGCTTCACATATACTTCTTCTTTTAACTCCCTGTTCAAAAAGCGGATTTTACATCCATGTGATGTAGCCTCCAAGATTCTTGAGCCGTGAGAGCTATAACTAGCCTCACCGATTCCATCCTTGTGACAGGAGCGAACACTTCCTCGAAGTCTACACCTTGCTCTTGCACGTATCCTTTGGCTACGAGCCTTGCCTTATGCTTCACCAAGTTTCCTTTGGCATCTTTCTTGACTTTGTACACCCACTTGAGCCCTATGATTTTATGGTCGTTGGGTGGATCCACGAGCTCCCATGTATTGTTGTCTTGGATCAATCCCAACTCCTCGTCCATAGCACGACGCCAACACTCCTCCGTGTTTGCATCTTCAAATTCCGTCGGTTCCTCGACGCTAAGCAGACACCGCCGTCCTCTTCCTTTAATTTTCACAGGATTTATTTTTGGAAGTGCTTCCTTTGGATATAAATCCACCACTGGTCGAAGACGTACAGGTGTCGGCGGACGTTCCCTTCTCTCCTGTTCAGTCGAAGATGAAGTAACATCATCTGGAGTTGCCAAACTCCCGATTTCTGGCGATTGCTGTTCTTCATAACTGGTTGTAGCTTCAGACGAACCAGCCAAAACAGGTGTACCATCTTCACGTACATGACCTTCACGTACAAGGACTTCATGTGCTCGTGGTGCGGCATGTGGGCTGCTTTGCTGCATGCTGGAAACACCTCCAGCCGATAGGCTCTTGTATGGGCTGGCCGGTGCTGTGCCACGTGAGCCACGAGCTGGTGTGGCCTGCTCTGATCCTCCTGATGGAACAACGCCACCAGGGCGAGCGCTGCTGCCGGGCGTGCCGTTGGTGCCCTCGGACACGTCGGCTGCTGGTTCCTTTCGCTGCGTGTGAAGCAGCGGAAGTTGCTGGCGTGCCTCCTTTTTCTGCGACGCCCCAGCGCCCGTTTGTTGCGGCCGACGTCTCCGGTTGATCATCAATAGCTGCATGCTCGTAATCATCGTAAACAACGTTGAAAATTTCATCGGAAGACGGGTATACCGCTCGGTGGAGTTCCAATTCCATGACCTTGCTTCTTCGAAGATCACATCGCGTGTCACAACCACCTTGTTGGTAGAGGGGTTGCACGCACGGTATGCCTTCGTACCTTTTTCATAGCCAACCAACACCATTGGAGTACTCCGATCCTCCAATTTGCTAGTATGCCCGGTCACTGTCTTCACATGCGCCACGCACCCGAAAGTGCGAAGATGATCAACCGTGGGCTTGTGTCCATACCATGCTTCGTACGGCGTCATCCCAACCACACTCTTGGTTGGAGCCCGGTTCAGCAAATAAACGGCCGTATTAACCGCCTCACCCCAAAACTTGCCCGGCATGCCTTTACTTTTCAACATGCTTCGTGCCATCGCCACCACGGTTTGATTCCTCCGTTCCACAACACCGTTTTGCTGCGGTGAATATGGTGCCGTAAGATACCGCTTGATCCCTTGAGCTTCGCAAAAGTCCGTGAATGCACGAGACTTGAACTCACCCCCCCGATCGGTACGGAGGGCCTTCAGCTTGGCTTCAGATTCTACTTCAGCCGCCATCTTTATAATCCTGAAGGCTTGCAAAGCTTGGTCCTTCGTCTTCAACAACACAATCCACATGAATCTGCTAAAGTCGTCGACCACGAGCAAGAAGTATCTGTTTCCGGCAGGGGTGGCCGGTGTAATTGGTCCGCACAAGTCTCCGTGGACCAACTCAAGAGCTTTACTCGCTCTAAAGTTTCCCTCTCTTGGGAACGGGGCTCGCCTTTGTTTCCCAATGAGACAACCGTCGCACACTTGGTCAACATGATTGATGCACGGTAGACCACGTACCATCTCCTTTTGTCCAAGTTGCCGAAGAGCCTGGAAATTTGGATGACCGTAGCGCGCGTGCCACTTCCATGCCGAGTCGTCCATGCTCGACAGGAGACATACCGGATCCACATGATCCAAGTTGAGGACGTAGAGCCTGTTTGGTGACCTTTGCACCTTCATAATCAACATCCTCTGACGATCATACCCCCATAGAAAGCCATCTTCGAGCACAATCTTGCAACCACGCTCCTCGAGCTGGCCAAGACTTATGATGCTACTCTTTAGCTTGGGAATATAGTACACATCTGTGAGTACCTTGTGACCGCCATTCTTCAACTCAAACAGAGCAGTACCTCGCCCTGCGATGTCAACAGTCCGTCCGTCACCGAACCGAACGGTGCCTCCCACCGAAACACTGAGCTCAGAAAACTGGTCCTTGTCGCCGGTCATGTGGTTGCTAGCGCCCGTGTCGAGGTACCACACATGCCTCGACGTGTTCATCCTCTTCTTATCATGAAGATAAACTGCCTCCTCTATGAGCGTGACAACCTCTGTAGCCGGCACCTTTGGAGCTGGATTATCCTCATCCATTAGCTCGCATACTTCGACCATGAGCATCATGTCTCCATCATCGCCTCCTTTGGCCATGAGAGCTTTCTCCTTCGGTGGTTTCTTGCACTCCGACTTGAAGTGCCCCATGATGCCACAGTTGTGACACTTGATCTTGCGCTTGTCGAACTTCTTCTTCTTCGGAGCGCCGTCGCGGGCGTTCTTCTTACTTTGTTCTTTTGGCGCACGATCTTGGCGAGTGTTGCTACTAGAGCCCTCGCCACCTCTCCTTGAGTCCAGCGCCATCCATTGAGCCCGTGTGAGCATGACATTCTCATCATTCCTCCCATCCCGAGACTGTACCGCATACGCTCGTCGTGAGCCTTATGGCGTCCGGACGAGATCGTCGATGGAGAGAGTCTCAAGATCGACGCACTGCTTTCGATCGCCGTGACAATTTGCAGGTACCGGGAGGGGCTGCGCGCAAGAACCGCCAGACAACCAAGGTCTCCGTAAGGTTTTCACCAAGCGCCGGATCCGATTGACGAGAGTAGCCACCCGTGAAGTTTAACGCATCCACGGACTCATTGTCGCCCATGACCAAAGTCTCATAGTTCCTTAGGAGAGTTTGGAGATTGGCTTGCTTGACGCGGGTGTGTCCCTCGAACATGAGCTTCAAGGTATCCCACGCTTCCTTCGCCGTTTCTTTGGAGATCAGGTGTTGGAGGACATCCATCGGCATCACCGAGTAAATCGCTGTCGCCGCCTGCCGATCCTTCCGGTGCTCGGCTCCCTCCATCTTGAACGCGTCGCCTCCTGGGTCGACCGTGTCCCATAGCTCGTTGGCGCGAAGACCACACTCCATGAGGGCCTTCCAGACCCCGAAGTTCTCGTGATCAAATCGTGGGTACGACGAATTCGCCGGAGCAGCATATATTTTAGCCGCACTGGAGTACTCCGCCAACTGCTTGTTCTTCTCGTCGTCCGCCATGATCCTCCGTTACTAGAAGATCAACCATGCTCTAGATACCAATTGTTGGCACAGGCCCGACCTCGACGTTGCGATCCGCCGAGTACTTTCCGGCGAGACGCACGTACGAGCAAACTGCGACCGATTACTTTCCAGTCGATCGAGTTGTAGCACACAACAAGCAACTAGCCAGGCAAGTCGATTGATCCTACGTGATCTAGCACATGCACATACGTATACATAACTATACGCCACCGGCTAGTCCGACGGAACTCACGTACGCGAGAACACACGAGTTGATGGCAAACAGGGCCGTGTCGGTCCTGTGATTTGTATTGCTTTGTTTGATCTGATTACAGGCATAGGATACAGCTATATTTATACTAGTACAAAGCTAGCTAACCCAAACCTACTCGAATGACTGAACGTATCCGTTCCGGACACGACAACGTGGTTAATTCCAACACAGCCACCCCAAGCCCTGTCAGCAGGCGTAGACACCAGGCTCTCAGGCCGCCGCCCCGCGCCACATCAAGCTTGGTCGGGAGGAGCAGGACCAGGACGTCCGCGTGTCCCTTTTCAGCTGGTGGCCAATCCGGCATGGGCTGTAGCCGGGGTGCAGTGAAGGAGCACGAGGTCTACGCCTGGTAGTGCCGGTATCCATCCAGCCGTCCCCAAGCAAGCCTGGGTCGCAGCAGGGGCTCTGTGGTCTCCGAATCGATTAAGATCGCGGCGATCTACGAGCGAGGCCGACGAAGAATAATGAGCAGGAAGCACCAACATATATCATGACAGCTTTCACCTGTGCTAGTTACCTAGTCAGGAGAAGAATCAACAATCTAACAGGAGAAGCTAGAATAATTTCAGCCAAAACTTTTTACAGATAATGTAAGCAGGCAAACCAGAAAATCCACTTAAATACATGCATAGCATTGCATCTGCATATATGTAAAAAATGGAAAGTACAGTACTACTATGTAGGCATCAAAAAGGAAAAAAATATCTTACCTAAAATTGTCAACAAGAATAATCACTTCAAAAGTCAGCAGAGGAAGCAAACGATCTTCATATCAACAGCTGGATGATTTCTAACTGTGCAAAAACAAAAGAAAGAGAAGGTGGGGGTCACAAAATAGGGTAGCGATAGCAATAACACCAAATCAATATGATTTGACGAAGCTTCATTCATCTAGCAACTTCAGAATTTACCTCTTAAATCTTCAAGATATATGCAAAGAAGCAGCTCAAAGGTGATGGCGCTGCAACAACAGAATGACAAGGAGCCCACTACACGCAGGGCACAGACTTATCAGTGTAAAACCAGGATATTGGGGCAACTGCTCGACACCCTTGAAGTGCGGCTATCTCATTATATATAAGTATCAAAGGGTACAAGTACAAGTACAAGACGTATACACAAGTCTACGTATACATATACAGTCTAACACCCTCCCTCAATCTTAACTGTGGCCTGAAGTACAAACTAAGTTAAGAATGCGCCTGCAGCCTACAAACTGTGGTTGTGGAAGAGGCTTCGTGAAGATGTCAACAAGTTGATCCTTTGATGATATGAACTTGATGCTAAGCAGCTTCTGTGCAACACGCTCTCGAACAAAGTGATAATCAACCTCAATATGTTTTGTCCGAGCATGAAACACTGGATTAGATGACAAGTATGTAGCACCAATGTTAACACACCAAAGCAATCGGAGAATGAACCAAAGGGATTCGCAACTCTCTCAGCAAGGACTGAACCCAAATGATCTCAGTTGTCGCCTCAGCAACTGCTTTGTACTCAGCTTCCGTGCTGCTGCGAGACACCGTGGCCTGCTTGCGAGCATTCCAGGCAATCAAGTTGGGGCCAAGAAACACTGCATACCCCAGCGTGGATCGCCGGTCATCACGACTACCAGCCCAGTCTGCATCGAGAACGCTGAGATCTCATAAGACGGTGCACGCTGGAAGAGCAAACCATGAGATGCAAAGTGAGACATATATAACGCAGAATGCGCTTCACGGTGACCAATGGGATGTTGTGGGCGCATGAAGAAACCAGCAGAACACGATTGACTGCATAAGAGACATCTGGTGCGGTGATAGTAAGATCTGCAGGCCTCCAACAAGACTGCAGTACTCGATCAGCATCATCGGGGAGAGGGTCTCCATCAAAAGCAGACAACCGATCAGTGGCAGACATAGGAGTAATGACAGGTTTACACTGCAGCATACCAGCACGACGCAACAAATCCAGAGCGTACTTCTTCTAAGTAAGAGTGACTCCAGCAGAAGACCGTGAAACCTCCAGACCAAGGAAGAAGTGCAGAGCACCGAGATACTTGACAGCAAAATCACCACTCAACGCAGCCACAAGACGATCTGCCGCAACATCTGAGGAACTGATGAGAATAATATCATCAACATAGACCAGTAAATACATCGTAACCTCAGGGCGTTGAAGAAGAAATAGTGATGTGTCAACAGTAGAGGGAATGAACCCAAGTGCTCGCAAAACTGAACCAAGACGTGCATGCCAGGCACGGGGAGCCTGCTTAAGCCCATAGAGCGCCTTAAAAAGATGACAGAGATGATTAGGACGTGCAGGATCCACAAACCCTGGTGGCTGACGCATATAAACCTCCTCCTCCAGAACTCCATGCAAAAAAGCGTTCTGCACATCAAGCTGACGGAGAAACCATCCTCGAGTAACAGCAAGGGATAGTAGCAGACGAATGGTAGTGGGCTTGATAACTGGACTGAACGTGTCTTCATAGTCAAGACCATACCTCTGTTTGAAGCCCTTAGCCACTAGCCTTGCCTTGTATCGTTCAATGGAGCCATCAGCATGCCGTTTAACTTTAAACACCTACTTAGAGTCAATGATATTGACCCAAGATACTGGAGGAACAAGCTGCCAGGTGTCATTCTCCTGTTCCATCGCGGCACGCCAGTGGGGAATGCCTAGTGCAGCCTGAAAATGGCGAGGCTCAGCAGTGGGATCCTCAGCAGCATGAGCCATGCACGCGGCGAGCCACGCGAAAGTCCCATCGGTCCGGATCTTAGGCTGAAAAACACCTGTATGACTGCGCGTGCGATGTCGAGGAGCAGCAGGTTGTGGTGGCGACGCAGGGCTTGATGCAGGCGACGAAAGAGGCGACCCCGAGTCACCAAGGCTCACGCCTTGAGCCACAGGCGTCGGAGAGGAGGGCGGTGTGGCGCCCGACACGGCCACGCCGCCAGGCCCACGCCAGAGCCTTTGGGTCTTGAAGGAGCTGGCGAGCACAGGGGTGGCCGGCCCATCGTGAGCGAAGCCGGCCCATGCAAACTGGCGTGGCCGGCCCAGAGGCGACCTCCTGCGAGGCCGGCTCGGGCGACCCCCACGAGGCGGGCGAGGGCGACGCTCGCGGGGTAGCGTCGGGTGATGCCCGCGAGGCAGCTGCGGGCGCAGCTCTCGCGGGTTGCGGAGTACCGCCCGGTATGCATGCCCCATGCATGCGATCGTCCTCTGGACGCGCCGGTGCCTGTTCCTCAAGAAGCTCGAGACGAGCGCCACGGCCAACACCTGCAGCATGGTTAGGCAGCAACACAGGAGCATATGCAACATCCACAAATTGATCAGGCACAGGTGTGGTAGAAGAAGCGTCTGGCATAAGAGTGATAGTGGTATTCGGAAGTGCACGAAAGGGAAACACATTCTCATCAAAAACAACGTCACGAGAAATGTAAACGCGATTGGTGGGAACATGTAGGCATTTGTACCCTTTGTGAAGGGAACTATATCCAAGAAAGACGCACTTTTTCGACCGAAATTCTAGCTTATGTTTATTATATGGACGCAAATGAGGCCAACAGGCACACCCGAAGACTTTGAGAATGGTGTAGTCTGGGATTTCATTGAGCAAGAGTTCAAGTGGAGTTTTCATATTCAGTAGTCGTGAAGGCAGCCTATTGATCAAAAAACAGGCAGTGGAGAAAGTATCACTCCAGAACCTAAAAGGTACGGAGGCATGAGCTAATAAGGTGATGCCAGTTTCTACAAGGTGACGATGCTTATGTTCGGCAGTCCCATTCTGGTGATGCGTATGGGGGCAAGACACACGGTGTGCAATCCCAAGCTTGTTAAAGAATGAGTTGAGGTTGTGATATTCACCCCCCAGTCGCTTTGGACATGAATAATTTTCTGGCGAAGGAGACGCTCAACATGTGCTTGAAACTGGATAAACACATCAAACACATCAATTTTTTTCTTAATAAGATAGAGCCAGGTAAACCGACTGTAAGCATCAATGAAACTGACATAATAATTGTGGCCACTAACAGACGTTTGGGCATGACCCCATACATCGGAAAAAATAAGCTCAAGAGGATGTTTCACAACACGACTAGACTCTGAAAACGGGAGTTGGTGACTCTTGCCCTGCTGACAGGCATCACAAATAGTTTCAGCAGTTTTATTTGACACAACTGATAGTTCATGACGATGCAACACATGACGGACTATGGGAGCGGCAGGATGACCAAGTCGCGCGTGCCAATGTGTAGGCGAGACACGAACACCACTGAACGCCTGAGGAGAAAACTGCATGGGCGGTGCGGTTGGCGCGTCAAGTGCATACAAGCCACGGTGAAGACGACCGCTAAGCAGAACGGCCCTCGTGTCCTGATCCTTGATAAAGAAACGAAAAGGGTGAAATTCAGCAAGGACATTATTGTCACGAGTAAGTTGTGGAACAGACAATAAACTACGCGAAGCAGTGGGAATACGAAGGATGTTAGAAAGATGCAGTTTTCGTGAATTGTGGGCAAGAAGGGATGCCTGACCAACATGCGAGATGCGCATACCTGCTCCGTTGGCGGTGTGCACCTGATCATAACCGCGATATGGCTCCTGGACTGAAAGCTTGCTCATGTCGTTGGTGAGGTGGTTGGTAGCTCCCGTGTCCATGTACCACGAGGGATCAATCGAGTAGGATGAAGTACGCCCGTGCTCATGACCCACCACCGCAGCGGCCGCCTGTTTTTCATTTCCCTTGCCATTGTTGCTGAGGCCAAGGAAATCTTGCTTGTAGCGGCGATGACAGCGAGAAGCTACGTGGCGCTCAATCCCACACAGTTGGCATGCCTGCTGAGCACCACAACTGGGGCAGCAAGCCACCGGCCGTGATCCGCCTGTGATGGACGGCGCGGTGCCCCGTGAGGGCTGAGATGGAACCGCCGGCTTGGCAGGGAGCGACGGCTTCTGCGATTTGCCACGGGTTGCGGCGTTAGCAGAGGCAAAACTCGGTATGGATCGACGCGCTTTGATGCGTTGTTCGCGACCAAGGAGCCACGCATACAGTTCCCGCGGCGGGAGAGTTGCCTCGCGCCCATGGACGTTCTCAATGAGATTGTCATAGTCATCATCGAGGCCATTGAGCACATGAGTGGTGAAGTCCTCATCTCCAAGGGGCTGGCCAATGGAGGCCAGTGTGTCTGCAAGCCACGACATCTTGTTGAAGTACTCCGTGATGGTGAGGCCACCAAGCTTGGTCTCCCCAACTCAGTGCGGATAGAGTGAGCACGCGCTTTGAGACTGAGAGGCAAAACTGCTGTGAAGTGCAGACCAAGCCTCCCGAGATGTCACGGCGAAGATGACAAGTGACGACACGCCCGGAGTTAGCGAGGACTGAATGGCCGAAAGTATCGCCTGGTCTTGAGCCACCCACACATGATGAGCCGGGTGATACGGCGGCGGGCACGGGATGGAGCCATCAACATAGCCCTCCAAGTAGCGACTCCGTAGGAGAGGTAGCACCTGCGCCCGCCAGGACAGGTAGTTGTCCGGTGTAAGCTTCACCGGAAGGAGATGCGAGAAGTAGAACGGCGATGGCGCCGGAGCATAACCCGCATGGGGACCCATGTTCTGCACATCATGGGGAGCAAGGGCCAAGGACGCCTCGTAGCCAGGACCAGCAGGGGCATCGACCGGACCAGGCGGGGCCACCGAAGACACGGCGGGCGCGGCACCGTAGGCCGCGCCATAGGGCGACGACGCCATCTGTGATGACGGAGGCGTCGGCCAGGCGGAAGGCATCGGTGGCGCGGCGCCGTAGGTTGGTGCAGGGGCGTCGTACCACGGAGCGTAGGGCTGGGTCGCGCCATAGTAGGGCGGAGGGCTCCGTAGGGGTTGGGAGCCACCCGTAGGGCGGACGGTGCAGAGCCGCGAAGAGGTGGCGGCGCGGGCGGCGAAGGTCGAGGGCGAGGCGCCGCCAGCAGCGATCGGCGGCTGGGGAAGGCCCGGCCCGCCCTGCTCCTGCCCGCCCTGCCCGCCCTGCAGCGTGACGAGCGGGGGGGACGCGAGGAAGGGCGACGAGGGGGCGACCGGCGCGCCAGCAGGGGAGGAAGCCGAGGCGGCGGCGAAGTTAGCGAAGGCCATCGGACGAGGCGGCAGCAGCGATCGGCGGCGCAAGGGGTGCAGCGGAAGACGGGAAACCCTAGTCTGATACCATGTAAAACCAGGATATTGGGGCAACTGCTCCAATACATGGCAGAACAGACAACACTTGCATACAGATATACAAAAAAATAACTGGGCAAATCAGTACTAAATCTTACATGACGCCATGAGGCAATGAAGGGGCTGGCATTGAAAACCTTCCACGGGCAGCGACACCATGAAATAGCCATAGCGGGAGGAATATAATCCTAGACAATCGAAGTAAGAAGGTAATTACCAATCGATATTAGCTTTGTCACCGCGCACACAAACCAGCAATATACAGTACATACAGTTATATTATGCTGATAAGAGCTCCAAACTTCCAAGAAACAGAGCCATTGTGAATTAACAAGATCACAAATTTACGAAATGCAGCAGGAAAGCTACAATCAAAAGCCACTAACACTGGGTAGCATGAGCTAAATTCCAACCTGAAACACGGGGTGGCACAAACCAAAACTAAAACTAAATTGGCCCATCTTATTAACTGTCAGTAAGTCATTCATAACCAGAGTAATTTGCTAATTTGCCCCAGAACAGATCAGTGCACCACACGAATCGAGTGGACACAGGAAGCCGGTGAATCTGCATCGCTCGATCCTCTAGACTGCATATGCATCCCGGGGAAACATAGTATAGCTCGGCCCCGCACGTCCACGCCAACCAGCCCAATCAGATCGACGCCGCATAGCGAACCGGGGCACGTGGCGAGCTAGGGTTTACAGGCCGTACCACCAGAGAAGGAGTCGGTGCGGCCGTCGACCCTGAGCGCGAGGAGGAGCGTGAAGCAGAAGGCGCGCAGGGCGCTGCCGCTGCCTGCGCTGTCTTCCCCACCCGCCCACGTCTGCGCCCTGTCACACCTGCATCCCACTGATGATGCAGTGGACAAGGAAAGACTGGACCCACTCGCCAGACATGTAGGCCCACGGGCAGAGCTGTGTGTGTGTGGTTACTTAAGTGTGCGTGGTAGGCAGAGAGAGGCATGCGTGTATTGTGTGAACTCTGTATCTCACCTTGCCTTCTTTGTATCTCACCTCCTTCGCCTGTACCTCACCTTCTTCTTTCTCAAGGAACAAGCTGAACTCGATCTATTTCCCCCGATCCACCCTTGTTTCGATCCTAGCAACCCTGGGTTCGTTACACGCCCGCCGCCGCTGCATCTGTTCCGGCGGCGCGACGACAAGGCAGAGTCCGGCGGCGCGAATCAGCGTGGAAGGGGGTGGCGGCACACTGGAGGCGGAGATGAGCTTGGGAGGGGTTGTGCGGTTTCGGATTAAGGTCAATCGATGGGCTGAGGCCCAGGCGAGTCATGAAAAATTGTTTTAAGGAATTTTAGAGAAACGTTTAGTAGTATACCACTGGTGGAAAAAAGGCTTTTGGTCGCGGTTCGCAACTGCCATTAGTCGCGGGTGCGCAACCGCGACCAAATAAGCGCGACTAAAGCCCCCCACCTTTAGTCGCGGCTGCTTAAGAACCGCGACTAACGGCCCGTCCCACGTGGGCGCCAGCGGCCGTCAGGCGGAGGACCTTTAGTCGCGGTTCTTCGCCAACCGCGACTAAAGGCCGCCACAGGTTTAGGGTTTTAGCCCCCTAAACCTGTTTTCTGTTTAATTTGTATTGTATTATTTCTTTTGTGCTTTATTTTAATTTTGAAGGAGTTTCATATATTCTACAGTACTACATACATGCATATGAATGTACAATTTCAAATAAATTTGAAATTAGAACCAAAAAGAATTCAAGAGGAATATACAATATATATTCAATATCATCGGATGACCATATACAATTTTGAACAAGTTTCCATACATGATTTAATGCATATAAAGTTCTACGTCCTCGTAATAGTGTTCTCCTTTAGGATGGAGGACTTCCTGTTGAACCATCCAGCTAGTTCCTCTTGAAGTGGTCGGAAGCGAGCTTACGGACTAAGCATCATCCGGAGGCTATTCCTCCGAGCATTGGTATCACTCGAACCCGCTCAGAGGTGTATCTCGGATCATCTCCTGAACATAGTATCCACATAGATTGGTCTCCGGTGGCTGAATATCCCCAGCATTCTTAGGCTTTGACCTTTTGAATTCTAGCTCTTTTTGAATTCATCGACCTTTGTATCTACGAACCGTCTCCAAACCCTACGAGGCAAAGAAAATTAAATGAACAAGAGAGTTATTAGTTACTTGATATTAGGAAATGAACGAAATAGGCCGATCGATATAGAGCGCAAATGAATGAAAATAATTACTTCTGCAGCATTCTTCTCATGTCGCCCCAAAACTTTGGATCCATATTCAGAGAGTCGTGGACGAGACATTCTGAGGTGTTAACTTTAATTACTAGCAGAATCCAGTGGAACCTGCGGACACGATACATGCACAGTACGTCATGCATAACTCATCGATTAGCCGGCCACATACCATGCATGGAGTAAATAAAAGAGAATGTGCTCAAGACAGAAACATTCACCCAAAATGATAAGGAAATAGAATATCACTTTTGAGTTCCTGCTTTGTAAGAAACTGCCACAGGTCTGCCTCCACGTCGGCGGGGTGACGCTCCAACACATGTCCATTAACGATGTGTGGGTCAATGAACCCAACATCATGGATGTTCCTTACTCTGCATTCCTTAATCTTCATTCTGCATGTATAATAGCGGACACAACAATATAGTTAGGACATATATATAGTGCAGGCAATATGAACGAGATGGGGTAGAAATTAATAAATCACTTACGTAACGTAGCAACTGATGTTAGATTTTTGGAGCTCTCGCAGATTGTAAAGCTGGTACAATTCTGTCAGTTAAATTTGTAGATAGTTATGTTTGTTGTGATGCTCATGTCTAACTTCCGCATAAATATATTCTTTGGCGTTTTTTTTTATGTAACCCTTGTACCATTTCAGCAGACCTTTCATTTGTGGAGGTAGATCATTTTCTCGCGCAGGCTCGACGAGAGGCCCATTCTTGACATATGTAATTACTACCTCCTTCAGCTGGCGCCTCATCAAGGCCTAACAGTTCACGAAGAGTAATACCTAAGTTGGCCGCTTGTTCTCTGGCACTCGTTACAGTCAATCCATGTGCTGTCGCAGCTTGTATGATCTCGGGGCATCCGGACAGAAGGCTTCCACTATAAGCGGGGCAATCGATTGTTTACTTTGTTCCCCGAGCTGGGCAACTTGTTTCCAGCTTTTTTTACTTTCGGCCTTCTCCCGCTCTTTGTTCTCGTTGAACATGAGTGCCTGCCTGAAGTTCACGTGCATAGTCGTTAGGCAGATTCTTCGCGGCTTGGGACGGTGTGCTCAAAAATGACTTAGCCCACTTCTTTTGCTCATCGAGAATATCTTGGCTTGGGCTCGGGCTCTCTTTTCTTCTTGCAGTCCGCCTTCCATTTCTCCAAATCAGCAGCGGCCGCGCCGACTTCCTCGGCACTACGTTCCCAAGGCCTTGTGGGGAGAGGCTTGATGATGGCTCCGGTACCTTTGTGGTCTTAGGTACATAAGGGTCCGGGTTAATAATCCAGGACTGCTTCTGCTTCTTTGTCGGAGGTGGATTGGGGGGCGGCGTCTGATCACCGCCGGACGAGGACTGGGGGCGGCGGCTGATCACCCGCCGGACGTTAGGATCGGGGCGGCGTCCGACGTGGCGGAGGTGTAGGTGAACCGCCACCACCACCACCACCACCACCACCGCCACCGCCACCACCACCACCGTAGGGGGTGGACTTGTTGTCCTTGGCGCCTCGCCTGGAAACTTGATAAACTTCTTTTGCCATAGAATGAAATGGCGCTTGACATCTCCAAGTCTTTTCTCCCCTTCAGGTGTAGCAATGTCAATCTCCAGGTCCTCAAACCCTTGGACTATGTCCTCCACCGTGACACGAGCATAGCCATCTTGAATGGGGTTGTTGTGGTGGAGTGCTCTGTAAACATGGTAAAGCACCGCCGATGGCTACCTTCATGGACATGTTCCCGATAGGATAATACAGATGACATTCTTTCATCTCCTTTATATCGTCCACGGGTAGCGAGGAGGCTCCGGTGCAGTAATTTCGACCACCGGAGGCTCCGTGCAGTAATTTCGACCACCAGAGGCTCCGGTGCAGTAATTTCGATCGTCGGTGCATCTGCACCAGCCGGTGGGGCCTCCGTGGAAGCCACGCTGCTTCTCCGCTGCTGGCTTCCGAGATCCGGCTGGATGATCTTCATGCTGCACCGAGCTGCATCTCTTTCGCTACTAGTACACTCATGGTTTTCTTCATCACATCCATTTCCGATGCCAATCGCGCCACAACATCTGATTCCCGATCCATCTTTCTCTTACGGCTTCAGAATCAGACGGGTCATCGCTCGGGGAACCCTATTTTCCACGGAATATGCCCCATGCCTCGTACACGCCCTCCGTGTTCAGGATTCCCGAGGGCTTTTGTCAGCCGTCGTTCTCTCGTTGAACTTGATCTTCCCTGTTGAGCATCCTTCATTGCGTCAATAAGGGCTTGGGTGGGTTTAATTAATTTGCCCGGT
This sequence comes from Aegilops bicornis, assembly GCA_021605145.1. Classification (NCBI taxonomy): domain Eukaryota; kingdom Viridiplantae; phylum Streptophyta; class Magnoliopsida; order Poales; family Poaceae; genus Aegilops; species Aegilops bicornis. The sequence goes on along the minus strand of CM038669.1, from coordinate 664,298,026 downwards.
AAACACACTCCCCTGTCTCCGGGTTCAGCGTTCCCCATGCCCGTACCACCAGCTTTTGGCCCTTTGGTCCCATCCTCCGCACTGGACGGATTCCTCGCGCCCTCAGCTTGTTCTCCATCTTCTCCAACCTAGGCACCCAAATGCGATACCCTCCTGGCCCCATAACATGATTGTACTCCTTCTTAGCCGCATTTTCCTTATTTTTTTCGATATTTGAATGAACTGCTCCGATTTCTTTTGCTTCACAAATTCTGGCCAATCATGTTTCAGTTTCTCATATTGTCCTTTGAAATCCGGAGTCTTGTTCTGCTTGACAAAGTCATGGGCTAGATTTTGCTTGAATTTCCGAATGCGTCGGCCATCTTATGAAGAGCGAACTGTTTGACTAGCCTCCTCCTCTCCTTGTTTTCCTCAATCTTGTTACCCTCCTCATCGAATTTGTTGTATTCGGAGGTAGAACGAAATGTTCCATAAGCTTCTTGAAGCAATCTTTTTGTTCTCTTATCGACAAAAGTGAAACCATCAATTCGTGCCTTCTTTGGCTCATTCCACTCTGGACGGTGATCGAGACGTTGTCTCTAACAATGGCTCCGCATTGGCTGACAAACTTGGTGGCGTTCTTGCGGGGCTCCAGCGGCCTGCGGTTGCACTGTCGACAACCTCGATGGTGCATGTTTCTCCTTGTTTCATCGTCTTGGTTGCGCCACGCTTTGACGACGTACTCGATTGTTTCGACGATCCGCCGAGGGCTAAAATAAGAAAGAGAGTCGCTGCGTTAGTACACACATATTTATTCAAATCAGTTAGTTTGTATCACCGGAGGCTCAATGTATATATATACCTCGCCGGAGGTGGTTGCTACTTCCATTTGAAGATAAATGCGTTTATCGACGTTTGTTAAACATCATCTTGCCGACGGCGCCTTCATCTTCACCGTCAAGGTTCAGATAAGAAGAGATATCATCTTCTTCTTCTCCGGTCGGCACATATAGAATATCGCCGTTTATGATGCCGAACATATGTGCTTCACCGTCCGGATCATAGTTGTCCATAATCGGGTCAGCTCTATCGTCCGCCATTATGTCAGTCCTGAAAACATGTAGTAAAAACAAGTTAATTAAGTGAAGAAGGGGGGCGGTGGCGGTGGCGGTGGCGAAAGGGCGGTGGCAAAAGGAGGGGGCGAGGAAGGGGTGGGAGAGTTGGAAGTTTCACGCAACTCAAGGACCCTCGGAGAGAGTTGGAAGTTTCATTATTTTCATATTTGGGATTTCTCAAATTTTGGAAATAGGATCATTGGATTTATTTAAAATTATCTTCATAAAGTTTTCCTATAAAAATCTCAAGAGAGGGAATAATATGACTTTCCCAACATTTAGGAAAAGCGAAGATATTATAAATAAATCAAATTTGGTTTTCGAAAGATTTATTTTGCTTAGGCAAAAATGAGCATTTAAGATTTTTATGCATGTTGCAGTTTTTAAAAGTTCATTTTGTTCGACTCATTTTAAATTCGCGACTTATGGGGCTTCGCGACATTTTCTAAATTATTATCCATTTAATTCTAACATTATTCAGAATAGTGTATGCTAACGCCAAGATGACGTCGGTGAGTCAATGTGGTGTTGACTGGGTCAAACCGACGTCTTGGGACCGGTCTGTCATAGATGCATCAACCTAACTAACAGATTAGTTAGTTAACTAGGAGTTTAATTAATGTTAAGCTAATTAAGCAAGTTTAATTAAGTTAATTAATTTTTAATTACTTCTTTTTGTTTTTATTCTTCTTTTCGTTCTGCAAAAAGAGGGACACGGGTCCCAGGTGGCACTGGCCCAAGGGGCTAAACGGGGCGCAGCCAACGAGCGTGGATGCCCGCTATCAGGCGAAGGCCGTAGCCCGGTGCGGCAGGGCACGCAGGGCCACAACGAGCGGCGCCGACAAGCCGTGGCGACATCGAGCAAGAGGGTGGTGGCGGCACGATGGAGCAGGGAGGTCGGGATCGTGGAGGACGCCGGGCGGTGGCCGGCAGAGTGTAGCGGCGCGTGGGCGTGGGGAACAGAGCTGGCGCGGCGGCGCTACGGAGGGGAGCGACGAGCTCTGGGGAAGAGGCGGGGAGGAGGTGAGGGCGCGGCCTGGGTGGCCGCGGTGGCTGCCGGGCGTGTGGCGGAGAAGACGTGCGGGGCGCGGTGAGGCCGCGGCCGTGGGAGCAGAGAGGCTACGGCGATGAGCGCGGCGGACGCGAGCCCGTCCGGAGCTCGGGCGCGGGGTGCACAGGGGAAAAGGGGGGCCGGTCGGCGGCGTTGAGGGCAAGCGAGGCGGCAAGACCGAGGCCGCCGGCGGCAGGCTGTAGGCGAGGGCGACGGGCGGGCGGCGAGGGCGAGGGTGACGGCGGGCGGCGTCGAGGGCGAGGGCGACGGCGGGCGGCGTCGAGGGCGAGGGCGATGAACAGGCGAGAATCGGAGAAGACGAGAATCGGAATCGGAGCCCTGTATTTATAGCCCCCCCCCCTTTAGTCGCGGTTGGCGACGAGACCATGATTAAAGGTGCCCTTTAGTCGCGGGCCACGCCCAACCACGACTAAAGGGTTTTGGCGGGTTTTTGCGTTCGCGCCCCCCCTTTAGTCGCGGTTGGCGACGAGACCATGACTAAAGGTACCTTTAGTCGCTGGTCGCCTGCCCAACCGCGACTAAAGGCCTTGTGCTGCCTCAGCCTAAAAGTTTAGTCCCACCTCGCTAGTTGAGAGAGCTCGAGAGTGGTTTATAAGCGGCTGGTGCGCCCACCCTCTCGAGCTCCTCTCAAGCAGGCTTCGGGCCTAATCATCACGCCTATGTGCTGTGGGCCTACTTGCCCTCCTGCGGGCCTGAATCCTGGCCCATGTAGGGTTTCTAGTCGTATTCAGGCCGTGCGGGTCCAAGAGGCGGCACTATTTTTTCCAGTTTTTTGTTTTGTTTTCTGCATTATTATTTATTTTTGTTGTTTTTTGCTTTATTTTTTAATTCTTTTTGCTTTTAGTTTTAGAAAAATTATAAACTTTCTGTTAGTGCCATTAGTTTTCAAATTTGAAAACACTTTTTTGTTTTCTTTGTTGCTTTATTTATTTTATTTTGTTTCTACTTACAACAAAATACTTATTGTTGCTATTTTAGTCATGGTCGCCTTTGCCCAACCTGTGATTAAAAGGCGCATGCAGTTTAGGGTTTTAGCCCCCCAAACCTGTTTTCTGTTTAATTTGTATTGTTTTCTTTTTAATTTGTATTGTTTTCTGTTTAATTTGTATTGTTTTATTTCTTTTGTGCTTTATTTTAATTTTGAAGGAGTTTCACATATTCTACGGTACTACATATATGCATCTTCCCTTGATTCTTTCCGCCTATGTCTTCCCGCCATTTCTTCACGCCTCTATCTTGGCGTGTCGATGCTCCTTTTATAGGCACGGCCGCTTCTGCTTTGTCTTGTTCCTCCGACAGGCGCCGTGGCGCTACCCATCGCGTCTGTCTAACCTTTAGTCCGGTTGCACCAACCAGCCGGGACTAAAGGTTAGATGACCAACTCTGGATTCCTCTTCTTCCGCCATTTCTTCCTGTCTTCCCGCCTCTTTCTTCCCGCCACTTTCTTCCCGCCTCCTGTCTTCCCGCACCCACTCTAACCTACCAGCAGGTGGAGGAGCTTTGCGCCTAGGCCTAGGCAGGAGTATGACTAAATCACTCCAAATTTCATGTATCATCAGTGGTATCTCGAATCATTCGAAAATGGACACCAAACACATCACGGGTAATATAATTCACATGATCCATTCAACAAAGTTTGGTACAATAAATTATTACACATCATTTTTCTTCCCTTGTGTCCCTGCTTGCTTACGATTGTGCCGTATCCATGGAGCATCCTCATCATTTAACTTAATGCTTGGGTCGGTGTTCACTTTGAAGGGCGGAATTTCAGCAAACATATTATAATCTTACGACATGTACATCTTGTCCTCCACTCCCACGATGTTTCTTTTCCCTGAAAGAACAATGTGGCGCTTTGGATCATCGCATGATGTACTGATCGTTTTCTTATCTTTCCATTTCCTCGGTTTGCTACTCATGTCCTTCACATAGAAAACCTGAGCGACATCTTTCGCTAGGACGAATGGTTCGTCAAGGTAACCAAGATTGTTGAAATCCACCATTGTCATTCCGTATTGCTGGTCCACCTTTACCCCACCTCCTGTTAGCTTGAACCATTTGCACCGGAACAAAGGGACCTTAAAGGAGGGTCCATAGTCAAGTTCCCATATCTCATCTATGTAACCATAATATGTGACCTCTTGCCCATTCTCGGTTGCTGCATCAAAGCGGACACCACTGTATTTGTTGGTGCTCTTTTATCTTGGGCGATCGTGTAAAATGTATTCCCATTTATCTCGTACCCTTGGAAAGTCGTTATAGTCGAAGATGGTGTCTTGGCCAACATGTACAGCTGATCTACAACATCATTGTCATTCATTAAATGTTTTCTCAACCAACTGCCGAAAGTCTCCATGTGGGCCTTCCTAATCCAGGATTCAGGCTTCCCGGGTTGTCGAACGTAAAATATTCTTGTGTTTCTCAAAGTACGGAGCCACCAAGCTGGAATTGGTCAAGATGCGATGTGGTGTGCTTGATCGGAGAATGGCCGTCCATACATATCGTTGATTTCATTCCGATCGTGCCTTTTCCACTTAGTCTCCCCTCGTGCCGCGATCGAGGAAGACCAATCGGCTTAAGGTCAGGAACAAAGTCAACACAAAACTCAATTACCTCCTCATTTCCATAGCCCTTGGCGATGCTTCCTTCAGCCTAGCACGGTTCTGAACATATTTCTTTAATACTCCCATGAACCTCTCGAAGGGAACATATTGTGTAGAAATACAGGACCGAGAACGAAAATCTCTTCGACTAGGTGAACCAGGAGGTGCGTCATAATATTGAAGAAGGATGGCGGGAACACCAACTCGAGAATGACAAGACATTGGATCACATCGCTCAGAACCGTGGTAGAACTTCCGGATTGATTACCTTACGAGAGATTGCATTGAGGAATGCACATAGCTTCACAATGGCTACTCGAACATTTTCCGGCGAGAGCCCCTCAAAGCAATCGGAAGCAATTGCGTCATAATCACGTGGCGATCGTGAGACTTCAGGTTTTGGAACTTTTTCTCCGCCATGTTTATTATTCCCTTTATATTGGGCGAGAATCCAGACGGGACCTTCATACTGCTCGGGCATTCAAAAAGATGACCTTCTCTTCTTTGGTCGGGCGTGGTAGCACGACCTTGAAACCATTCCGGATGCCGGTCATCGTGGTCTTTCAAACGTTGCTGGTCCTGCCGTGCTTCCTTTGTATCATTTGTCTTCCCATACACGCCCAAGAAGCTTAGGAGGTTCACGCAAATATTCTTCGTAGCGTGCATCACGTCGATTGCAGAGCGGACATCTAGGACTTTCCAATATTCTAGCTCCCGAATATAGATTTCTTCTACCACATGGCTGCGTGACCGTCAGCTCCATACGGAACTGAGTGTCCGCCAGGACCCATTCCAAAGATGACTTTCAAATCCTTGACCATATCAAATACCTCGGCACCGGTCGTTCCGCGAGCTTCGCCGGTGATCTGCCTTGCCGTTGTAATGCTTGCCTTTCTTTCTTCTTTGGATGAATTTTCGGAAGAAATCGACGATGCCCAAGGTACACGTTCTTCTTACAATTTGGCAAATGTACACTTTCAGTCTCATGTAAGCAGTCCGTGCATGCATTGTATCCCTTATTTGACAGTCCCGAAAGGTTACTAAGAGCAGGCCAATCGTTGATGGTTCTGAAAAGCAACGCCAGAGGTCAAATTCCTCTTGTTTGTGCTCATCCCACACACGGACACCACCCCACAGCTGTAAAAGTTCATCAACTAATGGCCTTAGGTACACATCGATGTCGTTGCCGGGTTGCTTGGACCTTGGATGAGCACCGCATCATAATGAACTTCCGCTTCATGCACAACCAAGGAGGAAGGTTGTAGATGCATAGAGTCACGGGCAGTGCTATGGCTGGAGCTCTGCTCGCCAAAAGGATTCATGCCATCCGTACTTAGAGCAAATCTTATGTTCCTTGCGTCGGCTGCAAAATCTTTGAACCATATGTCGATCTTTCTCCATTGCGTTCCATCTGCGGTGTGTCTCAACTCCCCGTCCGACTTACGGTCCTCTTTGTGCCATCGCAACAACTTGGCATGCTCTTTGTTCCTGAGCAGACGTTTCAACCGTGGTATTATAGGAGCATACCACATCACCTTGGCGGGAACCCTCTTCACAGGTTTACGGCCCTCAACATCGTCACCAGGGTCATCGCCTCGATCTTATAACGCAATGCAGTGCATACCGGGCATTCATTCAAATTCTCGTATTCATCAGCGGTAGAGGATGCGATCGTTGATGCATGCATGTATCTTCGTAACCTCTAAACCTAGAGGGCAGACAACCTTCTTTGCTTAATGCGTCTTTGGCGGGCAACTCGTTATCCTTTGGAAACATATTCTTCAACATTTTCAGCAAGTTTTCAAATGCCGAGTCAGCTACACCTGCCTCGCCTTCCATTTCAGCAAATCCGATTGTGCAGCCCAGCTTTTTCAGACCATCATCGCATCCGGGTACAGCGCCTTTACGTGATCCTCTAACATGCGATCCAAATTCTCCCTCTCCTTTTCAGTTTAGCGGCGTCTCCGTGCATCAGCAATGGTCCGACCAAGATCATCAACGGGATCATCACGTGCCTCTTCTTCACCTTCCCCTTCACCTTCAGCAGATCCTCCATGAAAGTATCACCGAAATGAGCAAGATAGCTTTCATCGATGAAATCATCCTTCTTCATCTTCTTCCATTATAACCCCTCTTTCTCCATGCTTGGTCCAACAATTATAGCTTGGCATGAAACCGTGCGAAGCAGATGCATGTGAACATCTCTTGAGGAAGAGTAACCCTTCCGATTCTTACAGATAACACATGGACAGATAACAAAACCCCCGCTTGTTCGCATTAGCCACTACGAGGAAATCTTTCAAACCCGTAGTGAACTCGCCGGAGAGTCGGTTACCGTACATCCATTGCCGATTCATCTGCATTATTATAATATAAAATATATAATTAACCATCATGCATTTGTTAAACTAACTAGCTACAAACAATATAAATTAAACAATGAACTACACACATGCATATTTTATCAATGACACATCAAAGGTTCATCAAGTTGCTAACCGCGATCGAGGAGTGTGGCTCCAACACTTCATGTCATGTTTGTTTCATGCTCTTGGGGCATTTCATCAAACACCTTATGTGCATAAGAGGAACCAAAAGCAAACCTACACCCACTTGTGAAGAGAATGGCTCCAAATGGCTAAGTGTTGGCTGCTGGATGGGTATATATAGGGGAGGGGCTTTAGTTGCGTTTGGCCTGGCAAACCGTGACTAAAGGTGCCCGAAGGCCTTTAGTCGCGGTTGTCCTGGCAAACAGTGACTAAAGACCCTCACGTCTTGACTGGCCACAGCGCCACAGGCCCAGGCCTTTGGTCGCGGTTCACCTCCAGAACCGCGACTAAAGGTCCCATTAGTCGCGGTTCCTACAGCTTCGCGACTTATGGGGCTGGACGGAAGCCTGTTTTTCCACCAGTGTACGCAGGTAAAATAGTACCAGATTCTAAAAAAAGTTAAAATAATACCACCTCGGATGTAGAAAATAATAAAAATGAATAAAACAGAAAGCGTAAATTCACGGGAAGAAACATATTGTGACGGTGAACCCAAGGAGTCAATCCTGATTTATTATTAGGGAAAGAAATGACTCCAACGGGAACAATAATAACAAAATTTGAACTGACTTCATCAACAACAATAATACTAAAAGATCGCATAAAAATGAAACTAACATTGACATGATACATCAAATAAAAATCAAATTAGACTGACTCCATCAATCTACTACTACTATTAAACAATCGAGTTGTGGCAGAAACATTACATCTCAGCCATATATCCGTCATCTTTCAATGGACCGGATTGCCTCAATGTTGTATCACATCATTTACCAAAATCAATTACCAATAATTACCATAATCTACGCCATTATAATTACGCATAAAACTTACAAATCTGGGTCTATTTTAATCATAATTCATTAGCAATAATTACCATGATCTAATAATTACGCAATAATTACATGATCTCGCTCCAACTGGAGACCTCCACCTTTGGTCGTCCGGTCCTCGCTCAAACCGTCCGAATTTCTGAGGCAGCCCTGCTCGCGCCGCCGTCGATCTCCTTGCTCCAACTCCTAGCTGTGTTGTACACGTACCTATCGCTACTATATACTATTAAACAGGCAAACATTTTCTTTTTTAAAGATACCCGTTAAGTGTACACCGATTAATTATCACCGTTTGATCATCTAAATTAATGAAATCTAACGGATCAGATTAATCTGATGAGATATCAAAGGGTGCAATTAGCAATTACTGAAGGCGGACGCTCATTGGCGGACCAAAATTTTATACGTCTGCTTCGGCAACTTCTGCTCAAGCATCCCACCAAATCTTCGATAATTATTACTCCTATACCATATATAATTGTTATCTAATTATTATTATCTTTTTTTGTTGCCGGAGCATCTAATTATTAGTATCAGCTAAAAGAGAAAGCCACTCAACCTAATTGATCTCTTCCCACCCCGCGTCGGATGCTATCGGCATCGAAATATGCCCCTTCATCCCTTCCTGTGCCCTCCCTATCTACTTCGTCGTCCCTTCCTGTTATTCCTCGGCTGAAAACATATCTTCTCTAATCCCTCGCACTATCCGCCATTGCCTCTGCAAAGGACACGCTACACACACCACCTCTGTCGCCGCCGTCCCGGGATACCGGAGTTGCCGCGGCGTCCGATTCGACGCGCTATCGATCAGGGTGGAGACGGTCCGTGCCGGTCGACCAACTCGACAGTCCTGTTTTCCGTGACTAGACCGGCGGCGCTCCAGACCGGGCCGGACCGAGCGGACCAGCAAGTGGCGACGACGATCAGCGGCAGGAGGCCATGACCGGCGCGCACGACGGCAGGAGGCCACGACGACTGTCGCGGCGGCGCATGGCGGCGGGAGGCCATGGATGGCGTCTGCAGGAGGCCATGGATGGCGCTTGCAGGAGACCTCTACGACATGGACACCGGCAACGGCGAGGACGACCAAGGAGCCATCATGCCGGCCAGCCATGGCAACCCTGGTGCGCTCCTGCACTCGTGGCGTTGTCCATGGGCTGCGGGTCCTGTCCACCTGCGTCGGCATGCAGCGGCGCCGCTGCGCCCATTCCTACGGCGCTGCCGGCGCAGTACATAGGACAAAAACAGGAGGATGCACACAACTTCGGTGCATTGACTGTATAAACTCTTCTCTTCGTGGATGTCTCCTGCGGCGCGCACATGCATTGACTGTATGGATGGAGTGTGCAGGAGGTTTGGTTTTTCTTCAGTTTTCTATAGGGATATGCAACATGAGACCTGGCGACCTTTTCACGTGCATGGAATCATTTTACGTGGGCCGAAGCGGCCTTGATGGCGGCGACATGTTCAATTTCATCGTCGAGAAATAAGGAAGAAGCTAAGCGGCTGACTTACTTAGTGCTGAGCGGTTCTCTGCAGAGCAGAAGAACCGTCGTTGGGATCTGCCATACCTTGCTCGGAATACCATCGAGAGTATCGCTCCTCTCCAAACAATGCCGAACGTTTTCGTGGTTCTTTCTTCTACTTCCTTACAAGCATTCCTGTTTTTACAACTTGGGTTTGCATGGATGTGTGTTACTTAATACTCCCTCCATCCAGAAATACTTATCAGAGAAATGGATAAAAATGGATGTACTTAGAACTAAAATACGTCTAGATACATCGATTCTTCCGACAAGTATTTCCGGACGAAGAGAGTACTCAAGAATCCTAGGCCTTTTCGCAATAAATAAATAAATTGAAGGAAGTCGTTTTTTTTTCACCTTCTCAACTACATCGAGACTGAAGATGCCTACGCTTTATAACAATTGATTAAACATATAAAAAACTGAGATAATTAGGTGCCCGTGCTCTATGCATACGATGATTCATTTAAATGTTAGGTCGATTTGTAATATCTTTATTAGTATTAGAATATCTTTTCTATGGGAATTCTTATTTTTGTTAGTGACCAAGGTGGGCAAAAGCGGACCTGTATTATTTTCATTACCATTTATTTTAAAACAGAAGGTGAAACAATTAAGCATCGTCGTCGACCGGAGTGGAGACCTGAGTCTGACCACCGCCTGCCTACCTCCGCCAAACCATCACTTCCAGACACACCAATGTTGCCTCACCCATAAGACGCGGATCCAACCTGCGCGAGAAGAAGCAGAAGCCGCCAATGGGCGTCCTGACGGGCACCACTGGGGCTAGGCCTTTCTGGGACTACGCTCCCACAGACAACATAGGTGCTTCCACGACCCTCCCACATGGAGCTGCTCGACCACCACCGCCACCCATCATCGTCTAGGGGTGGCACTGTTGCTGAGAGGGACGCCTCCCTATGAGCAGCACGCGGCACACAACATCAGACCGCCACGCTCCACCGATCATCTGAGACCTGTGCCAAGATAACAGCCTGTGGAAAAGGATGCCCTGCCTTCACCTTCCTTGGGGCACATGTGGGCTTTGTCGAAGCCCCCTTCGACGGCGGTGAAGCGAGGTAGCAGGGGGTGGTCTTGCGGTGCAGGTAGGGTTTTTTCCATGTCACCCGAGTAGAGTAACGCGAATATAATATTAGTCGAGACGTGTGTTGCACGTGCACGCTTACTAGTAACAATAAATACTTCAGTGCTTCAAAAAATGTTTCTTCGGGCATTACTTGATGCAAAGTCATTAAGGGCACAATCAAGATCAACATTGTCCGAGATATCCTTCTCAATGCAGCACATAGCCAGGCCATTCAATCTATCTTGCAACATAGTTGATCTCAAATAATATTTCAATTGTTTAAGTTTAGAGAAACTTGACTTTCAAAAAAAAGTTTAGAGAAACTTCTTTCAGCTGAGGCTACAGCCACAGGCATTGTTAAGAGGATCTGATAGGCAACAGAGACATTTGGATAGCAATCTACAACCATAACAAACTGAAGAATCTCAAGCGCTGACATCAAACCGTCTGGCAAAGTTACCTGCAACACTTTTAACTCAGAGATAAAATCATAAAGATCAATATCAGATGATTTATCATCAGAAAAACCTTTTGCAACGTCAGGGCTTAACGCCTCTATGCATTGGTGTGTAGACCGTGACTGCCAAATACTATGATGATAAGTGTTCGTCCGGCACCGACGATGACGAACCATTGCGTCCCGCCTGCCATAGCACCTTCCCGGTGGTAAGCCAGCCAACTTCACGACCACCATTATTATGCGTCTTGTCTATGTAGCGTCACAGCTTAACGCCTCTATGCATTCGTGTCTAGACCATGAATGGCAAGTACTCCCTCCGTAAAGAAATATAAGAACATTTAGATCACTAAAATAATGATCTAAACACTCTTATATTTGTTTACAGAGGGAGTACTATATATGATGATAGGTGTTCATCCAGCGATGCTACACTTACGGAAATTTTCTACCGAAAACGCTTACGGGGCTGAGGTGGAGGCGCAAGGATTAATCACGGGCCGGTCCCCACAGTTAAATGCGGGGAAGGCGGTCGATTGCATTGGCACACGTCGCCCCGTAACTTTCTTCGATAGCTCCAGCCCCGTAAGTGTAGCATTTTTGGTGTTCATCCGGCACCGATAACGACGAACCATTGCCTCCCACCAGCCACAGGGCCGGGCCCATAGTGGTGCCAAATGTGCAGCCCGCACAGGGCCCACAATTTTGAGGTGCCCCAAATTTTGTATATAGGCCTAGTAGTATTTTTTTTAAAAAAATCCTAGGCGCTGGAGCTGGGCCTGAGTCGAGCAGGAGCTGCGCTGGTGCTCAATCGAGATTGATCTTCGGTCGATAATATGGAAACGCTACCGTCGTGTACTTCGCCGACACTTGTTCTTCGGCTATGCAAATGGTTTAGATGTTTAGCATGTTTCGCCAGCGACAACAGCGAGCAAGACTTCAAGTTCCTTCACGCTGCGCTGCGAATGGCTGCAATCGTCGATCGAGCAGTGCATCGCCGATGCCAAGAACAGTGCCGCCAAGAGGAAGGAGAAATCTGGCGCAAGGTGGTCGGCGTCGATGACGAAGCAGGACGTCAAGCTCGACCTTCTCAGGACCAACGTCGCCGCGAAGAAGTGAAACACTGACCTGACATTCTTGATGGCGGCAGACATGTTGATGATGGATGAGCAGGATGAAGGCATGGTACCTGGCGGAGCGCAGCCTCATCTTAAACCAGATGCCCGGACCGGCGGCGACCACCGCCCCCTACGCCCACGTCGGCGCCAACGATGACGCCCAGCCCGAGCAATGAAGCAGTGCCGACGTCGATGACCAGCCCGAGCACTGAAGCCACGCCGACCCCGGCCAGTCCCACGGCAAAGGAGCCCGCTGTTTGATGCGTTCCATGTTTATGATTTCTTCCTTTTGATCACCAAACTTTTGGGTATGTTCGATCGCCGACATGTGGAAGGATGATCGCGAACTTGTGGCATTTTTGGCAGCGGAAAAGACAAGTTCAAATTTTTGGGTGTTAGAGGCGATCCTGGGGGCGCGGCTGGAAACTTCGATTGCCCCCAAAGGCGAAAAATTACCGGCACAAACGCCAAAAGGCATTCGCCGGGTGCGCCGGGGGGCCAAATGGCTGGAGATACTCTAAGCGCTCGGGAGGCACAATAGTCCCCAT